>JAYKKI010000145.1:0-1200000 GCA_039881145.1 Druceiella hillmani | reverse complement strand
AAGAATTTTTTTACCTTAATGTTTATAACATTTTAGTTCTTTACATAAAAATCTTACATCTTTTTTGAAGTGATATATTTAAATCCTCATATGCCTAGACTCAAAACAAGGCACCGGGCGCTTTGCCGCTTCCATTAAAACAATGAACAACTCCGAAATTCATTATTCGATTTAAATGACATTTTTTTCATATCCAGAGAATCCAGAGAAATCTTTATGCCATTAGTGATGAAAAAAAATTAATTCCATAACATATGTCAAATACTTTAAAAACTTTCAAATAAAATGGCTTAGAAAACACGAAAAAATTAAGAATTAAAGTTTTGCTTATTTATGAATGGCAATACTTCAAAAATATTATATGCCGCTATAAATCAGCATAAAATAAAGTTTCCAACAATAATAAGCATTAATTATGCCGCACAAAAAACAAAACATTTAACAAATCTAAAAGGATCAAATTCAACTTGTAATTAAATGAATGTACAAAAATACGGAGAACGACTGTTTTAAATAATAAATAAATTATTTTCTCATCTTGATAATGAAATTTTTATTTAAATGTGCACAATGAAATAATATTGTGTTTTTCATAAATAAAATTGACATTTTTGCGCCCTTGTCGTATATATATTTTATTATATATATAGTTTTGGAGAAAAGACATTTGTTTATTACAAAAATACATCAATAAATACTAAATAAATGTTATAATAATAATACCTACATATCAAATAAATATTATAAACATTCATTACTTATTCACAAAGTATTTCAAAAAAATAGTCATACGGTTATTAAAAAATTGTTACGACAAAAATAATTATGCTATATGTAAGTGTATTACTATTTCATTTGTTATTTTATTCACTGCCCTACAATATATAATTGCCAACATGCTTATTTTATTCTAACCTGACTATTTACGTTTAAACGGCGCTGTACGCTAGGTGTAATATAATATGATAAAGGTATGCTCCAGGAGTTAAGTAAAAATTTATATATCTATGGTAGACTAACCGCACACATATTTATATATTGCAAAATATGTGTATGTTATATACATAACTCGTGACTAAATTTGCTTTCTAGGTTTGGGCTTAGGGCATCACACAACATTCATGGTAACAAAAAAATGTATGTGCAATTAAATAAACAATTTGTCGTCAGTTAAAAGTTAACATAAGCATAATGTAAAAGAATTAAGGAAATGCTAAGATGATAGTAACGTGCATGGAACAAACAAAATAGAGATAAGGAAATAAGATCAGAAAAGCTTATTTAGCTAATTTATGTGTATGATTTGCACTGACAAAGTTTCGAAGATGTCACAACCCATTGAGTTCAATAACATACAGTCATTGCTAAATTGGTAAAACAAGCTTACACCTGTGGTTTCTTATTATAAAGGAAGATGACTTTAATTAGTATACTTTTTTTTGCTCTTATCTTATTTTCGTGATACACTATTGGAACATTATTATAAGTGTTCTGTAGTGAAAACACGCCACAATTGGTCATGAAAATGTTATGATGCGATGTGAAAGAACCCTTACTCCGCTTTTAATAACAATACAAGTCTTATTTCACAGAAAGAAATAATATTCGTATTGTCAATACAAATATTATTTCTCAAACCAATTCCACTGTTTATTCAGTGTTTTCCTCATTTTTTTTTTAATCTGAAACTTCTGTTAAAATTTTAAAATATTTAAGTGTAATTATGCTATAGAAAATGTTAAAAATAAGAAATATTTTATTATTAAAAAATTAATTATGTCTCCACAAAAAAGGTTGACATGAAAAAATAGTACAGATTAATTTCATGTTATATTCGCCAGAGGAATCGGAAAAAAAATTCTTACTTTATCAGTTACGTACAGAAGAGGACTATTCGTAGAAAATGGCATGTCTCCTGAATAACGAGCATCAAGATATTGTAAGAACTTACGTAAGGTTGGAATCTTAAAAACGTATGTCACTTTGTGAGTATTTTTAAAAAAATTTCGATAAACCGTGAATAAATATTACACATGCAAGATAAAATCAAACTAATGAAATATATTTGACAGCCCCTCACCTCTTTCTCCATGCTGGAATAATAAAAAACTATAAGCAGAATATTGCGAGCAGCAAATGCCAATTCTAGGAATATGTTCATCATGATGAATATAAGTTTTAGGGTTTCCTGTATCAGATTTGATGACAAAACATGCAACATTAAGAACGTGTGACCAACGATCACTGTGAAACTTTGCACGGCAAGAGTAAGTGAAACGAAACCAAATTTTTCATCATACCAGTTGCAAAGTTTGCACTGATCCAGATATATCCCTTTACATTCATCCAATACATTTTCAATCAATGGTGTTTTAATTATTTTCCACAGGGAAATGTTTTGGAAATTGTTTTCTTTAAGAGATTTATCGATGTTAATTTTTAAGAGACCATTCATGTTGCAGATTTCTTTTAAAATTTCATTGAGACTTCTAAATCTGTCTATAAATATAGAGCAACAGAAATAGACAATTGACAATAAATTTGTAATCATGGTCTGAGTAAACATGACATTGAACATTTTAAATGTGGGTAGTTTAAAATCCCAGAAAATAAACGGCAAATATAATCCTACAAATCTGAGAACATTGAAGGCCATATGCCATATTATAATCATGGCTTGCAAATTTCGTAGCTTTTTAAAATTAAGATCTTTACCTAGACGTTGTAATTTAATATCAATGACTTCATTAGTTACAAAAAAATATTCATATAACTGCTTTCCTAAATGTGCATAGACAATATTAAACGCTAATATACAACTAATTATTATTAATATGCACTCATAAAAATAATACACTCTAGAGTGATAAATGAAACCGATGATTGTTTCCGAACAAACTATTGATTTGTAACTGCACCAGAAGAATATGCCGTGCAATATAATTGACCAAAGTAATGTAAGTTTGCTGAACTTGAATGTAAATTTTCCATTCTTATTCTGACTCGTGTTGTAGAAACCTACTCCAAGAATTCGCGTAAGTATACTTCCAGCATCAATATATTCCAAAATAGTTGTCGGATTCAAAAATTGTTTGAACATTGCGCGATTTATTGCCAAGCTCAATGGTTTTAAATATTATTTATTTACTGTTTCCTTTAAAACACGTGGAGACAAGCTTCAAGTTTAAAAACGCAATGTTACTGTCACAATTATGTCCGTCCTTCCATTTGCTATTAATTAGTATTGATTATATGTCACTACTTTATTCAGGAAATAATTTCATAATATTGTCACTCTTATCTTGGGGCAGCTTTTAATAAATGAGGTGTTTCACTATTAATTATCTAAACAATTAATACTAATGAGGGGTGGTGCCACCCTTTTAAGGATGCTGAAAAGTTTCTGGGATACAGAAGCAAGCATTTTGAGCATAAGGAACCACAATTGGCTGTTGGCATAAAATTATCACTGAAATTGTTTTAATTGCTTTGTAAAATGTATATATTATCCTATTTATATATTATCATACTTGTGAGCCATTATAACTGAAAAGTATTTAAGTACAAAGACAGATCTTACAAAGTAAAGTTTTAACGGGTTTATTTTGATGTGGTTAGGATTAAGTTCAGCGTATATCGGCAGATGTATATCCATATTATTATTCATTTTAATATGGTCATTATGAGTGTTTGAGTTGCATGAAATCAACCACAGACGCTTCTGAATTGTTTGAAAAGAAATTAATAATTTGACACAAAGTGCAACAAGTGACTTAAAATTGTATTATACACGTATTTGGTACATTATTTATACCAGACAAATTATACATGAAGTCAATTAATTGGTAATATACATAACTGAGTATTTTCATACTTTTTTTTTAGAAATTATTTAGATGTTTTTTATGTATAGGCATGGTGTATATAATTATATTTTAATTTTGCATTTTTTATGACTGTAATGAGTTCTTTTTGTCCACAGACGTCATAGTGATCCACGCTATTATGTCTCTGCACTACAAAATTGCAAAAAGAACACGTTGCAATCATAACAAATGCAAAATTAAAATGTAAGTTACAAAGACCAAAAACATTTGATGTTGAAACTAAAATCATCCATGGAGTAGTTCGTTAAAATATTGATTCTTTCTTTATTTGTATGAATTTACAATTTTAATATTCGTAAGTTATTATATGGTAGACTTTTTTTATCTATACTTCAATAACAATCAATTTTGTACATATTTTTGTTATGTGCCAAGTGGTACTATCAGATTAAAAAAAAACAAAGAATTATTTTCTATTTATTAAAAATTTTCACAAATTCCCCACTTCACGATACAAATTCAAACTCAAAGCGTGTTGCAGTCATTCAAGCAGATGCTTTCCCACAGGGTGCTAAATGATCAATAAAGTAAATAAATATAAATGCAAAATCGATAAACGATTTGTCAGATTTGAAACTTAATACTATCAATATCATTTTCTACAGAAGTTTTTCTTTTAATATATTTGTTTTGGAAAAAAATTAATCTTTAATCGTTTGAGTGCCGACGACTGTCTTCGCTCTCGTGCACATACTAACTAAATTTGCCACGAACGCGATGAAGCTCACGACATCAATTCCTATTTAATGTGCGGTAGGGGAGGTCGCTCGCACGCATCTCTAATTTTTTATCTTTCTATATGCTACATAAAGTTCAAATTATAATATTATTAGTAATTCCAATATAAAAAGGATCCAGGAAAAGAAAATGTTTAACCCATAATGTCGGAATACGAAAATAATTCGAGTGAAAATGATCATTTTAGTTGTGAAGAAAGTAATAGTGGGAGTGACATTGTGGTGCGTTCACAATTTGGCGTAATGCAAATTTTGAGTGATAGTGATAATAGTGACGATAACAATTATTTTGCTGATACGGAGGATGTGCCGGACTGCAAAAATACGATGTGACCTTGGTTTCAATTTTTGTTATAATTTTTGTTCACAATTTATATTTCCATAATTTTCTTTGTCTTTTATTTTTAAGAAAACACCAA
Organism: Druceiella hillmani; assembly: GCA_039881145.1. Classification (NCBI taxonomy): domain Eukaryota; kingdom Metazoa; phylum Arthropoda; class Insecta; order Lepidoptera; family Hepialidae; genus Druceiella; species Druceiella hillmani. Next base: position 1,194,957 of record JAYKKI010000145.1, on the reverse strand, counting down.
AAAAATTGGATCATTGATCATTCTTGGAAGAGATACAGTTTTTTTTTCAAGACAAGGGTAAATGACATCAAAAACAAAAGATTTCTTTGGCATTTTAAGTACATATGAGTAAAAAACCATGGCACTAAAACGGTTAAATACCAAATTTACCTCTGAGAGAAAAAAGTTTCTGCAAAAAAATTAAAAAATCTTTGAAATAAAACATTGATTCTTTGATTTGTATATGAAAACAAAGAATAAAGAACATTAAGAACTTCTTTTTTCCCTTGATATAAATCCATTTCATGAAAGAATTCAGTTTCCACAAAATGAATAATCCGTCGTTTCAAACCAAATTGAATGAAATACTCATCCGTTGCAGATATTTAGAAAATAATGGCTTTCACAAAATTCTTATCAAATATATCAATCTAAGGTTTTATATTGAACGGTTTATCAGTATTTTTTTTCATTATTATTGAAATTTTTCCTGTATTTATATCTATACTCCATTCCATTTCATAAAAGAATGATTGTAAACAAACCAATTTGACAGTTAAAATATGGTTGGCACAATTATATGTACAATCAGTCGATTTCACCCTCGTATTTCACCTCTAATAATATAAAACAATATACTAAAATTACTTTATTAACTTAATAAATTTCCACATTAAATAATGTCATAAATACCAACATTACACTAATATGAATAGTAAAATTTAGAGGAATAAAAACGGACAACCCTTGCTATCAATTATACAACTCAAAGACGTAAAACATTTTGAAAAACATTAAATTTTCTGAATCATCAGAAATCTATACCCACATATACTATTAGGTACAAATCATTCATTTTATAATATTTGGAGTGTAATAGCTGCAATAAATATGTCATAAAGGTAGTGAAAAAAAATATTACTACATGTCATTTTATTTTCAAACAAGTGTCAATATTATTATGCAGTACAGAATACATGTTTTACACACTACATGACAGTGTCTTCTTATAATAGATAAATTTTTGTTCTTATTCAACTGTATATTTTTGATGATTATTTTTAATGTTCCACATAAATATTTGAAAAAATAATATTTTAAATATATTTAGCATTAATTTTGTAGAAATTGGTGGCTATTAGCAAAGATCTTTGCTAATAGCCCACCGGAAGATGTAATACAACGAAACCTAGATAGTGATAAAGAACTTAAAGAAAGTAGAAATAATACTACATCACGTAATTGTGAAAATAATATTTAAAAAACCTTAATGTTTGGCATTATTTATGTTTTTGCACTTCGGCATTAGGTATATATACCGACACTAACATAGTAGCAAATATGCTGTCACATGACTGGAGAGCCCCTGATTTTATTTTCGATTGAACATTAGAAAATTATTTATTTAATTTTGAATGTATTTTGAATGAATTTAGCACACCTTGTAAAATACAATTAAAAAACCAATAGCAATTAAAAAATCATATTTTTTATTCACAAATACCAAATAATTTGATACTGTATTAATATGTGATCATAAGAAAAAGCTTTACAATACCTGAACTGTCATTTTGCTTTGTTTACCAAAAATTCTCTTGTGGAATGCAATGAGGTATAGATATATATTACGTGACATGCAATTTCTAATTGTGTAAATTTATGAACCTTCTTCTGACTAATTCTTTTGTGATAAAGTATGATAACATGTAAATAGCAGTATAACCAGAAATTTCCGAATATAATCGGCAGAATAGAATAATCGTAATAACTTTTTTTTTGTAAGTACCAACTATCTTGCATAATACTATCTATTATAGAATCATAAAAAAAATATTTAAATTCCTCATATGGGTCCAGAATCTAGAATTTATTTTTACAAAATATCAATATATGCTTCACATTGATTATTTTCTTTGATTTGTTTGGTGTATTCTTCATTCATCGGCTAAGCTTAACTTCACCTATGGCTTTCTATAAGCAGAATATTGTTGTCAGAAACTTTGCAACTTTGCAAAGTTGAACAATATAAATTGGCTCATCATTCCAGAGATTGTATAGCTAGTTTCCCGCAATGAAAATAACAAGTATATCATATCATGAGACACATTTTTATGGTATATTGGGCAAATGTTCCCAAATATCAACAATCTTAAAGGAATATAGTCCAGTAGTTTATCATTAAATTTTTAGATTTGTTAGGTAATTTAGATGTAAAATTGTAGAAAACAGCGTCAAAGAAAATTACTTGCCGTTTTTAGAATACATGCATGACTGAAAATTTCAATAACAGATAAAAGTGCAAAATGTGCAAAATTTATGGTGTTTAGCAATATTTTGTCTTCGTGTGGAATTTTACAGGTATTTAAAGAAATGGTGACCCCAAATAGTAACATTAGTATGGAATCAGTTAAAACACCTATTATACACATAATGTGCTGGAAAGTATCTACAAAATCTTTACTTAATCTTTCCCCTTTTCTCCATATCGAACAAATTTTGTATATCACATCAATCAGTCATTAGAAACGTCGGCTATATTTTTTTGTTATCGCTAGTTTCAATTAAGTTGAAACATAGTTTTATTTGCGAGAATTACTCCAATAAACATAAATTTATTAAACCTTTTCTCCTAAATCCTAAATCTACCCTTTTCTCCACATCAAAAAAATTTTGTATACCACATCAATCAGAGTCATTAAAGATGTCAGCTATATTTTTTTGTTATCGCTAGTTCCAATTAAGTTGAAACATAGTTTTGTTTGCAAGAATTACTACAATGAACATAAATTTAATAAACCTTTTCTCCTAAATCCTAAATCTACTCTTTTTTCCACATCAAAAAAATTTTGTATATCACATGCACACAGGCAAATGCTACTTATGTCACTTGATCTAACAAACATACAGTTCTTCAGCTTAAGTTAAGCAAATTTTGCAAAACGTTAACACCTGAATATTAGTTATAGGAAGAATATCGATTAGGATGTGCATAATGCCGACAGAGATTTCAGAAAATAAGTCTCTTTTGAATATGAATTTGTCTTCCATTATTCAGTTTACCATTAGTATCAGGCATTGCAGGAATATTTTTATTATCTTTATAGAAATTACATACAATGTTAACAATAGATGCCGAAAGGATGTTTCAGGACAAAGATTAAACAAAAATATGACTCTTAGTTTCAAAACGCTTGGTTTTTTGGTATGTAATTTATTAACTAAATAAGCATAGAAATCTTTTTTACTTATGATGTAAACTGTTCACTGGGAAGGAAATGATTTTCAGCTTAGAATATCTGAAATGCGCATATTCCAACAGAACAGTAGGTGGCAGCATGGTATTTCATTGTCACAACTGCAGCACAATATATAATTTCTATGCGCATTCAGTAAGCAATTGAACTGGTTTTAGCAGTCTATTACTGACTGTTTACCACTCTGTAGGTAAGTACGCAATTGATAGGCTGCAAGTTATAGCTTGAGTTTATATTGTGCGTAAATGATTAATCTTTGAAAAATTTGCTGTACACCGTTATATTTTAATATTTTTTTAATCATGGGTGTATTTGTTTTTAAACAGATATTCACACACAAACCAAATGAAACAAGTTTTCTTTGTAAAACCAACGATTTTATTGATTGATCTTGTCTGTAGTTTCAGTCATATAGAACAATATGTGAAATACCATCTACATGCCTGAGAAAGTAAAGAAAAAACAAAATTATTTTTTTTTAATTAAATCTATCTGATAAAGATAAAATTTGAAAAAACATTTAAAATTTAAAGGGCCAAATCTATCATATTCTTTCCACTGCAGAGCAGGAAAAAGCAATACCATTAAACCATAAATCATTTTTTAAATGGAAAATAAATGTGAAATATTAAATAGGCATAAAAATACTAAAGAATACATTTTTATTACTATTTTGTGTTACACTTGAATTATAATGTGTCTCTAATTTCTACTATATGAGTTTTATGGATGTATAATGTAATTATATTCCAATTGATGCATCTGTCCTAAAGTGATTAATGTTCAAAAAAAAATCAAAAACAAAAATTATTTACATCATATTGTGAATCGGTTTCTATTTTTGAAATGTATTAGAAACTAATTAAAAATATAAATCTCTGATCAGTTTAGTGTACATATAGAAAGAGATAGGATAGGATATGAGAAAAAGGTAGGATAAGACATGAGAACAAAGGAAAAACAAGGGAACTTCATATGTGTATATGTTTTGGAATAATATTTAGGAGATTTCCAGAATATCATCTAATATCATTGAAAACAACTTAAAGTGACAATTTAGAAATAACCTGTCCGAACCTTCGAGCATATAGAGCCTTCTCACAGGGATGAGCGTCACTAGAGATGAGCGTCGTTGAGATGAGCGGGATGAGCGTCGCCCTACTCGTGGGAGTGAAAATGAGTGAAAATTCACACCAAAATCAAAAACCATCCCCGTCCTGGCAATGAGTAACCGGGTGTAAAAAAGTCAAATATCCGACTCCCCTCCGGCCCCAACTACCAAAACACAAAATAGCATTTAATAATATTTAAAGATTTACCCTTGATGAACTAGAAACAATCACACCCAACCCCCCAAATAAACCACAACCCATCATGCTATATGGAATAGATGATGTAAAAGAATTCTCCAAATTAATTGAAACTGTCATCAGCACTTCAAACTTTATATTCAAGATAATAAATAAAAACTTACTAAGTGTTATGTTGAATGAGACTGAAGATTACAAAAAAGAGGCGGAGCTCATCAGACAAAAGGGCCTGATTGGGTACACACTCACAAGAGTAGACTCGAAATGTTACCCAATTGTAATAAAAAACCTTCAACCACATCACTCCTCAAGAAGGTATTGTAGAAGAAATTGAAAAAACAATAAAGTTTTTTTTACAATCTGCAATCAGTAGTTATACTATAAGTGGATGTTTTGAGTGAATCCATTGACAGGTCGAGCGTGACTGCAGCAAGCCATCTACTCCGTAGTCTTTACTGATCCCCAAAGGGATATAAGATGTCTTTCCTTTTTAACCTCTTCGTATAATTTCTTGTTTTTAGCTCTGTAGCCAGCTTGTTAGGATGGTTTTCCAGTCTGTCATGGTATTTTTTGGATTTCCTGCATGACATTTTCAGTTCTTTATGTATTTCAGCATTCGTGAAAAACCAAGGAACACCACTAATTGAGCGCAAGATAGCATTCTGCATCCTCTGTATTATGCTTATGTTTGATTTACAAGTGCTACCCCAGAGTTGAATTCCATAAAGCCACACTGGTTTTAGGATAGCTTTATATATTAAAAGTTTGTTGTCAATACTCAGTTTGCTGTTTCTCCGATGATCCAGTGTAGATTCTTATAACAGATATTAAGTTCATTTCTCGTTGTCTTAATTTGTTGTTTCCATGTCAGAGGGCGATCAAGATGTAGTCCTAGGTATCTTATATTATCTTGATGAGGTAGTGTGGTATTCCCAAGATGGACTTCAGGACAGTTACCTTTACGTAGTGTGAACGTAACATGGGCGGATTTGCTTGCACTCGCCTGTATCCACCATCTCCGTAGCCATGTGGTTATTTCATCAAGGTCCTCTTATAGCATGTGTCATGCCATGGCAGGATCAGCATGGCCTGTTAGTATCGCTGTGTCATCAGCAAATGTTGCTGTAGTAATACTTTCAAGTTGAGGTAAGTCTGCAGTAAATATTGTATGCAAAACAGGCCCCAGGACTGACCCCTGCGGGACTCTGGCAGTTGCTTCGAAAAACCCAGACATCACATCCACTTCCTTTACTTGGAAGATTCTTCCCGACAGATAGGATTGAATTAGAGAGTAGTACTGATGAGGTAGGTTGATTTTTATCTTATATAGTAACCCCTTGTGCCAGACCGTATCGAACGCCTGATGGTCCAGGATGACTTTTCCAGGATTGGTAGCATTCTGCACATTAGGAGATTTTCAAAGACCTTTGAAAGAATTGGCAAAAGACTTATATGTCTATATGAGGATACTTCATTGGGTGGTTTACCCATCTTGTATACCATAATTACACGGGACACTTTCCATAATGTCGGGAAGTACTGGGTTCTCAATATAGCATTAAATAGTAATGTCAGAAACGCTATAGCTTTTCTAGGTAGCTGCTTTAGTATTTCTTTGGTAATTAGGTCATATCCAGGAGCTTTTTTGTCCTGTAGATTAAGAAATGACTCTCCAAATTTCCCGTACTAACGGGAAGGGCATAAAACATCAGACTGAAAAAAAAGACCTGGTCGGTCTTTTTTTGGGTAGTCTGATGTTTTCCTGTTAAATGTGCTTTATGTTCGTGCGACCATCCTGCCAATTACAAAGGTTACAGAGAGATTCTGGCTAGAAAAACCAACAGACTAGGTGCTAAGTTGAAGGTAGGTAGCAATTTCTATAACAAAAGGCCTCAGTTGAACACTGTATATATGGAGTCCCCAGATAACGACCAAAATAATAGAACCTACGCAAACGTAGCTTCCGAGTGTACCACCACCGAATGAGTAGAAAACCTAGATCCTTTATCTTATGATGAACCTCAATAGAAAATATCCTGACCAAACAATCTTCTATTCCTTTTTACTTCTTCCGATTACTTCTCCGACAAATAGGAAGATTAATAAACCTATTGATAACAGTAATCTCCAAAATGAACTGTAAATAATATGTCTTCACATTGCAACATGGAACACAAATGGACTATCGCCAATATCAATATATTAGAACTTGAAGAAATCTTTCACAAAAATAGATTAGACATTGTACCTATATCCGAATCTCATGTTATGGCAGCAACTTGCTTCCGTATCAAGGGCTACAACATCTATACTACTGCTCACCCTGATGGCAGTGTCCGTGTAGGAACAGCACTCATCATTTAATGCGATTTGAAACATTCACATTTAAAAGCATATTCAACGGCATACTTGCAAGCCACTACTGTCAGATTAAAAGATCATGCAGGTCTAATTACATTCTCTGTAGTATATTGCCCCCCAAATCATAAAATAACTCAGAATATGTTCTCACAGTGTTTCCAAACATTTGATCCCTGATTTATTTCTGGGGGGATTGGAATGCGATGCTGGGCTGCCAGAGGTCAAGCACTGAAAGGTTCTGTGGAAACCTACCATTTGCAATCTTGGTCAATGGGAAACCCATCTACTGGCCTTTTGATCTGAACAACTGCCTGTCCTCCTGGATTTCTTTATTGCTAGCGGAATGAGTAGTCAATACGACAGTGTCAATGCGAGCAGTCTTGACGGATTGTCAGATTACACTCCTGTAATTCTTAATATCAGCAACAGAGTTATCACCCGAGAGAACCCAGAGCCTCTTTATAACCATAGAACTGACTGGGATGGATTCAGGACTTATGCAGGTAGTCAACTAAACATCAAACTTCCCATAAAGACTCAGGATGTTGTAGAGTAAGAATGCAAACATATCACCAATTTAATCCAAGGTCCTGCTGGACCAATTCACCAGAACTAAATAAGTCTCCAAACCTGTATTTCCAACCTCTCAACATAAGACTTAAACTCGAAGAATAGCATCGCTTATGAAGGGTATGGCTCTTGTCTCGACACCCCTTAGACAAAATGAAGTTTAATTGTGCCACAAAAGAACTGAGAGCTTTGCTCCGGGACACTGCAAATAATAAGATGCAACAAACTATTTCTATGATGTCGGATTCAGGTCAGGGTGACCACTCTTTTTGGAAAGCTTCGAAAAACCTAAACAAGTCCTGAGAACATAGTCACCTAGCAAAAAAGTAATCTAATGGGGGGGGGGGGCATTAGATTACAATCCTAGTAATCCTAATAATTATTTTTGTTAGAATAGACAGTGAAACTGCTGAAATCTTTGCATATCATCTGGAAAGTGTCTTTAAACCAAACGAGGAATATACAGATAACCATGAGATGGCCTGTCTCGTCAAAACTTTTAGAAAAGATCTTCCTGACCAGGTTGAAAGTTTTTATAGACGATTATAACTTTATCCAGAAAGTCTCATTCTACCATTCAGCAAGCTTACTGCGTATACCACACTATTTGCCAGGGCTTCGAGGAATGAAATGTCCAACAAGCCTTCGACCGTGTCTGGCATAAAGGCCTACCCTGTAAAGTCAAGGAACAGCCTCCACATTCATCGTTCTCAATTAGAAACGTGACCGATTAAATATGAGGTACAAAAACCTACACTGGTTGTTGAGTTGTAACTCTGTGCTATCGGTGAACAATAAACTACTATTATACAGCTCACTTCTATCACAGCTGAAATGGACATATGACATTCAGCTATGGGGCATGGCCAGTAAAAGCAACATAATGTGTCTTTAAAGAGCACAAAACACAATTTTAAGAAACATAATCAGTGCACCCTGGTTCACACAAAATTGTGTAATTCATAAATACCTCAACACTCCCACTATTTTAGAGGAAATTAACAGACTCAGAGAAAGATAGGCAGAATGGCTCACTGCCTATTCCAATTGAGTAGCAGTGACATTGGCCTCTGCATTCTAAACACCAAATTTCTCACCCCACAAAACTGATAATAGTTGAAAAGGACTGATCGCATTTATATATATAAATAAAATTTCATTACCACACATCCGCTCTTTATATGATATAACCAAGCACCTGATTGTAGGGTGAGGATCAGCTAGGAGCCTGTATCATATGGCTATAATAATGTAGTTATAAAAGACATAATAATAAAGTTTGTATATTTCATTTAAAATTGCACGTACTGATAGTAATCGGTTTGTACCTTCAGACTACAGTTTGTATATTAAATTATGGACTTTTCTTGAATACCATAAATTAAACATATTTAAATATTCATAAATACGTGATATATATATATGTCAGAAGTTTAGGGCAAGGTATATATAATGGCTTATAAGGCACTGCGCACCACTGGAATCCATTGTATAATTCACACGGACAAAAAAAAGGCAACGCTGATTGTGAAAACTTTCAAAATAAGAAGACTGTCAAAACGCTTGTTGTCAATGTTTGTATTTGGTTTGTAAAAGAATCTAATATGATTTTCAATATACAATATTTTATTACATTGCTCCATTAATTACACTATACAAATTCTTTTTCAAAAATATGTTTGTTCATCTACCTATACTTGTTTATTTAATACTATTATTGTATTACATTTCTGAGAATTGTTTTTTTTCATTGTTCTTATTATGTGTATAATAATTGTGAAACTTTTAATAATACCTTCCAGAGTGTTTTAAACCATAGAAGGAGGTCCGTAAATAAAATCATATTTTTTCTTATCCTATCAACATATTTGATATCATTAAGAACAAAATATTTGATTGATAAAATATTTTTAAGCTCTATTTGAAAAGCTTAACATAAGACTGATAACAGAATATTAAAGAAATTTGTCTCCTATTTTGTTCCAAAATTATGCTGTGGCCATATTGGCCTGACAATGATATTTAAAACTTAGAAACTGGAGCAGACGGATGAAGAGATGAATGTACTCATCAGCCAAGATACTGGCAGATTTACATAGAACCTTAAAAAATTTAAATAATGTTATTAGAAGCTAAATAAAAGAATATGGGTGGCACACAACATATGAACATCACTTCTGTGGAAAATTATTGGCCTATAAATCACAAGCTTTGGCATTACAGAATATTTCTACTCACAGATTGCTGAACTCTATTGAATTTATGTGAATAATTAAAATTCATAACAAGGTTTATCGACTGTCCGTATTTATTTGAGCAGATCAGGCTCAAGGTGCTTCGTCTCAAAGCAATAATATAATAAAAACAACAAAATTTTTGATCAACAATCCCAATAAGTAACTTTTATAAGTTCATAATGCATAAATGTGTGTATATAGAGTGTTTATGTGCATATATAGGTATGCATAGTGCATGTGTGTGTCATTTTAAAGATTATCTTTTACTGTTATTTAAATCCTCTGTTACTCTTAAAATTTCTTAATAAAACTATGAATGTTGTGTTTATTGAAATTGAACAATTGGACATTTTTGGTATGGTATTGCTTTGAGTTAGTTAAATGTAGAGTGATTAATTTTGTAGGTAGGCTTAAATAAATAAAAAAAAATAAGTAAATAATTGATGTAATCGGACTGCAGAAATTGAAAGGAATTTTTAAATATTAATATATCTAAAAGCCTAAATGTTAAAAGATATTCTTTATTGAAATAATAAAATGTTTTATTTATTTTCTAGAAGACAACAAATTGTAGTATTCCAAATAATATTATGATGTGATTGGTTTGGAATGTATAATCGTACTCATGTAAAAAATCAAACTAGCCAATGAATGAGGCCAATGCATGAATGCAATAACTCCATAAAAGATGTACGAATAAACAAATGAACTAACACAGGGTTAAGACACAGGTAATTAATTTTGATAAACAATGAATCAAATAATACAAATGACTTGCCACAAATATATTGTCATAACTATGAATGAACACAATTGCGATTTCTAATTTGATGTTCATTTGATAAAATTGTGACAAAGGTAATATTTTTACATAGTAACTGTACTAAAATGAAATATGGTGAATTATTTAGTGAGTTCACTGACCCTGTTGTCATAGTCATGACATTAGATTATCAAGCATCTAAAGAAACATATATTACCCTTATTGATTGGACATTAATGTGACTTTTTAAAAAGATATGAGTCGATTGTATAACTTCTCATTACGTTAATGGAATAATTTCTAAATCGAACTTTGTAAATATGTACTCATTTCGAAGGGAGACTATGTCTCGCTTTTTCGTTTCCTGTCTGAGATTAATTGGAGTAATTTGTATTCAATTAACGATATGAATGCTGAGATTAATTGGAGTAATTTGTACTCAATTAACGATATGAATGCTATGAAGGTTTTTTTTACAAACGAGTCTACTCTTGTATCAATTCATGTATTGCCCTTAACATCCAAAAGTTGTTTTGGTCATATATAAACGCCCAAAGAAATACTCGTGGCGCTCGCAATATTCTTTCATGTGGTGGTGTGATTGTTCACGGCCCAATGGCAGCCGAAGCTCTTGTTAGGCATTTCCAGTCGGTGTACAGTTTGAACATTGCTCGAATAGATATTGCGGCAGCGGCTTATTGCTACCGTACTGGAACCGACGTTGATGTCACACGTTTCTCTGATTGTGATCTTCAACATGCTTTCTCCACGTTGAAGAGTTCAATACCAGGTACATATTTAAACCTTGTGCTGATATTTTTATGGAACCATTGAAGTATATATTTAAAGTTTCGTTAAAAACTGGTGTCTATCCCTCGCATTGGAAAGTGACTCATGTAACACCTATACTTAAGAGTGGTATGGGGTTATATGTAAATAATTTCAGATCGGTCGCTATCCTCTCTGCATCGGCTAAATTATTTAACTTTGTTTTACATTGCAACATATCCTCGAGGTACAGAGATCAAATCTGTGATCCCATGCTGCTCGCATGGGTTTCGAGGGGACGTTCAGTGCCTATGATGTATATTTTGACTTCCAGAAAGCTTTCAATCGTATAGATAATGATATCTTATTAAATCGCATTGCAGATAGAAAGCAATACGCACAAATGAGCCACTTTATATCTGAGTCTTACTTTATATGATCGGGGATGAGCCAGGGTTCAAATCTTGAGCCTCTACATTTCCTGATTTTGGTTCTGAGGTCACACAATCATCACCTGTTTGTTATACCACCCTCTAGAACCGAACTATATCGGAACTCTCCAGTTTCCCACAGTATTCAATTGCTCGACCACCTAATCACAATTGCACCAGAGTGTTATTTATTTATGAAAAGTAAAAGTAAATTTGTCGAATTGTGTCTTCGTTATGTTGTTTGTAGTTCTGATGTATTACCTTCATGAATTTTCAATAAAGGTGACAGGATTTATGTGTAGGTAATATTGAATAAAATACACTGGGTTACTCCACAGAAATTATGCTTTCTCTCAGATTAAATGAATATACCATGTCAGTGTATGCATTTTACCAACAAAACTCTAAATATATCTTTGTTTCAATATAATAGTTCATAGATTATTGACAAACAATTTAATTGTACTGGTTAAGCAGTACTATATAGTTAAAATTTTATTGATGAGGTCTTATATTCAATTGCACATATTTTTTTGTTTAAATTTTTTTTAAATTAATCAGTGCATGGAATAAAGAATACAAACATGGCGAGATGAAGAAGATGATATGGAGGACATGGAAAACTCATTTATTAGACTATTGACTCTGAATTCATCTGTTAAAATGAGCAAATTGAATATAACCGTCACTAAAATGAGATGGAACAGTCTTAGTAGAAAGGTAAAGAAGAGATTTTAGGAATGTAATAATTTTATCAATAATATTCATAAAAAAAATCACTGAAAATTTCTTCTCATTTCATTGTCAGATCACAATTTTGCAATATTAGTTTTGCGTGCAATAAAATGTTGGCTGATAAAGCACACACACGCGTGCTAGTGGGCACATCACGTGTGCATGTTATTTCTATCATGTACATTACATAAGGGTCTATGAACTATTTCATATAATAAAAGCACGCATAACAGTGGCAACTTTTTAATAAAAACAATAAAAAGTTTTAACAAAGAATGCTACGCCTAAGGTTTTTGACACTAGGTGTGTATAAACAATGCCACCGAGTTACAACTCAAGCGAATGCTATCGGCGCACCGCAGTATGCACGGAAAGTGAATGGAAGTAGTTATTTGTTTCCATAATGAAGCTGTAGCAAGCTACTAGGTATGGAATAAACCTTTGATGCAAAAGTGTAATTTCATGTAGGAATTTTTACCAAGGATGGTCAATTTGATGCCTCGAAGGTTAAAAATATTTCAAAACACTCTTAACAGTCAGTGTAAGAAATTCAACTCAAATAGAACTTCATACCAAATACTAACCAATACAACACATACCAAAACCAAATACATAACCAAATACAATACTATTAAAGTGTTTTTTTAAATAATATTAAATGACAAAAAATATATATACAATTCTTTAAATATAACATTACCAGTTGGATGCAAAAAACAATAATGTGTCAACCCACACGCATGTCTTTTTGTGAAAAATTTGTTTGAAAATATTATAGCAGAAAGTTTAGTAACTAATTGACATTTTCATAAACATTTCAAGTGACATAAAATGTTATTGTTAAATAGCAGATCGGTCGCAATAATTCTTTTGAAAATTCATTAAGTACTTTGAAATGTTTTTGAAAAATGAAATAAGGTTGCGTAAAAGTTTTAGAATTCAAATATAATGGTACTCAGATTGTTGTTGAATATATTTAAGTTGGTGTAACCTTATTTTGCTATTTTTCAAAATTGATACACAAAATGATGCCAATAACACCACAATAAAATTCAATTAACGTTCAAACTCACATAAAAATCAATACAAATGTGAGGTTTAGATTCTAATAATTTTTATGAATCTCTTATAAAATTTTTATTCATAGCTTAAACTAATAACACAACAATAATAAAAAAGATAATCAACATTCAAAATCTATACAAATATGAGGTTTAGATCTACCTCTAACATTTTCTATGAAGGTCTTATAAAATTTTTATTCATACCTTGAACTAATAACACAACAATAATAAAAAAGTCAATCAACATTCAAAATTACATAAAATTCAATATAAAATATAAGGCTTAGATCTCTAACAATTTCTACGAAAGTCTCTTAAAATTTTTATTCATAGCTTGAACTAGTAACACAACAATAATAAAAATGACACTCTTATAAAATTTTTATTCATAGCTTGAACTTAAACAACTGTTTTTGAAAGTGAATGAACTGGTATAAGATTATTCTCCTAAAAATTATTATAACTAGAGACGGCTTGTCCTATGGAGCGTTGGTGTGGTGAATTCCCACTCAAAATTATTAACGGTATTATTTATTAAGCTCATAAGTTGCAGCATTAATTACTACTAATAAACTACAAATATAACATATATTTCCTTGGGTTCATTGCCTTAGCGACGTGTACATGATACAGTCATTTGAACCATAAAGTTAACTATTGGATTCAATGAGTGCAAAAGTGAAAGTTACGTGAAACAAAAGTTTCTATGTATTTTTGGTGTAACTCTCCACTTGACATACATTACTTAGCATAGATTATTTTATCTACGACAGTTTTCCGAGTTGTCATTTCTCAATTGTATTTGTGTAGTATGATTTTTGACATTTATTTAAAATAAATTATTTCATATTGATTTATTGTGTTATGTGGCTTCACACAGTTCAAAAAATAAAAGAAAATAAGATGTGTTTTATAAAGAACTGTGAATAGATGTTAAAAGCCAACAAAGTTTTGTTTTCCATGTGTTGTGTTTGGAGACGTCAGGAACAAGTTCAATTTGACAAAAATTCAAATTTTCTGGTTTTCTTTTGGTCTAAATGAAAGAGCATAGTTAAAAAACGAAGTATTTACATAAAGTAGAACTAAGTCAGGATTATTTTATTAAAAGAAGTGATTTCAAAAAGTTCTCATAAGAAAGCACACTTTTTCAAGGAAATGTAAGTTTTAGAATTTACTAATACAAACAAGAATTTATATAAAAAAACAAATCCAAAAATTTAAAACATTGAAATAAGCAAAAATGATTGTGAAAAAGAGTTTATGCATTTTTTTTTTCAGCCAACTGTCAGCTGTTTCTTCATAAGAAGACTGTAGTTTAAATTAATTTTTTGCACAAAATAATCAAGTTTGAGCCCTATTTTTTTTTCAATATGTCGTTTTTCATGCATATTCTTTCATTTAAACCAAAAAAATTAGGAAATTTGCATTTTTGCCAAGCCAGACTTATTCCAAAGGTATCATTAACTCCATCTTCAATTTTCACAAAAAATGTGATAGACTTTTTCCCTCATCAAAAAGACCAACGATTAAATTTTATATACAAATAATCAAATAAATAGTAAGCATGTTACTTTTTCTGTTTATTTTTTTTAACTAAACTCTTATTGAAATTTTTCACAAGCTGCCTCGGATTATAATCAATTATTTGAAAACAATATTGAAATATACATTTCCTTATAAATAATTTTTAGCTGATACATGAACATGGATAATAGAAAGTGAATCAATCTTGGCCGTAGCCATTTCTCTCACACAAAACTCTTCTTAGACCAGTCTTGATCTAAAGCTTTAAAACATTAGCATTGACAAAGATTGACGAGTTGCAATTGACAATTTGTAAGAGAAATTTTTATGTAATATCTTTGGAGGTATTAAAGAATAAGCACTAATGAACTAATGTAATTTTATTTGGCTTCTAAGGACAAGGTCTTCATTAAAACCTTAAATTCCTTGAAGTTGGTAAAAGAGTGCAATTGTTACTTTTCATTGCTACTTTTATGTCCTCCGGATCTACTGTTACTGATGAAAGAAAGAAAGTCTCTAGATCTGCATCTACACTTTTCAAGTTAGTGTCAGTTTTATTCGTGATGTAGTTGCTCGTTTCAACCACATTTCAAGGACACTATCAATAAGAAATTGGCTATAATTTGCAGGAGAGCAGTAGTTTATTTAGTTGAGTGTTGGTAAAAAACATTGCGATGACATGATTAGGTGGTCTATTACCAAACTGCATTTGAATAAAAGATTAGCTTGCTGTAAATTATATTTGTCTTAGCTATAGAATATTTAAACTGTGCTGTTTTTATGAAAATTCAGTTATATATATATATATATATATATATATATATATATATATAGACAAAATATAAAAACCGCTTTGTTTTTATGAGCCCCGCTATTCACATAAAGTGTGATGAACACTTTTTGTGAATGACTTTAAGTGGTATCTCATTTGATTGATCTTTTGAGTGAAACCAAAGTAGCTTTACAATTTTCAATTATAAGCCCCGTTTATGAAATGTTAAGTCTTTAAATGATATACAGTGTATCCTGTTCTTAGTTTTTCAAACACGGGCTTGAAAAATCTGAAAAAATTCTAACTTAACTAAAACATTCAAATATAATTATTTCAGTTAACCAGCTACTTCAGGAGATCTAGATAACTAGGGAATCCTACTTTATACGTGTCCTGATTTTGAGACCCTGCTATCACCAGCCATAATAAATATTCTATTACCTATGTTAGTATTTCCATCACTTAATTGAAAAAGATGTGGTGTTTCATTGGAATTCATTTGTATGATTTTAATATTGATGTTGCAGGAACTATTACAGCAAATTTTAAAAAAATTAACATTAATACTAGCTATAATTCTGCAAATTACATTTGTATGGTGCATTTTAATGATAATGTCCTGCAATGAAACTTTCACTGGATTTATTTACAAATCAAATATATACCACTTGCAGTGACCACATCGAAACTGTGGCCGTGTTTCTCGTTTTGAACGGATAATTTCTTAAACAATCTTTACATTATGTAAAAATTGTTTATTCCATTGATAAATTGGAGGATACAATGGAAGAGAGTAACAAGACAAATTGTAAAGTGAATACGAATATTGTCATACAGCTCATAGTGCTATTGATGCAACTAATCAGCCTTTACTTACAATTAGTGTCAGTTTTCGTGTCACTAACGGGTGCATGCCATTTTTAAAAAAATATTCTTAACTATTTTAAGTTTGTTCATTTAAGAAACATTAACTAATTAACTTGAGATTCCTACTCAAAAGTTCAGAAATTATTAAATAAAAATTATCGTAAAATATGGGCCACAAAATTTATATTGCTTTAAACCACAGAGTTATGCTTTCAGAATATATTCTAAAATAATGATATAATGTTTACATGAATATCCCACCTGAACAGACAACTAGATTCATTTTTTGGTCTGACCACTTTACTCCACTTGTTTAATGCTTTCATAATAATTGATTTCAACATGTTCTACTTAATTCATGTAACTTAAATAACTAATACACAATTACAATGTATTTTTTTATTATTATCACCACGATGCAAACATTCCATTTACTTTCCACACTCTGCTATTTATTGTTCTCAGCTGCAACAGGGTAACAATTGAGGTAAGTAACACATGTTACGTTATTAATACAAGATGACATAACAATATCCCTGGAGTTAGATATAAACTGTTTCAAAAATAATATATTTCTCCATTGGTACACCTGGACTATGTCAGCTGTACTTTATAAATATAGATATGTTGCTGTTCATAAAATACAAAATAATTTTCAACAAGTCAATGGCTTTGCAATGCGCTCCCCCCTTAGTCCCCATTTAGCCGAGTTATTTATGAACAATCTAGAAACCAGCCTCTTAAACAGTAAATTAGCGACCAATATATTATACTATTATAGATGCGTTGATGACATCCTTATCTGCTGGAAAGGTACACAGCGACAGTTAGACCAGTTTGTTAACTTTGCCAACTCCCTACACAACAATATCAAATTCACTTTAGAAGTAGAATCCGATAATAAACTAAACTTCATAGATATAACAATAGAACGCAAAAATAATGAACATAATTTTAGTATATTTAGAAAAGACACATTTACAGACTCCATAATTAATGGTCAATCTCAACACCCTTGGTCCCATAAGTTAGCAGCCTTCCATTCCATGATTCACAGAGCTTTAACCATCACTCTAGAAAAACCTAATCTACGTAAAGAAATAAAAACTATAAAACAAATCGCAACAAATAATAATTATAACCCATCAATTGTCACAAAACTGTACAATAATAAATTAAGAAAAATACTAATATAAGAAATATACCCGGTCGTGCCAAATAATAATATTTACTATAAATCTATCCCATACATAGGCAATGTATCACTCAAATTAGGAAAACTCTTAACTAATAATAAAAATATAAATAATAAAACATGCGCTTATAGAACTTTAAATAACTTGGGTAAAACCCTTATTAATAATAAAGAAAAAATAGATAAACATAAAAAGAGTATGGTATCTATAAACTTAAATGTAACGATTGTAATAGTGTATACATAGGTCAAACAGGAAGCAATTTTAATACAAGAAATAAAGAACACATCGCCAGCTGGCGAAATAGTAAACCAGACACATCTCACTTTGCTAAACATCTCATTGAAAATAACCATCACCCCCATGCTGATAATTCCCCCTATATATTACAAATAAA
This sequence comes from Druceiella hillmani, assembly GCA_039881145.1. Taxonomy (NCBI): domain Eukaryota; kingdom Metazoa; phylum Arthropoda; class Insecta; order Lepidoptera; family Hepialidae; genus Druceiella; species Druceiella hillmani. The sequence continues at coordinate 1,176,729 of JAYKKI010000145.1, read as the reverse complement.
TACAAAAGGTAATAAACTTAATATCCTAGAAACATTAGAAATAAACAGACATAAAAAAGACACCAAGGTTAATATATTAAATGAACAACTAAATATAATATCATCACCCATTCTTAATATCTTCTAGATATAATATTATTAGACAACATTGATCCTACAGTACTCTTGAAATTGTTTCAGCCCAAATACACATATAGATATAAATATAAGTATATATAAAAAAAAAATTAAAATAAATAAATAAATAAATAATGAATAAACAAAAACCGGGTATGTGTAGAATTAGTGGTATTACCTAGTCCTTACTTTCAAATACCCTTGCTTTTGTATAAATATATTACCGATAATAACTTCCATTTAATTTTATTATATGCACCGGAACATTTACATTGTACAACCTCACATAATAACAACAATTGAATTTATTACCCTCACTAAAATACTGGTATATTGTATAACTCTCGGAAATATAATAAAACCTGCACTGCGCCTCTGCAATAAACTCACTAACATAAGCAGTGAAAAAACCCTCACAAACTCGGCTTCCGCTATTGTGTTTGAAACATATAAATGCTGTTGGTTGTTCCTAAGAGTTAATCTTTGCTGATATCCCACCTGAAGATGTTGTAATACAACGAAACCTAGGTTGTCGTAAAGAAATTAAAGAAAGTAGAAATGATACTACATCACGTAGTTTCATTTAATTGTGAATAAAAACATCGTAAATTTTTTATGCCATTCCTATTCCTCAATGTCTTTAAAAATTAATCTTAAAAATTATTTATCCACAATCGTAAACAAATATTCCAATCACTCACATATATTTCAGATTTTCTACCTAAAAATGTAAGGTTAAAGTCAAGTTATAAAATTTGCTTGTCCGCATCTATTACATGCATTGGAAGAAATTTGGAAATAAATTTATTTTTATTCAAAATGTTGTCCGAGTTACGGATGGAAATTTAGAAGTGAGGCAACAAAATTTTATTAAAGGTATTTGTTTATACATTTCAAAACTCTTTTTCTTTTAATCCGAAACCAAATATTTTTTTTGCTTTTCACAACTTACTACGTGTAGTTTAAATAAATGTATTGATTATTTTCAGACACGACACTTTAAATTAATATGTCATTATAAGTGGTTTACAATGAAAATTTTCATTTCCCACTTATTTTTCTATGTGAATAACTAATGCAGCATATTGCCTGATAGTTCTTACCAAACAATTCTTTACAAGAACATTCAAATGCAACGCAAATAGGTACTGTTAGAATGTTTTGTTTTGCAATATTTGAAGAACGTTTGCAACCCTGAACTGAGAAAAATTGAAGTAAGTTTGAAAATATACAAATATATTTGCAAAAGTAAATTGGAAATTTTAATATTTTTCAGTTCATGGATGAAAAACTTTTATCCAAATTATTTTTCAGTTCATAATTTTTATGCAAAAAAATTTAAGTGGTTGTCTGTAATTTTGTTAGGCTGGTTGAGTATCTTAAAGGATACCTAAACATAAACAACCTTTGTCGAATTTGGGTTTGTCTCACGGTTTAACTGGTATAAGCTACGAAACAGTTAATTGCTTACCAAAGTACATACTTTGGAAACAAAAGATGCAACATGAACAATTGGCATTATTGTTTCATTTGATATCTCAAAACATTTCGTAGAAAATTTTAAAAATCTTCATCACACGAATGGTGGCAGCGCTTGTATGCTGTAGGAGTTCACTGTAGCAGCAAGAAAAACGAGAAAGGGAGCACAAATCAGTCCATTCACGGTTTGAACTAAACTGATTTCAGTCAGTACTGTTTTAAAATAATTATTTGTATCTAACATAAGAACATAAAATAAATGCATTAAAATTCCACATTCAATAAATTATATATTTTACAATACTTTTAAAATTGAATGGTGTAACAAGGTAAAGAAGATTAAATGTTTCACAATTATCAAATTTTTGTTGCATACATTTAAAATTCAAAAAGCACAGGGTAATTGAAAAATATTTAGTCCTTTAAGAGCAGAGTGAAAATACTTTTTGTTGAATGGAATTAAAAATGTGTAAACTGCCAAATTTTAAATTTTTATTCAATATATGTTTATATAATTTTCTGATGGCATGAGCATTATGTGAAACCATTTCGAGACATCTCAATTATAATTCTAACAATTTTCAATTTCAAAGTATTAATGGAATATTTGTGACCATTAAAAAATGAGTAAATTTAAAGCAATGTGAAAAAAAATATGGCTTGCTCCTGAATATAAATTATAAGATTGTAAGGCTCTTCTTAAATATAATTTAACTGTATAGATGATAGCCATCATTTTCGTTATAACATAAGCTACAAATTACATGAACAAGTGCATCAACAAGTCTCATTGGACAATGTTTATTGGTTGAAATTTTTCTTAATCTACATATTTATAAGAATCTGAACAGAAAAGCACACACTGAAAAATGGTAGATAGATAAGCATAGCCAGTCTGCTCTTGTTAGAGCTAACCTCCATTATTTTTTCCTTAGTTGCTACCGATGATAGACGTAACTCCCCATAATATTAATAATTAACAATGTATCCTTTGGTGCCATAACTAATCAAAATTTCACAAAAACTAATATCAATTGAAATAATTTGACTGACTCCAATACAAAAAATAAATGTTACAGTCGTGACCTATTGCGGAAAATGGACCATTTGTGGAAAATGTTTTTCAAAAGTATCTATGATTCAAAACAGCATCATTAAAAGAAGAAAACACTATTCTTTATTTTTTTTAAAGATGTCATTCTGATAAATTTTTTTGTAAATATTTAAAAAATTACAATTATAACATAATTTTTTAAATATTGGAAAATAGATCATAGTGAAAAAACAATCAAATATCCATTTCAATTTTTAAAAGCGTAATATTTTGCTATCATAGCCATAAATCGTTTTATCTAGGATATTCAGACATCACTTTATGTAACATATTTTTTGAAATTTTATGAACAAATTTCACTTGACAAAATGGTCTTTTCAATTTTATTGGAGAATATAAAACAAGTTTTTGGAATTTTTTCGTGACTAGGTGAAGAAATCTCTTAAAAATCTAATTTCCTCATAAATTAATATATATTGTTTCAGCAAATGATGTTAAATTAGTTTATCAGCTTCAATTATCAAAGAATTAAAACATAAACATAAAGAATTTACATCGACAATATATAATAGTTTTTTTATTAAACGACTGGGAGCATCGGTCTCCTTCCGGAATATAGATCTTTTATTTAGTACAAACTTCTATTTTAGCATCATTTGGCATGACATTATCATGTTTATAACGTATATTACTTCATATAGTAATTAGTCAAGATATTTCAAATATATTAATTATTCTCGAAATTATATTATTTAAATCCTGGCATTAAAGGATGCCTTACTCAAAACTAAAATTAGAGGGATTGCAACTATGATCAGTAGAAACTAAAGGAAAAATATCGGAAGCTGATCCCAGCAGGGACAGATTGTTCATGCTTATCTGGCTATCTTTTATGGTTAACTTACTTTTATGCCAACTAGATCACATCTATTCTGTGTGGTCTACTTTCTAGCCTATTTGTACTAAATATGACATTACGGTTTGTCAAATTTTTAACACCTTAAATTAAAGAAATTCTTAGCATTAAAAAATTGACAAAACTTTAAAATCTTCAAACCATTTCATTTAATTCTTTTAAGACATGTTTTAATTCTACAAGCAAGTATTTCATTTAACCTATTCAAGCTTAAGGGAATCAATTTCAGTTAATTTGAATCAAAAGAAAGTTTCAATATTTAACATGTCATGGGTACAGAGAAGCTAATAACGACCTAATAACATGCCATAGGTACGGTGAAGCAAAATATGTAATACGATAAAATAACAATGGGGGTATCATTTATAAATATCTGTTTTAATATATATTTGGTCATATTTTTTCTCTCGTAAATTAAAAAAAATTAAGAAACCATATATGATAAAGGGTACAAAATGATTATGGAGATGAAAAACATGACTAGTTTCCCAATTTTGTTCCATGGATAAATTTAAAATTATAATTGCAAGGTTCAATCTACGTCTGGTTGGCTTCAGAAAAATTAATGAGACACATGGCATATGAAACCGTTAAGTTAACTCATAACTTATTTACCTTCTTAGAAAATATGAGTACTGAATAATACAATTCTTATTTTTAAATTTGTTAACTAAATTTACAAACACAACTTAATATTTTTGCGACACACAAGAATAAAATAACACTTTCATGAAAACCTCATGAAAAGTATCTTTCATTTGTGATTTGTTCAACTACAAATCAAATATTAACTTATTGATTTAAAGATAGTAGGCAGCTAAATTAACACATGGTAGCAGTCACCACTTCAGAAGAGTTGCTTGCAAAAAGGTTTTCATTACCGGGAACCGCAGATATCTGGAGTAGGACGATGAGGTATGTTGTCACGGAGCCAACAAACTGTAACAATTAATTTTGTTTGTTGTGATACGGACTAACTTTACGTGTTCAGAATTGTATGACCGAATTTTAATTATGTCATTGCTGACTTTGATCGAATAATTTATTGCTAATTAATTTTTAACAATCTGTAAAATGCATCTTAGTTTTATATATATTCATGAAATTTTATTATGAATGGATCAGTACCTAGCAGAGTGTGAAAGAAATACACTGTTTGTATTCTGATGGATATCATGTCAAATACATAATCCCCACTGTTCCACACTGTAAATACAACTAAATAATACTATTTATAAAAAAAATTCATGAATTGTGTATAAAATGCAATAAGTCCTTTAAATATAATCTTAATCTTAATTCCCTTAAGGAGTTCCAAAAATAATTGTTTTGAAAGAATAATGTGTGAAAATATTTTTCGATAGCAGAGGAAAATATAATAAAATGAAGTGTATCTTGACTTACTTAATATACCTATATTTATTTGTGAAATAAGGCTTATATATATTAGTATATCGTCATATAAAATGTGGAAAACTTTCAATATGTCTCATTATACTTTTACTATCTATAAATTCATACTTATATATATATCTACACGTAGTTGATACGCTGCTATTTTTAGCCAATCTGGACACACATTTATTGTCCTTTAAACAATTCAGAACAATTATATTTGCAATGTATATTTCAAATTTAAACTATTTGCAACAAGAGTTTATCAATTCCAGCGTTCTGTTGCCGTTATCTAAACAAGCGTAGCTTTTATTATAAACATTGCTGTGATTTTGTCCTAAATTTTTCAAACACTTCATTAAATTTGTTGTATTACCTAATTTGTTAATTGTGCTGTTACAACTCTTACGCTCAACTATGTTTTTTTATTTACGCTTTTATCCTGTAATTCCCATACATTCAACTACCAATTATAGGCAGAATTTTTAATCTGTGTTTTCTCACAAATAAAGGACATTAGAAAAGGTACTGCTTACCTAAAGTAGGTAATCTGTAATGTCAAAATTTCCTGGTATGAATCTAGTGTATGGCCTTTGATTCAACTGAGTACTAAGTCTGATAATGTCTAAAAAATTTCACTTTACATAAAACAATTTAATTATACTCACACTTAATAAAAATGGCACGTCCAGAGAGAATAAACCTCGAGCTGTAAATCTTGGTACCGAGTGCAGTAAAATCATAGAAAACTGTTCTGCCTGGGATAAAAGATTACATTCATTAAAGAAAAAAATTTCACATAAATCACAGTTGTTTAAAATCGGCAAAAAGACATTTCTTCAGCAAAAGGCGAAGAGGTATGGTGCAAAAATATTTTTACTTTTTCCAATACCACTTAGTGGAAGCTACCGGCAAAAACATAAATCTGATAAATCTCTAGTAATAGAAAGAATAAAATCACTACCTTATGAGAAACTTTTGGACTTATATCCATATTTATAATATCATTCACTAGAGTTTGTGTTTTAGCAGCCTGAAAGAAAGAAAATACAAATTATCAGTATAATATTCCAAAGGTCGTTCAGAAAATTCCTTTTCTCTTTTATGTTAAGAACCCCCACTAATTAGGTAAATTTTATATAATAATCAAGCTAATATACTTGTTAACAGCGTAGTAAAAATGCAACACTATGCACTGTTTGCTCATTTTATTATGTCTGTATGTAATAAATGATCAAAAATTGTTAAATTTTTGTGCAACATTCAAAAAAGTTTTTATCCAAGTTTAAACTTTTATTCATATAGTTGTTTACAACTTTCCTCAACTTTACCTGAGACTCAACAATGAGCCTAAAATAGTTATGCCGACAACATTTTGTTTTTACATGTTACAATCTAAGGCCAAACGATTAGTGTAATTTAAAATTAAAACATTTTTGTTCATATTCATATTTACGCCATTTGAATATGAACTGTTTACCTTACTGGAGATTGACAAATATATTTGGTTGTTCATGAACATATTTCTATATTTTTATTAGAATGATAAAAACGCAACGTTTTAAAAAATTTTGATTTTATGATATTTTATATAATTACTTACAATAGAGATAACAATTACAAAAATCGAATTTTGTAACACCAAAATTATGAATACCAATTTTACGAAATGCTGTACAACATTTACTCTAGCGAGTTCCCTCGCTTTTGAATTCAGAGATTCAAAGAATTGTTAGCAAAAGTCCATCTTCTGGGGTTTGAAGATGGTTGTAAAATTGATACTAATCACTATGGGTACTGTTGTGTAAACGGGCATATTTAGATCTCAGTATATAAAACCACGATGAATTTAAATGAGGATCTTTTCATTTTAAAGCACTTTTCAACCACTTCCAGTTTAGTACCAATGTCATACACGATATTCAAATACTTTGTATCACTAAAAACTTGAGGTAATATTTTAATGAAATTTTCAAATATCGGAATTGACAAGATGACCACTTACTCTAAATGTGTTATTCACATGTACGCATTTTCAATATATTTAGAATTTTAATATGGTTTTTAATATAAAGTCACTTATCCTATCATCGTATATAACTAATATACGATGATAGGTTAAAAAAGTTGCAGAATGGAAATGGCGAGAGGTGATTTCTGAGATATATTTTAGCTTAATTGTGTCACTTTGAGCTATCATCAATCAATTCATTCTGGAATAAATCATCGACTGTTGATAAAATTGAATTTTGAGCTGTCATCAAATTCATGACAAAGCAGGGAAAACACCACAAATTACATTGAATGAGATGTCATTAGTTTATAAGGTCTCTTTTCCTAATAAAACCCTGATTTACAAGTGGCATAATCTCTTTAAATAAGGCAGAAATTTGATCGAATACGACCCGCATTCAAAATGGCTGATCAAGGCCACCTCTTCCGGCATAGTTGAAAAAGTCGAAAAACTTGTATTGGAAAATACCTAATTAGAGAATTGGGAGAAATCAATGGAGTATATTCTGTAATTATTATGAATATTCTCCATGAACATTTTGGCATATTAAAGTCAGTGCAAATGGCTGTAGAGAATGCTTTCTCTGCTGCAAAAGCAACAAGAAAAAAAAAGAAAAAATCACAAGTGAATGGGTCTTCATGTCATTCAATTCAATATTACGTCCAGATTGACAGAGTAGTGCTTGATATAACTTTTTCAAATGACTCCTTCTTCGAAAATCTCTTTGGGTGGAAATTCACGCTTCTCGCAGGCAGTTGTGTGGACTGCTGATTCAAATTTTTTTTTCAAAAAGCCAAGATTAAGAAAAGCTAGCTCTTCAGTCGCAGTATATTTTTCAGGTTAGATTACAAGAGTTGTAACAGAGCTTAAAACCTTGAACTGACTTTATAATTGACAAAAAGGCTTATCAACCTACAGCCAGTTTTAGGCAAAAGTGGATCACAAGACAACCTTGAACCTGACCGTCAATGTTATCCAAATAAACTAGGTAATACTTAATGACTCTGAAGTCATTATTGACAATGACAATTTATTGTAGGAACTATATGTCACAATTCCAGCAATTGCATTATACATTCAGTTGTTTGCTAGATCTACATCATATATACATTAAGATAACAATTGAAATAATAATCTCGGTTGCCAGAATGTTTAATTGAATGTGATTGAAGATCTAATTGAATATGATTGAGAATGTTTAATTGAATATGATTATGATTTTAATTGAATATGATTGAAGACATCACATATACATTGAGATAACAATTGAGACAATAATCTCGCTTGCCAGAATGTTTAATTGAATATGATTGAAGATGAGAAATGAAATTATTCAAACATCTATGACATATGCTCTAATGGGAAATTGTACAAACAAGAAAATTCCAATATATATCTCTTACATACATCTAATGAGATGGATGAAAATTGACAGAATATTTAAATTCACTACACAAACGTTATGATATTGCATTGTCATCGTCAAAGTGAAATCAAAATTGATGCAAATTCCAGTGTATCAAAATTTACCAACTTCATCATCTACAATCTAGATACTTCTGAAGACATTCACGTTGCACAGTCATGGTTCCTTATGTTGACATGACTCACTTTTTTTGCTTGAAAACTTTACAAAACAGCAGTGATTATCGAAAAATTATTGCATTTATTATATATACAATTATTTAACACATCCTGCTGCAAGTGTATTTGCTGAAAATAATATACCTTGAAAAACCAACTCTGATCATCAGTGACTAAAGTTCAAAGACTTACACAAAATTCTGAAGGTTTCAATCCCCAGAGCAACCGAGAGACAACCGAGAGGTTCCCAGAGTAACCGAGAGACTTTCAATATATGTCAATGTATATCACACTCCAAATTGAGGACCCCTCTATAATGAACACTATGCCTTTAAATGAAAAACCTTCATGCACGCTAAATATGAACAGAATATCAAGATGTCTTCTAACATATCTTGGCAGTTAGCAGGGCATAGTTAGAGTCACTCCATCATTTTATGATGACCAAAGTTAAGTAACATTGGACAAGTTACTGCATGGGAACACTGTGCATGACATAGCAGTTTCTCAAACCACTGGTCTACATACATTCTGCTCTGACCTCAGAAATGATCTAAAAACCAAATTACATACTTTCCAATCAAGATTGAATATCACATAGTAGATTTAATATCACTACGAAGCTTTACAAAGTTCCGATTTCATTGCAAAGACGCTAATCAATAAAAAGCAAACTTTTGAAAGATACTTTTATGCATCATCATAGTTTATAAAAATATATATCAAAAATATATAAATGTCAAAGAAAAAATGGCAGTGAACAAAGAAAATTAATGTAATTATGTAAAAAATTATTAGTGTAAAAATAAATTACATAACATTCTGAGTATTATATATGCGTTCAATTCAAATCGCTAATAGAATAGAAGAAGCATACACAGGTTAAATGCACAAGCAACTCAGCTTCATTCTGTATTGTCTAACTAAATTATATGTGCTGATAACACGTTAAAATAAACAGTTACTTACTTCTTCAACATTATTACTGTAATAGGTTACAATCACCAGAATATTTTGCATTCAAGACTCTTGACTTGTCGACATAATGTGAATAAAAAAAAATATACAATCGACAATAAAGTAGAAACGCTGTGATGCATGCAACAAAGACATGTATCTGTGTACTTTACTACACAACTGCGCAGCTTGTACAGATCGGTGAATGAATATTTACATTCATTCAACAGATCTTTAACAGTAAGAACTTTGCAAACCCTCACTCAGAATAGTTTTATTAATGTTGAAAACATTTAAATAGCAAATATCTTGCAAAGTTTTACTTACAAGTCTGTAATTACACATATTATGTAATTATATACTGTAGTTATGTATACTTACAAGTCTGTACTTATATACTATCATTCAACAAAAATATTGGTATGATATTATGCACCACAATATGTTTGTCGTGATGAACAAAACGAATATGACATTTACCATTTTCTAGGTAGGTATTTTGAAGTCTTAAAACATGTATAGCTTATATAACCCCATAAATATTAAAATGCTTGACATGTTATAGATCGTTATGAGTTTGTTTTGTATCCTTTGCAACTTGGGAAAATTAAGCCCCTTACACAGATTTTGTATCTTCGCATCAATTCTTTTGATTCATATAAGGAATTGAAAAAAGTTGTCCTTTTAGAGATATTCTTGTACAATAACAACTCCCAATACACAGCTAACTATTTTGAAAATATATTCATTGTAAAAATATATCTTAGGGTGATAAATAAAGCCCATGATTTTTTCCTTGCAGTCAATTAATTTGTAACTGCGCCAGAAGAATACATAATGCATCATAACCAACCAGAGCAATGTAAATTTGCTGGGCTTACTATCATATCTGTGATGGTATTTCTATCATATGAGGTTTCTGTACAATCATATTCTGAATATATTAGATAAACGTTATTGCCAATTTCAAAGGCGTCTAATACATTTTTCTTCAAATAAGGACAGGTAAATGTTCTAAATTAATTAGTAAATTTTATAGGTTATCTATATAATCTTTAATATTTTCTAGCTCTCGTATTCTAAAAGTTCAAGGTTCAGAGTTTCATTAAAATATAATCAATATTATTACTATTGTTGATTTGTAATACATGATCTATTTCACTTAAGGAAATTTTAAATTTTCTACATAACTGTATACAATTACTGGTTGCTAGCTTTAGTTTGTAATCATCATTAACGGTAAAACGTTTTAACCTTCATTTAGTGGAATCATTTTTTAATTATCATGTACATTTGCCACAAACATATTTTTTCCAAGCATGTGATTTGATTGTTTATTATCAATATGCATAGCTTCCATCCACAAAAGTTTGTAATTTTTTTGAAAAAAAAATTTAGTTTTAACGTCATGGATTGATATCCGCCCACAATTTTATTGGGAAACCCATTATCACAAATCATGTTTACAAATAATCTTATACCTATAAACAAATCTAACATAATAGCTATAAATGAATATATATATATATATATATATATATATATATATATATGTATATATATATATATATATATTTATATATATATATATATATATATATATATATTATATATATATATATATATATATATATATATATATATATATATATATATATAAATAAAATGTATGTTTTTAATTTTACATACCATTTCATATTTTAAAAGTTTGTAATACAAGTAATATATTTTTAATTACAGGGAAATTAACTATTTTTCTCAAATATTTTTACGGTTCAGAAAGCGAATTGAATGAATGAAAATATATGATCGACATCCTGTAAATGTCACTTCTGTACGCTTCTTCGTAATATTTAAAACAATCCAAAATTTTTCTTATATATTTTATTTTGCGATTTTAATTTTTTTTCTATTGAGCTTGATTTCAATTTGTAAATTTTTCATAACGGGTTCATTACAATCTTTCACAGTCTTCCAAATAGCTAAATTTTTATACTTAAGTACTGTGGTTGACTGCAAAAAATTGCTCGTACAGCAATAGATCCTCTAAACATTTTTATATTTTTATGTGTACATTAAAGTTTGAAATTAAATAAATAATTGCAATACAATTATAATATAGTTTCAATAAAAATATCACAAAAGCTAAATAATAATTATACAAAATGTGAACTAAAGTAAAAAGTTGTAAAAATGAGAAAACAGAAGAAATTATGATACAAAGTAAGAATGGACGGCATTGATAGCACTAAAATAAACGCAAAAGATATACAAACACACTCATATCCAAATATTCAAAATTATGTGCTCCCACCTTAGCTTAATTTTAAGGCATTCAATAATATTTTACCTCAAATAAATAAAATTATTTTTTAAACCACAATTTATAAATTGCTACTAATTAAAAGTCATGATTTACAAAAAGCTTGTGAAGAAAAGTAAGAATTTAGACATTTTGAGACTAATTTTGAAGCTAGTATCATTCTAAATCCGGCTGCCACTATAATGTAATTGCTCTTTTTTGTATTAAACCATTATTAATGGAAAAAATCAGGTAGTACAAATAAAATGGGAAAATTTTCATCCTTCATTTGAATATAAAATTAAATATAATTAAAAACTGTTTAAATGTAATTCAGGGTCAGGTTTTAGAGTTAATTATATGATCCTTATTTTGTTAATTTAAATACATATTCTAATAGTAATTATGAGTATTTCATATTTATATTTTTCAAATATTGTTGAAAACACTGCAAACGGGGAATTGCATAATTAAACAATCCTCAATTACACTGTCTTTGTATTTGTTTTCTTTTCCCCAAAATCAGTACTGGAATTATTTTTCACACCTCTTTAATCGTTTTCTTGTGCTAAAATCTGCGTTATTAAAAAAATTATTTTCCAGTTTTAAATCAAAGGTTTACACAATTATTGAAAAGGGACAATTTGACAATGATTTTCAATCTGAAAGCTTGATTAATTTCAGTTATGCTTGCATGAAACAATGAAGTAGAGCTGACATTATGTATTATACACAACGAGAAGCCGAATAATAATGGTAATGCAAATACTTTGTCTCTATGTGAACATAAAAAAGCTTACAATCACTCCATTTTGAATAGATAAGGAAGAGAGTTGAACTAAATTTAAACCAAATTGAAGCTCAATTCAAAATGGTTTTCCAAATTTCATAAAATACTAAATTCATCCAATTTGTATTGCCAGTGGAATAAATTGGAATACTGGAATTGTGGATAGGAAACCAAATCTGTTATTATAAGAAATTAAATCAATCATCGTTGATAATTTATCTGGTAAAGTAATCCAAACGTTGTCAATATCAAAATAGCATTTTGTTAATTAATGACGAAAAATGTTATAAAAATTAGCAGCCATGACGTAAAATTTGTAGAACGAATTGAGTCAAATGGATAAACTGGTAATCATACTCATAAAGTTAATTTGTTTATGGAACTTTGATAATACCTCGTGGGGCTCACTAGGAAAGTATTAGCAACAAAATTTCATCACCAATTTAGAAACAGAAATCACAGTCTAGCTAAATAAAGAAATTATTTCGAACATGTTATTGGGATATTTATTCTAAAATGTTAATGATGTTGAGGAAAGAATACAATCTAAAGAAATGATAAAATGACGAGGGTGTAATTTGTTTTCCCTTATTTTATTTTCAGATTGAATTTGTTTACTTAAGAAACCTGAGTTAGGTACTCAGTGCCTATGTCTTCTTCATCCAAAGATTTAGATTGAACACAAAACGAACTAAGTTGCAAACTTGCCAGTGAACAAAGGTAAATTCAAGACTAATTAGCTTATTTAGTATAATAAAACTAAATTGTTAATAAATAGCCTCATTACTTAATTCTTTATGGCTAATAGCGTTGACATTCAACCACAGAAAATGACAATATATATATATATATATATATATATAATATTGATTTATTAGGGGAAATCAACCTTCCAACACCCTCAATATTATTACTACTAATTGTGTATAGATATAGCGATTGCGTGACTGATTAATGGAAATTGTGTATTTCTGTTATGGCAACGGAAAATAATTACTGTCCCCTTGAACTCATAAGTCATTGATTATATAAAATCGTTTTAGATACTGACAGAGTGTATAAAGATGGTTCAAATTTATTTTATTCAAAGGGGTAGGTAATGACGTAAATGTGAGAAACCTCATTAGAAAGTGAATTTCTGATCGTCATATTTATTATAATGCAAGCTGGCTAAGAGCAATCCTTGCAGTTATTGGAATAACCAATTTTGTGAAAAACCGTAAAATGTTATTACTGAATTCCTGGTATGCAATTCAAATTATTCCATAATTAAGTTGTATATCTGGAAACAGATATTTCAGCGTCCTGAACACAAACAATGAACAAATTTTTTTTAAAATCACTTAATGATCTAATAGTTCCTTCAATATCATTGTTCACCATTGACATAAATGTTTCAATTAGAAGGACTTGAGATAATGACACAGAGAAGAAAATTATGTATTTTAATTTGTATTAATGAAGACATGAGTGGATGAATGACATGCGTAACAAAGTGACAAATTCCCAAAAATCGCGTAAACATTTTTTTACTTCTAAGAATGACTGTGCGAGAGACATTGTATTAGTTATTACCAGGGCTGGGCAGTATTTGAATTACTTGTATTGAAATATGTATTTGGTATTTGTATTTCAATTACCTGCCCAAAGTGTAATTTGTAATTGGTACTTCAAATACCTGATGCTGAGGTATTTTGTAATTAGTATTTCAAATATCTGTGGCTTCAAAATACAATTTAACATAAATACATTTAGTGATCCTTGAAATATTAGGAAAAGTGAGCTGACTCATACCATAAATAAACTGACATTGTTTGTTTGAGCGTTTCTTCGGCTTGGTGGTCCGTTCTGGTCACGTTCGCGGTATTTTACCATGGATGATTCATCTACTATGCCGGATGACAGCGGCGATGGGACAACTCAAGGGAATACTGTGATGTATAGACTAATTTTAACTCAAGATTAAAATTAGTGGGTACATGGTGACACAATAATCAATCAGGGGGGGATGGGTTCTCGTGGTAACACAGTAATCAATCGGGGCGTTTGTGGCAATAATAACGACCAAGACCAAGACAACGTCCAGACAACGTGCGTTAAATGTAAAGCCACTATTACAGGTAGCTTAAAGGCTACCAGCAACTTCAGATTTTATTTAAAGGTAAGAAAAAGAAAAGATGTGAAACATATTAACACAATGTCATTATTTTGCAGGTTATGAAAATCAATTTTTGCATTGCACAGCGCTTATAACTTACTTTCTTAAATGTTTGAGCTCGTAAGATGATTGTTTTCTCATTAAGTTATAAAACTCCCTAACCTAAAATAAACAAACTACTTACATGAGAATGCGGCCTAGCTCAGTTATTTAATTGCATTTTTCGTGCTGAGAAACGCTTTTATTATTTTCAAGGAAAACACCCTGTTGTTTTCAGAGAATATGAAAATAGTAAAATAAATCAACATGTTTCTGTTAAAAAAACATGTCATTAAAAAATGAAAATTAAACTTGATTTTAAGATGCAAAATGACAATGAAACTCAGAAAAAACTAAACAAAAACATAATTAATTACATCATACAAAGTTTGAAACTATTGAGTAATTTTGTAAAGATTTTTATGGATCTTCCACAAAAATTAAATGTTAAGAAATTTAATGTTAATTTTTCTCCCTAATGTTCATTAGGAAGAAAAATAGAAATATCCCAAAAAGAAACAATGGAAAAGCTTATAACCACATTAAGTAATGTGGAGTATGTCTCAACCACTGCAGACATGTGGTCCACTAAAACAAGGAGTTTTCTTGTAGTAACTGCACACTGGGTAAGATTTCATTTAAATACTTATACTTTTTATGTTCAAAGAATGTATCATTTATAAATTATTGAAAGGGGCTTTGATTTAAAGTATGTATATTGCACAATACATAAAATTTTCAGAGAAATTGAAGCAGTACTTAAACTTTATTCTTGTTTCAGATTGACACAACATCCCTGGAATGTATAAATTGCATATTTTCTTTTATCCGCCTTAAGGGATCACATACATATGACAAGATAGCTGAAATGCTTTTTGAAAACTAAACTTCTTTCAAATTAAAACATGAGAAAGTGGTATCAACCGCAACTGACAATGGTTTAAATTTTGTGAAGGATTTCCAAGAGTTTGGTTTTACAGATATAAAAAATATATATTACATTATATTATAAGTTATTATTTTACAATGTATTTTTTATGAATATTGTGCACAATTTGTGAAACATATTTAAAGTACTTTTAATGTGATTAAATTTATACCACATTTCTCTTTACCATGTTTAATTACGTTTTTATTATGAAAATTTAAATGGTTCGTGGTGAGGGATGCACTATGTGATTATTGTTTATACTTTGATATTTATATTTATATCAAAATAATAGTATTGTTGAAATTAATTGGACTTTTTCTTGTGTTTCAAATAATAAATAATTTTTTTTTATGCTGTTGCTGCTGTAAAAAAATCAACATTTGCCTCGGATGTTTTTTATGATGAGGTATTATTACCAGTAAACATTACCGAAGATGAAGCTAGAGAGTTACATTTGCCAAGGAACCTCAGATGTGCCAGCCACACTTTAAGCCTTTTGGCAACTACAGGCATGAATAATTTCATAAAAGATTCCCGTGTGAGCAGCATTCAGTATTCAGCAATTTGCTAAATGTACTTTGTTGTGGAATTTATCCAGAAGACCCAAATTGGCTGGTCATAATAATCTGTCTTGGACATCACTTAATTTATCCTAGTCCCACAAGATGGAACTTTATGACTCTATAGTGCAGCTCATGAAAAGTAAATCAAAATTAAATGAATTATTAATGAATTTATAATTTGGGTAAGACTAACAGTTTCTCGGCCATAGAACTAGAATAGTTGGAGAAATTCATTAAAGTACTGAAACCAATTGCTACAGGTCCAGACCTGATTACATTCAGGGCAACAATTGTTACTATGAAAAACTCCTACCTACTTTAATGTATATAAGGACAAGATAAGATCGCCTGTGAGATAGCAATTAAAAAGATAAGATAAAAAATAGCAAACTAAAACTAAAAGGAAGCTTGCAAGGAAGATTTGACAAGTTTTTTAAACTGTCACCAGAAGAAATAGAGCCATACTGGTGTCATGTTACCACCCCATCTACACAATGTGTTGGTTGCCAGACATCATAACTCCCTATGAGAGGCAAAGCATTGAAAATCTTGCAGTTAATGCCTTGGAGGCAAATTATAAAAAGTGTGAAGTAGTGCCTGAGAGCAGCAGGAGATGATGATTTTATTGTTTTTGTGTACAGGGATAGTGACCAACCACAGACATCAAAAATGGAGTTAGCGTTAATCAGCTTCCTAAACAAGAAAAGCAAAGAGTTTACCATACTTGATCACTATCCAAATATCAAAAGAGTGTTCTTACAATTTAACACGAGTTTGTGCTCATCAGGACCTGTACAGAGATTGTTTTCTTTAGCAGGCTTCATTCATGCCCCAGCAAGAGGCTGTATGTCTGACGGTACATTTAAAAAAAACTAGTTTTCATGAAGGGATTTTCTTCTTTCGTGGATTAATAAAAGATTCCCCACGTTTATTAATCCACAAAAGAAGAATTTCCCAAAAGAAGAATTTCAATTTGAACTCAATGTTCAGATTTCAGATTAAAATAATACATGGGATTTAATTCAATTAAATTGTTTTATTTAATTAGACCGTATAGTTCTATTTACTTTCAGGCGTGCAAGTTAAAGTCGTTCTCGGATTAAGGCACTTATCTTATCAATGTTTAAGTATTTTGTATTTCCAATATAAGTGGTAAAATACTGTATTTTGTATTTGATATTTAAAATACATGACATAAAAATATTTTGTAGTTTAACTGAAGCATAGCATGCATGTATTTCTTCTATTCATGTTTTCAAATTTACTTTTTATGTCTTGAGTTTAGTACATTTTCTTTAAGTGTATGTTTCTATATGTAACTTCATACTTTTTACTGTCATATTGAAGTGAAATTTTTTGAAGATATTTAAAATTGTTTGAAATATGTCTATTACACCTACAATTAATGGGTTAGTTTCTCCTTAAAATGTGTTTTTTTGAGGTGACAAAATTACTGTCATTTTAGTCATGCAAAGTTTCATCCATTAATACTTAGTTACATTAGAAATAAATCTCATGATGGCACGATGCCTCACACAAATAACTAAATTGAAAAGGGAGGTTCCTTTCACACACTTCATATTTCTCTAAGTGACAGATGAATATTTTTTTAAGAAATTCAATTTATGGGATCACACTATCTTGCTTGTACATTAACTCGAACTTGGTCATCTTTAGTACATTGTTCCCGATGTGGTGAATTTCAGTGTCATATGTATGATTAATTCATGTCTTAATGTTTAAATATGAATTTAATGACACATTATAATTTTAATTTCAATCATTAAACCCAATTATTACAATTAAACAAGGTTAATCATTATTATTAACCCAAAAATTATGTCCTACGTTAATCTTTTTTTTTTATACACACGTTGCAAATATATAACTTCACAATGGATTGATTGATAAGTTTACATATTTTGTATATATATTAATAATTTTCTTATTTAAAATTAAAATAAGAAAATTATTAATCTTAATAAATAATCTTAAGCTTAATCTTAATAAAACATTGCCAACATTAATCACAAAGACATTTCATTGTGATTTGAATAATGTTATTATTAATATAGACTGTGATGGAGTCATTAAACTTAGGTAGTCCTGCCTATTTTAGGAAACTTCTTTAATTAAAACTTATATTGAACAATTTAAGATGTTTTGCCATTTATTCTGAACAAAAAAAATTAATAAAATATATGGATATTAAAAAAAATACTACTCTAATATATGGATATTAAAATAAATACACTAGCAATATTAAAAAAAAACTTACATTGTGCTGTAAAATGAAAGTTGTAAATGAATAATTGTAATGATAATTATAATACTTCAATAGAATATTTGACACTCAATAAATTGACAAACATATGTACCTTTCTGAATTGAGAAATTGATGAAATATTCAAGCCGCAAAAGACAAGATTTTTGTGTGTGCTTTATCTAAGCTATTTTTGAAGTGGACTTGCTTAATATCCCATTCAGCTGATTAATTTTTTTGCTCCCTTAAACTATACTTGTATTTAAAGAAGACATGAACAGGTATTTAAAAAAGAATATGAAGTATCGTATCATGCTCTCCACCAATTTTTTTGAGCTTCTAAACCTCAAATAATTCAAGTTAAAAACTGACATACAACTGTACAACGGAAGATATTGGTAAGTGATTCTACTCTGTAGGCATAACACTAGTCTAAACAAAATTATCATCACCAGAACCTCTTTTATTAATATTATAAGCATTACATAACAATCGGTTTTAGAACAATATTTTTATGCAAGGTATCATTGACACCAATGTATAATCATAGACTAACCTATACATGTTAATAGACTTTGACTTTTTCTAAAGAATTTTCGGTGCAAGTCATGGTATTGTCGAAGGAAAAATAAGTAAGACAAATTTAAAAATATAAATTCGTACATATAAATTTTACACTCCTTCCCTAATCCATAATTAATCCTCCTAATCCACAATTACTCGTGCGTGCTACATCATTCTCCTGACTTGTGTGCAAGGCTATTTGCAGAATGTTTAATTAGAAGTATAACAAATACAATGACCGTATTCTTAAAAATCTATAAAATATATTCGGGGAAATAAAAAATTTTCCAGATTATAATCCTTATTCATGCATAGTTAAAGCTATAAATTACAGGATTCTAATTTTTAAATAAGATTTGGGAACTTTCTAGAACAATGAAGAATTTAATTAATTTTATTACGCAAGAAACCTTATATATGTAATAAAAAATATAAATGATGACACAATTATGCCAGCTACTTACTTCTTCCCCAACTTCCTTGAAGCACAAAATGATAGACAGGACATTACGAGCAGCAAAAAACACCTCCAGACACATGTATATTGTGAAGAAAACGAGTTCCGGAGTCTCTTGTATCATACCAGATGATAACACATGTAGCATGAAGAACACGTGACCAATAATGACTATGAAACTTTTAGTGACTTGAACAAGAGAAATAAAACCGAATGTCTCATTGGACCAGTCACATAATTTACACTGGTTCAGATATAATTTCTTACATTCTTCTAATATATCTTCCTTTAATGTAGTTTTTCTTAGATTCCATAAAAATTTGTTGTGACAATCATATTCCATCATAACTTCATCGAGACACAGTTTTGAAGTGCAAATGTCTTCTAAAATTTCATTTAAAAATCGAAATCTCTCAGTGAATGTAGAGCAACAGAAGCGATAAATCCTCAAGTAATTTGAAATCATGAACGAAGTAAACATAACATTCACAATTTTGTAAGTAGGCAATTTAAAATCCCAGAAGATGAACGGCAAATATATACCCATGAACCTGAGAATGTTTAATACAATTTGTCCCGTGACGATAGCTGCTTGGGTATTTCTCAATTTTATAAAGTTAATAGATTTTCCTAGATGTTGTAATTTAACATCAACAGCATCACTGAGCTTAAAAAAATTATTTAGACCTTGCTTTTGAAAATATCCACAGATGAGATAGATCTCCTGCACGCAGCTAACTATTATCAATAGATACTCATTGTAATAATATATTCTGGAATGGTAAATGAAGCCAATTATGGTTTCTGAGCAGACAATCGATTTGTAACTGCACCAGAAGAATATACTATGCAAAGCTATTGACCAGAGCACTGTGAGTGTGCTAAGTTCAAATTTATACTCGCCATTGGTACTTCGAGTTATATTGTGAAAACCAACTCCGAGAATTCGGGAAATTCTATTTCCAAATATGTACGCCTCCAATATATTCGTTGGATGCAACAATTTGTTCAACATTATACTGCTTCTTATTTGTTCTTGATGATTTTAAATGTTATGGGTAAAATGTACTGACGAATCTAGTCCTTCACATACACTAAAATCTTGCTGACCTCATTGTGCTTAATTCTCTCCTCAATTTAAATTTAATTTAATAGATCACCATTATATTTCAGAAACTGTCATTATGTTTTTGTTCTGTTATTGCAGCAATTTCTAGTAAATGATTTTTAATAGCTACCGAGGCACTAAGGTAAATTAATTCATTCCCTTTTATTTGAATGCTCATGTCTTTAATCGATATACATAATTGTTTTTTCATTTGTGTTATTTTATGAATTTCGATTTTGCATTGCTTTTACTCTTAAGAAATCAAAAACTTTCACTGATTGTTGGGGTACTAAATATTGTTGATCCTTACATAGTTGTTTTTAATTTACATAATTGTTTTTTCATTTGTGTTATTTTATGAATTTTGATTTTCCATTGCTTTTACTCTTAAGAAATCAAAAACTTTCACTTATTGTTGGAGTACTAAATATTGCTGATCCTTACATAGTTGTTTTTGATTTACATAATTGTTTTTTCATTTCTGTTATTTTATGAATTTTGATTTTGCATTGCTTTTACTCTTAAGAAATCAAAAACTTTCACTGATTGTTGGGGTATTAAATATTGCTGATCCTTACATAGTTGTTTTTGATTTACATAATTGTTGTTTCATTTGTGTTATTTTATGAATTTTGATTTTGCATTGCTTTTACTCTGAAGAAATCAAAAACTTTCACTTATTGTTGGGGTATTAAATATTGCTGATCCTTACATAGTTGTTTTTGATTTACATAATTGTTTTTTCATTTGTGTTATTTTATGAATTTTGATTTTGCCTTGCTTTTACTCTTAAGAAAACAAAAACTTTCACTGATTGTTGGGGTATTAAATATTGCTGATCCTTACATAGTTGTTTTTGATTTACATAATTGTTTTTTCATTTGTGTTATTTTATGAATTTTGATTTTGCATTGCTTTTACTCTTAAGAAATCAAAAACTTTCACTTATTGTTGGGGTACTAAATATTGCTGATCCTTACATAGTTGAAAAGTAATCGCTAGTTAGACACTTATTGCTTATTTTCATTAATCATTGTAAGAACTTCCGTCATTTTAGGTGGTAAATTTTTTTTAAATATTCACACTGCTAAGTTTATTTTGGATATCGCCACATTTTTAGAATTATTTTCTTCTTCCACACATTCTAACAAAGAATATTCATTTTCCGAAAGTCGATGGATGTAGTACTAAAATAAAATATTCCAATATTACGATGACAGTTTGAAGTGTTTTACATGCCGCAAAGCATCTTTATTATCATAATAATCTGATAGATGGAAGAATGTTCTAGCTATTAAATAAAAATCTTGTATTAATAACATTCAGTGATACAACCTATCCTATCACTGATAACATAGATCTTATCTTGAGAGTATTTTTCTTTACGTTTTTGTTTCATTAAAAACGAAAATGTATATCTATACTTCTTGAGTGTAATTATCACTGAAAAAGAAATCATTAAATGTAAAGTAACAAGTGTAGATTTATAACTTAAGAAAAATGAAATTGGAGAATGATTTATGACATCAAGGTTTTC
This sequence comes from Druceiella hillmani, assembly GCA_039881145.1. Taxonomy (NCBI): domain Eukaryota; kingdom Metazoa; phylum Arthropoda; class Insecta; order Lepidoptera; family Hepialidae; genus Druceiella; species Druceiella hillmani. Next base: position 1,154,501 of record JAYKKI010000145.1, on the reverse strand, counting down.
ATGGTATCAGGACAGTAAAAAATTATGAAAAGGCAAGTACTTTTACAGGCATAACAATTACAGTTACATTAAGTCGTTGTAAGAATTAGCCGATTCTCGAAACTTGTATAAACTCACAATATAAAACATCTAATACATGAAATGGATCTCACCACTATTCGTTTCATTAGGAACTAGCGACTTGCTTCGTCTTCGCACAGGTGCAATGTAGGTTCTAATGCGGTGTAATTGTGGAGCGACTAATAATATTACTGTCATTATCAGAATATACTACAGGATGTCTTTATATATAATGTTTACAGCTGTTTTGTGGTTTATAGTGTCGTGCAGAAAAGCACGTTATTATTTTAATTGCTTGAGAGCTCCGATAAACGCATGCGATCGCTGCAAATCGTACAATGCCATAGTGTGACTCGTGGCTTGCGACACTCTATTTATAGGCACGCACCGCCACCGCCTGCTGCCGCCGTCGTCCATGCACAACATCGGCATCGCAAATACTAATTTTTTTAATTTTAAGTTTGTGATATCTTCTAAAATATCAATGCTAATGATAATGATTTGCTATAAAGAGCTAATTTTATCTACATTAAATGCCCAAAGTAACTAATTTATTTAAATATAACCCACAAAAAAATTAATATTATCGCATAAAAATGGTCACTGTGTATTATCCATAAGTTATAGATATATGCAATCATGGACTTTTTTATATGCCATCACGGACACAATTCCATGGTACAACATTTTGATATATCTCGTAAAGTTTAATCAATGTTAGCAATAAAAGCGCCCAAAATTCTATTTTTTTACGAAACATTAACTTTTTACATTTTCTGTGAATATAACATGCATGTATTATACTTATAAACCATCCAGAAGAAATTATCTGAATGATAGTGAAAACCGTATCAAAATCTGTTGCGTAGTTTAAAAGATCTGAGCATACAGAAGGACAGACAGACTTGTGAAGCGACTTTGTTTTATACTATATAAGGATGAAGTAACCGATGCTTTAAATGAATACATTTATCAAAACGGCTGTTACGTAAAATTTTTGTCTGTTGGCAATTGACTTCATCATGGATAGAGCAAATTGATTGTAAAATAAAAAAAATTAGTAAACCATAAATATTTTTGTGCGAAAGGTACATTTTTGTACGATATTATTTTCCAGTTTGATGGAAATAGCAAGTAAGTATCATAAAATGATACAAAGAATCTACTTGTAGAAAAATTAGGTATAATTTAGGTATTTCATAAAAAGATTACAAACAAAATATCAAATATTTTTTAATTTTTTTATCAGCTTTAATGCATAAAATATATGTCGGACTTGTTGCTACAAGAGCAATCTCTTCCAGTCAACCCTAATAATGGGTATTGAAAGTTAGTTGGTGACTGTAAAAGATTTTACAATGGAAATTATTTATAGTACATTAAAGAGAAAAAGAACTATTGACATGATTTGGGATGGGAAATTCAGGAAAGAACAAAAGCACAAAGGAAATTTTTTCAGGAAAAGCAGGACTTTTTCACACGATCTTTGAAAATATTTAGGGAAGTGATTTTCTTGTGTCAGGATCCAGGTGATTCCAAATTTTTGCTGCTTGGACAGTGAAAGATTTATTGTAAGAGGTAGAGGTATGTTTAGGAATAAGTAATGTGAGTGACTTTCAGATCGTAGCCCAATGCTGTGAGCAGGCAAATCTTTAAATTTACTAGTAAAATAATTTGGACTCTGAGGATTTTTTAATATATTAAAAAGAAGTTTAAGTATGTGAAATTGGTGTCGATCATGGATCTTCAGCCATTTGGATGGAATGGATGAATCACGAATCTTATGCCATGGAGATCCTAATGTGAATAAATTTGTAAGTCATAAGCATAGACATGATAATTGCTACAGATATTCTTAACAACATTGTCAATAAATACTGAGAAAAGGAAAAGCGATAGAACTCCACCTTGGGGTACACCAGCTGTAAGATCTCCACACAGAATAGAGTCCACACAGAATACGTATCTGACGACATAACACATTACCTGCATCCATGGAGATATGAGCTAAACCACTCAAGAGAATATTGGGGTATATTAAAGTATTTCAAGTGGGCAAGAAGAATATTGAAGTCGACAGAGTTCAACGCACTGCTGAAATCAAGAAGCACAACGACTGTGTACTATCCATAGCCAAGTGTATATTATCAGTAACCTTAACAAGGGCAGTTGAGGTACTGTGACCAGCCAGCCAGTCTCTATACCCACTTCAATCTGGCTTTAAAAGCCAGATTAAAGTGGCTTTAGAGACTTATGAACACTGAGGAAAGTAACTATTTGACCATGAACAAAACCTTCAAAGACTTTGGATAAAAGCAGTAAGATAGATATGGGCCGAAAATCCTTGGGATACGTAGGTAATAAAATTTTAGGTATGGGCACAATAAAAGCTTTTGTCCATTCCAAAAGGAAGACAGCAACTACTGTCTTCAGAGAGGTGTTAAAAATATCAGCAAAGACCGGAACCACAATATCTATTATTGGTTCTAGAACTATTGACCTAATAATCTTTGCTAATAGCCCACCTGAAGATATTATAATACAATGAAATCTAGGTCGTGGTGAAGAACTTCAGGAAAGTAGAAATAATACTACATCATGTAGTTTCATTTAATTGTGAATAATAAATTTCTACAAAATTAACGCCAAATATTTTTAATAGTTTAAGGGCATTAATATTGAAGCGATCAATTCCCATGGATTTCGATTATATCGCAAGAAGATTTAACTTCAGACTCACAAGTCTCGATTAGGGTTGCCAAAGAGGCATTAAAAATATCAGCGATGACCGGAACCACAATATCTATTATTGGTTTAAGAGCATTAATACTTAAGCCATCAATTCTCATGGATTGGGATTTTATCGCAAGAAGCTTTAACTTCGGACTCACAAGTCATTCACAGGATATTAGCGTAAATTGATGTTCACTAGAAACAGATGAAGACGAGATCCCATTCATAATTGCGGACTTAACAGCCGGGTCACGGGTGGTGTAGAAAAGTGTGAATTTAATTGATCGATATCCAATCGCTAGCTCTCCAAATTCGTAGATTTTCCAATGCCTAGAATACCCGGAAACTTCCAAATCTTGTGGTTTTCACTATCATTAGGAATACAAACTTGTAATGATGTAAGAATATAGCATTTTTTGGCATTTCTGGATATTTGCGAACATTTATTTCTAAGCACTAAAATTCTCCCAGCGATTTGGGCTGGAATCAGTCCTATATTTCGCTTTAGCATGATCACGTTTAGCCACAATTTTTCTAATGGAATCGTTTAGCCAAGGACCAGCTCTCCGCTAAATTTTGATAAGGTTTAGAGGAGCATGTTTATCGAATAGTTTAATGATACAATTGTTGGAAACAGTGAGCTTGTCATCAACAGAGTGATTGATCGCAAATGTATCTCAGTTAATGGATCTGGCATCCTCAAGAAAAGATGGTAGGTCAACTCGATTAAAGTCACGAAGGAAGATGCTTTTTGAAGAGACTTTAGGACTACTTAATTTATAGAAAATATGAATAATATGACCATAGAAGGATACACTTTTAGGGCAGGTTACTAAGATGAGATCGAGAAAGGTATATAATATGGTATAGAATTAGAAATAAAAAAAATACAGAGTATGCTATAGAGCAGTAAGTATTATTGTATTTGACATTCATCTAACATCAGCACATTGTACCTTAATAATTATATTGAAAAGTCCTCACATTAGAATAAAAAATTATTTTCATTGGCAAAATACTTTGCTTAATGCTATTAAGAAATATTAACCAAGTACAAGTGTTATTTTATACACCGATTGTATAGAAATAAAAACAACTATCCGGTGATATAAACATTTAAGGTTTGATATACTCATCATACAAAGGTAACCCCAGGTACAGACAAATTTTCAGTTGATATTACAACCCACAGATTATTAGCTTTGTTTCCGATTGCTACGTTGGAAGAGTGATGGGTTAATATGTAACAATTGTTTCAGGTTCGTTTGTAGAAAATCACCAAGCAGTATTTGTAACACGGCTCTTTGACGGTGATCAATTCTCCTCAGAGCAAATCGAAGCGACATAAAATAGCATGTGTGTGAATCTATGTTGAAGGAGTAATTCTATGCATCACAGATTGTCATTTTCCTAACAATGCCATTGGTTTATTAATATATGCCGACAACACTGCGTATGTCATTTGTTCTGTCAATAATTTAAAATTATTATTGTATTATGAAAATAAATAATTGCTTCTCAGATTATTTAGGGAAAGAGAACCGGAAATAGACTTGGAATTAAAAAATTACCAGTTCACATTTTAAGAATTCAGTTACATAAATTTCTAACTAAATCCCAAGTTTAATTGGTTAATTTCTAGAATGAGATGGTGCGAATTTTTTGTGATGGATTTTGAATGAAAAACAAAGGTATTCTGCGGTAAAAGAATATATTATTTATTTAACTTAGAGATAGGAGATATTATTTATTTCGTTTAATTTATTTACACATATTTAATTTATTAATTACTGCATCTTTCACAGATGTAAACAGAAACAAATTATATACATGATGTTTTATATTCTTTTACATTCATGCAAATATTCACATGTTTTATATTCATACAAATATTCATACAAAGTTAGCAATTCGAATTTAATTGTGGTCCATATGACAAAAAACATTTATTTATTATTAATATTTGTGATAGAAATAGAAGCACTATCTTTTTAAAATATATTTTAAGAGTATTTCTTTAAGTGAGGTTAAATATGGACATGTGTTTAATTGCATAATAAATTATAAATTATTGTCTTATCATTTATTAAATACTTAAAATTAATAAATCTCAATAATTTTCCAGCATATTCATTGATTTTCATATTTTAATTATTAAATAGTTTATTGAATATATTTGGCGTTAATTTTGTAGAAATTCATTACTCACAATTAAATGAAGCTACGTGATGTAGTATTATTTCTACTTTCTTTAAGTTCTTTACCACGACCTAGGTCACGATCTTTGCTAATAGCCCACCCGAAGATGTTGTAATACAACGAAACCTAGGTTTTGGTAAAGAACTTAAAGAAAGTAGAAATAATACTACATCACATAGTTTCATTTAATTGTAAATAATTATTGTAATTCTAGATAAAAAAATAAAATTGTTTACTGTACTGCGTGAGAAAATAAATATGAATTTTTAAATTTCATTACTTGATTCAATTTAGATTTTGCTAGCCATTTTTATAAACACGCTCCAGTGCTTTTATTATTTTACTGGCTTCTGCCGGAGGCTTTGCTCGCACAGAAATCGATATTACAATACATTCTAATGAATCATGCAGCTCTGTTTTTACCCTATATGTATATTTGAAGCAAATCTATTAAATGAATCAAAAAATCATACAAATTTTAATTTTTTATTCTACCCACTTAGGGTTTGTATTTTTAAAAATCCTTTTCCTATAATATGGAAGTATTTATAAACCTACAATCCTTATAAACCACATTTTTTACTAATTTCGTGGTTAGTACCAGTAAGACCAGGCTAGTTGGAGCACTGACAGTGGAGTAAGCCACAAAAACAAACCCCAGTGAATTTAAGTCTGTCTCTGTGACTTATTAATTGTCATAGTAAAGCAGACGTTCACTGGAAATTGAAATCTTTTAAATTCAAATGGTAGGTTGTTGGGTATCATAGTGATTCGGGGTGTGAAATAGGGGTTAAAATTTAGTAGGGGTGTAGACTTTCTAAAAACCAATAAAGGCATTAATTTTTTTATCAACCAAGAGTGTATATCTAATATTTATGATGTTTAACTTCCAAATCGACGAAATTTCACATTCTTTCAACTGCTATTTTGCTAGTTTACCCCTTGGGGGTAGAATTTCCAAAAACCAATAAACACATTCATTTTTTTTATTGACCAAGAGCGTAAATTTAAAATTTCATGTGTCTAACTTACAAACTGAGAAAATTTCGTATCAACTTTCAACCCCTACTTTACCCCCTTAAGGGTAGAATTTACAAAAACCAATAAACACTCTGTGCTGATCAGTCAGTCAGTTACCTTTCTCTTTTATATATAAATATTTCTGTTTATCATTTGCGTAAACAAAGTTAGCCTTGTATTATGCCAAAAAAATATAACTTGTAGTGTATATGCATAGGTTTACATGCAATTTTTTTTTAAATACTGATGTCTGAACCAGAACTTTTAGTTTTTTGCTTACAAAAAAAAAATATTTTTTATGAAAAAATGTTTTTTATAGTTGTCGAAACTAATATTTTGAACTCTTCAAATACTTCATAAATGGAATAACATGCTATCTAAATAAACTTTATGCACCAAGTATAAACTAATTATATTTGTTTTTAAAAAATACAATCGCAAATAGATCCTCACGCAATGAGATTATCGAAACGATATTTTGTATTTCTGCGATTAATTGCATGTCTAGATCATATGGAGTTGAAAAATATTTCAAGATTGTATTATTTATAGACGAAATTCAAAAAGGTGACTTGTAATTTTTACCTTTTTCAGTTCATAAAAATGTAGAAATTACTAGTGGCCTTTTGAATGTAGTCTATAAATATTTTACACTTGTAAACTGTTATTAAAACTCACCTAAATCTAAATGTCTCGTAGAATTTATGATAACGGTATCTTATTCACATTTTTTCACAGATTTTGTCCAAAACTTTTTTTTATTAATTACGTGCAAAGGTCTTTCAAATGCTGAAGAAAAGAAATTTTCTGGAATTAAAAATACTGAATATGTCAATGACAAGGGTAATAAATAGCGTAATGGCTTCCCAATTCTCATATTGAAAAAATCACGACAGTATTGAATAGCTCTTATAATAGACCCGGAAAGTAATTGCGTTGCTAGTATAACTTTTATTTTATATTCAAAATATTTGCTGTGCCTAAATTTAATTTTGTTCTCCAATTTTCAATTCTTTGCTTGAATACTGTATTAACATATCGATATGGCTTATTGATAAAATAATGCGGATCTGTGTATCAATACTTACAAAGTTAATTACTATATATTTTTCAGATATAAATAAAAAGTATGTTATGTAAAGTATAGTATGTTATGTAATAAAATGCTATACTTATACTACTAAAAATAAAGCATGTTATGTAATGAATAAAAGGAATTTGAAAATTACATATAATGCTCTGATTGAGAGGATAATAAACTATGGTACAACATCTTGGGAACATATTAAAACTTCTAGTCTCTACAAAAGAGATTCATAAAAACAAAGTGATAATAATGATGTGCAGACTCCACTTTAATATTAATCAATCTTTTATTGTCAAATCTATATTATTGAATTATAGTAATTGTAAAAAGATATATGAAGAAATGTTTAGAAATGGGGCGATTTCATTACAAACAACAATAAGTCCATTAATCGTAAGAATTTGAATTATCTATCCACTTTATTGTATCAAAGTGATACATATGGCGGACTTATCGCTACAAGAGCAATCTCTTACAGCCAACCATAACACCAGTCCATTCCCGTTCGACAAACGACCGGGAATCGAACCCGGGTCTCTACGATGCACCGCATCGTCAAAGGCCATATGCCTTGTGATCAATCCAACACACCACAGCAAATTATACTGCTATTAAATATTACAATACGTTGCCTATTGGTTTGAAATGTCTTGGTGATGATAATTAGGAAATTTAATGAATAAAATCTAAGTTTTTTTAAATATTACACATCGACACTAGTGGTAATTCACTTCTTATTATTGATGTATTGTTCAACTTAATTTTGTCGGAAATCTGCAAACCTATCTCTATATATCATCTATGCGACTTCCTGATTTTTGGCTAATAAAGATTTAAAAGTTTTTATTATAATTTTACCAATGTATTTGACATATTTTGCGCCTCATAAATCTTCGGATCGGTGAAACAATTCAACCAATTGTCCCATCAAGTTCCATATTACAAGCGCTTGTTCTTGGTGACATTTGTGCCAAGTTTCATACTTATTTGTTTTTTATATAACGTATACGTCTTATATAATATATTTCACCATTTTATTTACACAATATTTCTTATATATATATATATATATAGTTTACGCAACCACATTTTACATATGGTCAGAATATATACTGATTAATGAAGTATTATTTTGAAGAGAAGAATATTCTTGCTTAGCCCATGATCCATCAGCTGACTCTGTTGCATGATTTCCAATGTTATTTTATTTTCTAACTATTCAGTATTTTCATTTTAGCTACAACACTGTTTTCATCAGTTCCTATTTTTGTTGTTAATCATACTGTAACCTACCAAATAACTAAAGCATCGACACATGAAAATCCACAAAATTTTTATGCCATGAATTACTACATTGAGCATGTTCATGTCAAAAACAAATTAACTGTCCTTTCCAAGGCTTATTAATTCCATTGATTATTAAACTTTAATAAATTAATAATGTTTTCTGTTCAATTTCGCAATGTTACTTCATCAAAAAAAAAATGGACTAGACAACTCCAGTGAACATTTACTCTCTTGTCAAATATTTCTAGTGATGGTTGCCACAAGAAGTTGTGTGCATGTTTGTGTTCTTAATGCAATATGTAAAATAGTAAGTATACCAAAGACTTGATTAGTCTGAAACAGAGGAGATCAGTGGTCAATTGATACAAGGTGTAAACATTCAAAATCGCGAAAGTAGCGGGGGCATGAGGTGAAAGGAGCGGGATTTATGTTTTATGTTGATCAGTGTCTCATTCTATTTCGATGTTTTTTTAAATGGATGTCATGTGTTTTTGTTCCCAAAAGTAAATATTTTTAATATTTTATTGCATTTTTGTAAAAAATTGAGTACTAGATTGAACATTGTTTAGATTGTTCATATTGACGATTCTAGAATAATGCTTTTTGGATCCTGAACTGTCTGAGATATGGCCAAGTCACAAACCTATTACTCGCAATCAATTTTAATTGAACAAACGTTGAAGAATTTTATGATAACTTGCAAACGGTTATGGATCGCTCGCTACCATTTTGAATCCCGAAGCATTTACAAGATTGAAGAAATGGGTATACAGATGGTGTAGAAATCTCATAAAGTTGTCATGTCGAGGCTCAAGGTAATTTGGTGACTTTGAGCCTTATTGCACCACAATTTTATGAGAAGATGAAGATATATGAAAATAAAGTGACCAAAGAAATTAACCTTTTCAGCATCAAGCGCATATGTTTTGTCAAATCATGCTCCACACACCAAGCGCATATGTATAAGATCATGTATTTTGTCAATTACATTATAAGGATTACCCGACAAAACTAAGAATCATAAATGAATGAAGAAACTAACTAAAACTATTATGTTATTTGTGACATCAATTATTATAAAACAGATCGTAAAAATAATGATAAGGGCGATGTAAAAATAAAAATTCTTCTGTCCGTCCGACATAGCGACACGCACATAGATCAACAGTCACCTCATGACCACTGGCATTAGTCAGAGTTAAAGTTCACACTTGTGATTGGTTCGATTGTTATGCAGTTTATTTTTAAAATGAAATATTTTGATCAGTAGCGTGGGCTTGTCATTGCTGGTTTGATGTTGAGAAGGTTTAAGGAAAAATTTAGTGTGTAAAACATTTTTGAAGCAGAAACTAGAAACAAGTGCAAGAATGTATTTGTGACTGATTAACAAGCTTTGTATAGCAAAATGTTTCTTGTGAAAGTTTATATTTTGTTACGTTTAAAATAATTAATTTGTAATAAGAATTTATAACATAGTGAAAACTTAAATTGTCTTTCACTTTTACGTAGGTATGTTTCAAACCCCAGATAAGATTTCAACTAACACAGGTTCAGGGTCACCTGAAAAGAGTTCCATGTTTTTTTAACTCATGCATATATCCAAGAGAAATGAGGTTCGCGGGTAGTCACAGCAACCAGTTTTTTTTAATAATGCTTTAACCCGTAGACGTTCCAGCCTAAAATAAGACAATAAACGCTGACAGTTCCGTTCTTTTTTAAGGAACTTTGGACCTGATATAGCGCCCTCTGACCGTTGTAGATTTTTATTTGGGCTCAGTATCAGACCAGCGAACCGCTGAAGGGTTAGATGACCCCAGTCTACCCAACAATAAAAGACTCGACAATTAGTCTAAAACAACAAGAAATGCATTTTCCATATGCTCATTAGAATCTCAGATAGCCGGAAAAATACTTTAATTAAGGTTACAAGTCAAATTTTTTTAGTCATTGAATCATGATGGGACAAATTCATATTTAATCAAGAGCAAGTGAGGGTTAATATATTTTAAGAAAGGTTTTTGTAAACGACTTATGCTAATTTTGTTAATTTTATTATTTCTTGGCCATCAGGAAAATAGGAGTAATCATTTTCACTTGCAATGATCGCCCAAGTGTAAGGTTATTTAACTGCTATAAAGAAAGAGTTAAGCTAGAAAAATAATTTTGCACATAATTTCGTTTTCTAACTGCTTGGCAATTTTTTTATTATCCAAAAGTTATAAAATTTATGAAAATAAGGAAAAAAAACAATTTTTGAAAATTTATTTTAATCAAAATACATAAAGAAATATATTAATATTTAATAATGTAAATTGAATAAGGTATTATATTCTAAAAATATACCGTTTTATTTGAAATATATTGATAATTAATAATAAAAAACAAATTTATATTATATTTGGCACCTTCCCGTCAATAATTATAAGAAAAATTATATATTTTACATAAATTTCAGAAATTCAGTGAGAGGAGAATAGATTTTAATTTTTAGACCATTAATTTGAGAATTTCCTCTCTGAAATGAATCTGAATCTGAATCTTAGAAACATATTTATATAGAAATCTGAAAATTCTCTGAAAAATGTTTATTTCCTTCAGCTGTAGGACAAATTTCAAATAATTTTCTTTTTTCATTTGAATTTTGCAGTTCTGCTGAAACTACCAAAGTTCAGAATATTCAGCAACAAAAGCAATGGTTCTGCAATATCAAGAAATTAGTTCTACAATATTAGCAGCAGCAATATTTAATTTTATTGGTGACAAACATCTTTCTATACCTAAGAATTTTCTAAAATCATAGAGTTATGAAGTAATACAGCAAAATCTAAAGAAACTTATCTATAGTACCTACATACAGTATCTAGATTTTTCTTTTTTGGGCCAGATACGAAATTTGTAAGCTGATAAAGAGCAGGAGTGGGAGTAATTTTGACCTTTGACCCTCTGGGAGTGCAAGAGAACACAAAGGTTCGCCGTTCAATGACCACTTACTTCATTATAACCAACTCACTTCTTACATGTAGTGAGAGCCACTTCACAACCTTAGAGAGTGGCAAAACATAATGGCCATCTAAACCGGAAAGCGGGTCAAAGTTGGGCACTGGTGGTGGCGATATGAAATATCTCCCTCTGGTGGTCTAAGTGAAAAAGATGGTAGAATAGAGGGGGTATCATAACTCTAATGGCTCTTTGTGATCCAAGCTTGAGCCTGTCATATGTACAAAATCCTAATAAGTTTTTAACACCGTTACACACTACAGACATGCAGACCCCAGATCACGGGTTTCTAGGGCGTGACAGAGGGGAAACGTGTTGGTCCATTCTAAATTTATAATTCCACTCTCAGAATAGGGAAAATAACCTAAAGTCACAAATAAAAAAACAGTGCCTAATATTAGCATTCTCCACGGGGGAGTCATGCCGAGGCCTTGACCCTGAATGAATGACTCAAAGGGGAAGATAACCTTCAGACGCATACTACAAAGCCAGTTCCCTCTTACGTCCGATGTGAAAGCTAAGTCTAAGAGAGTGCGGTTGTGCGCCCGGTTCGGAATGGACCGGATAAATTGCTATTTGGTAAGGAACTCAGGGATTTTCAGCCGCATTAGGGTAAACGTGTCAACGAGGGAGCCGTGACATGCATATCTTCTTCCCAACTCCTGAATCCAGCCGAGAAGCGGCGCCTCGACTTACGAAATCCGTTATAAAGAAATTGGAGCGGGGGGGGCGGCACCAGATCCGCTTGAGCGGGAAATATGGGTAATGTGCGCCCCTACGAACGGAAGCGGCCCTATAGGTTGGCTGGTGTGAAGGCTCCAAACACGGACCAGAGCACTTCATACTGGCATGGGATCGTCCCTGTTTTTGCAAGGCTGATCCTAGCCGAGTGGTTTGTCATGTGGCTAACCTACTGAGTTACCGACAGCATTTGCTATAATGGTAACTTAGAATCCACCGGTGTCGCCGGGCGGGGGGGTTCATAGTTGCAATGAGCTCTCCTGTCTCCCTCTTAAATCCCTCCAAACAGCCAGCGGCAAGAGGGCCTTGTAAAAGGGGCAATGGAGGGGGGTAACAAGGGATGTGCGGGCCAACCACCCGTACATCCCAAATTCCAAGGGTTCCAAACAACGTACATAGAGACCAAGGTCGTCCTCGGTTGCGGAGGCCTCCGGCCGAGGAACCCAACGGAAATCGTAGGGGCGGGGGCACGGACATTGTCCACACAGCCGATGCTGAAGAGTTTCCGTGTCCGGTGTGTGAGCGATCCTTCGCCTCAAAAACCGGTCTCGGCGTGCATCGGAGGCGAGCCCATCCGGAATTGACCAATGCACAGGCGGCTCCGCCGCGAGTGAAGGTGCGATGGAGTGAAGAGGAGCTTCTCCTGATGGCGAAGGAGGAGGCTAGGATTGTGGCTCTTGGGAAGCGATTCGTGAACCAAGAGCTGCTCAAGGTTATTCCCGACCGGAGCCTTGAGGCCGTCAAAGGTGCTCGGCGTAAAGCCGAGTACAAAACGATCGTCGATAGGTACCGTGCCGAGGGGACCGTACCCTGTCCTCCTTCTGAGCCCGAAGCTGCTCCTATGGAACTCCGAGGTGCCGAACACGAGCAAGCGGGGCCGGTGGGGGCATCTCCCGATAGCGAGATTCTTGCCCTAGATGAGGAGATTCGTCGACTCTGCGGGCAAATCGTGTGGAAGGAGGACCAAGACCTTAGGGAATTGGCTCTTCTTTCCATAACTGGACACGATGTGTCGGAGCGGCTGAACATGTGGCTGCTTCGGAGACTTTCGGGGGGAGATCCCCAAAGAGTCCACGACTTGCCTGTCCATTCTCGAATGACTATGCCCATTGGTGAACGTGTGCCCACGAGAGAGGTGCGCCGACGGAGACGGCATGAAGCACGACGCGCATACGCAAGAATTCAGCGCCTCTATTTAAAGAACAGGAGGCGCGCGGCTCAGGAGGTGATCGATGGGACTGATCCGCCCATCGATCACTCACTTGAGGAGCTGGAGCGATACTGGGGTCCGATTGTCGGGACTCCGTCGCAAGACGGGCCGACATCGGATCTCCCCCGCAGAGTTGAGCGGCGGGGGAGAAGGAGACACCCCAGTACTCCTCAAGTGTGGCGACCAGTTACGGTAGAGGAAGTACTGGCGTCAACCGGGCCGAAGGATACCGCCCCGGGACATGACGGCGTAAGCCAGAAGGCCTGGGAGGCCATCCCTGCCGTAAAGCGGGCGCTAATGTTCAATTTCGTTCTTCGGACTGGCTATATCCCGTCCGTGTGGAAGGGCTCTCGCACAACCTTCATACCCAAGCGAGTGGACGGTGGGCCGACAGTGTCGGATTATCGCCCGATTACGATCGGTGCGATAGGACTCCGACAGCTGCACCGAATACTCGCGACTAGAGTCAATAGCGACGTCGTGCTAGACGAGAGACAGAGGGGCTTCATTGCTGCAGACGGCTGCGCCGAAAACGTAGCTGTGCTGGACGCCCTTCTGTGGGAATCTAGAAACGGCTTAAAGGAGATTCATGTGGCGGTCCTTGACTTCGCGAAAGCATTTGACACGGTTTCCCATAGGGCGATCATGGAAAGTGTGGGGAGAAAGGGGCTGTCGCAGAATTTCTTGGGCTATTTGACTCGGGGATACGACGAAGCTGAAATAGTCTTCGATGTAAAAGGAAGGAGGAGCGAGAGGTACCCGGTACGACGCGGTGTACGCCAAGGCGATCCCCTCTCACCGGTGGTGTTCAACCTAGTCATGGAGGAGATACTCGCCGCTTCGAAGACACGTTCGGACGTGGTTGAGGCTCCCTAAAGACACGCCTGAGGCCTATTTTCACGCTAACACTCACGATGGGGGACTGGGAGTGCCGTCCCTTTACACCGCTGTTCCCGATCTCATTACGAGGCGGTTGGAGCGTCTTGCAGTATCCAACTTCGGAGCAGCAAGGGCGGCATACCGGTGTACCAGGGTCGAGAGAAAGCTGAAGTGGGCCTCGAAAATGCAAGGCAAAATCCGAGAACCTAACGACCAAGTTACCCAAGACCACGAGTTGAGGCCAATTGAGGAAGTTCTGGGGCAAACGGCTGCACGCTTCGGTGGATGGCCGTGAGCTGACAGAATCGCCGAAGTGCGGAGTGTCTAGCCGTTGGATCTCTTCGGGGTCCAGCGGCATTAAAGGAAGGGACTTCGTGTAGTATGTGCACGTTCATATAAACGCCCTGCCCTCGCGAGTTAGAAATTCGCGGGGAAGAAGGGAGAACATGCCAACCGCGTGCAGGGCTGGATGTGGGGTCAGTGAAACCACTGCTCACATCATCCAGTCCTGCTGGCGGACGCACGGAGGCCGGATCTGGAGACACGACGCAGTGGTCCAATATCTGGAGGGTGTACTTGGTAAGAAGGGAGCCTCATTTTAACACGGACCGTGGGCTCCGGAAACCGGACCTCATATGCACGAAGCAGGGACGTGCGATGATCCTAGACGCGCAGGTGGTCACGGGCTCGAGACCGTTAGATCGCTCCCACAAAGAAAAGGTCAGCAAGTATTTGGACCAACCTGACCTGGTTGAGCAAATCAAAAAGTGTCTCGCGCTGGAGAGGGGTCTGGTCCGAGAAGTCATTTAAAAGTCTGAGAGGCATGGGACTTACGTCGGTTGAGCTGTCCTCGATCACCACGAGGGTTTTGCAGGGTTCGCACACGAACTGGACTCGGTTCAACAGCATGACGGGCTATCGTAGGAAGCCGCTCCCAGTGTTGCCGGGCGGGGGGGGGTTCATAGTTGCAAATGGACCCCCTTGTCTCCCTCTTAAATCCCTCCAACCATCCAGCGGCAAGAGGGCCTTGTAAAAGGGGCAATGGAGGCGGGTAAATGGGGTGTGCGGGCCAACCACCCGCACATGCCCGTACCCGTACACCCTTATTCAATGGGTTCCAAATATGCAAGCAAATGGCCAAAGTCGTCCACGGTTGCGGAGACTTCCGGTAGACGAACCTATAAGAAACAATAGGGGCGGGGATATGGACGTGGTCCCCTCAGCCGGTGCTGTAGAATTCCCGTGTCCGGAGTGTGAGCGAGCCTTCGCTACTAAAACCGGTCTCGGAGTGCATCGTCGACGAGCCCACCCGGTATCGTCCAATGCGCAGTCGGCTCCGCCGCGAGTGAAGGTGTGATGGAGTGAAGAGGAGCTTCGCTTAATGGCGAAGGAGGAGGCCAGGCTTGTGGCTCTTGTTAAACGGTTCATAAACCAGGAGCTGTTCAAGATCCTAACCGACCGAAGCCTGGAGGCCATCAAGGGTGCACGGCGTAAAGCTGAGTACAAGGTGACGGTCAAAAGGTACTGAGTCGAGGCGACCGTACCCTGTCCTCCTTCTGACCCCGAAGCTGCTCCTGTTGAGTTCCGAATCGCCGAACACGAGCCGGCGGAGCCTGTGGAGGCACCTCCCGTTGCCGAAAGTCTGGCCCTTGATGAATCAATTCGTCAACTTTGTGGGCGCATCGTGTGGAGAGAGAATCAAGCCCTTCGGGATGGGCCTGATCGGGACTCCGTTACAGGACGGGCCGGCGTCGGCTGTCCCCCGCAGGGTTGAGCGACGGGGGAGAGGGAGACTCCCCAGTGCTCCTCAAGTGTGGCGACCAGTAACGGTAGATGAAATACTGGCTTCAATCCATAAAAAAAACATCTGGTCAGTGACTGACGCGCTTTCTACTATTTACTATAAATCAAACAATAAATACTATCGAACAAAAAAAGACTGCAATTCTGAAATGAACTCTGAAGAGTTTACTGAGTGTTTCAGCTATTGAGCTTGGAAGAGCCATCTGTAATCAATGTGGTTAATGCCAATTACCAATCACAGCAAATTAATCGAGCACCTACATTGACGTCTAAGGTAGACGAAATACGAAAATGGCTTTATGACAACAAAATTGCATATTCAAACGCTGATCTAAAAGCAGAAATTTGTAAAAGGTACATTGGCATAAACCTGAAAAGGTTTATTATTTAGACCAATTGGCAAACCAACACGGTCATGAAGTTGTCCATTTGTCACCTTATCACTGCACATATAACCCTATACAATTGGTTGGACGCAAGTAAAGGGAAAAGCGGCAATGAAGGACAACACATTTAAAACTGCAGATTTCGGAAAATTACTCCATCAGGCCACTGCAAATGTCTCCAAAGAAAATTGGGAAAACTGTGTTCGACATATAGAAGCCCTACAAGACGAAGACTTGAGAAAGTCGCACATCCCACCATCATTATTAATTTCAATAATGTTTCCACGGATGACTATTCTGATGTAGATTTTTGATGTAATAGAAATAATTAGTAGTTAAATAGAAATTAATTGTATGTGTGACTTTCCCAAATCTTCCTCTTGTAGGTCTTTGAGATATAAGCAAAGGCCTGATAGAGTATATTCACTTCTCCCTTTACTTGCGCCCGCACCAAAGACTTATTGGCAGTAATGATTTGTAATTAATTAGTTAATAGTAAATAGTTATCACTTAACTTTTTATAGTTAATTAATGAATTAGTTAATAATGTGCACTTAGTTTAATGTTAAATTACATAAATTACATATATATGTATTATAATGTTTATTATTACCTATTTATAATTTTGTTTTATGTCACAAAGATTAAAGATATTTAAAATATATTGTTTGAGTTAATTTTGTATGGGCGATAACATTATGACACAAGCGTTACACATCACTGGCCATTGCCATAAGAACTGTGAATGCGAGCATTCGCACAATATGTTCCATTTTGCACACACATTTTATTGCTTCGTTTGCAAGGAGATTTTGTATGTAACTTATATTATCATACCAACCCTTATTGGTCAGTGTATTTTTACATAAAATTTCGACTAGGTTGAATTTTTTTACAGTTTTTTAACTATTTTGCATCAGTTAATAATTTTTTAAGTTTTTTAGCACAAATTTTAATTTAAATATAAAAAAAAAACTAATTTTTACATAAATATTTGATGTGGGTTTTGTGTGTCATACAAATCCTAACATGATTGGTTCCTGTATAGCGATATTCTATTGATAAGGACTAATATTTTATTTATCATTGTACACAGAATTTTGTCATCACGAAAGTTCATAATTAGCATATTTTTTCAAATAATTACAAATACTTTGCAATGTTGGATGCCATAAGTAAAAGATGATAATGTTTAATCAAGATGCGAGTTATTTAGTCAATTTGAATGAAACTAAATATTTCTTCCATACAGACAAACATTTAGTTTAACATTTTCCTCCATTTGTTTTTTACCTGTTCTTTGACAGATTTTTAAACAGGCTTCATAAATATAACTATCCTATTTTAACTTTTAACTACCAAATTGACACTATATTTGAAATTCATTGTCGGTCAGTTAATGAAGTTTCCATGATCTAAAGTAACGAATTCAAATAACCATCCGCTGCTGCTTTGATTATTTTTTTCGGTCAACAATTTGACTTATTTCATAGAAATGTTGAATTGTCACCTTTATAACCACATTGCCACTGGTATAGGTTTAACCTTGCCTTGCAAACCGAATATATTATCATTTGGTCGCCATACTTCATAAAACCATCGCCTTAAGTAAGAATTTCATTCAGAATGGTGCATTTTCATTTTCTTCACTCTGGTGGCTAGAGAAATTCCTATTGGACACTGAAAATAAACAAAATAATTTTTTTAACATCCTACTAAATTATTGTTTCGCAATATTCATTGCTTTGCTCAGATCAAAATTAATGACATCAGTTTCTAAAAGAACTAAAAATTATTATTATTATTAGTATTTCTAATTTTTTTAAAAGTCTCTCAGTTTTGTAAAAAACAGAGAAATAAGGTAATGAGAATAATTGAAATGTTTATAAAAATGTTAAATGCATAATGAGGCTGTATTCTATTCAATGATTGGGAAATAACTGTAAATTAACCATTAACCCTCCTTCACAACTCTCTTCGTCCATAATTTTTACGTCATAGTACTCAACAGTATAAAAAAGCAAGTAGATTGAGGAGAAATATTGCATAATAATTATTATTATCCTATTTTACGTATCGTCGTTCACAATTACAATTGATTCGACTCTAGAAGCCCTGAAAGGTCGATGCCTACCAAATACCATGTGCCACACTACAGATAGTATGTGGGCACATTTGCCTACTGTGCATCGCCCAGTCAAACAACTATAGAAAGAATTGGCATATTGCATTTGGGTCCTCTATATTTCTGTCAAATAAAATATAGCTGTAATTAGTTCTTGCACTTTCATGTCTCAATTGCATATGCACTCCTAATAACCTTCCATTTTGTATCTTATTATAATGATGTAAATTGGCTAGTGCATTTTCTTTAAATAAATTTATTATTATAATTTTAATCAAGTTCAGCCCCTCATTTATATATTCACAGTACTTTTTTGCTTCGCTAACTTTGTAAATTTGAAATGAAATCAATCTCTATTACATGAGAAAAGTCGTGTACTACCTGCCATTCACATAATCATACTGATGATTTAGTACGTGAATCCTTTGGTCTATATGATTCAATATTGTGACTACATTTATATTCCGAACAATGGGGATGTAAAGAGTGTTTATTAAAGCACAAGCTATTTTTTTGCTATAATCTGGAAATAAGTTCTATATTAAAATAATCTTGGCATAACAGTTTACAATCACGCTAACTCGTCAATTATCCACTTCCAAAACCCAATGAGTTACCAACATGGACTTATTGGCTTACTTCGTAGTTCAATGTGTTTCGTGTATTGTTTTGTGGATGACATTTATATCTCAAAGCCGACGAAATCATGGAAACCTCTATCAAGAATAACTATATTATTTTCCTGAAAAAACCAATTAAAGATATTGTCTTCATTATTTTTCATACTAAAACATCAGTGATGTAGTACAACCCTAAAAAATCAATGGTGTTGACATTGGCTAGCACAGCCCAATAAATTGACAACCTGATCCCCCCTCTCGCAGGTCCCCCTCTAGGAACCGATAGGACCGGAGGAATGCAGCACTTGAGCAGCACCATGTCGTTTTTCTCACAGTAATTTGAAATTAGTTGCCAAAATATTTATTGCAGCAAATTAAAATAGCTTTCTGATGACGTTGTGTTATCTTCATTGGTTTCCAGAACAGTTCCCATACATTTTTGTCGACTCTTCTCTTATTATATTAAATTTTTTACATCTTGAATAAGATAATGGAAAAGTTAATTACATTTGCAATCGTGGTAATACTGCCGAGATTTTGGGCTTTTATCCTGATAAAACTGAATGGAAGCAGAAAATCATATTTTACAAGTTGCTTACATAAGTGTGGATTATTTTAAATTTTAGCTTATAATCACTCTTCACAGTTGTTAATTACTTAGAAAGATATGAAAAAAATGGAAAAAAAATCTCTTTGTAACTATTAGTTATCATTCTATATCGCTTCAACATTTTTGTTATGGGATGCTCATTAAAAAATTTTGAATGGTATATATGTGTATTCGAAGTTTGGTCTTTTAAAGGCTTCCTCTTATGTTTTTGGCATAAAATAATAAAAGCGTATAATAAAACGCATACTGTCAAGTGACCGAAATGATGAACATTGCTGGGAAAACGAAAAAAGTAATAAAATGTTATATACATAAGAGAAGCAATATTAATGGCTGTGCTTATTGCAGTCGTATTAACATGTGGCACTTTAAAGTAAAAGGTCGAAATAGAATTTAGGGTCAAATGCAAAAGGGGTCAATGCAAATATATGTTTTAGTTGTTTTGTTTATTTTAAAAGGGTTATTTCTGGACTAATCGATGTTAAATTATCGATGATAAATAAAGTTCAAGAAATATAGAAATACGAAATATATTGATGATAAATAAAGTTCAAGAATGTTATAATTAACTATTAAAGCATTATTGAACACATACTCATAATAATTTTATTGACAGTTGCATAATATCGAGCCCATAAAGAAGAATGCCTAAAAGTGAGTTTAAGTTCTGTTTAAAAATATTAAGTTTATCTTTCTACGTAAGGAATTTACTTAGTTTTACACCCGGCATTGGTAAATCGTCATAATCACAAATTAGTATTATCATAATTAATTAGTTATCATAATTAGTAGCATATTACTGGGAAATGGGAAAATGAGGTACTATTCAACCATGCCCTAAAAATCAAAATGACTTTAACCAGTACGTAAAAATATAAGCACAAAAATATTTTGTTTCCCTTTGAGTTCACTTAGAACAGCCTCCTATCTATTACGTAGGTTCAAAATAGTCTTTGAACAATAAAATAATCAACTATTTAAAGAAATAATATATGTTTCCTCCTGTTGGCTTATAAAAGTTAACAATGTCCACATAAAGTTAAAATGCTACTGAAAGAATGCTGGAAGTGGTGCTATCAGGTGATTGCAATGCAGTCATGGAGTGATGCTGTCATCCTTTTGTATGTGAAAAAAATCATCAGCTAGCATTTTTTGTGAGTATTCGATCTGCATTAACATTTTAATACTCAACTTTCTTCAAATATGAATTCTTATTCCAGCTGGAATTTTTCTAAGGAGACTGTATACACACACAATATACAATCGTCTTCTGTCTGTCATCCATTGGTACAATTTATACTTAACTAATCACGTAAACATTGTCGTCGACTATTTGTCTGACTAGGTTGATTATTGCCTCAATGCTCGCGTTCTGTTAAAAATGTTGAGAAGTACAATATGCAGTATTTAATCTGGTTTAATTGTTTTCATAGATTGTCATTCATCACTTGATTTCTCTAAACTTAATCTTCCTCATGACACTCCACCAAATGGGCTCTAGGAGAAAAATCCCTAAAATCCCCTGTCTATACATAATTCAACTCTATCTTCTTATGATACTAAATTGTATTGGTTATGATGCTGTAATATAAGGATGGACAAAGTGACAGGCGGACATGACAAACAACAAGGATTCCAAGGATTCCATTTTTGTTGTTCTAAGTAGCTACTAGAAGATACAAAACTATTTGTAATTAAATTTTTATTACCTAGTTTCTACTTCTACTAATACTAACGCATAAAGTCGTTCAGGGGAGGTAGAGGGTTACATTGTACATGGAATATTTGTGCAAAGTTTTGTGTCCTGGGCGCACTTGAGTTCAAGTAGAGGCAAAAACAACTTTATTTTTGTTTGTTTGTCCATCTGTCTGTTTATTAGAGGATCATGAAAAACTACTATAAAAAATTGGAAAAATTGGATACTTAAAAAGCTCCTTTTGTTTTATCAAATGTTCCTCAAGGGATTTGAAGTTCTGTGATTCACACAGTTAGTATCGAGTGCGCAAGCCTAAAAACTGAAGAATTGTCGGCACTGTTGATGATTCAGCTTAAAGTTTAAACTAAAGTACCAAGTTATTTTATCTGGTTGGAGAATATTTTGACTTCGCAAGCTAAGTCACAGGTAAATTAGTAATTATATAAAAAAGTTATGACTCAAATGATGGTTCCATTTTACAATAGAATAATAATTCTAAAGATGAAGATTGATTTTGATAATTGTTTTAATTTTTCTGTACAAAATTATATTCCCGTCATATTTTTATTACAGACTGCTATTTCCGTTGTGCAATATAATATTTTATTAAAGCTCATTAACCCAGCTCAGTACGTTGTAGCAACCTATTTGAAAGTTTGTATTTAATTCTTAATTGATTACACCGACCATGGTTTATATTAATAAATATATCATATTTTACTATTATATCAAATAGCAATGCAACTGTCAATTGTAGCAAAAACAATAATTTTATTATATTCAAATTTTTTTATTTATCAGTAATGGTATTTATCTAAAAAAAATTCTCAAATTTATATCTCCAGAAATCAGAAAACATCTCTTTTCTAAAGTATATGAATGAACTTACTCACTAATTTATTTGTGAAACGTATTAGTTATAGCTACTTTTATTACAGGGATGATAAAATATTATATTTCATAATTGACTTGTGGTTCAAGATTATCAATAAGAGACTGCTTTATTTGCAATTGCTTTATATGATCATTAATAAGAGATTTACTTTATATGTATATTCTCATTCTTTTAATTTCCATAAAAAATATTCATAGTAATTTTATCTTTTAGAGTGTGAATGTGTGAATATCACTATATCTATTGTTTTTATTTTAACCAATTATAAACTATTGCAGTGCTATGTGAAAAACACATTCAATGCTGTAAGTGACAACTGCAACATTAATCGAAATTATTAGAGAAATTTAAATTTATAGCTCTTAATCAAATGTGATTTTAAAAATCTTTATTTTATTTTCCTTCGTAATTTGCAACAGGATGGCAATTAAATGCTGTTTGTGATATATGCTTATGCGACAGTTTTTATTAAGGCGTGCATTATTTCTATGAATTTCAAAAATTACATAATCCAACTTACCAGATTTATGTACGCCATTAGCATGTCACTGTTAAAAGCATTTTTGTCAAATGATGTTGGATCAGGAAAACTTAGATAAATGTTAAATCAAAAAGTCTTCAATGTTTTTAAATTTGAATACTCCTGCACTGGGCCAAGTGTAACACCAACTTGGTAAGATCTGAAATATTAAACAGAACTTATTGTTAATACGAAACAAAAATTTCCTTATTGGAATAAGTAATTAAATGGACTGAAGCTGATATTGACATTTATTGATCAAGTTTTTGTTTAAATTAAAGAATAAAAACCTAAAAATTAATCAAAAAAAATTATTTCTGATGTATTAATTTAAGAAGTTTCACAGAAATGCATCAATTTAAATTAAACTAATTGAAATCGAATAAAAAAAACATAATTTCATAAATTGACTGATAAAATGTAGATACATAAAATGTAGATACTTGTGAATAATTGTGTTATATACAGATTAGAATTGTGTTATTCCATATATCAAACACCTCACCCTAGCAGAGTATGGGATGGTGATCCACAAGACAAATATTATAAAGTTACATCCCAAACGCCACCGCTAATTGAGTATGGGATGGTGATCCAGAAGACAAATATTATAAAGTTACATCCCAAACACCACCGCTAATAAGAAAATTGAAAACTACCTTATTTGTGTTTAATTCAAATGGCCTTGAAGTATGAACACCATCATCTCCTTATTGAGGATACTTAATAAATGCTATAAACATTTATTTAAAAGACAAAACGAAAATTAGTTACATAGACAAAAGTAATATCTTGAAATCTATAAATTAATTAAAATTATAATGAAATACACAAGTACTTATAGTAATATATAAAACATAGGCCACAAGAGAAAAACATTTCAAATTATAAATTATTTAACTTGGGTTTGCTTTATTTTAAGCGAACTGCAAATGTACACCTGTAAAGACAAAGTTAATATTTTTAAAACCAAGTATTAAGTAGACAAGTTTGTAAAAGTTGTAGGAGGATAAGGAGAATTTAATAAATATATCAATGTAATAAATAATTTTTTTCCACAAATTTTTATCACACTTAAGGTCTGCAGGAGTAATATTTATGTCGAAGGTATATTTTAAAATGCTTACATGTCCAAAACAAGAGCGAATGTGTTCACCATCCCTGCCATATTTACCATTTCAGGTACTTCAATTTATATACAGAATTACTTGGAATTTGGGTAAATATATGTTATTGACGATACAATGATACATTCAAGGATATGTTGAAGCTATTTTGTAAGAATTTTTATTTAAAATAAAATTGAAAATGAACTAAGCTATTATATTTCATAGGAGAACTTATACAAATATTTTGGTCTAAAGGTAGAATCACTTCTTGAGTAGATGGACTGAAATAAAATAATTTTTTTTAATCTATGCAAAAGTAACTTCGATTAAGTATGGCTACGTTCTTTTTACTAAATTTTAAAACATGATAGATGTTGGACTTTTATATTTCCAATTTTTACCACTATTTTAACATTAGCCACCACAATCACTTAAATTAAATTAACTGAGTTCGAACAATTACATTAATTAAAAGAATTACATAAAAGCTTATTTTTCTTAGAAAATAAAGCATCAAACTATGCTCTGTTCATGTAACTTAATGTTTCAGAATCTTCTTGTGTACTTAGAAGTCCTAATTTTGTTTTTAGTCATCTCATTTAGGTATTTGCAGAGCAGCGATGAAGAACACACAATATGAAGTCAATGTTAAATTAAGCAGTGACAATATTGAAAGAACCATTTGTGAATGCACTCATGGTGGTAGCCCTCAAGTCCATTATAAACATGTTGGTGTTGTTCTTCTCGCTGTTGATAATATTTTGAGGGCAAATTGTATATTATACTCCATGAAGTCCCCACACAAAAGATACAATCATTCCATAGGCCAAATAAATGTATAACTCTTCACCTACAAAATGTTCGAATCTTCCTACATGATGCAAAATTAAAAGAAATGTAATCTCCTCGTATTGTATGGAATAATTTTACAAAGAAAATTAACACTTATATTACAAATTTAACAATAAATTTTGTGCTATCAACAATGTCTTTAAAGCAGATCTTACTGCCAGCAAATCCGCATGCTATATGTAATGACCATAATTACACATTTTATAACCCAATAGACTCTATTGAAATACCTTAATCACATAGACGTATCAGACCGGAAAATTAATACTATAGAAAGAGAAACACGTGGACAGCTGGATACAACATCGCAGAGTGCATATTACAGCCAGCAATTTTCACTCGATCTGCTATTTCCGAGCCAAAAATCAAAATAATTTTGCCAAAATATTATTAAATAGATCTTTTTTATCAAAAACTGTTTAACATGACATTTGTAATGAGCTTATTGCTTTAGGACAACTTAAAGAATGGTTGGGTTTTAAAATAAAGAAGTGTGGTTTATTTATTTATTTTATCGAAAGAGAAGTCTTATTTAAATACTTCCCCTGATGCTCTTCTGGGTTCAAAGAAACTTGTTTTAATAAAGTGCCTTTATAGTAGTAGTGGAATGATGATTAACCCTGTAATGGTTCCATATCTGGAGTATGATTCGACCGATAATTTAGTTTTAAAATATAACAATATATATTACTAGCGTGACCCGTGCGAAGTCTTCGCATTATTTATTCCATTATGAAGCTCATATGACAGATCAAACAAATATTTTACTAAAATTGATATATAAAGGCGCAAGTATCAAAAGCATTGAGCTAAAGCGCCACTTTATTTATACGTGAGTGAATTTGAAATTAAACAAAAATTTTACCAACCGTCAATCATATTGACGTTGAGCCATTAGATGGCAGCATTGCTGTTTTGTGTATATAATTTTAATAATTAATTAATTTGCAAAAACAATAGCAATAATAAATTTTTTAGTTGTGGATGCCGGTAGAGCAAGCAATTATCTATAAAATGATATATAATTTATGTGGATTAGTTGTGAGGTTTTTTCTAAAAAGGGAGAGTAACATCTTAACCTTAGATATATATGATGATGATGATGATGATGATGATTATCAAATATAAGGCCAACTTTTTATTTCGGGAAAAAGTATTGTAATTAAAAATTGAAAGTTATTTATATAAATCTTGACGATATATTTATTAAAAATATCTTAAAGTTTATATAAAAATTATTATAAATACTATTTTAAAAATTATGATTGTATAGAATAAAGTTGATTTATGATTGTTAAAGTGTATTAAACAAATTCTATTTTTTGTTAAAAATAATCGTAACAATAATTATCAGAATGATCCACTTTTTTTAAATTAACAGTAATTGTTGCAAAATAATGTGATCCATTTTGTAAATATGCTATCTAAATGACTATGCCAAATGAAATATTTAGTTACAATCCTAAACCTGGAGCCATAATATTACTAGTATGAAGGAAAAATGAAACACTGTATTTTATTAAAAATGTCTCATTTCAAAATTATTGGAATTCCCTCCAACTGTAGCTGTAAGAAATAAAGGATATGAGCATTAAACCCTTCAAAATAAGATAAGATAAATAGATAAGAATTAAGATTTATTGCACGTCTCCCGCGACCGTAAATCGTAAGTGTAATATGGTCCTCTCACAACCGAATTAAGTCTCCCATACTCGTCGAGTATTTTGTCACCGATATTTTATAATACTCGTACTCAGTATCTCAAAATACTCATATATGGCACAGGTCTAGTACCAACTAGTACGACAAATTGAGACTTTCGTGCCAAACATAAATTTATTTGTAACCTCTTATAACTAAAATTGGTAGGAATTCTTATAATTTCTAAATGAGACATTTTTAATGAAATACAGTGTTTCATTTTTTCTTCATACTAACATAAATATTTATGGCTCCAGGACTGGTAACTAAATGATTTATTTGGCATAGCCATTTTGATAGCATATTTGAAAAATTGTTCATTATTAAAAAATAAATTTTTTATTTTTTCCATGTTTATTTGAGCCAATTTTTTTTAACATAATGTAGTAGGATGTTCGGAACAAACAAATTGTTCCGTATTGATTATTGTTAAATTGGATATTTTCTGTTCAAATGTTTCCTTAAATGATATGTAGCTGTTTTGAATAACAATTTAGTTTTGTAAAAACTGCAAGAAGCAAAATAATCACTCAAGTCTGTAAAATACTCTTATAGGGCATTAGACTTTCTTGTGGACATAATAACGAAATTAGAATTTAACCTACTTAAAAGTTAATTTTTACATACACTAAATATTAAAAATATTTACACCACAAAATAATTACGCTTAACTGTGCCAACAGGACAACATAGAATCATTAGACGAAAATTTCAAAATACTCGTACTTGTCGTATTGAGTAAATATTTGTCAGCGATCTGTAAAGTGTGAAGCAATACTTAACGTAACGAGTAAAACGAGTGTACGGGTATGTTTGACATACTCGTATTACATACATCAAAAATATTACGACTTACGAGTATTTAAATATTCAGTTTGTCCTTTATTTTATATACGTTTTAAATATAAAAAAGCGAGAAAACCTGAGTACGTTATGCGTGAGTGATATAGCTATAGCTAGACAAAGAGGGGTAGAGTAGTGCCGCAGCCCGACCATAAAGTAACCATTGTAGGAACGTTCGATCAGTCATACCATACAAGTATTAACGGTACAAGTATTTTTTATTTCGCACGCCAAGTACGTATATCGAGTATTTTTACCGGTGACAATAAATACGCCTCCCCTCTACTTGTCAGTATTGCCTTTACTTAGAGCAGTGATTGACGCATTCTCATGGCTCCGTCGCTTTCAAAATTAGTTTTGAAAAAAAAGGAATAGTTGCAAGCGTCTACACAGTTACACAAAAATAAACGTACGAGTAGGACACACGCTACGAGGGTACCGTACAAACATTGGCATATATAACGATTTAAGGGTACATAGTATTATTATTAAATTATTTAAGAATGTTGATATTATTTTTCACCTGCAAACAAATTGCCTCGTGTATCTTTTTTTAGCATCGAAATATTTTTGTGGACAATTTCAAAAATACCTCTAGACCTGTCTTACAAATAATTCGGAAAAAAATAATTTTAGAGTTTTTATAACTTGTTCTTTCAACTGATATCTACAAGGTACAAGGAAAATATCCTGGTGCTTCTATTTTGAAAAACAATTTTGGACCTCTTTAGTGATGTCTCTAAAACGATCTTACGTAAAATTCTAAAATGAATAGTTTTAGAATTCTTAAAAGCTAGAGTAGCTTTAACTGATATTGGAAACGCCGTTGGAAAAATATAAAAGTGCTATAATTTTCCAGAACACTACACATATATTTCGTGCTGCAATGCATCAACTTGTTTCCCGTCGTCTGCAATTTTCTTTAAGCATCTGCAAGCGCACGCAAAGAATAAAAACGACTGCTCTCTGCGATCGCTCCGACGCGAATGTCAATAGTTTGTTGGGCAACCGCGCTACACAACGGTACAACTTGTTGCTGTTTGTAACTAGTTGACTGTTTCTCGGAACCAACTAAAAAATTGTCGCTATGATAATAGTAATAATAATTGGACAACATTTTCATATACGTTACAATTTTGTCGGGGTCGTGGTGGGTCGGACCACCAAACTGATACGTGTATTTAGTGATTAAGTCTGGCGCGTATTTAGGCGGGCCGCACCTCAACGTATCAAAACTATTAATGCACAAGTACTCATTGATAACTTTCATATTTTTTATACGAATTATCATACTACAGGCGGTTCTCAACGCAGCGACCAAACGCGGCAGCGCATCGTTTGTGGAGCGTATTTTTGTGTGCATATGGTTGCGACACGTTAGTATGGAAAGGGTGCATTTGATGCGCGCGATGGAAAGGACGCATTTGATTTTTATACTATAAACAAATATGTTTATCTGCAAGCAAATTTTAAAACCAGCCAAGTGCGCGTCGGGCACAAACGAAGTACGGTTCCGTAGTTGTCAATATCTTTTGAAATTATTGTCGCAAGTTAATCGAAATAATTATAAATTTTGTAAATTGTAATCAAATACCACTGTCTAGAATGTTTAAACATTTATTTAACACATAGCTGAAAAATTATAAAAGTAGCCCATAGCTTAAAATTAGATTTCACAAACGGGACTTAAAACGAAAAATGGTAAAAGAAAATTTACTTTCTTTTTAACTAACTTTTCAATAATACCCTGCTCAATGAAAAAAGTTCACCCTAATTCTACTGAAAACAAATTCCTTATCCGGGAAATACTGTGACACCACATAGATATAACGTTGTTAGCCGATCGTCACATTTGGTTCGGTGAACTAAATCCTCGGACTAAATTCGTTTGACGTGACTGACAGTCGGACCTAACAATAGCTGAAACTATACAATATGTAGTGCGTACGGATGTCATGCCTTCAGCTTTTATGAAAGCGTGCAAAATTTACGACAGCTGCAGCCGTGTCACCAATACCGCCGCAGAAAAAAAGGATTGGGCAAAAAATTTAGTAAGATGAAACTGACAGAATCTCGTGATTATGAAATTTCCGTATATACTTGTGATTAAATCACGAAGTCTTCGAAAGATTATTAAATTTAGTTAAACCTCGAAAACTCATATTGTGACGAGAAAGCTGTTAAAGCTTGTGCTCCGGATTCAATTTTGCATTTAATAAAGCCGTCAAGCCAGACTAGAACTTGTACTACGAGAGTTCGTACATATGTTTGCCCATATAAACGTGAATGGCTCACAACGCTTCTATTAAACTATTCACAAATATGAATTTCCTCGCGATATGTTGCCTACTGCGTGTTACACAGGCGTAAAAACAAGGTGCAAATTCAAAAACTTATAAGATCTGAGGTAAACGAAATGGCTTTTTTGTAATTTTCTATACTTATTTTATTAATCCTGTTTTTTTCACGATTATTGGTCGAGTACTTTCGAAAATGTGAGAGGCGAGCCGTAAAAGTAATTTTATTCCATTTTTTATATTTTTTTTAAAAATGTCTCAATAAATTTGTTATTTAAAATTGTAAAATTAAATTTTTGTATTCTACACATATCGCCTACAAAGTAATCAAATAAAAACTTGTGTAAAAATTCTCAGGCTACGTCCCCTACATATAAAATAGATGTGAATTTTTAATGTCTCATTGTGCAGGTATCGTTGAATTATGTATCTAAAGTATTGTGAATATGACATGTGGTTTTTCAATGCAGGTATCCGTTTACGAAATATTAAGTT
Organism: Druceiella hillmani; assembly: GCA_039881145.1. NCBI lineage: Eukaryota > Metazoa > Arthropoda > Insecta > Lepidoptera > Hepialidae > Druceiella > Druceiella hillmani. The sequence continues at coordinate 1,124,336 of JAYKKI010000145.1, read as the reverse complement.
TTAAAATAGTTATTTTTGTTAGTACCACTGTCCCAACCCCTATCAGTTGGACCGACGTTTTTGAATATCCGGAATTATTCACAATAGATGTACATAAATATAAGGATATTAAAAGGAAAATAATCCGAGCTAAGTGGGACCTGTTACATTATATGTAATAGTCGATCAACTTATAGCATGTAGTTGGGTCTGTAAAACGTTCGTATAAACTCCATACAAGTGACTAACTGCAAAAACAACTTTGTATTTCAAAAAGGAATATTTATTATGTTTGTTAAATATAAACTAGGCATTATATACATATACTTACATGATGACACATAATATTAATATTTGTAAATATCTTAATAGAAACACTATTTACGCTTATATGTCTATATGCGCGAAGTGTGTGCCGAAACCGCGTAGCGCGAGGTATTAATGAGCTTACAGGAGGATGAGTTGCAGATTCATGTCTACGCCATCTATGTACATTATTTAAATCAATGTCTACGACAATATAGTGGAGAAAAAACTAGTAGTTTAGTTATAAATTCAGTATTAAGCACCTGTTTAAATCACGTTGTTTTTCTCAGGTTTTGTCGTTGGAAAGACAATGACTTAGAAAAATATGTTGAGAAAGAAAACAAAATATATCCGTTGTTTGATCAGCAATAAGTAATTAAGCAAACATGATATATTTTGATCAATATTCTCTAAAGTATTGCCGCTAATACACTCAACAATAATAACCCCGCCATATGCAATAAATAATGTGTAAATATATGTGTCAAAATAATGTACCCGATGTATTTTATACAAATGTTTATCTCTCAACATATATTCGAGCTACAGAGGTCAAAGCTGTCATGAGTAGCGTGGGTTTCGGTCCGGACGTTCGGTGGTCGCAAACCTTTTACGTTTCCTTGATTGTGTTCCTATCATGTTGACCCCGGATGTCAAGTAGATGTTGAATATTTTGACTACCAGAAAGCTTTCGATCGTGTAGATAACGATATCTTATCAAATCGCCTCGTGGCAGGTTCTCCGGTCCACTTTTACGATTTTTCTCTTCGTATCTTGCGTATAGAAACAATATATACGAGTGGGCAACTTTACATCCGAGACTTACTTTACACGATCGGAAGTGAGTCAGCGTTCAAATCTCGGGTCTCTACTACACGGTTCTGGTAAACGATATTGGTCTCGCAAAGAAAACTGCGCGTTGTTTATTATTCGCGGACGACATTAAAACTTTTTACTGTCGTCAAGGATGCAGCAAATGGCGAACGGTTGCAGCATGACATCAGCGCCGTTGTTGAGTGGAGCACAGCAAGCGATTTACGGCTTAATACAAGCAAATATTCAATAGGGAGTTACAGCCGAGCACGCGCTCCTATTAAACACGAATACACGGTCAGTGGAATTCCACTGCATCGTCTATATGAGGTTGTTGATTTGGAAGTCAGATTTTATTCGCGATTGACGTTTCGTGGACACGTGGCGGATATAGCAAAAAAAAATGAAATAATTCGTATAAATAATTCAATGCTTTTCAATCTATATCATAAATTCATCCGCTGTACACTTCATTGGTGCCGAGCTGATTAGAAACCGGCTCCATTATTTGGAGCTAATACGAAGCCACAGAAATAGCAAAGCACAATCGTGGCAGCACAGCACAATCGTACCGTAAGCTTGACGATTAAACGTGTGCAATAGACGTTTCTTCGATATATGTATATGAGACAGTATGGTTACTTCACCTTTCTATTTCCTACCGATTTCCTCTTGAGTATGCTAACTTTCCTGACAACTCAGAAAAGAAGTTGCTCTTATGAAATTTATCTTCCAGCTATTAAAAGAAATAAATTCCATGCCCTGTATTATTGAGTAAACTTTCATTCTTTGTACCTGACAATTTCCTGCGTTCACGCAATCATCACCTATTTGCTATACCACCCTCTAGAACCGAACTGTATCGGAACTCTCCAGTTTCATATGTAGTTAAATTGCTCAACGATCGCACCAGAGTGATCTATTTACGATGAGTGAAAGTAAATTTGTTGAAATGTGTCGTTGTTACCTTTTGTATTTCTTATGTATTTTGTATTTATGTTTAATCTAAAATTTAAACTTAGTCAAATCGTTAATTTCTAATCGTTATAAATACTGAACTATAATGTAACGATCACGTTTATCGTTATATTATAGTTCAGTACATAAATGTGTGTACATAAATAAATAAATAAAGAAATTCCCAAAGTACATACCCAATTTGAAATACGGCAACGTGTCATCTTGCAATGAATTTCATCTCAGACGATGTAGGGTGAAAAACCAACATAATATAGAATGCCTCCATTTTGTTGAACTTAAAGCGCTGGAACGAGCGGGAACTTCATTCGACCAGGTCTGAAATATTACAAACGTAGGTATAACAACGATTACAATAATAAAATGAACACGCCTTGACGGTATGTCGTCGAAGGACCTGCGCCCAATATTATTACACTATTAATATAATTCATATTTACCAGAACAAAAGGTAATCTACCAAATAAACTTTCAATAAAACACAACAATTCTAATAATAATTATACAATGAATCATCGCTTTCCGGCACGCGGAAAATAATTATTTTTTCTATAATAATAAAATATAAATTAAATCTATAAAAATATACGTTTACAGTATTGTGCAAGAATTAAGTATTAAATGGCAATAGACTCCAAATATTTTTACGTAAAGTGTATCGCGTGTACAACAGAAATTAAAGTCAATAAATTAATTAAATATGTAAAAAAATACGTACAGCCGTGAACGCAAGCTACTCCGAAGGAAGGCATCGTGTGACTGAAGCACAGAGCACAGGTACTATATTCTGTGGACTGAAGAAGGTAGGAGAAAAAGATATCTTCAGGCGATTTAAAGTCGGCGTTGCCAGCTGCGAGGAATGCCACTTATAATTTTGAATTAGGCGACCTTTATTTCAAAACGTACTTGTGCGTTTCAAATTGAAAACGATTTCTTTAACTTGTAATGAAATGTTTCCTAACTTTTGTTTGATTTATCTTTATTGTAAACATAAAAATACCAAACCGTACAATAATATTAAAATAATAAATAAATAAACTATAAAGTTACCTTTATTACACTGATATTAAACAAAAGACGCGAGTTATCGTACGACATCCGACAGAAGCGAAGCTTAATATGCACCCCATATAAAATGTAATTTTTAATTATAAATTAATATAATATCGATACAGTAATAAAAACAATTATTCACTTTTTAAATTAAAATAACACACGGCATTATAAATGTTACAATACAAACATTAATTGATTAAATTAGTGCACATCTAACACTTGTGCTTATGTTTGATTGTTTTCTTTATCATCTTGATTTGTCGATTCTTGATGAACATCAACAGTGATTTTCCAATTAACCATCGACAATAAAAAGCACTTGGCTTTTAAAACACTAAAGCGAACATATTTAAACATGTTAAGTTTACCAAATAACTGTCCGCCTGAGAAAATATGGAAACAAATAAATAACAATGTAATTTTTGTTATTCATCCCATTATTATTTTACGTAATTAGTTTTAGCAGGTAAAATATTTAACCTTTCTATTTAACCTTATTTAGCTTTAATCAGAACTTCCAGTGATGAATTGAACAATATTTTAATTAAAGTATTATTAGTTAGTACTATGTTGATAATATCTACGTCACATATATATTTTTTTTCTAATTTAAATACGTACCTTCTGAAATTCAAAACTTTTTTAGGCATTCGAAATTTGAAATTCATAGAATTAGCTAATAGAATTATCCGCAGATGTGCTTTTTCACTGTTATGTTTAACATCAATTGAGTTCTATTGCCTTAGTGTTTTTTTTTGTTGCGATCCTACAGTCTTTTGCAGTCTGTCACATAGGCTGCTCTCTTAACAATAAGTAATTTATACACAAAAAATCGAGCACATATTGTGTACGATCAAATAAAATAATATAAAATTCAACTTTGCCGTGCGTGTGGCAACGTCGTATTCGAATAGTTTCTAGAATATCGCTTTCACCTTGAAATTATTCCATTCGAAAATTTAATATCGATTGAAGGCGGTAGATTCATAAATTATAACAAATATTAACATAATTTTTGCTTTCCCAATATACCTACATTTTAAACTTATGAATGAAATGACGAAATACAAAGAAGATAGAATATATAAAATAAAAAATATAAAGAACGGTATAGAAAAAGAGAAAAGAAAAGTCTTCAAATAATTGTCCACCTGCCTGCATCTTCTACAATGAGAGCAGTAAAAACGTAAAAACAAAACTTGAACGTGGCAACGTTATCATCAATAAAACAACCATTAATCCATTACAAAAAAATATTCAATAATTTATGGATTCAATTTAATCTGCGGAAAACCTATAATGAAAATCCGATTCACACTTAATTTGTTCCTTTTCAAATACGTGGTAAAACTATGAAATTCAATTTCCGATTTCGAATTCAAGGCCAGGCAGGCATCATTTACTCAATTACTGCCAATATACGCGCAGGGCTGGTGGTATATGGACACACGCATAGTTTAAGCTCTTAATAATAAAATTTATGTTTTATTCTTCACGGTTTTATACTTTTCCGAGCGGGCTTATACACTATATAGATAATTTATTTGCCCGCAGGCGCAATCATCTTGGCTTGCCGGCATACAATTTTATTTCAGGTCAAAAACAAGCTCACAGAATATAATTTATGTTACTTTTATCATTTATTCAAATTGCAGAAACATATAGTTCCCAGTAAATAAAATCATTACCCTCATAAAGTTTAAGCATAACAAATAACCTGTTACGAACGAATGGAACCAGCAATACGAAGATTAAACTATTTGCCAAACTATTAATGTTCGCCATGTAAATATATTGCCTGGTCCATCTTTCGCAGGTGTAACAATATGATGAATTTGTCAATAGCTATGCGATTTAGAACCATAGCCATGATTTTCCGATAAACTGTAGATAAACTTCCGGTAATTTTTTACCGATACCGATAATTTTTTATCAATTTCGAAAATGACGGAGGATGACATGCTGTTTTCGTTAACTTCAGCAATGCATCTAGAACCATCTTAAACAGAATTCAGTAATAGACAGACATAAGGATTTTTATAAAGGTTGTGGTTCTTTTCCCTTGGAGATACAGAACCCTAAAACAGTTTATAGATAATAATTTTTAGCTTATTTAAAACAGAAATCATTTGTATAACTATAACTAAGTTAATCATTTAACTTTCTAAAATTGATATCCGGAATTAAATCTAATAAAAATATTATTTTTCATAACTACATTAATATTAGAGAGCATTTTAAAATTATCACGCGACCGTCCAAAACAAGAGTCATTAAAAAAAATTGTGATTTTTAATTTTATTGGATATCGCAAAATTCAAATACACAAGAAAAGTGGTTTTAAAATAATCTGCAAACATTCTATGAACAATTATATTTTGTATGGCGTTGACTGTTCCCCATCCATACCTACGGCATGACCTAAAAAATAAACAATAACAAAATAACAACGGTGTAGAAAAAAATGGGCTGCAGTAAGTATGCAATCGATATGTCAAAACCGACTATAATTTATCAATTTTCGTTTTTATTCGGCTCGTGTATATATACAGAAATAACACCGTGATCGAGTTCTTAAGAGCTCAAATAGACGTTGTGTTATAACGTGGAATCAAAAAATTTAGTCGGCGTAGAGAGGATAGCAATCGGCCAAAAAACAGTTACTTCGGAAACATTGGCACCCTAGATACGTGTGATACCCGAGTAATACTACCCGGTAAGGCACCAGTTAACAATGCCCTGTTAAAAATACGTTTCAATGATTCAATTAAAACATCGGTGCATGCTTTGAGCATATAACCAGGTAAGCCATCATGAACCATGGATATCTCTTCAGGTCTGAGGAAGAAAGTGCTAAGTCGCTATTACTAATCTTCATGACATCAACATAAGCTCTTCTACGGTGCAAAGTCATACCGAGGAACGTCCGGACTGTACACTGACCAGAAGTGCTCAGCGAAAGCTTGAATCACCGCCGGATCGTAAACAATAGCATCTCGCCGCAAGGAATAATGTCGATGAACACTGCGACTGGCTACTCGTACTTCGTGAGAAAGAACTTTTAAAATACAATAACTTTCGTCTAAACTATTTTTCTGTTACTTCTTCTAAAAATAATGATGGGCTAAAATTTATTTTAAAATGTGTCTACACCCACCATATTTACGGTATATGCATAAAACGTCACTTTTTTAATCCAAGACATAAACAAGAGAAGTATAATTTATGAGACTGAGTACTGCGCACTCGCAGTTTACCATTACCACTTCACGTAAAATATATACCTTTAGAAGAAAGCATAAAGAATAAATAAGTTGATATAATAATGAATAGTTTATACCCGCGGTCCCGCTCGCGTGGAAACTGGAAAATTAGTGGTGTAGTTGATAATTAAATGAAACTACGTGATGTAGTATTATTTTTACTTTCTTTAAGTTCTTTAGCACGACCTACTTTCGTTGTATTACATCTTCAGGTGGGCTACTATCAAAGATGCCACCTGAAGATGTTGTAATACAACGAAACCTAGGTCGTGGTAAAGAACTTAAAGAAAATAGAAATAATACAACATCACGTAGTTTCATTTAATTATCAATAATGAATTCCTACAAAATTAACGCCAAACATATTCAATAGTTGTGTAGTTTTAAAATAATGTTCTTTTGAGAATATTGGATCATGGAGTTGGCAACGGCTAAGTAATTTGATACAATTATGCTATCAGTCACGTGTCCGTGTCGCAGCCTTTTATTTTTGTTATACCAGTACACATCTTCATTCCGTTCGTAGATATCCGTGCTTTAGCAAATGTCATCTATGAATAAATAATCTGGACGTATCTTTGGATAGTTAATAACATATGAGTCTAATTAGCTCCTGGAAATGGTAAGAGGAAACTATTTGCTTAACATGAATATATTAAGCTTAAGTTTGCTTAATGATTCTTTAAATTATTCGTTTTACAAAAGTATCCAGGATAAGTATTTAATCAATGGTTTATGTTATTGTTATTGTTTGGATATCAGGATAAACGAACCACTGAATCCTATCGCCTGCATTCAATACTGAGACTTTTGAACGATTGACACAGAAAGCTTGTTCCAAATTCGGCCATAGAATTTGTCTGTTCCAGTGGTGCGAGGGGTATATTAAATCAATGCTAATATCGACGCTCGTTTTCATAGTTTCAAACTGACGTAGTTTTTCTTCAAAACCGTTGACGTATAAACATAAAATATCGTATAGTATATAAACCATATTGACACCCACGTATTTCAACTCTTTATCATTTACGTTGAAATATTAGAGCAAACAAATCAAATCAAAATATTTTTGTTTAATCCCATACGTTTTATAAGATGACAATTGAACGAGAAGTTATAAGGATTTCATGGCCATTTGTTTCAGCATTTTACGTAAGATAATTCTATGAATTCTTATTATTGAAAATGTCCAACCGAAAATATAAAACGGATCGCGTTTATAGGAGTTTACCAGAAAACAATAGCAATGATCCTATATATCATAACATTCCTGCAATTCAAAATATCTTTACGCCTGTGAGACATATCCTATGCAATATGTTCGTTCCCAAGGTGAAAAATAACATTAATATTTATAAATAGTTTAATAAAAATACAAAGTAGGTGCATTACAATTTTTCTTTATTTTTTATTTTTTTTATTTTTTTCTTTATACTCAAGTGTCTGATCAACAGTTATCACCATCGTCGTTAGAGAGTACCTATGTATGAATGTCTGTCGGATCTGCAACTAAAGAATGATGGATATAATTAAAAGCTGTTGATCGGGCGGAGACTATTAACATTAAATCATATGCAACGAAATAAATGTCACGTCCGTTATTAAAATTAGATAATTAATTTTTTTCGACAACAGTATGCCCCCCAAGCTATTTATGTATGAGTGTATAAATAAATTGACGATTTTTCATTTTCTGTGTCGAAAACTGCTAGAAAGTAGAAAACGCGGCTTAATGTCTTTTCATTCCTTGTTTTTTTTTTAAATTTCGAACGAGCAGCGATTGCGCTCGAATAGATCCATAAACAAAGTATTTCACTTAAGATCATTTTCTGATATTGACATCGTAACACACGTCCAATTTCTGTATAGTTCGGTAAAATGGCGAGACAAAGATTATAATGAGACTTTAAACATTTTATTATTTAGTTATTACGACAAATTGTTCAAATTCTCATCAAAAGTCATGTAATCTTCATTGAGTTTCGTCGTTTCCTTTATGAAACAATTTTAGAATATGTATATCGAATCGTAGCCTAGCAGCGAGTTGCGAATCGGACTATACGACTCGGAAGCGATATCGCCGTACATACTGCATGAAAAATTATTTTGATATAAGTGATTATACCTCTTTATGTACATAAATCAGTGTAAATACGTGATTGCATGCACGTAGAATCGCTGCCAGTACATCAAATTTGTAAGGAAAAGTTATTTTAATCTTCTTTATACGTACGGCGCGATCTAATGATGATGAATTAAACAAGCGACAATGCGAATATAATTTCGAAAATTTCCAGTTTACCATTACACCATCACACATATTGATCAGTAGCAAAACATCTCCTTTGTGTTTACGAACATCGACATTGAAATATAAAACAGTTCTAAATCAAATCAGTATTTGATTTACAACGTTGCCAGTCGTCCTGATAAGTTGATTAAATTATTTTATTTACTCGTATGTTTAATGTGTATACTATTTCGTACATAATTTACTCACTACTAATACAGCATCACTTAGCAGTCACTAATAGCACTGCAAATGAAAACTGGTTAATAATATAAAAAAAACATTAAAAACTTTTATGTGAATAATAATGAAAATACAATATTTTTAAAGCGATTAAACTTGGTATTTTTTTATTTATGGCTCAAAGATAAACCGCTAAATATGTATTTTAGAACATACTTTTCGTATTATCCTATTTTTCTTAAAAGTAAATAAACTTAATGCTCTTTTTTAAGGTTCCGTAGTCAAATGACAAAAATGGAACTTTTATTGCTTCGTGATATCGGTTTGTTTATTCATTACTATCTATTAGACCTTTGTAGTTGCTCAGTTTTAGATTTATGTATATGAAATTATATAAATATATGGTTCATGTGGTAATTTCCATTAACATATAGCAAAATGCTAAAACAATTGTTTTCGATATACCTCCCCATCTACGTAAAGTGGGAAAGAAGAAATTGTTTTTCATCGAGTTCGGTATCATTATATGGGCTTTATAAAATTAAATTTTAGTTTCATTTAGCATCTTTCTTTTTAAGATTCATTTGGGAAATATTAAGTTTGAAATTGACGTACAACGTGTCACCTAAATATTTTCTGTGAGTCAGAAAAATATGAAAAATTCCACAAATATTAGTATTTAATATTTTTTACGAAAATTGATTGTTATAATTTTCAAAAAAATTTAAGTAGATCTAGACAGCTATGAAAACGCCACATTTTGTAAGTTTCGACACGATATTTACCGGCTTTTTTATTTGATTGTAAGATTTATATACTTTTGCTTTTCAACAAAACATAACTGTTTTCATTTCTTCAAAAATATTAAATGTTTGAACAAGGGGAAATTTTTTTCCCAAAAATTAATTTTTTCGCCATTAATTAGAAACTTTAATATATCAAAAATATTTGCTTCTATATACACAACAAACCAAAAACTATTTAGAAACGATAGAGTGCGAATATATTCTATATAAATATGTCCTAAACTTAATATAATCGATTCCACAAGAGAATTTTTCATTTTAATAAACGTGTTCTGTTAATTAATTACTTTGTATAAATATTAAAACAATATTTGGGAACAATTCAATATTTTAATATTGAATATTTAAAACTGAATATTATTAAAGTTTAATTAAATAATTGCAAGTTAAACAAAACTTATTTATTTTCAAACGTATATGTGCTTTTGTGGGTTAAAAATTAAAATAACAAATTATTTATTCGATATGAAATTATAACTCGATTTTTTCTCAGTTGGCAACGCTGATTTTATATGGGCAAAGAACATAGCAAATATTTGTAGAAATAATATTTTCTCCTACCGCCAATCTCGCTCTGGTTTCCGCCCGCTTCAGGTGTCGGTAAGAATACTTTTTGATATATTTTATAATCCAATAAGTGTGAAGACATAATTGTAACGTTTAATTATGCATTAAAAATAAAAAGGGCGTGTTCTAATCAAATCTACAGCCGTTTTGAATTACAATGACACGCTTGTTAAATTGTTTTAAATTTCGAATTATTTCGAATAATATTTTTTGAGGTGGGTATTATTCTCTATAAAAATGTCCGTAATATTAAAGGTAGATTATTCTAAATTGAAATTAAGAAAATGAAAGAATTGAAATTGCGAGTTTTATTCAGTTGTTTGTTTCATATTTACAGGAACTGCTACCAATTCTGAATCCGAAACCGGTATTTTGCACCGGTATATTTGGTTTTTGAACCGGTATATACATGTAATAGGACGTGGGCAAGTGAGAAGCATTTTTTCGAAGGTAACTAATATGTTTAGTATATTTTTAGCACATTCTTTTTTTTTAACTTTTAATTTGCCAATATAACTAAATCAAAACAATTTTCAATTCGAGTAACAAACATTTAAAAATTAAAAAAAGGTTGAGAAGAGTTTGTTAAATCAAATAATTAAAAAGAAATATTTAAAAAGAAATGTTAAAGTTAATAATATAGTTATTTTATTTAAAGTAAATTTTACCTTTTGTATCAGAGTTCAATAAATAAATATTTGAAATACAAATATTTTCAAATTTAACAAGAATTATTAATTAATTTAGTTAAAACAGTATAATTATTTAAAATAACTAACTAGAAATTATATATTAATCGTTTTTAAAATACCATATACAGAATTATTTATTTTTTTATTTAATGTTTTATATTAAAGTATTCCATAGATATCCCATAAAATATTTGGGGAAATTATTAAGGTATATTATCATGATTTTATTCAGATATTTAAAACGAACAGATGGAAGAAGAGAGGGGTGGGAAAGCGGAGAAACAATGAATCTAACTAAAAATATTAAATTACATTTTCAAAGACAAACATATTCACTAACACTTCATTTGTCGAGATAGGCGAAGAAATCTTATCTCAAGTTCCATATATAGGAGGGTACCTCAAGAAAACTATCCTTTCTTTAAATTGATTAAACTCATAAATCTGCAAAATATGGATAAAAGCGAAATAATTAAAAATGACTTGATTACTGCACTGTGATGCAGAAGACAGATGGATAGACACTATACAGAAGACAGATGGACAGACACGATGAAATTATAAGATTCCTGGTTTGCCACAAAACACTAAAAAGAGCAATACCTAAATTTCTATCGGTATCAAATTGCATTCAACAGTTCTAATCCTAATGAACATTAGCGTAAAGTCCTAATTAACATTAGCGTAAAGTTCAAATAAATATATGTACACAAAAACTTGGTAAATCGTGATATTTCAATATAAAACTTTACTGTCGTGTAATAAGGCATATTGTTCTGTAAATTGTCAAACATGAATAAAGTTCAAATAAATATATGTACACAAAAACTCGGTAAATCGTGATATTTCAATATAAAACTTTATTTGTCGTGTAATAAGGCATATTGTTCTGAAAATTGTCAAACATGAATAAAGTTCAAATAAATATATGTACACAAAAACTCGGTAAATCGTGATATTTCAATATAAAACTTTATTTGTCGTGTAATAAGGCATATTGTTCTGTAAATTGTCAAACATGAATAATTAACTTCTGTGCGGGTTTTTGAAAATAAATACAAAGAATACGGTAGATATAAATTCTTTGAAAATTACTTGTTAATTGTGGATTAATCTAGATACCCGTCGTTGCCATGGTGTGTTTGTTTGATCAAAAGGTATAGAGCCTACGAAAACGCGGCGCACCGCCTTGCGGTGGGATCCGGGTTCGATTCCCGGCCGCTCGTTGAGCCGGGCTGGAGATTCTGGAGTATTCTGATTAGTTGTAATAGATTGTTCGCATGGCAAAGGGTCCGCCATATGCATCAATTGTATACAATAAAGTATATAAATAAATTTTTTTTTTCGATATATAATATTAAATTCAAGAATAGAACACGTCACCGTTGTTTTAAACACAGATATTTTAATAACATAGTAATGTATAAATTACATATTTGCCAATTTTGTGCATGCCTCATCCGTTGAGGAAAACGGGATAATAGTTTTTATTTCGCTACCCCTGTCTAACACATAGCGTCGCTATTATATATCATTGCGCTCGCTCTTTGTTCGTCTATCTAGTGTAATAAGTTTGTCATTGCGAGATATTTAACTTACTGTCGGTGTAAATGAACTTCCCTCTAGATTAATTACCTAAGTAAAATTTAGTCAAACGCGCGAAAAATGTATTTATTTAAACGGAAACATGAATAAAAAAATCAATATAAATCTATAAATATGCAAAATGGGAAAGCAGCAGACAATAATCTTTATGAAAGTATGTAAAGTGAAGAACGAAAAGAATAAACTGTGTAATTATATAAAATCACCCTATATTAAAGTGAAGATTTGGAGTTATTATATTTTTTAGTTATTTTATTCAATTGAGCCAACGTTATTGAGCTTGACTTACAACATTTTGAATTTCTGGAATATTTTGAGTTTCGATTACTTTTATTATTAATCGGGTCCAGAGCGGGATTACTTCATACGAATATTTTGATATTATTAAATATCGAATTATTTGTATTACATTATTTATATTATTATTCATGTTTATTTACAAATTATTAAAATTCAATGGCCCATTAATACAAAATCACTTTTATTTATTGCCATCAAACCCATTTTAGGATTAATCATTCCGTAAATAAGAAAGAATGACATCAAAATATCGAATCTTTTATATTTATATTCTTGTTTATTTTTGTTTTTATGTTTGTTTGTGTATACTTATTTTGTATTTTCTTGTGTATTATAATCTCATTTTCTTCATTTTTTTTAACCATAGCCAACTTCTTACTTAATTTTTATTTTATTGTATAGTTTATTGTATAGTAATGAGCAACAATTACAGATATCCGAAATATGATGTAATCAGTTTTGCATAGCCTTTTTTCAACATTTGACATTGGCAAAGGTTTTCTGTGGAGAGAACGAACGCCATATATTCAAAGATAAAGATAAAGACTTTATGATATGACAATTAAATCGTCGACGTTTATTTGAATCGGCTTGTCAAACTGCAATTTTATAACTAACTTCTTTTGGTTAGTAATTTTTCTATAGTACAGTTTTACATTTATTTATATTTTGTTATAACTTCTAATTAAAGTAGTAATGTAATAAAGGCAACAAGGTTTTATTATATTTACTCGTAATAATAGGAAATTATTTGGAAGATCTTTATTGCTTTCATGGTAAGTTGGAACTTATTTTTATTAATTCGAAAATAGTATTTACTTTATTATACTTTTAAATGTTAATATTATGAAAACTTATCATAAAAATTACATTTGCGTTTTAAATAAACAACAGCAAAAAAATCTGGAATAATTTAATTTTTATTTTTCATTTTAGACGAGCAAATTGGAGAATCTACGACAAGTGGAGATATAGCAGCCCTAGCTTCCGGTTCTCACAAAAAAACACCTATCGTTCTATCCCCAATAAAGGCCAATATTAATAAAAATAACATTTAGTAAGTTTACTAATGAATTTGTTAATTTGGAAGTTTCTCTTTATAAATACATTTTAGATTGTCACCAAAAAAATTAAAAAAAATAGTTTTATAGTAATGTAAGTTGGTTCGTAAATAAAAAAAACTTTTTATACAATATGTAATTAGGATGCAGCAATTATTATAAAGCTAACAAAGAATTCATTTATAAATAATATAAAATATTTAGGCATAAGTCAGGTTTAGCGAAAATGCGAATTTCCCGCTTTTTTTTTAATGAAAGAATATTCATAACAAAAGAACATACTTAAAAATTAGACGTAGCACTTGATTATTTCATTATAAAAAATTGATTTCAAATATGTACTTTCAATGGAGAAACACCTGTCAGTTGGTTGTCAAACATAAATTGAAGTGGTAAAGAAATTAAAGAAAGTAGAAATAATACTACATCACGTAGTTTCATTGATTTGTGTCAAACATAAATTTCAAAACCTCTCTTTATGTGATCTTTTTGCGCATTTTCATATTTTTATTTTTTGGGTTTGTTTTGTTTAAAGAGGAATTGCTTTGTATTTGCAAATTCTACGTTTCCAGTTATTAAGAATGGCAATTAAGTTGACAATTTATAACTTACACTTCCTTGTATAATCGCACTTTTGTATGGGAACTCTTTTCAAATCACTTTTCTTAATAAAATAATCACGAGGGACTCCTAAAATTTGCAGGTGCTTAATTGTTTACCTATTTTCTATCATTTAAACCAAAAAAAATGGGAAATTCACACCTTCGCTAAACCAGACTTATTCCGATATTTATATTGCGAGTTAAACAATATATTTATTTGCATTTCAAGGTGGAAAAATAACCAAAGAAGAAAAAATGAAAAGACACATTAAATGTTTTTTGTAAGTTATTGGAAGGTTCAGGTGAAAGGCAAAATATATTTGTTAAAATGCAGTTATTGAATAAGAATATGTCGCAGATTTAGTATGGATGTAAAGTTTGTCGATAAGATATAAGAATAGCTCCAAACGTTTAAGTTGCAACTAAAATTGTCCGCAGTACCCGTAATAAGTATATCGCGTTCACTTTAAAAATTTGTTCAAATTGGTCCGCGTTTAAATAACAATGATGTAATAAGTTTTTAACAAAATAGAGATTTCTTATTGGAGTTATTGTATATCCAGACTTTTTAAGAAACTTACGGCATTGTTTGGTGTACAACTCTACCGATGATGCAAAGTTATAAAATTGTATTATTTACTAAATTTTTTTCTTCTATTCCCAATAGTTCATGCGCTTTACAAGTTTAAAACAAATTGGTAAAGCACAAATATTATTGCTGACTTCTATACATGTGATAGATAGATACCAAATACTGCATATATATTGGATTGGATTGTGCCTAAGCTTCTGATTAGAACAAAGGATTGTAAAAATAAAATTTTTCTTAGAATGCTGAAATATATATAACATAGCTATATTGATTTTAAGGATAAAAATAATCATTATTATTTCCAAGTGATTTGTTTAGCTGTTAATTTAGTGGAGATGTAGCCAATAAATAAGATTATTTAGAAAATAATTTTCAAAAAGATAATTTCATTTATTGTATATGTATCGAGTTAGATTTTAGTTTTCCAGAATACTTCCATTATGATATTCTTAGATCCTACTTTTTGTATTTGAGGCTTTATTAAGTGATGTCGATAACTTATATTGGGGATATTATTACACAATGCATATGATAGATTAAGCAGGATACAGAAATTAGCCTATATTGAGTACAAAAAATGTTTGAGATCAAAAATAATGCCCAGAACCGTGTATCATTTTGATTATATTCCGTAGATAGTTTAAATTTATTTGAAGTAGGTTAAAAATTTAAATTGTCTCCTAATTATTATTTACTCCTAAGTATTTTCTTACATCTAGTAGAACAAAATTGATGTACAATTTGCACTATAAAAGCTATTGTTTCTCTGCATGTAGTATAATTTCCACAGTAACATTTTATTCTATTTCACTAGATTAATGGCTAAATTTAAGTTGATAAGTAGGAAGGATAATCATTTTGTTTTATTAAGGTATTAGAATATTGATAATTTTTCATTACAAAGGTTAACTAAACCATAATGTCGAATTTCATAAATTAAACAATATTACAACTCTTCAGCACACCCCCGACACTTCATATAGTGAATAGATTTAATACACTATTACATACTTATTGGTTTATCTGTATTCGTTTGTGTGTGTTGTCTGCCATGTGCAGGTAAAGAATATTTATCAATACTACATATCGGTCTCGATCGTTGTGGGCAATCGCACCGATCAAGGAAGTTGACGCTTTATGTCAGCAACATAGCAGTTTCTCTTTCTTACCAAAAGCGTTGTTTGAATGACTGTCTCGATAGCACGCTGGCACAGTAATTTTGTACTGGTGTGCACATCTTTAGTTTATTACTACCTAACTGTAAAAATGTAATTATATAAATAAATATTTTATACTATACTTAATTGTATGAATATGATATATCGCGTTCAAACTAAACAATGACTTTTTAAGAACAGTTTGAAATTTAAAACTGCTCAGTTACATGTTTGTAAACACAAAATTATAGGTCCCAACCAAGTAAGTTGGTGATACAAAACAAAATTATTTACAACAAACAAAAAAAGGGAGAAATAACAATCTTCTATCCTTAGTGATTTTATTGCTTTCTAAGCATTCACACACTACTATAACGGATCTTAAATTATTATAAATAGTTATCAATTAAGACTTGCATTACACAAGTTAAACTCAACCACACATCGCAAAGTTGAGCAAATCATAAGCGCATGCAGCAAGCGGCAACCTAGGAACTCTTGATCATACTCGTTATCTGCGGGTAACTGCAGGTTAAACTGGCAGGGAGAGGTGTGTGACCTTCTTTACACAGTAATACTCAATATTCTTTGTCTTTAGATTGTAATACTGCATACAGTCGAGAGAGAGTTAACAATTTATTTAATGAAGATTTGCGTTACAGTTGAATATATTAAATACGGAGTTTGTATTTGGCTATTAAGTTTTTGTCAGTTCTTTTTAGTTGTGTTGTTCGAACTGATGGATTTTATTGATATTGTGGTCTTCTAATTTCCATTGTATGTGTTTATAACCTAAAACGTAAGAAAATTACACTTGTCAATAAAACACTAATGAAGTTGGGCTGAATGAGCTCAGCAAATGGGTACCCGCAGTAACTTCATTAGTTTATGAAATAAGGGAATATAGAAAATTATGGTACTTGGAAATGCGTAATGCTATCTTGCTCGCACAATTACTTAAAGTTGACCGTCTATTTAGTATATGATGGTTGAGTTATCGAATGTTGCTAAACGTTTTAGCTGCAGGAGTTAAGACACTCTTTGTCTGATCGCAGAACAATCCACAAATGTCAATTGGACATGAAATTTATTTGATCTAAGAAAACTAATATTTCTGCTCTAATTTTTTATTAAGTTATGACATCAGATGATGTGAGACATGGTTTCACATCATCTGATGTACATTTCCTCTGTAATTTTTAAAAATAATACATAAAAATAAATTAATGAAAACTTGAATTTTTTTTATTTCTTTTTTCGCATTGAAAGGCGAGTTCATCTTTTTTTATATGTTCTATAAATTATATTGATTTTATGGTGTAAAAAGTACCTTTCCAACATTTTACATTATTCAATGTTTAGAATACACATATCCAAATATTTTAATACATCAACAGTTTCTTGATAAATTACTATATTAGTTTATTAAAAATATATTAATTTGTGAGTCATATTGACCTCAGCTTTAGTGTAACAATTTTCTGCCACAAAGACACCAAGTCGGACAAAGCTATATTTCTACTTAACATTAATTTAAACTAGAACCACGCTGCTATTAACGTGCAATGTGAGGAAGTGTGATGAGTTGTAATTAAAATTTAATGTTTGTCGGCAGATTCAATGAGCGAATGAACAAGAAAGAATTGCAGCAGCTACTGACGCAATGAAAACATAAAAAGTATGTGTTTCAAAGTTCACTTACCCGAGTATAAAAAATAATGGACACAGGGAGCGGGGAAAACCAAACATCCTAATAGAAGACAGTTTAGGGTTCCAGAATACTTGACATGGTAGAACTTTTATTTTTGTATTATCTCCATTACAAGACAAAGTATTTTCTAAAGAAACATAATTATCATCCAGTAAAGTTTTGACACTAGACGTTGTTAAAGTATTTTAATTTTTTTTACAGTCTGCATAATTGGTTGATTTATTTGAAGTTAGTACCACAATGTCTATTAACTTGTTCTGTTCATTGAAAACTTTAAAACTGTTTTGATAATTGCTTTTCTAAGGTACTGTACACAATTAAATGAAACTATGTGATGTAGTATTATTTCTACTTTAAGTTCTTTACCACGACTTTAGCAAAGAAAGTGCGCTAATAGCCCACCTGAAGATATTGTAATACAACGAAACCTAGGTGGTGGTAAAAAACTTAAAGAAAGTAGAAATAATACTACATCACGTAGTTTCATTTCATTGTGAATAATGAATTTCTACAAAATTAACGCCAAATATATTCAATAAGGTACTGTATTTGTTGCATCAGGTATTTTAAACCCTGATCAATTTATTTAAATGAATTATATCATCAGACAAAAGTTTAGTTCGTTTAGTTAGTGGCTGTTGTACTCCTTTGAGAATTATTGGTAGGTTTCAATGGATTTACTTCCTCTAAGGGCGGAACAATTTTTTTAGTCTAAGTATATATCTGATATTGTTTTTTCTTAAAGAACTATTATTTCCTTTCTACATTTCTTGATCACACTTGAATTTCAGTGCAATTGTTGCCTGTTCACCGATCAGCGGTGGCTTTAGCATGTGATCCTTGGCAAAATTTACTATGTAAGCGATAAGAGGTAACAAACTGTGTATTTCCAACTATTCTCACTAAGATTCTAATCTGACTGTATCAAATATACAAATGACACTGTGATCAGAAAAAAGGTAACATGTTTACAAATAGTTTAAGGTAAAATATCACAACTAGTACTGCTACCAAGGAGAAAAGTTAAGACATTTACGATAATACTAAATATATCTTATATTGTGAGCCCACCATCAGTCAGCAATGCAGTTTGTTGAATACTTACATTATAGTGAAGCTGTTTAAAGAATTATGTGTATAATCACAATTTTTTGTTACAATATTTTAGATCAGGCTGAATTAGTTTTACATTGGAAACTCTGCAATGCGGAATGAAGTCTTTTCTATACCAATCATATAATTTCACATTGTTTGGGAAGAATGCATTTAAACAGTGGTGTGCCGTCAAACTTGAAAATCTGGCCATTTGGTTACATACTTTTGACATTTACATAAACAAGGTACGTCTAAATTAAAATCGCACGATTATATTATCAATAGCAATTCCTGTAAACTTAGAACTATATACTTTTTAATTTCATGTTTGGAAATACAGTACCTAAACTTCTTTGCCGTGATGGCACAGTCATTGGTATTTAATCACAATATAGATCCATATCATGAATGCAAGTAGCACATGCTATTTGATTAACGTATGTATTATTTAACACCTGTAAGTTGAGAAGGTCGTCTGTCAACTTTAGCGACCGACAGTAAGAACTTCAATATTTGGGTGACTGGAGAACAACTCATACTGAAATAAATAAAAGACAGTCTCATTCAAAGTGCATTATTTTCACACTTAAATTATATACACACATTTACATATTGCTTCACATAATGGCGCTGCTATTGATAGGTTCTGCCAAGACTTACAAGAAAGAGAACTGTTAAAGGAGTTTACTATATAGTAATTTATATGATTTACTTTTTAATAAAAATTTTAACAAAGTTTTATAAGTATGGTGTTTAGTAAGATTTTATATTTAACTTTAATATAAACTCGTTCTTTAAAAAAAAATTAATTAACTTTTTACAAAAATATAAAAATCTATCTTTTTAAATTGATTTGGAAAAACAAATTAAATTAGGTATGGGAAAAAATTTATTTTATTTAAAACAGAATTTTTTTTAAATATGATTTAATTAATGAGCTTCAATATTTTTATAAATAGTTTGCTTTTGAAGAGGCCATTACAAAATTGCATTCTCAAAGATTAGGTTTATTGAAGCACGGTGACAACTCGCTTGGCGTCACGAGTTCGCGCCGCTTTGCTGTAGCTGCGACTAAACGATTTTGATACTTTTCAACTCTTAAATTATTTGTTAAATAAGATTTGCTAATATTGTTAAAAATGATAAGTAATTCAAAAATCAGGGTTGAGATTAAAACTGGTAGGAAAAAAGCAATGAATTCAAATTATACAGGATGTAAGGACAGGTCAGCAAAAACTGAAGGGCATGATCAGCCAATGAAATTGAACAACAATTTCATTATTTTTATTATGCCATGTCCAGTAGTGGGCGTTTGTGACAATAACGTTATTTATTATTATTACTTAATTAAAATAGTATTTTATAACACTGTCGCATAATAAGGGCTATAATAACACGGGTGCTGTTTGTGATGCGAGGCGCAGCCGAGTATCGGGATAGGTTGAAAGTAGTGAAATCAAAGGGAATACGTGGGAATGGGGTTTACATTATACCATGCAGTTCCATATTGTACTGCATTGAATCAACTTAATATTGCTGCTCTTCTACCAGTGGTTACTAAATCCCTTCGACAAACGACACAAGACATCTCTCTGTTTTTTACTATGACAAACAGTATTCTCCAACTTCTGTTCTCTTTGTTTTTCACTGACATACCATATTAATCGCAACGTAATTATATACAGCGAATTATCTACATCAAAATATGGGTATTGCAACATAAACAGAAATTGTGAGTATGAGTGATACAGTGAACGTATAATTCGAAAATTTAGCGCTAACATACAAATAAACAAACAAACTTTTCCACTCTATCCGTTAACAAAGCTTTACTCAAATTAAAATAAAGAGTTAATGACAGCAGTAGGTTTGACTATGAAAACGCGGTTAAAAATTAATAAACAAAACCAATGAAGTGACTGTAGAAATGCGGCATATCGATTATAAAGATACGATGGTACCTATGAAAACGTGCTTGATGAAAAAAAGGTTTGACAATATGTAAGTAATAAACACCAGCGCTTAACAGCCGGAAATTTGTTATGGTATTTGTAGAGAAATATCGGTTCTATAAATAACTCATATTTTTATAATAAAACAGGAAATCATGCATTTTGTCTGTCTCCATAACAAAAGTGGCAAAATAAGTGCCAGTTAGGTAAACATCTGAGTAACAATAATACTGGTATTTGACCAACCTGACGAGAAGTTCAAGGGAATAAAATGAGACATAATATATAAAGTAAAACATAATGAAATATAACAATTTATGTCGAACGAACTGACTTACCAAATAATGATAAACCAGTGAACACTTAGAAGGAAAGTGTTTGTAAATATACTCACGCACATAAAGTCCAAAAGTAAACCCAGGATTATACAGAGGGATATGGTTGAAAGAGATTTTGAGGCTATAAAATACTACCATCGGTGCATCGTTACGTATTCTGCGTTGACACGGAAACATTTTAGGGAGAAGAACAAGACTCAAAAAGGCTGTTGAGTTAGTGATGACGATGAGTACTATCTACATCAAGCATTTGCAAGTATTTGATGCCAAGTCATGTTTCTGTTACCAAGAAGGTATTTTTTGTTGCTCTATATAGGTTGCACGAGTGTTGTTATTGCTAATTATGTGCCACTGCACATAATTCAATACCTTATATACGACCAATAAAATAAAATGAAGTTTGAAGAAGAAAACCATGAAAAAGAATGTCTATGAAATTGATATTGTTTACAATTTTTATTTGTATTTATGTTATTAAAAATTTAATAAAAATTTTAATCGGTTTGTTATTGCCTTGATAATTAGGCCGTATTTCTTTTTGACTGTATGCAATGAATGAAAAATTCATGTTTGCCTAACCTTTTTGAATATTTTTTGGTATTAAAATTAAAAAAATTATTTAATGATACAGTGTCATTATGATAGGCAACTAATAGCAGTTTCAAAATTGCAACTTTACGATACAGAAGTAAATAAAAGAAATTAAAAAGCTATGTGCCTCTATGGCATAGATCTGGCTTTTCGAGAGTCAAATATTTCTAGAGGCATGCACTCATGGTAAAAATGCATCAACTTGGGTAACATCTTGGTTTACCAAAATCATCGTCTCTGTGAACCCTCACCACTTTCATTGCTTAATCCAGGCCAGTGTACACTGCAAATAAGCAGATATTCCTATACGCAATATGAAGTTGGCCTTAGATTTGTTAAAACCAATTACTTAATCTCAACTAATCGTTCTTCACAAATGCCATCAGGAGAAGCTCCCAAAAAGCATTACTCATCATGAATAAATAGCCTGCATTTTTCGATTTGAATATTTTCTTGTACACCCAGTTGTTCCAAGGCCTTGGTTTAATTTTTTGCTCCATGTCTGATGGAAGGTACATGATTTAAATTATAGCTATACAAAATAGATTTCACCAGTGGGGCAGAATTTTGGTTTGCGTGTCTCTTGCTTGAAAACTTTGATATCGTCAAAATGCATCTCCGAAGTTCAAGTTTTTGTAGAATAGTATTGTGCTCGATCTCAAAACGGCTGCTTGGTATGAACGTTTTAAAGAATAAGAGTTCTCTTGTGACCCACCATTTTGGCTACGACTTTATTAAATTGTTCAGCATAATTTTTAGTGAAATTTTGCAGGAGGCTCCTGGAATTAAATGCCAACTGAGAGGCGTTCTTCCGTAATTTCAGCATTAAAGTTGGTAATATTGGAATCAGATTTTGCTCCGCTTTCCTTTCTAATGTGCAGTAATAATCTTCAAATTCCGTGTGGTCTCCAAAAACATTATGTGTACTATTTAACATATCTTTCGGCAAATTAAGTATTTTTGTATCTGTAGAAACATTCTGTTCATTTCTAAACTTACTTGCAGAGCAGATGGAAATACGTAATCTAGTAAGACAATCTCCTGTTAAAAGTTTATATTCACTAAGAGGGATCGTAGTGTCTGAACAAATGGTTGGTACCCTCTATTTTTTTGTATAGGTTCGTCTGAATACGATCTGCTTTCGAGAATGCCCTCATATGTATTTGAATCAACGTCAGCTATTACATTATATATAAGCTACTGAGCACTTAAAATCTTTAAGTAGAATTGCTTGCCCCATGCTGGTGGATGATCCAGATTGATTTTTTGTGAAGTGGTGTGTTCCTGGTGGCACATCTTTAGAAAAAGCGCATGAGTGAGATAACATAATACTCTAATGAACTCTAATGTGCAGGATGTTTCTGGTACGTTCCCCCATGATTGCTGCATAACTAGTTTTATAAGATAAATCTGAATAATTAATAATATCGTTTACTTCAACATGCATCAGCTTCTACTATTATCATTGCTATTCCAGCACCATTGACGTCACCATGAGATATTGCAACCTCTCGTTCTTTGGCCGTGTGTTGCATTGACTTTTCAACAGTAATTTGCCATATTTCAGCTCAGCAACATCATAATGTGTAGTGCTATATAAACAAAATGGCATAGATGGTAAATCCATAGAGGCAATGAGTTTGTTAAGACTTGATAATACAATTGCTGTTAGAAAGGCTCCTGATACCGCAGATCAGTATCGTTACACATTTTTAATTTAAAATAGAACTGCACACTCGACAGTTAAAATGAAATGTTGATATCAGTCCATTTTGTTTTTCTTGCACTAATTTCATATTACTCAGTTTGCAACTAAATTTCTCACTATGTTTCTCAATATGAAACAATTGATTTAACTGAAGAACTGGAAATAAATTATTCAAAAAATAATTATTGATTTATAATACTGAAAAAGAACCCAAACATCTAGTAGCAGTATCGCACAATACATTTCCCGACAGTTTCTGCACAAGATGTAGTCGCTTTTGGAAACGGGTTGAGTTTTTAAGAAAATGTATACTTTTTGTTTTAGTTTGACAAAACAAAAAGTATACATTTTGGGTGCATTGTCATCAGCTTGACATAGATTTAGAGTGTGTGGACCAGACAAATTTTAAACTATATTGAGAGTTTCTGTTTTCATTTTTATCTTTACTTTTGTTGAAAATTTTATTCAAATCTCAGCTGAGTCGGGGATAAAACATTTTTTTTTAATGTAAGGTCGACCAAATATTTTTGCCAATAATCTTGAATACTGACCGATGTTTCTTTACATCATTATTTATGTATATTTATTCTTCAATATTATTGCAGGTCAATTACATTTTAAATTTTT
Organism: Druceiella hillmani; assembly: GCA_039881145.1. Classification (NCBI taxonomy): domain Eukaryota; kingdom Metazoa; phylum Arthropoda; class Insecta; order Lepidoptera; family Hepialidae; genus Druceiella; species Druceiella hillmani. Next base: position 1,100,064 of record JAYKKI010000145.1, on the reverse strand, counting down.
ATGTATTTCAGATTTCCAACGTAAACGAACATAACTTTAATCTAATTGGATATTATCGGAGGGAACGTTTCAAAACGTCTTTAGCTCTTATTTCATCTGTCCACGGTAAGATTGTCATTGTTAAATACTTAATATGTGTAGCCAATTTCACCTGCGTACCTGGCCATTTTTATTCAATAGTTGCATTAAATAAGAGTGGTTTACTTGGAAAAATTGTCAGTCATTGCCCAATTGTTTATTGATTGAAATTACAATTTCATTATTTGAAGAAATTATGTTTATATGTTACAGCTAAAGTAATTAATCTGGCTATTATGTATACTGTCCACCCATTGTCCATAGTATCCCCAAAATTTAGACAAAGTGAGTTCAGGTATTGTAAACCTTTTTCTTACATTCACATTAGTAATTTAATGTGGCTTTTTTTGGTATATGTGATAAAAAAATAAATTAAATTAAAATTAAAAATTAGTGTGCATATTTACACTGTATACATATGTAACTTGGATTATATAGGTTATATTTCATATTTAAGAGAAATTCAGATAAGTAAGACGAAGCGTTTGGAACAATTTATAAGTATTACTGTTACAAAAAAAAACATATAATAAAATATCAAAAATTTCAATAGAAATAGTAGATTAATTAAATATTAAGTTATACAGAAAATTATTACAAAAGTATAGGTACTGTGCATAGAACATCCGCCATTTTAATTACACTCACACTTAAAATATTACACAATTAACACAATAAACTTACCATTATAAAACACATGATAATATAATAAACTTAATATAATACAAAATAATTTTATGAAACGCCAAAAATTTAGAGAGAGATATTGAATTATAAGACATTACGCCTTGCGGTTTAATCGCCATTACATTGATAAGTGTGGCAAGAAAGCGTATATACGTGGTTTAAATACTTGAGTTGCCATACATGAGCATACAGTAAACAAAAAAATATATTGATATCTTGAATCTATATGCCTTTGGACATGTAGTGTGACCATTATGAACATTTAAATAATGAACGTTGCAAATAATTATATTAGCTGTGCGCTCGGATTAATTCAGATTTCTTAGTCCTACGTATATTTATATATTCCACTTCAATACAATTGTTAGGTTTTATGTTTGTGCAACATGCAGACAGATAGATAATCACATGGACCCGCACGGATTGCTTTTCTTCCAAACAAAAACTAATGATTTAATTTTACCAAACATATATATCCCAATGGAGAATAAAAGTTTATTGCTCCACAAAATTCATAAGCACAAATCAGCATTTTTATCGAATAAACTGATGATTTTATGAAAGTCGTACGAAATTACGATTTTAAAATAATATTATTAACCAAGTCTCAAGGTATACTATTGACCATAAAATTGGGCATTACATTTCTTCTCTTTCTAATATCTATTCAAATGTTTTTCAGATTATTCTAGTAGTATAAACATTAATATTTCATTATATGTCAATTTGAAATGAATATTTAATTATTTGTCGACGATTTTGAGATGAGGTAAACATTACATTTTCCGCAGCCATTGAATATACATATATTACTTATTAAACTACTTGTATAAAGTGAAATTGACAAATGTAGATGTGCATTTTTTGTCAGAATGATATTTCAATTATTATTTTCCGCTTATTACACTATGCTGCTCACAATGCGTTTTCTTTTGCAAGAATATTAAAATGCGTCATAACTAATCACTGTGAATGAACTATAATATAAGTAAATACAATCAAGGCTGCATTTTGCACCCAGCCACCTTTCGGCGTCCGGGGTAATTTGCGTAGGGTAATTCCGTATGATATGGACTGTCTGATGAAACAGCCAACTGAAAAATTTTACTGTCTTCTCTAGATGTCGTGAGTTAAGATTGGTGAGCGATTGCTACTCGAATGTGTACGTTACTGTATGCATTGTTTTATTGAAAAAAAAATTAAAAGGTAAGTATTTTTAACTTCACAGTTTCAATTTATCTTAGATTTTTTTTAGTACATTGATACTTGATGTGGTAGTGTTAATATTTTTAAAATTTAATATGTTTTTACTGTTTTTTTGTTGAACAACCTGTCCATAACAAATCCTCAAATCTAATAACAAATTCATAAGTAGCGCCAAATTTAAATTCCAGATTATGCTTACATATCTGATAATCTTAAAAATGACAGAGTTATTGAAGAGGTTTCCTTGATGCTTGAGGATCCTACGTCTGAACCGGTTCAAGAAGAACTACCACCAACAGTGCCTTCAACATCGAGATCTAATAATGATGCTCACAAAATGACATGGCAAAAAGATACGCTTTCAAAGTATCTGACTGACACGTGCCCAGTTGTAGAATTGCTTACTAACGTTCGGAAACGGTTCAAGCAAGTAGTAAAGGTAATCACATTTCCGAATTATATTAGTGAAAAAAAGCAAAAAGGAAAGTAAAAATAGCAAGATTATGAAGAAATAACTTAATATTAAATTACAAAAAATTAAATTGGATCGAAGTTTTGAGGAAGAAGAAACGACAGAATTAGCCAGTGGAAATCCCGGTCCCAAAAATAATATATATCATTGTGTGGGATGCGGTGAAAATTACTACGAGACTATATATATATAAATAGCAGATTAACTGCAAAGTATTGTTTGTAAATTATGGCAGCATGATAATTGCACTCCATTTAACCATTCTTGCAATCCTTGTTGCAAGAAAATGTAGAAACAAGAAACGGAAAAGAAAAACTAGCACGAGAAAAAAGAAAAAAAATAACGAAAAAGGCAAAGGGAGAGGAAAAATTACCCAGAAATTAAATGGCCATCTTATCCTTACATAAGCAGCTAACTTGTAACGGATATTAACATTAAAGCTTTTTCTGATATTCTTGAAATAAATATGTCTAACATTAAGAATAATCATCAAAAATATACATTGAAATTATAGTGATAACATAGTTTTTATAAAAACATTATCCTAAATTACATATATAATTTGTAGGCAACACTGGAAAATATTATAGTGGCAACACTTATTTGAAAAGAAAATAACATGTCACAATGTTTGTTTAATTATCTATATAACATAAGCCAAATATAACATAAGTACAGATACACTTATATAATGCATTCAAATGTAGAAATATAGCAACGTAAGCTGACACATTATCGCTATTACACTCTAACGCCTTATTAAATTTATAAATAGCATATGTTCTGGGTTCTTCAGCATTGAAATTTCGATTGTTTGCACAAAATGTTTAAATGCCTGCTAATTTCACAAAAAAAATGGAGGATTGTCCATTTTTGACGTGTAAAACTTCACAATTTGTATCAGTAAAATAATGGTGTAATATTCGTATTTATAACTATTTTTTTAGTGAAACTTTCTGAAGTTAATGTTCTGATTAATGTTAATGTTCTGATACTTTAATAATACTCTGGGTATAATACAATGAATTTTATAATTAGTCGTGGTAAACAGCAGTACCACCCATCAATGAGTAGAGCACTGCTCTAGATGGCATTATTTGGATTTATCGCAACAAATCAATACTATGTATGTTTTCTGTTAAATTAGGATGTTGAATTAAAATTTTACAATATTTTTGATAACCAAGATGGCGTCACCTATCTCTCAAAATAACTTGTTACTATTCAATTTCATCTAATTATAGGGTGCTGTATTTGAATTTCACAATGCTTTTGAGATCCAATATGGGCGCATCTGTCTCTTTCCAAATAAATCATTACAATATTCGAATTTGACTAACCTTTCTAGAATTTTGCAATTTTTCGAGAACCAGAAGATGGTGGCATCTGTCTTTCCCCTAATAAATTGTCAGTATATTCATTTTCAACAAACTTTAGTGTTTTAATCTGTATCTTTCACAATTTTCATTTTTGACTAAAATTAAGGTGCTGTATTCGAATTTGAGTACGATTTCTAAATTCAAAGTAGCCGCATTTGTCTTGAAGTAAATTGTCACAATATTTGATTACCTCTAACTATAGGGTATTGAATTTGAATTTCACAACGTTGTGGAGAACTAAGATGACAATATCTATTTCTCTCACAATAAATATTCCATTTCTTTTAAGTGTAGGGTGCTAAATTTGAGTTTAACAATGATCTTGAAAATCAAGATGGCGTCATCTGTTTTTCTTGAAATAAATCATCACTTTATTCAATTCGACTAACTTTAGAATGCTGAATTCGAATTTCACAATGTTTTTGAGATATGATGGTATCTCTCTTGGAATAAAACTTCATTATATTCAATTTTGATTAAATTTAGGGTGCTGAATTTGAATTTTACAATTATTTTGACAATGAAGATGGCAGTATATGTCTTTCTTGAAATAAATTGTCACTATATATGATTTCGACTAACCTTAGGGTGCCGAACCCGAATTTCACAATGTTTTTGAGGTTCAAAATGACGATATCTCTCTCGAAATAAGTCCTAACTGTATTTGATTTTGTTCCAATTTAGGGTGCAGTTAGATTTCAAAACCATTGTGAAATTCGAATTTAGCTACCTAAATTTAATAGCAATTGAAAATAGTTACAATTTATTTCAAGAGAGCAAGTGCTGGTGGTATTTGCTCTCTTGAATAAAGTATTGCTATTGAATCACAAAAACCTATGAAATTTGAATCAGCAGCCTAAATTAGCGAAAATGAGTAGAGTAACTGATTTATTGTGAATGACGTACACCGCCATGTTGAACCTCAAACACATTGTATAATTAAAAAGAATATATATGTTGATGTAAATATGTTAAAATTAACACGAGATTTCTGCTCTATCTACATTTTCGGGTAAAAAAGAAGACCTAAGTATTGAACCTGTTTATATTGTATAGAAACTAGAGAATATTACAGACTTAAAATAACTTTAAGAATATGGCTGACTTTATCAATAACAGTAGCGAGCGAGGAAAGAACTTTCCTTAAATGAAAATTGATTAAGGACTGTTTAATGGTCTGGCTATTTTGTCCATGAAATTAGTCATCAAAAACTCAGAAGTTAAAAGTAATTTTCATAACTAAAAGTGAAAAATAACTATTTTCGGGGTTTAATTTAGTTGATGTTACTTTTGTTGAATTTTTATACAGTCCAAATATGTTTTGTTTAATTTTGCGATGATACATTTTTGTAATGGCATTGTAAACTCACCTGATTAATGATTTATAACTCACTTTGTCCCATTTCAAAAGAGAATATTTGTAAACAAACCAATTTGACAATTAAAGTATGCTTGGTACAAATATATATTCTATCTATCCACGACTATTCACAACTCATTGTATTTCTCCCATAATTTCATTAAATGATATATAATAATCAGTTTGTTGCGCTAATAAACTGTAATGGTAAATAATGTTATATGTATCAATATTACACTGTTATTTTACTAATTTGAAACGAAAAATAGAGATTATAAAAAAGGGCAACCCTCGCTTGTTGGTCACACAAAACTAGGTGGTATAAAATATTTGAGAAAAATATTTGATATTCCGACGTCTATACATATATGCTATTCGTTACACGTAATTTACTATATGCAGTCTCTATTTTAAGACCGTCGGTCTCAAGCCTGGGAGAAAATATAAGAGGAAATTTTTTGGTATATAAAGTTTTATTACGAGTTTAGTTGAGCCTAACTGCACATTTCACCATTTCTATAAAATAGCTGTTTTAAAAAAATAGAGACCCTATTGTTAGGCAGGGATTATTTCATTGCAAATATAGTATCTAATAGAAATTTATTTCCATTTTTTTTTGCTAAATTTTTTTTATTCTTTTCATTTTAAATTTACAATTAGATACCATACACTCGACAAACATATAAATAGCAATGTTAATATTAAAAGGTGAATAAGAGCACTATGGCAAAAAGAAAAAAAAATTGTGCATAATATTTATATATTGACAAGAAATACATTAAAAAATCCTGTTACTTTGGTCTTCTTTTCATTATTAATGGATGATGCATTTAAATTCTACATTTAATTGAAAAGTTTTATGACTGCAAAACAAAAAATAATGTTTTATTTTCCATTACAAAATATTGAAAACAGATGATCGCTACCTGTACACCCGTTGTCATTGACTTCTGCTCATATTATTTTGTTCTTGTCATACTCGCCGCATTTGCAATACTAGTGGAAATAAAATAATTTAATTGTATTCAGTGATGCAATTTCAATTTGTCTATTGTTATAATAAATCAAATGACCGTAAAGTGCATTAACTGTTTATCCCCGTACTAAGCTTGCCTCCTGACCAATTAAATAAAATGTTAGATTTTGAATAGCCTGGTTGGTGGGGTTAAATTATAACGTAACGTTAAATTATAATGTTAACCTCTTCAAAATGTATGCATCCGGTATATCTTTGGCCTCAGAAAATGTGATCATATTTCTGAATACAGGTCACTTTTCAAATGGCTGAAGATCCGTGATCAACGCCAACTTCACATACTTACATTTCTTTTTAATATATTAAAAAATCCTCATAGCCCAAATTATCTTAGCGGCAAATATAAAGATTTGTCAGCTCACGGCCTTGGGCTACGATCGGAAAGTTCACTCACCCTACTTATTCCTAAACATACCAACCACTTATGAAAAATTCTTCACTGTCCAAGCAGCAAATATTTAGAATCACCTGGATCCTGACATCAGGAAAATCACGTCTCTTAAATATTTTCAAAGATCGAGTGTAAAAGTCGTGCCTCTCCTTTTTTTCCTTTGCGTCCTTGTCCTTTCCTGTCTTTCCCATTCCAAATCATGTCAATAGTTTTCTCCTTTTTTTTACTTCACTTTTGTATTTTTTTAAATTTTTTTTTCGTCTAATGGGCTTTGAAGAATTTTCACTGTAAAATCTCTTACAGTCTACCAACTAAATTTCAATGCAAATTGTATAAGAACTGGAAGAGATTGCTCATGTAGCAATAAGTCCGCCATATGTAATATGCATAAAAGTTAATAAATAAATTATAACCAGGCTTGTCGAAGAGAAAAGTAGGTTGTGTTATTGATCGTTACTCATATATTACTTGATTTCTCGTCACATTCCCTTGATAATCTTGTCACACTCATAGTCTTTGACGCACATGGGACCACAGTGTTGCTTCGACAATATGCACATTGATTAATTTTACTTTGTGCCATCATCTTATTAAATTAAGATTTGTATTCATAAATGGCTTTCGCTTTACTCATAATAGTTTTTGATGTATTTCAATTTTGTATCAGGGAGATCTCATTTAAGGACGTTGACGATGTTTCAATAAACGTGGCCATTTCATCATCTTCTTGCCGTTGCACTGCAACTATGCCGTCTGCAGGTTTTGAGAATGTTTATGTTCAACTCATTATTTGTTTTCAACTAATGAGCTGTCACCTGACTTGATATTTCCATTGTTTTAAGTTTCTGCTATTGAATTGAATGTACGATTCCATGTTTAATTAAATTTTAATTAAATGTACAATTTCCATATTTTTCCATCGCCGTGTGTTCACAAGTTTATTTGTCATTACTGCTCTTAGCCCAATTGGCACAGTGGAATCTGTAACTTGTGACACCTGAATGTGTTTTAAATAACGTAACATTGGGTTTAAGCTTCAAATAATTAAATCGAGCCGAATTTCTAAGAATCAAGAGCTGTGACAAAATGTGTAATAAACAATGAACAAGAAACTAAAATGGGAAACCGAGCGCTGCCGCATGGCTAAAATAGGAACTATCACGTGGTTTTGAATATTATAAAATTTCACATCTATTAAAAATAATTCTTTAAAATGAGTATGTATTTATAATCAAAATAAACATACTGGAATTGCCAGAAGTTTATTATATACATAAACATGTATATAGAATCATTTCAAGACAATAAGTGAGTCAGAAAATGATATATTAAGTCTAATGATACAAACGAATGACCCTATCTGATACACTCAAAGGCTGTATGCCTTGTGATCAGTCCAACATACCACGGCGATGACAGGGGTTTAATTTTCTTTTATTAACCGGACATCATTTAAGTCACGAAATCAAACGCTGCTGTCTAAGTAGTGCCTTTGAGATCCTTCTAGTGATATGCGAGTGTTTATAGTATGTTATCAATTTTCAACCCAAACAATGGGATATATTGTCTACATAGATATTTTGTCAAGTAAGAATTTTAAATAAAAGAACAAAATAAACTGTTTAAGGAAATTTATTTCACCGAACGTGAAAAATCTCAGAAAAAAGAATCTTAACATTCTTGTACCCAACAACAACTAATTACTCTTCCTCTGATATGTCTGCAGTATTACTTTTGTAGCAATTTTGAAAATAAAAAATTACCTCCTCCCCTATATATGTGCTTCTGCAGAGGGACAATAATTGTACATTTTACAACATTTAGAAGGGGTGTGATTCCAAACTTGAATCTTGTGGAAAATGATTGAAAATTCTCTTAAGTAACTCTTTAGGCAATGAATATACTCTTGCTTATTTTACTCAAGTGCTCCGATATGAAGTTTAGACCAATTTATGCAAGAAATCTCACAGCGACATGGAAGCTCTTCATTAGAAATGTATTCTTCTCAGTCATTCAAAATAATCCTATCAAAAATTCATAAAGAGGAACATGTCTGTTTTCTCATGATAATCACAGTAGCTCTATCGTAAAATCAAGTCACCGTGTAAAATGTAAAATATTTTCAACGATTTTGTCAGCCGAAATATTTTTACTTCAGTGCCATCTGTTCACAAAAATCTTAATTCTGTCTATTTGAATGACTTAGAACAACATTTTATAACAACCCAAAGTCTTGACTAGATCAGAGAACAGTCATTTATACATTGTTTATTTTGGACATCTTCAGATGCTCTTTTTGTACTATCAGCATTAATAACACTTGTAGCAGTCGATGACATGTCACCTCGTATAAAAAGTGACCAAAATTGGATTTAGCTCATGGCATGATTTCCCTGAGTCTTTATTCCCCAGATTGTTTAACACTTATAATATCTTTGGCCCTCGTACGAATGTTCAATTGAATAAGAAGTTTTAATATCATGAAGTCATCTTATCCATAATAACGATGAACCCAAGATTCTGATGAGTTTTTAACGATAATGAAGAATAGTTATCTTCATCTTGATGTTAAGTGCATTTGTGGACTACTCTGAAAATATCATCAAGATCGCCAAATGCGTCATTTCTGTGTATGGACGTTTATAGCCGCGTCTTCATCTCATGTGGACACAATACCAACCAACCAACCAATCACCGTAGTACATTCTCTTTAAATTTCGTTATCTTTGCTTCACCCATCTGTGTACCGGTATCCACTTCAGTCACAAAGTAGTCAAGTAGTACTTTCATAACACGTTATAATAACATTACTGTAAAAAATAAGTAATAATAAGTATACAGCAGAAGTATAATGTCTACTTCTACTTTGAATTATACATACTTGAGTCACCTAATCACTTGTATCCCCCATTGCTGCCAGTTTGAGACTGATTGATTTTAACACAAATTGATTTTGTTAAAATATTAACATTTAGGAAGACTATTGAATATATTTGGCGTTAATTTTGTAGAAATTCACTATTTACAATTAAATGAAACTATATGATGTAATATTATTTCTACTTTCTTTAAGTTCTTTACCATGACCTAGGTGCTTGCTAATAGCCCACCTAAAGATGTTGTAATACAACGACACCTAGGTCGTGGTAAAGAAATTAAAGGAAGTAGGAATAATACTACATCACGTAGTTTCATTTAAATGTGATTTAGGAAGCCAATGGGTCTGTGAGGTGCAATGTGGACGGTGTTACGTTGAATAACAAAAATGGATGATTTGATCATTTTTGCTTTCATAGCGTCAATTTTAATTAATATAAAATTCTCTTCCAGTCCATCAACTGAGTACAGTCATGTCCTAGTGCAGTCACCAGCGACAGTGAAGATCTCTCTCTATCCATCTGCTCAACTCATTAAAAAGTACTGGATGTGACTGACAGAACACTGCTTCAATATTTATTAGCAGGTAACATTTCACTCCTGGTGCAAATTGCATTTGTTTGGGTAGAAATATTTAGTATATAAATGTGATTGTGCACCAGCACATCTATTCATCTGATGCACGGTGATACATGTTAAGCTGCTACGATAGCGACAAGTTGTTTAAAAAATTGTGTTTCCCTCATTTTCACACTTACGAGGGCGGGTCAATAAGTTCATGGGAAGGAGGGGACGGCAAGGGGTTGTTGTTACTTACATACATAATTGCTGATGAGCAGTTCATAGCAAGTATATGTAGCAAGTTTCAGCTTAATTGTGTTATTAACTTCTGAATTGTCATTGATCAAGCAACTCGTTCCGGAAATATCGTCGACTATGAAAAAATCGAATTTCGAACTGTCATAAGTTCCTGACAAACCAAGGAAAGGCACCACAAGTCATATTGAATGAGATTTCATCGGATTACGGGGACTGTTGCCCTAGTAAAACCATGGCAGTAAAATCACTTTAAACGAGGCAGAGATTTGATCGAAGACAATCTGCGCTCAGGACATCCGATCGAGACTACCTCCTTAGACAAAGTCCTGACTGAAGAAGTAATAGTAGGGAGAAATGTTTGGAGAATCTTCTAAAACTATTATAAATATTCTTCATAAACATCTTGACGTGTTAAAACTCGGCGCAAGATGGATGGTGGGAATGCAGATGCCGCTGCAAAAGCAACAATATGTCGAGTGTTCATTGGACGTTTTGGAACTCTGTAAAGACGATAGGGATGGAATTTTGACAAGGTGTCACAATCGGCCGAAAAAGTCATGGCAACGGTTTTCTGAGACACAGACAGTATTCTGCTCATTGATTTCAAAGGTAAGGTGTTTCTATAATGGTAGTAAGGAAAGATAAAGGAGATGTCTGATTTTTAACATTATTTTTTATCGCAATATGCTTAATTATAATTAAACACATCCCATTCCCTTCTTAAATTCATATTAATACTCTACAGTAAACATAAGTAAAAGTCCCCATCCACATTATCTATTAAGTCTTGACAGCATACAAAAATAAATGTCTCGTCGAATACATTTGACCCTTTTAAATGATGTTTGGTCAGATAAACTAACGACAAATAGACAAAATTTTAAAAGTATTTAATTTGTTTTCAGTTGTTTGAATTTAGTCGTAATTTTTTTCATTCGATCTACTTAGTTTACTTACTATGTTATTACATAAATATCATTTACTATTTCAGCATAAATGATTTAATACTAGTTATTTGCTATTTCTAATCACCGTAACTAACTTTGTCAAGAAGATAATCGCGCTGCATTATAAATAAAAAGTTTGTTCTCGCTCTGTGACTTCTAAGACAATTTTTTAATATGTATGAAGATTAAAAAATTACCTTGATAGCTACATGTTAATAAAACATGATAAAAATAGTAAAAAACTTGCTACCTTTGGTGACAATTAACATCAAGCTTAATTTCTATTATAGCTCCATCTAATATTAATAGGTATATTTTAATTTAGATTTGTTTTTTTCTAAAATGATCGTTTGTTGCTAATACGCACACACTCCAAGTGAGACGAATCGCATTATCGAGAGTGTACTCGATAATGTATGTATGTAATTCTGGTACGCTGGTCTACTCAAGCAGGTTAGAAAAGTGTTCAAGGAGAAAATACTACGAAATTTAGTGAAAGGTGTGCTGACACAAGAGCCATATTACAATGGCTGCCCTTCACATCTTAAATGTTGCAACACACACCTTAAAGCCCTAACTGGGCGCCTGTGACTAGTAGTTATTCCTAAAAATGAGGAAGGAATTTTGTCAACAAAAATGTAGCATTGGTAATAAGATCAAGTCTGCAATTTTAGCAAATTTTCAAGATAAGGGGAAAACATTTTTTGTTGAGAACACAATATTTGGGTGTAGATAAATTAATCGACAGATCTGAGGAGTGTACTAGGGTTGAGGGAGAACATATTGAAAATGGCACCATTTTTTTGACATTCCACCACATTGTGCAAACTTTTTGACCCACCCTCTTAGATACTTGCACAACCATAACTCTTTATTGGGTGAGAGCACTTTCCCATAATTGCTTGCGAAATGTGGAATGGGGAAGATTGCCTTAGTACAGTCACTCTGCGGTTGTGAAATCACTGTATAATAATCATCAAATTTCTTGCTTGTGTGACATTGACAGACCACAAAATTGCTAAGTACAGTTAACCTCAACACCATTTCAAGTTGTACCACATATTTCATATATTCTCATTTAGGTATATTTTATACTTTATACTCTGCTTCTACATTCATTATTGTGTCAATATTATTTTTAATTTTTTTCATAACCTTCAGTTAACTAAAACCTTAATTGGTATAAATTTTGACATGTATAGAAAAAACTGGAGAAAAATGTGCATTTTATGCAAGTTACAAAAATTGTGTGTAGAGTACACATGTGAAACTTTATGGAGATTATCACAGACTTAATTTGTATAAGTCGGTTTTTGCAATTGATATGCCATGAGAAACTAAACTGGTTTATCTGAATAACAATTTTAAAAATGCAAATATCAAGTTTTACAGGTGTAATAACAATGTAAAAAAAAACAAAATACATATGGGGTAAATAGTAAAATGTAACATGTAATTATAGATACACTAGTTCGTTTCTTAACCTTTTTAATATTGTGCCTACTAAAAAGCCAAAAAGTTTAGTAAAAATCCTTGCAACTCCCTCACTATAATATTTCAATTACATTTATCAAAGTTTTATGTTACAAATAATGTTTACACTTAATGCTACAAACACCAATAAACAAGTTCAAACAACAAGACATGTGTAACCCCTTATTATCAATTAGGTAATTTTTTAGGTACAATCCAGCATACGGCGTAGCATGCTCTTTCCTCCTGCACACTTTGCTATGTTAAGACAGTAACAATACAAAAAATATTAAAATGGACAAATTTTTGACAAAATGAAAATCTCCGTCTACATGTGATGAAACAGCGAAGAAAAAGACCAGATTATACAGTGATACATATTTAATATACGAGTTTATTGCGTTGAATGACAAATTGCAATGTGTTGTTCGTTATCAAGTTCTGTCCGCAGAAAGCATGAAGCCTTCAAAATTAATCTGGCACCTGGAAACAAAACAACCTTCTTTACAAAGCAAATCATTAGTTGAGATTTCTTGAAAAGTTAACAGATTCCTATTACTAAATCAAGCCATAATGAGACTGCTGCACTTAGAGCATCATATTTAGTAGCAGTAAGAGTGGCCAAGGAGTTTAAACTGCACACGATTGCGGAAAATCTCATGTTCCTGGAAGAACAAAAAACTTTCAAATGACATAATATCTACACATATTAATGATATGACCATCGACATCTGCAATCAAGTAATTGAACAAGTAAAATTGAGTGAATTTTTTGCCATTAAGTTCAATGAGTCAACAGACATATTGGACTTTGCTCAATTTTTATGTTTCATCTGAAATGAACTTGGGGTTTCTATTAAAGAAAACATGCTGTTTGGCAAATCAATCCCTGGTCATGCAACTGATGAAGATCGTTTGCATTGCCGTACGTACTGGTGCCAAATGAGAAAGAACAGTGGTGTGATTATTTACAAACTTACAAAAAGTTCTGTCAGAAGATGTCAAAATTAACAATTTATTTAAAAGCCGACCATTGCAGATTAAATTGCTTTCCTGATTGTACAAAGAAATGAGTGCCAAAATAATTCACTGCTTTTCCGTACTGTTGTCTGATGGTTATCACGAGAAAAGTTCTTAACAAGGCTTTTTGAATTGCGTGATGAACTGAAAATATTTTTATAGGTAAAAATGACTCATTTTGAGAGTTTTTACAATTAATGTTTTCAAAGCTTTCGTTACTAAACTTCCATAATCACATTATCCTGTAAGCCAAAATTTATCTAAATCTTGTTATAAAAATTCGAGTTGTACAATTTTGTTGTCCGACATTTCAATTAGTCAGTAATTAGTCCCAACAAATAATTTGGCAGAGGCTACATTTTCATCAAATGGATTGGAAACCTGTTCTTATGTATAATGGGATATTTTCATTTTCAAGAAAACATTGTTGTCGTCTGGAACATATTCCAGTAGCTGAATTTTAAACGCACATAAATGCGTTTTCATGCTCTCTTATGCGTAATCAGTAACAGAATTTCCTAAATTCATATTTTACACCAAACCAAGGAAAGGCACCACAAGTCATATTGAATGAGATTTCATCGGATTACGGGGACTGTTGCCCTAGTAAAACCATGGCAGTAAAATCACTTTAAACGAGGCAGAGATTTGATCGAAGACAATCTGCGCTCAGGACATCCGATCGAGACTACCTCCTTAGACAAAGTCCTGACTGAAGAAGTAATAGTAGGGAGAAATGTTTGGAGAATCTTCTAAAACTATTATAAATATTCTTCATAAACATCTTGACGTGTTAAAACTCGGCGCAAGATGGATGGTGGGAATGCAGATGCCGCTGCAAAAGCAACAATATGTCGAGTGTTCATTGGACGTTTTGGAACTCTGTAAAGACGATAGGGATGGAATTTTGACAAGGTGTCACAATCGGCCGAAAAAGTCATGGCAACGGTTTTCTGAGACACAGACAGTATTCTGCTCATTGATTTCAAAGGTAAGGTGTTTCTATAATGGTAGTAAGGAAAGATAAAGGAGATGTCTGATTTTTAACATTATTTTTTATCGCAATATGCTTAATTATAATTAAACACATCCCATTCCCTTCTTAAATTCATATTAATACTCTACAGTAAACATAAGTAAAAGTCCCCATCCACATTATCTATTAAGTCTTGACAGCATACAAAAATAAATGTCTCGTCGAATACATTTGACCCTTTTAAATGATGTTTGGTCAGATAAACTAACGACAAATAGACAAAATTTTAAAAGTATTTAATTTGTTTTCAGTTGTTTGAATTTAGTCGTAATTTTTTTCATTCGATCTACTTAGTTCACTTACTATGTTATTACATAAATATCATTTACTATTTCAGCATAAATGATTTAATACTAGTTATTTGCTATTTCTAATCACCGTAACTAACTTTGTCAAGAAGATAATCGCGCTGCATTATAAATAAAAAGTTTGTTCTCGCTCTGTGACTTCTAAGACAATTTTTTAATATGTATGAAGATTAAAAAATTACCTTGATAGCTACATGTTAATAAAACATGATAAAAATAGTAAAAAACTTGCTACCTTTGGTGACAATTAACATCAAGCTTAATTTCTATTATAGCTCCATCTAATATTAATAGGTATATTTTAATTTAGATTTGTTTTTTTCTAAAATGATCGTTTGTTGCTAATACGCACACACTCCAAGTGAGACGAATCGCATTATCGAGAGTGTACTCGATAATGTATGTATGTAATTCTGGTACGCTGGTCTACTCAAGCAGGTTAGAAAAGTGTTCAAGGAGAAAATACTACGAAATTTAGTGAAAGGTGTGCTGACACAAGAGCCATATTACAATGGCTGCCCTTCACATCTTAAATGTTGCAACACACACCTTAAAGCCCTAAC
This sequence comes from Druceiella hillmani, assembly GCA_039881145.1. Taxonomy (NCBI): domain Eukaryota; kingdom Metazoa; phylum Arthropoda; class Insecta; order Lepidoptera; family Hepialidae; genus Druceiella; species Druceiella hillmani. The sequence goes on along the minus strand of JAYKKI010000145.1, from coordinate 1,084,412 downwards.
TGGGCGCCTGTGACTAGTAGTTATTCCTAAAAATGAGGAAGGAATTTTGTCAACAAAAATGTAGCATTGGTAATAAGATCAAGTCTGCAATTTTAGCAAATTTTCAAGATAAGGGGAAAACATTTTTTGTTGAGAACACAATATTTGGGTGTAGATAAATTAATCGACAGATCTGAGGAGTGTACTAGGGTTGAGGGAGAACATATTGAAAATGGCACCATTTTTTTGACATTCCACCACATTGTGCAAACTTTTTGACCCACCCTCTTAGATACTTGCACAACCATAACTCTTTATTGGGTGAGAGCACTTTCCCATAATTGCTTGCGAAATGTGGAATGGGGAAGATTGCCTTAGTACAGTCACTCTGCGGTTGTGAAATCACTGTATAATAATCATCAAATTTCTTGCTTGTGTGACATTGACAGACCACAAAATTGCTAAGTACAGTTAACCTCAACACCATTTCAAGTTGTACCACATATTTCATATATTCTCATTTAGGTATATTTTATACTTTATACTCTGCTTCTACATTCATTATTGTGTCAATATTATTTTTAATTTTTTTCATAACCTTCAGTTAACTAAAACCTTAATTGGTATAAATTTTGACATGTATAGAAAAAACTGGAGAAAAATGTGCATTTTATGCAAGTTACAAAAATTGTGTGTAGAGTACACATGTGAAACTTTATGGAGATTATCACAGACTTAATTTGTATAAGTCGGTTTTTGCAATTGATATGCCATGAGAAACTAAACTGGTTTATCTGAATAACAATTTTAAAAATGCAAATATCAAGTTTTACAGGTGTAATAACAATGTAAAAAAAAACAAAATACATATGGGGTAAATAGTAAAATGTAACATGTAATTATAGATACACTAGTTCGTTTCTTAACCTTTTTAATATTGTGCCTACTAAAAAGCCAAAAAGTTTAGTAAAAATCCTTGCAACTCCCTCACTATAATATTTCAATTACATTTATCAAAGTTTTATGTTACAAATAATGTTTACACTTAATGCTACAAACACCAATAAACAAGTTCAAACAACAAGACATGTGTAACCCCTTATTATCAATTAGGTAATTTTTTAGGTACAATCCAGCATACGGCGTAGCATGCTCTTTCCTCCTGCACACTTTGCTATGTTAAGACAGTAACAATACAAAAAATATTAAAATGGACAAATTTTTGACAAAATGAAAATCTCCGTCTACATGTGATGAAACAGCGAAGAAAAAGACCAGATTATACAGTGATACATATTTAATATACGAGTTTATTGCGTTGAATGACAAATTGCAATGTGTTGTTCGTTATCAAGTTCTGTCCGCAGAAAGCATGAAGCCTTCAAAATTAATCTGGCACCTGGAAACAAAACAACCTTCTTTACAAAGCAAATCATTAGTTGAGATTTCTTGAAAAGTTAACAGATTCCTATTACTAAATCAAGCCATAATGAGACTGCTGCACTTAGAGCATCATATTTAGTAGCAGTAAGAGTGGCCAAGGAGTTTAAACTGCACACGATTGCGGAAAATCTCATGTTCCTGGAAGAACAAAAAACTTTCAAATGACATAATATCTACACATATTAATGATATGACCATCGACATCTGCAATCAAGTAATTGAACAAGTAAAATTGAGTGAATTTTTTGCCATTAAGTTCAATGAGTCAACAGACATATTGGACTTTGCTCAATTTTTATGTTTCATCTGAAATGAACTTGGGGTTTCTATTAAAGAAAACATGCTGTTTGGCAAATCAATCCCTGGTCATGCAACTGATGAAGATCGTTTGCATTGCCGTACGTACTGGTGCCAAATGAGAAAGAACAGTGGTGTGATTATTTACAAACTTACAAAAAGTTCTGTCAGAAGATGTCAAAATTAACAATTTATTTAAAAGCCGACCATTGCAGATTAAATTGCTTTCCTGATTGTACAAAGAAATGAGTGCCAAAATAATTCACTGCTTTTCCGTACTGTTGTCTGATGGTTATCACGAGAAAAGTTCTTAACAAGGCTTTTTGAATTGCGTGATGAACTGAAAATATTTTTATAGGTAAAAATGACTCATTTTGAGAGTTTTTACAATTAATGTTTTCAAAGCTTTCGTTACTAAACTTCCATAATCACATTATCCTGTAAGCCAAAATTTATCTAAATCTTGTTATAAAAATTCGAGTTGTACAATTTTGTTGTCCGACATTTCAATTAGTCAGTAATTAGTCCCAACAAATAATTTGGCAGAGGCTACATTTTCATCAAATGGATTGGAAACCTGTTCTTATGTATAATGGGATATTTTCATTTTCAAGAAAACATTGTTGTCGTCTGGAACATATTCCAGTAGCTGAATTTTAAACGCACATAAATGCGTTTTCATGCTCTCTTATGCGTAATCAGTAACAGAATTTCCTAAATTCATATTTTACACCAAACCAAGGAAAGGCACCACAAGTCATATTGAATGAGATTTCATCGGATTACGGGGACTGTTGCCCTAGTAAAACCATGGCAGTAAAATCACTTTAAACGAGGCAGAGATTTGATCGAAGACAATCTGCGCTCAGGACATCCGATCGAGACTACCTCCTTAGACAAAGTCCTGACTGAAGAAGTAATAGTAGGGAGAAATGTTTGGAGAATCTTCTAAAACTATTATAAATATTCTTCATAAACATCTTGACGTGTTAAAACTCGGCGCAAGATGGATGGTGGGAATGCAGATGCCGCTGCAAAAGCAACAATATGTCGAGTGTTCATTGGACGTTTTGGAACTCTGTAAAGACGATAGGGATGGAATTTTGACAAGGTGTCACAATCGGCCGAAAAAGTCATGGCAACGGTTTTCTGAGACACAGACAGTATTCTGCTCATTGATTTCAAAGGTAAGGTGTTTCTATAATGGTAGTAAGGAAAGATAAAGGAGATGTCTGATTTTTAACATTATTTTTTATCGCAATATGCTTAATTATAATTAAACACATCCCATTCCCTTCTTAAATTCATATTAATACTCTACAGTAAACATAAGTAAAAGTCCCCATCCACATTATCTATTAAGTCTTGACAGCATACAAAAATAAATGTCTCGTCGAATACATTTGACCCTTTTAAATGATGTTTGGTCAGATAAACTAACGACAAATAGACAAAATTTTAAAAGTATTTAATTTGTTTTCAGTTGTTTGAATTTAGTCGTAATTTTTTTCATTCGATCTACTTAGTTCACTTACTATGTTATTACATAAATATCATTTACTATTTCAGCATAAATGATTTAATACTAGTTATTTGCTATTTCTAATCACCGTAACTAACTTTGTCAAGAAGATAATCGCGCTGCATTATAAATAAAAAGTTTGTTCTCGCTCTGTGACTTCTAAGACAATTTTTTAATATGTATGAAGATTAAAAAATTACCTTGATAGCTACATGTTAATAAAACATGATAAAAATAGTAAAAAACTTGCTACCTTTGGTGACAATTAACATCAAGCTTAATTTCTATTATAGCTCCATCTAATATTAATAGGTATATTTTAATTTAGATTTGTTTTTTTCTAAAATGATCGTTTGTTGCTAATACGCACACACTCCAAGTGAGACGAATCGCATTATCGAGAGTGTACTCGATAATGTATGTATGTAATTCTGGTACGCTGGTCTACTCAAGCAGGTTAGAAAAGTGTTCAAGGAGAAAATACTACGAAATTTAGTGAAAGGTGTGCTGACACAAGAGCCATATTACAATGGCTGCCCTTCACATCTTAAATGTTGCAACACACACCTTAAAGCCCTAACTGGGCGCCTGTGACTAGTAGTTATTCCTAAAAATGAGGAAGGAATTTTGTCAACAAAAATGTAGCATTGGTAATAAGATCAAGTCTGCAATTTTAGCAAATTTTCAAGATAAGGGGAAAACATTTTTTGTTGAGAACACAATATTTGGGTGTAGATAAATTAATCGACAGATCTGAGGAGTGTACTAGGGTTGAGGGAGAACATATTGAAAATGGCACCATTTTTTTGACATTCCACCACATTGTGCAAACTTTTTGACCCACCCTCTTAGATACTTGCACAACCATAACTCTTTATTGGGTGAGAGCACTTTCCCATAATTGCTTGCGAAATGTGGAATGGGGAAGATTGCCTTAGTACAGTCACTCTGCGGTTGTGAAATCACTGTATAATAATCATCAAATTTCTTGCTTGTGTGACATTGACAGACCACAAAATTGCTAAGTACAGTTAACCTCAACACCATTTCAAGTTGTACCACATATTTCATATATTCTCATTTAGGTATATTTTATACTTTATACTCTGCTTCTACATTCATTATTGTGTCAATATTATTTTTAATTTTTTTCATAACCTTCAGTTAACTAAAACCTTAATTGGTATAAATTTTGACATGTATAGAAAAAACTGGAGAAAAATGTGCATTTTATGCAAGTTACAAAAATTGTGTGTAGAGTACACATGTGAAACTTTATGGAGATTATCACAGACTTAATTTGTATAAGTCGGTTTTTGCAATTGATATGCCATGAGAAACTAAACTGGTTTATCTGAATAACAATTTTAAAAATGCAAATATCAAGTTTTACAGGTGTAATAACAATGTAAAAAAAAACAAAATACATATGGGGTAAATAGTAAAATGTAACATGTAATTATAGATACACTAGTTCGTTTCTTAACCTTTTTAATATTGTGCCTACTAAAAAGCCAAAAAGTTTAGTAAAAATCCTTGCAACTCCCTCACTATAATATTTCAATTACATTTATCAAAGTTTTATGTTACAAATAATGTTTACACTTAATGCTACAAACACCAATAAACAAGTTCAAACAACAAGACATGTGTAACCCCTTATTATCAATTAGGTAATTTTTTAGGTACAATCCAGCATACGGCGTAGCATGCTCTTTCCTCCTGCACACTTTGCTATGTTAAGACAGTAACAATACAAAAAATATTAAAATGGACAAATTTTTGACAAAATGAAAATCTCCGTCTACATGTGATGAAACAGCGAAGAAAAAGACCAGATTATACAGTGATACATATTTAATATACGAGTTTATTGCGTTGAATGACAAATTGCAATGTGTTGTTCGTTATCAAGTTCTGTCCGCAGAAAGCATGAAGCCTTCAAAATTAATCTGGCACCTGGAAACAAAACAACCTTCTTTACAAAGCAAATCATTAGTTGAGATTTCTTGAAAAGTTAACAGATTCCTATTACTAAATCAAGCCATAATGAGACTGCTGCACTTAGAGCATCATATTTAGTAGCAGTAAGAGTGGCCAAGGAGTTTAAACTGCACACGATTGCGGAAAATCTCATGTTCCTGGAAGAACAAAAAACTTTCAAATGACATAATATCTACACATATTAATGATATGACCATCGACATCTGCAATCAAGTAATTGAACAAGTAAAATTGAGTGAATTTTTTGCCATTAAGTTCAATGAGTCAACAGACATATTGGACTTTGCTCAATTTTTATGTTTCATCTGAAATGAACTTGGGGTTTCTATTAAAGAAAACATGCTGTTTGGCAAATCAATCCCTGGTCATGCAACTGATGAAGATCGTTTGCATTGCCGTACGTACTGGTGCCAAATGAGAAAGAACAGTGGTGTGATTATTTACAAACTTACAAAAAGTTCTGTCAGAAGATGTCAAAATTAACAATTTATTTAAAAGCCGACCATTGCAGATTAAATTGCTTTCCTGATTGTACAAAGAAATGAGTGCCAAAATAATTCACTGCTTTTCCGTACTGTTGTCTGATGGTTATCACGAGAAAAGTTCTTAACAAGGCTTTTTGAATTGCGTGATGAACTGAAAATATTTTTATAGGTAAAAATGACTCATTTTGAGAGTTTTTACAATTAATGTTTTCAAAGCTTTCGTTACTAAACTTCCATAATCACATTATCCTGTAAGCCAAAATTTATCTAAATCTTGTTATAAAAATTCGAGTTGTACAATTTTGTTGTCCGACATTTCAATTAGTCAGTAATTAGTCCCAACAAATAATTTGGCAGAGGCTACATTTTCATCAAATGGATTGGAAACCTGTTCTTATGTATAATGGGATATTTTCATTTTCAAGAAAACATTGTTGTCGTCTGGAACATATTCCAGTAGCTGAATTTTAAACGCACATAAATGCGTTTTCATGCTCTCTTATGCGTAATCAGTAACAGAATTTCCTAAATTCATATTTTAGCCAATATACTCAGAAGTTGCAGAGAATGTTTCAAAATTGCATTTTTGAAGGCCAAGGTATAACCCAAAGAATCTTTATTATTTGAGTGATATATTTTCACATTTGAATAAGAACACAAATTTACAAAGTTGCCACAAAAACATTTTATTAATGACATACAAAGTCAACGCCTTCATCGAGAAGCTCCAATTAAGAAATTGGGTTAAGAAACGATGCACTAGTGCAAATGCAAACATCCAAGAAAAATTTGGTTTTTGAGAATAAGAAATGAACATATGAAACAAAATGATTGAATTATCTGTTCACAATGGTGTCATAAAAATTTTAAAATACTTTTGTTCTTCTTTAATTACATAAAAACAGTAATCTGTCACAATTGTGGGACATTAAGTCTTTAAATATTGGTGTGCTTAAGAGTTAGGCCTCTGCCGCATCCCGTAACCTATCACTATTCTATTTTAGTGCATATTGGGGTATTTTTCGTTTTAGTGTGCGATTTGGTTGTTGGTATTCGCTGATGGACGAGTATTTGAGTGTTTAAGGATTCTGTCCCTGTACGATTTTGTATGTTTGCTTGACTGTGAGTACTCTCAGGTCTTTGTGCAATTGCTCATGAACCATGAGGCATCTGTTATGATCTGAAGTGCTTTGTTTTAGAATATTTGCATGATCTCTATGTTTGAGTGAGATGCAGTCCCCCACAGCTGAATGCCTTAAGTCCACACTGGTTTTAGGATAATCTTGTACAAGAGCAGTTTGCTTTCTAATGACAATTGGAACTTTCTGCCAATAAATCAGTATAATTTCCTTAATTGTTTGTACTTCGTAAATATGTGTTTTCGCCAGGTCAGCCGATTGTCCAGATGTATGCCTAAATATCACACATGATTTGCCTGTGGTATTTACACTTGATTAAGATAGACTGGAGAATAATTCCTTCTTTTGAGTGTAAATGTCACATTTACCGACTTTGTTTCATTTACTTTAATTCTTTAGCCAGGCAGCCATTCTCTAGCAGATATCAGAAACTATCCAGATGTCAGGCAATAAACCATTTAATTTTTCTGAAATTTGGTTTCTTTAGCCAGGAAGCCACTTCGTCCAGGTTTTTTGAAGCATTTTTGATGCCACCTCTGGCTTGCTTTGGCTGGTAAGAATGGCGGTAATGTCGGCGAATTTTCCCGTGATAACTGGAAAATGCAGGAGATAGAGTATAGGATCAGTCACGCTTCCCTCAGGGATCATAGCCATTATTGGGTTTGGTTGTAGCATTATCGCTTTGGACCATGAAATTTCGATTTATCAGAAAGGCATTGATCATAGCGTACAAGTGATGAGGCATGACTGCTTTGACTTTGTACATAAGACCCTCATGCCATACCTTGTCAAAGCCTTGGTTTACGTCGTGTAACATTGCCGCACTGTACTTCTTTGTTTCGAATGAGTGCAGTATTTAATTAACAAGTCTCTGAGCTTGTTCTATAGTAACGTGTTTATAGCAAAACCCAAACTGGTGGTCTGCTAACAGATACTTTTCATTAATTACTGGTAGTATGCATGTCAAGAGTAGTGGCTCATATATTTTTTAAGCGATTGGCAGTAGACCAATTGGCTTGAAACCCAATAAAGTGCTGAATGACCCTTGGAAGTCTTACTTAGGCTTATCCAGCACTTTATCGGGTTTCAGTATAATAATTATCTGAGCCACTTTCCATTGCTGTGAGAAAAATTTCAGCTTAGTTATTGAGTTCTAGATTGATGTCAAGAAAATTATTCCAGAATAAGGCAATTTCAGCAGAAGATAACTTGTGATCAGGTCGTATCCCGATGCTTTTTTAGGGTCCATTTTTTAATGACCCAGAGAACCTGTTATCTTATCAAATGTACGTCATTTTCGTTTTCCTTTAGAGCAGTAGAGTGTACGAATTTCTTGAAGATGCCATCTTCAAGAAATTCGTACACTTCTCAGATTTGCTTTTGCTTCGGTGGGGTTTAAATGATGACAGGCACATGCTGTATCTTCCAGGTAAAGAATTTGACTGCGTCAGTGATATCTTCCTGCGTTTTAAGACTTACTAATTGCAGAAAATGCTGTTTTGATAAGGCGACAGAAGTACGTCTTGTTTGTCTTTTTATTATGCAGGACACATTTTCATTCTTTTTCCACAAGCTTAACCGGAAGGTGCAGGATGATAGAAGAGTGGTCAGAGGAAAGACCCAAGCAAGTTTTGCAGAATACATAGCTTTTGTTGATTCCTTTAATTATGCAGAAGTCAATTGCGTTCAGTATTTTATTCATATCTGTAGACCAGTTGTGGGTTGACCTGTGGAGAGAACATCCATATTATTTGCTTGAACACATTTTAGAAGCTCACATCCTCATGGTAGGATCAGTCTAGAGCTCTAGAACATATGCTTAGCATTGAAATCTCCGCCAGTTAAAAAGCGGCAATCTAGACGGTTGAAGTATTCTTCCAAGTTTGCTTATTTAATACTATGTCTTGGTGGACAGTATAGTGCTGATATAGTAATTTCACTGACTCGGTCAGGGACTTTGTAGGGTTTGTAACTTGATAATAGAAAATCGGCAAGTGCTTGCTTTGAATTTGAGCCCGCATACCCCCTGTATGTTAAAAAGGCATTTCTGTGATTGCATTGCCATATTATAACAAAACAATAAATAAACCTGCAGATTTATTTTGAAGTTATAACTTTAAAATATGAAAATTTTCATGAATGTTATTAATAGAAAGTTCTTGTTTTGTAATAGTGTTCGGTATTCCCTCAATAAACCAATTGATTTTTCTGAAATATGGAGCCTATAAACCAGATAGTTACATGTAAAATACAAGGGATAGACTTGTGGATATTTGTAATTTGAGAATTATGTGATGTTCTACCGTTAAACTGTGGTGCTAAAGTTTGTTTGGAAGGATGTGGTTTCTTTATTACAAATTGCTAGCCAATAAAATTACACATTTAATGTCAATAAAATACCATGGAATTGACACATAAAAAATGTTATTACCTGTAACTGATGCTAAACTGATGTTACAGTTTACATTTGGTGCTTCAAATTGTTATACTTTTTCATTTTGTTCCTTGTTGTTTCATAATTGTATGAAAGAAATAAGAAATGTTATTTGAATATGTTACTTTTTAGAATTCAATCAAATAACTTACCCTTAAAAATATCATTCTGTGCCCTAATAAAGTTTTAAAAATCTAAACTTTTTGCAGGTACTTCCTCAAATGATTGCTCAATTAAATTATACATCATTCAGTGGAAGTTTAATTTTGTATCTAGATTATAAAAAGCGTTCATTCGATTAAATATTTAATTAGCTTTCTAACACTATACGTTTTGATAGTAGTAGCATACTATATGCTATTTTTTGGTTTCCCAACTTGCCTTGTAGCCAGTGCTGTGAAATGTAGTTCACCATTATTTCACCACAAATTGACGAAATACAATAATCAAGTATTTAAATTATTTTCAGTGATCAGCGAGATTATATCACTCCGAGGCGTCTCACTTTCAATTCGTTAATGTAAACACGCTCAGAATATTAGAATACTGGGACCCAAAAAATGGTGAACTATGCCTGGTCAGGTTGAAGTCAGGAAAAATCGAAGATTGCCCGAGTTAAAGGAAAGCTGCATTATATATTCGGTGTAACAAGTGCTGCTCTTACTTGAGCAGCATCAAGTTGAACGGATAACTCGGTTCAAGTGGCAGCGGACGATTGCCTCAATTAGACATCGCAGACTGTAAAAATTGCATATACTGAACATCATGAAAGACGCAATAATTAGACAATATATGAAAAATAAAAAAATTAAATGTGAAATGCACGCTTAAAAACTAAAAGGAGTTGTCTAAAAAAAAGCAAAGTGAATGTTGCAAAAAATTAAATGTTGTGCATTTAAAAGATGTCGCAACAGAAGCTGCTCTTTAATGTTAAAGAGTAACAATACATTTTATCAGACATTGAAAAAAATTAAATTTGGAGGTGGAACAAGAGGCACCGTTTTACTTTTTATAGACAAATATTGTATTTTATTGTATCAAATTCTTCTACAATATAACCCTCAGTTAACTTGCTTGTACAGTTTGCATACCAGTATTGTGTTGTATAATAGCTGTTCTAATTTGTAAAAACTTTCACAAGCTGTTTTTCTAACTAGAATAAAAAAAAATATATAAGTGATCATTGCTATTGTACAATTCTCTGTAAAAATTAACAACACAAAAAAGTGAGTGCAGATTTTTTTATCTACATTATTCATTCCGGTGTGATGATTCCATAAATTCATCAACAAATTGTCTGGAAGTGAAGAAGTAAAAAGTATTCAAAATGTTTTTATCTTAAATCTGTGGCCATATTTTGTGTGAATGTTTAAGAATATCACATACAATAATTTGACTGTAATTATACAAGGGTACTATTATAATTGTAAGAGACGGTGAACCGTTACGCTAAACAAATTGAAAGAGAAATTACTAACTGAATTAGAAATACTCCCGGCGGCCTATATTTGTAGATTCTGAATCATTTACAGGAAGTTTACGGATCATTTCTATCACAAGCTTGGACCCAATTTTCTTTTTTGTTTACACTCACTGATGAATTATTTACACGAACTCTGTACGGATATTCTGCTATCTTGTCTGGTCTTCATGCTTACCAGTTTTTGTTATGACCACACTTGCATAGCAGATTTCCCATTAGCACATACTAAATGCAGTATTTATTATTAGTGTATTCCATTAGTTTATAAACACAAGTTCTAAAAGTGACATGTTAATTGATTAGGAATTTTCCATTTTTAATGTATAAAATGTAAGTTTCATCACTGAAAGTTGTCAAGAAAAAAGAAAATTCGAAATGGACATTGCCAATATAATGAAAATTTCACAGGTCCGTCCTTGTTTTAATGGTGGCTTTACAAACTGAGAAAGCCAGATATCAAATATCAAAATTAGGGCTACAGTAATGATTAAATATTGTTACATTCAGAATGTATGTTTGCTACGTTTAGACCAACGGAGAGGATTCAAACAGAGAATAGTCAAGTGTGAATTGAGTCATTTTTGTGACAACAATACAAGAAAAATGTGTAACTGTCCACCTGACAACTGTCAAGCTTAATGAGCCGTTTAAATTTTAAAAAGGTGATTATTATATAGTAAATACTCATAGTAAATTATTTTTATTATTATTATTATAAAACTGGATAAACCTCACCAGTCCATGTAATGGAGTAACTTTAGAGTATAATGTAGGTAATAAGCATTCTAGAACTAATTGTAAAATGGTCCTTTACTGGCCCCTCCAACTGGTCTGTGGAGGTTGAGCTGCCATTTAGCCAGCTGACAAAATGGCAGATTTTTGTAAAAATTAATGAAAAAAAAGTAAGGCTAGAACTTATGTCACTACAAAAACATTTTTTTTAAATTATGCAACCATTTGATTGCACAAATATATACGGTTCCGTAAACATATGTGTGTGTGTTAACATTTTCATTTCTTTTTACTCTGGCCTGTTCATCTCTAACTATAACATTATCATATGATAACTAGCTAATGTGAGACAGTTGAAGGGGGAGTCCACACCATGCTTTACAGTAAATGATAATACGAGAAAGCAGTCGACTTTACTTCTTTAAAAAAAGTGAAGGAATTTTTTTTTACTCTTTTTTTTTCATAATAGACAAGTTAAAATGGCTGTAATATTGGATACCATCAAAGGACTGTTAAATATTGGATGCACAGGTAATTGACCTTTACTTTATGGATGACCTTTATTATTTGAAACTTATTTATTGTTATTGCTATAATTATGAAACATTACTCTGAATTCCTCTGGATATTTTCTGCAGTTTCCATAAAATTGAGTTAGGAATGGATACAACATTATCAATTTGCAAGCTTGTCATAAAACATTTTTCAGCAGTCTACTGTTACCTAAAATATTTTTCTAGAAAGGTGTTGGCGCCAAAAAGAATTGTAGCAAGCGGATGTAAATGGCAGCAGTAACTACATCTCTCTTAAAGAAACTGAATGTCCTACTGCTTGATTAGTATTGTATTTGAATGGATTGACAAGATTTCCACGATACGGGACACTATTAGGGGACTTTCGAAGGTCCCCTTTTTGTATGAGGCGGGTCGTTACGGGTCCCAGGAGGGGCCCTGAGACTACCCTGGTGGTTATGGCGGGAATAGTGTCCCTACTGCCCTCAGTCTGCTCTCGTCCGCCGTCAAGTACGGACACGGTTTCGAGCGCTCCGTATTTAAAAAATAATTTAAAATACTTAGACTATTTCTATCGATTACTTTCTTTAACTTTAATAAAATACAGTGCAATAGATCTGTTGTGACATATTGTTGTTAAAAATATAACAATTATAACTATTATAAAGTGCGTTTTTTGTGTAGTGTGCAGTGAAGTGACCTCCAACTGAGCGACTTCAAACTGATATATCTCTGGAAAACGACTGTTTTCCGGGGATAGACCTCACAGTGACCACAGGAACAATTGGGTAAGTGAGTGAAATCAATTTAAATACATTAAATATAGCTTTTTACGTGAATTTTCAACAAAAAGTGAAAAATTAAACACTTTACTACCCTCATACTTAAGTGTTCATTATAGCGATATCTGACTATTAAGTTTGTGTTAAAACAATCTGAGACTAAATTATTATAGTACTAGAGTGTATAATCAAGTGTTTATCTGGTATATTTTATTTAACCAACAATTACAAAAACCGCGTGCCCGCTTGTGGAGTCCCGATACAAGCGGAAAATTCCATTCACCGCCATCGTGCCTTGCGCAACAGCGGCCCTGCGCTCTGATTGGTCGATGTGCCTAGCGGCCTTGCCGCGCATCGCGCCATTGGCTGTCGTTCCACAGCACACTCTCTGATTGGCTCTGCTTGTCTGACGTGGTTGTTGGATAATATTAACTATTAATATCTTTTTCATCTACCTTTTAATTTTTAAATTTCATAGGACTTATTAATAGGATAGACAATATTTAGTATTATCTTAGTTATTATCTAATTTTAATTATCTTAGGTAGAATAATAGGATAGTCTATGAGTTAGGAATAGGCAATCAATTTTAGGTTTAATTTAATTCACTAGGGTAGTATTAGCTAACTTTGCTTTAAATTAGGTAGTGTAATTTTTCTTTTTATTTTTAGCATTTTAATTATTATACAGCGTGAACCATCACCATTAGTTAGCTTTTAATTTCAATATATTTTTCTCTTTTTTTTTTTTTCTTTCTCTCTTTTCTTAAATAACATACAGCGTGAACCATCACTTTCACCTGTATCTTTTTATTTTTTATATTTTTCTTTTTTTTTTTTTTTTTAATTTTAATTTTGTGTTTTTACTTATTTTGTTTTTAGTTTTTAAATATTTAAATGTGTATTTCTTGTGTAGCGTGAACCCAAGACGTATCCCGAGTGGGCCTGGTCGGCGGCTTTCGGTCTAGTTGCTCATAATTTAATTGTTTGTCTTTGATCGTTTAGTGTAGCGTGAACCATCACCAGGTTCCGGTAGTTTGGTCAGCGACACTTACTCTAATTATCCCGAACATAATATTTTAGTTTAATTTCATATACACACACATACATACACACGCACGCTCGCGCACATAGTTGGACCTATAGTGGACAAAATGAGTGCGAGAGATGAACAGCCCCCCGATAAAGGGGGGAAGCGACCCAGGAACTCTCTGAGCCCTACGGGCCCCCCGAGGAAAATGTTAGCTGAAGAGGCTCTGATAGCAAAAGTAGTAAGAGCAACCCTGAGTGCCACAAGGGATGAAGAGCCACACTCTTCTACGCGATACGACTCCATTGGCCTTTCGGGGGGACAACCTGAAGAGGAAACGGAGCCCGAGGAGGATACTAATGCCGAAGAGATGATTTTCGACTCCCCACCGTCAGGGAAGGACCGCCCTTATGGACCTCGAAGTTCGAGCCATATCGAGGAAGCCAGACTCCTTCTCGAAGGTATAAATTATGAAATGGAGGCCTCGACCAGAACACCGGTTGGCACGAAGGAGAGGGTAGCCTGGAAGGCTTCGAGACTCATGAGTCTAGTGGCGCTAATGGCGGAAGACTGGAAACAGTGACTGCGGAAAGAGACGCGGAGAAAAGGACGAGGCAACTTCTGGAAACTCAGCGTACTGCCCCTCAGTCATACAGTGCGGCCCTGTCATCGAGCCGACTGACAGCGAGACCCCTGGCTAAGGAGCGAATTCCGGAAGTCCAGAAAGACCCTCAGCCCAGACCACGACCAGTCTTCTTTTTCGATAAAGACAAGGAAAAGCCCAGATCCAGCGCCCAACTCCTAGAACAGCTGCACAGGGAAATAAAACCCAAGGACCTAGGCATCAGGATTAACCGGACAGCTCCTATCCGCAACGGAGGCGTGGTGGTAGAAGCCCGCGACGAGGCCAGTGCTCGCAAATTGCAAGAGGTGGCCTCCAAAATTAGCGGCATCAGGGCTGAGGAGAAAAGAGAGCGCCTGCCAGCGGTAATCATATACGACCTCCCGAAAGACCTGAAACCTGAAGAGCTGATATCAACCATAAAGGAGGAAAACCTTGGAGATTTCCCTGTGGCAGATCTAAACAAGTTAAGAGCATCGATGCGCCAATCGCGTTCTGGCAATCAAAATGCAATTCTCGAGGTCCCCCAAACCATCAGGGAGTGCCTACTGAGGGCTGGACACGTCTTCTTCGGATGGACCTCTTGCCGAATTGCGGACTTCGTACAGGTGACACGCTGCTTCAGATGCCATCTATATGGTCATGTGGCCCGACATTGCAAAGACGAGCAATATTGCAATAGATGCACGCAGAAGGGCCACGATGGAAAAGATTGTAAGAACATTCCGAATACAGACAAGTGTGTCACCTGTACGCGCTTCAAAAAGCCCGCAGACCACCGCGTTGGCACAGATGCCTTTCCCGCTTTCCGAGCTGCCTTGGAAAGGACAGTTAAGAGCACGGCTTATTAAATAAACACGGGAATCAACTTCATACAACTGAACGCGGGGGGGGGGTCCACGGTCATGACAGAGCTCTCGAAGACCCTTAGTACCCAAAATAATAATGTTTGTATCGCGTGTGTACAGGAACCATACGCCCCTAAAGGGCGCTGCCTGGGGCTTGAACCCTTCCTAGTTCTGGAGAGGGGGCCCTGCCCCAAGGCCGCAATTGTTCTTGACCCAAAAGGGGTGGGCGTTTTGTTCCTAGAACACTTATCCAGTGAACATTGTGTTGTGGCCCAGATTATTCTCGGCCAGCAACATTTTATTATAATTAGTATTTATTTTCAATTTTCAATGACCACCGATTTCTTTTGCGAGCACCTGAACACAGTTCTTCGAGCGATCGGACGAACACCGGTGATCATCTGTGCAGACGCTAACGCGCAATCTTGCCTATGGTTCTCGAGACGCCCGAATCCGAGAGGAGAGACCCTCGAGGACTTCATACACCAGAACGGCCTCCTCGTCTGCAATCTACCCGACATGCCATCAACCTTCTCGGGCCCAATGGGCGAGAGTAATATTGATATTACCCTCGTCTCTGGTGGTTTTGCGGGGGATGTGCGGAATTGGAGAGTCGAGGACGCTTTCTCCAGTGACCATAGAGCAATTTTATTCTCCATCGACCAGGCGCGCGCCCTATCAGAACCCGGGGCGCGAACCAGCACCCGTTTTAGAACTGGATGCCAAGACTGGGACCGATTTTTCCAAATTCTCCACCGAGAGCTTGATGCCTTCAGCAAATCCTCAAATCGATTAGTTTGCCCTGACGACATGGCCGTGGACTTTCAAACAAGAATACTGGTCAGCGCCGAGGGTGGGCTGGGTAAAGCCCGCCCAGGCCCTTCCAAGAAGAATCACCCATGGTGGAACGGATCCCTGGAAGCCCTGCGAAGATCCTTCAGGAAAAAAAGACGTGACTACCAACGCGCTAAGGCTCACGGAACGCTAGAGGGGTTTCAAATAGAGGCTCGCCGGGTGGCCTTATCAGTAGCCCGGTGTAACTACAATAGGGAAGTTAGGAGGGTTCGGCGTTCCCATTTCCGCTCTTTTGTGACCCAGATAGGAAATTCTGACCCCTGGGGTGCCGTATACAAGAGTATCCGGGCTCCAGGGAAGCCATTCGTTTATTGCGCCCTAAAAAAAATCGATGGGAGTTACACCGGGAATGTACGCGAAACTCTAGAGTACCTACTTTATACCCTTTTCCCTGACGATGACCCGAACCTCGACACCGTCGAGCAAAGGCAAATCAGGCTTAACTCCAGCGTACCTCCACTTAGTAGCTCAGACCCGGAGATACGCCACTCAGAGATAGATGCTATAGTCAGAAATCTAAATCTAAAAAAGGCTCCGGGCATTGACAACATCGACAATAAAATTATTAAGGCGGTGTGGGGGACCGCGGCCTGCGAGATTCTTGGAGTCTTCAACAGCTGCCTGCGCAAAGGTAGCTTTCCAAGGGTTTGGAAAGTGGGAAGGCTGAAAGTCATTCCAAAGAGTAATGGGAGATCGCCCAGCGATCCAAAATTTTATCGCCCCATTACGCTCTTTCCGGCCTTTGGGAAGCTTCTCGAGCGAGTACTGGCTGCGCGTTTGTTGTCCCAATTGTCTCGCTCGTCGGGATCCCCCATGCAATTCGGTTTCCGACCCGGAATATCCACAACAGATGCGATATCTGCCGCTTTGTCCTGGGTAGACGCGTGCCCAGATAAATATGTTCTCGGAGTTTTTCTGGATATTTCGGGTGCTTTTGATAATGCCTGGTGGCCAGCCATCATGACCGCGTTGGAGTCCCGGGGAGTGACAGCGGATCTCCGCCGGATTATAGGTAATTACTTCTGTGATCGAGTTGTCTACTTGCAGGAGGGAGACTTCGAAGTAAGAAAAACGTTGACTAGGGGCTGTCCGCAGGGTTCGGTCCTCGGTCCCATTCTGTGGAATGTCATGTTCGATGGTATACTCGCGATACCCCTTCAGGGATGCGGTACCATCGCCTATGCCGATGACACTCTGCTAATGGTCGGAGGAGCGAGTCGCAGGATCATAGAGAAACGGGCAGCAGACTCCCTCGCCATACTATTAGACTGGGGCACTAAGAATAAGCTTAGCTTTGCCCCCCAAAAGTCCGAGGCTGTCCTCCTCAAGGGCAGGCTGGCGAGGGAGCCTACTATTACTATGGGCGGGGCCAGGATCGGTGTGCGGGATCAGGTTACGTACTTGGGTATGGTCCTCGACTCTAAGCGAAGCTTCATGCCGCAGGCGCGGTACATCGGAGAGAGGGCGAGGGTGGCTTTCCATGCCATGGCTCGGCTTGCCGGGGCTGGCTGGGGGCTGAACCCCTCGACCCTCAA
The DNA here is from genome assembly GCA_039881145.1 of Druceiella hillmani. NCBI lineage: Eukaryota > Metazoa > Arthropoda > Insecta > Lepidoptera > Hepialidae > Druceiella > Druceiella hillmani. The sequence continues at coordinate 1,066,711 of JAYKKI010000145.1, read as the reverse complement.
ACTGATGTATACGGCGATATACCTAGGTATATTGGCCTATGCGTCATCGGTATGGGCCCCGTGGTGCGTCGGAGTCCAACAGGTTAGACGGGTCGTACTGAGATCACAGCGTGTGCCGCTTATGGCTCTGACTAAGGCTTATAGAACCTGCTCAACGGATGCGTTACCAGTTTTGGCGGGTCTCCTGCCTGCTGACCTCGCGATCGCGGAACGGGCGGCTAATTACGAATTGGCTAGAGGAAGGAGTTTGGATGTAGGGTTTATACACTTTGAGTTTCTAGTAAATGAACCCATTAGTTCTAGAAAGAGACGCATATTTGAGATCGTTTGTGCTCACTGGCAAACTAGGTGGACCTCTCCAACTACCAAAGGCGAGACAACTAGATTATTTTTCCCGAGTGTCTTCGAGCGGGTCCAGAAGACTTGGCTCAAATGTGATTACTTCACTTCGCAATTTTTAACGGGACATGGCGCCTTCAGCGCAAACTTGCATAGATTTGCCCTCCGAGATAGCCCGGCCTGTACTTGTGGTTATGATACACAGGATATGGAACATATATTATTCAACTGTCGTGAGCACGACGATGCGCGTAGAATTTTGTTACAGAGCATGCGTCTAAAAAGTAGAGTAGAATCACGCGATTCCTTAGAACGTGATAGCTTTAGTCACCCTGACTTGGTTGAGAATGGACCGATCTTTGAGTCATTCAGAACGTTTGCGAAGAGCGCTATAGAAAAAATGGAGTTACTGAATTGCTCATTGAGAAGGGACAGACTCTAACCCTGTTGGGTGGAAGCGTTTGATGGTAGATACGGGACACTATTAGGGGACCTTCGAAGGTCCCCTTTTCTTATGAGGGGGGTTGTTACGGGTCCCTGGAGGGGCCCTGAGACTACCCGGGTGGTTATGGCGGGAATAGTGTCCCTACTGCCCTGCATTCAGGGCAGCCTTGGAGCGGAATGTGAGACAGACCACCTACTCACAATAAGCTGGATTTCATCCAGCTGAATGCAGGGCGGGGCTCGACAGTCATGACCGAGCTCTCGATGACCCTCAGAGATCATAGTAATTTTTGCATCACGTGTGTACATGAGCAATACGCCCCCAGGGGAAGCAGCCTGGGATTGGAGCCCTTCCTAGTTCTGGAGAAGGGACCCGATCCCAAGGCGGCTATTGTCCTAGACCCGAAAGGGCTGGGCGTTCTCTTCCTGGAACACCTCTCGACAGAACACTGCGTAGTGGCCCAGATATCTCTCGGCCCTTTACATATTGTGGTTATAAGTGTTTATTTTCAGTACTCAATGCCCACCGAAATATTCTGCGAGCACCTTAGCACTGTCCTCCGCTCAGTTGGGCGGAGCCCAGTTGTCATCTGTGCTGATGCTAACGCGCAGTCTTGCCTGTGGTACTCGAGGCGCCCCAATCTGCGTGGAGAAATCTTGGAAGATTTCATCCACCAGAACGGCCTCCTGCTGTGCAACTTGCCCGACATGCCCGCAACATTTTCAGGACCCTCGGGAGAGAGTGATATTGATATCACTCTCATCTCGAGTGGGCTTGCGGGGGGTGTGCGCAGCTGGCGGGTTGAACGGGACGCTTTCTCGAGCGATCACAGAGCAATACTTTTCTCCATCTCCCAGGCGCGCCCCTCTCCAGAACCTGGGGCGCGAACCAGCACCCGATTCAAGACAGGGTGCCAAGACTGGGATAGATTTGTTGAAATTTTCCGCCGAGAGCTCGACGACTATTCCACATTGTCAAAACGTGTAGATTGTCCTAATATAATGGCTGTTGTGTTTCAGGAGAAAGTGATCGTCAGTGCCGAGGGGGGGTTGGGTACGGTCCGACCGGACCCACAGAAAAAACACCCTTGGTGGAACACCACACTCCAACGGGAATTTAGGAAAAAAAGACGTAACTACCAGCGCGCTAAGAACCATGGAACTGATTGGGAACTTGTTGAGGCTCACCGGGTGGCCTTAGTAGACGCCCGGTGTAACTATAATAGAGAGGTTAAGCGGGCTAGGCGCTCCCACTTTCGGAATTTTGTATCTCAGGTAGGTAACTCGGATCCTTGGGGTGCCGTATACAGAAGTGTACGGAGCCCCTTGAAACCTTTTGTTTTTAGCGCCCTTAAGAGGACCGATGGGAGTTACACCGGGAACATTCGCGAGACCCTCGATTATCTTCTGACATCCCTTTTCCCTGATGACGACCCTGACCTCGACACAGTCGAACAACGGAGCATCAGGTATGCAGCGAGCTTATTTCCAGTTAGCAGTTCTGATCCGGAGCTGCGGCACTCGGAGTTGGACGTCATCGTGGGAAACCTTGACTCTAAAAAGAAAAAATTTTCTATTGTCTATTTTCCTAAATTTTCTTCTAAATCATTATAACAACGTTGCTACCTATCGTTGGGTACTGTTTCCCGGTTCGGGAGTAAGTGCTATGTGTGAGTTTTCACTTAAATAACTTGTACTTTGTATTGGGACTTTGACTAAAGTGCTGTTTTTGTGCCAAACTCCCGGGAAACTATAGTTTTCCGGGTAGTAACTTAATAAATTTATGTGGTATACATTTTGTGAAAGTGTCTATGTGATGTTTCTTGCTTTATATTAATTAGTTATAATAGAATTGGATTATCAACCGAAGTAAGTTGCATGACTTTATAAACCTTTTATATATCATCTTCTCGGGAAACTATAAGTTTTCCGGTACTTATTGAGTTGTAAAACGATTTTGCCATATACTATTTAGCCATTTGCTAATTTTGAATTTAATAAGTGCAGTGGTTTTAAAGTTATTCTATTTTATAACTTGTGAATAGCGGCCATCTCTATGGAAATTTCCATTGAGACCGCGTGGTTATAGTGCCTGACTACTGTATTCCGCCACGGGGTTCACAAGCCCCTGCGGCCATCGTTGTTGCCTAGGAGACGGGCTCCTTATTGGCTGCCCGCCTCTACGTCATCCGCATCATCGCCCAGAGACGAATCAGCGATCGCCAATCGGAGACGCGTCATCCGACCGTCCAGTCGGTAGCGTCGCTGTGTGTGAACGGCACCCACGCCAGATCGCAATATCTCCCTCTCTGCTCAGTTGCCGTGGCAACTGGCCGGGTGGGCGCCATCTTTGGGTGCGGCTCTGCTTCGGCCCCGCCCACAATAGGGAAGTGCTCGGACCATAGTGCGGTGCTTAGACCCTTCAGTTAAGTTTAATTTAATTTTAATTAAATTTAAGTTTAACATTGACTAGTTTTATTCCCTTTAATTATTCTTTTTTCTTTTTCTTTTCTTTTTATTCTTTTTTATAAGAACGTAGTGAAGTGCTTAGACCGTAGAGCTGTGCTCGACTTATCGATAATTTATTTTTAATTTGAACTTTCTTTTATTTTTACTCTTAGTTCAGTAAAGTTATATTTATCGACTTTTAGTGAGGTGAGTGGTCCTTAGTGTTGGGCCATAGCTAAAATTTAATTAATTTTTTTTTTTGTTTTTGATTACCTAGTTTAGAATAAACAAAGTTTATCTATGAGTGACAAGGGTGATCCCCCTGAAAGGGGTGGGAAAAGACTAAGGTCCGAAAGTCCTTCGACTTCGAGGAAAGTAGTCCTGGATGAGGCGCTCTTCCAGGAGGTTATGGCGGACTACCTGAATAGATCAAGAGACAAGGAAGAACTAAGAAAATCCGGATGTGAGGAGGATGAACCTAGAAGCTCTACGAGAGTAGAAGGTCAGGAAGATGAAGGTAACATCGCTGAGGAAGACCCCGAAGAGCCTACGGACTATTCCTCACCCCCACCAGCTATCAGAAAACGGGCTGAGGGACGAAGTGCTGACATGATTATTGCGACCAGGAACATGGTTGAAAAGATAAACGAGACGGTTGGCTCCTCTACCCGAGTCTCTGCTGGCATAAAGGAGACAGTTGCAAAGCTCACGGTGGCTCTCATGGCCCAAGTGGCCCTCTTTGCAGAGGATGCGACCTCAGCCAGAGGAGATCTAAAGGTGGCACAGGCTATAATCGCGGAAAAGGAAGAGACAATAAAGCTATTGAAAACCCAGGCGACGAAGATGGTTACTGCCCCCCTGACCTACAGCTCTGCTCTGCAGTCTGGCCGTACCCCTCCCGTGCCGTCGGTCCTGAAAGCTCGAATCCCTGAAGTCCGCAAGGAGCCACAGCCGACGCCGAAACCAGTCTTTATCTTCGACTTAAACAAGGATAAACCAAGGTCCAGCATGGAGATATTGAACACCCTCAAGAAAGAGATAAAGCCTCAGAGCTTGGGGATCAAGATTAATAGGACGTCGGCTATTCGCAACGGTGGGGTGGTGGTCGAGGCCCGAGACGCTGAGAGCGCCAAGAAGCTTCAGCAAGCAGCTGCCTCCATAAAGGGATTAAAAATTCCGGCCTTCGGGAAGTTGCTCGAGCGAGCTGTGGCGGCGCGCTTATTGGCGCAGTTGTCTCATTCGCCGGGATCCGAGAGACAGTTCGGTTTCCGTCCCGGAGTATCCACTTCTGACGCGATTTCTTCAGCTTTATCCTGGATCGACTCGTGCCAGGATAAATACGTGCTTGGTATTTTTCTGGATATCTCCGGCGCGTTTGATAATGCCTGGTGGCCAGCCATTCTGTCCGCGTTAGAGTCCCGGGGAGTGTCATCGGACCTCCGCTGGATTATCATGGACTATTTTTGTGATCGAGTTGTCTTTTTACAGGATGGAGACACGGAAGTAAGGAAAACGCTGACCAGGTGCTGCCCGCAAGGCTCGGTCCTTGGACCAATTCTGTGGAACGTGATGTTCGATGGTATACTCGCGATACCCCTTCCGGGATGCGGTACCATCGCTTATGCGGACGACACTCTGCTGTTGGTCGGAGGATCGAGCCGAAGAGAACTAGAGAACCGGGCGGCGGACTCCCTCGCCAAGCTACATGACTGGGGCACTAAGAACAAGCTGTGCTTTGCCCCACAAAAGTCCGAGGCTGTCCTCTTTAAGGGCAGGCTGGCGAGGGAGCCGTCTGTGACAATGGCTGGCGCTAGAATCGTGCGGGATCGGGTGACCTACCTGGGCGTGGTCCTCGATTCACGACGGAGCTTTTTACCGCAGGCGCGGTACATCGGGGAGAGGGCCCGAGTTGCCTTCCACGCCATGGCCCGGCTTGCCGGTGCCGGCTGGGGGCTTAATAACTCGACCCTCAAGCTGATGTATACGGCAATATACCTCGGTATATTGGCCTATGCGCCATCGGTTTGTGCTTCGTGGTGCGTCGGAGTCCAGCAAGTAAGACGGGTGGTGCTACGATCGCAGCGTGCGCCGCTGATGGCGCTGACCAAGGCCTACAGGACCTGCTCGACGGATGCTTTGCCGGTTTTGGCAGGTCTCCTCCCTGCTGACCTCGCGATTGCAGAACGCGCGGCGAACTTCACCCTGGCTCGAGGCAAGAGTTTTACTGCGGGTCCGTTGAATTTTGAGTTTTTAGCAGATGAACCCCTTGCAACTAGAAAGAGACTTATTTCAGAGATCGTCGTCGCTCACTGGCAGTCAAGATGGTCCTTCCCCGATTCCAAGGGGGAATCGACCAGGTTGTTCTTTCCCGATGTTTCCGAGCGATTGAGTAAGAACTGGCTCGCCTCCGATTACTACGTTTCCCACGGGACATGGCGCATTCCGTGCCAGTTTGTTTAGATTTGCCCTCAGAGATAACCCGGCGTGTTCCTGCGGATTTGAGACGCAGGACATGAATCATATCCTATTCCACTGTAGTGAGCACGACGATGCGCGTAGAGTTTTGTTAGAGAGCATACGTCTAAATAGTAACGCGGGGACTTAGAACGAGGTATCTTTAGTCACCGAGACTTGGTTGGGAATGGTCCGATCTTTGAGTCATTTAGAGCGTTCGCTAAATGCGTTCTCGAAAAAATGGAGGTCCTAAATGACACATTGAGCAGGAGCAGACTCTAACCCTGTTGGGTGGAAGCGCTGTGATTGTAGATACGGGACACTATTAGGGGACTTTCGAAGGTCCCCTTTTTGTATGAGGCGGGTTGTTACGGGTCCCAGGAGGGGCCCTGAGACTACCCGGGTGGTATGGCGGGAATAGTGTCCCTAGGGGTCTGCTCTCGACAGCCGTCGCGGTCGGATGCATTTCTATGCGCTCTGCATTTGAAAATAGGAAAAATTTCTCTAAAGTCTTTTTCCGAAAAATTTTTCTCTGATTTCCTGATACCTGGGTTGTTCCCTATCCGTGGGTACAACTTTGTGTTCGGGAAAGTGTGCCATACGCCTGGAAATACTTTATTAATACTGTGACTAAGTGGCTTTGACCTAATTATAGTGTATTTTTGTTTAAAACTGCCGGAAAACGTCTGTTTTCCGGGCAGTGTCTATTTACTCTATATTTATAAGTGCTTATTTTGTTTTTACTATTGTTATATTTCTTCATTGTGCCTATATTTGTTATTTGGACCTAAAATTGGCCAAGTAAATACGTTTCATCTGTATATTTAACTCGGTGTTAAACACGGGAAAATCCCACTTTTCCGGATATCTAAGTGCTTAGAATAACTGCTTTTACTAATATTATTAACTACATAGTGCTTTTTGTGCTTAGTGTTTAGGTTATATGTGTTTAAGTACCTCTTTACTATATATTGTTCTGTGGCTTCGTGGAATATTCCACTGGCTACCGCGTGGCGGGGCTAAACAGCTTCTGTGATACGCAACGGGGCTCACAGAGCCTGACGTCATCAAGGTTGCTGCAAATACGTGCCTCTGATTGGCCGTCCTGCTTACGTAGTGTGGCGATATCGGCTGGCCGACTTCCTATTGGTCGTCGACCGAAGCGCCGACTACTTACTCTCTTCGCGCCTGACGAACGGCACCCACGCCGAACCGAGGTGTCGCCCCCCTCCCCCTGGTTGCCTTGACAACTGGCTGGTTGGACGCCATCTTGTGCTGAGCCTGTAGGGAAGTGGAGAGACAATAGTGAGGTAACGATAGTATCGATAGAAAATTTTTTTTTTTCTATCGATATCAATTTTATGACAATTTATTGTTTACTTATTTATACCTATTAACTATTTTATGCAAGTGCGCAGCTTTTAGTGGACGGAGTACCTATTTTTTTAGTTACTTTAGGTATTAGTGCTGTCCTCATTTTTTCTTTCTATCAGTTATTTTTCTTTTTCTAATAACTCTAGTTTTCTATTTTTACTAGTTCTATATATTTATTTACTTTTCTATATATACAATTTGTGTGGTTCTATATATAGAAATACTTAGAAACTTTTAAGCGGGTGTCACACCGACATCTAGGTTGGTGTTACACCAAACATTTACTTATTTTATTTATCATCTCCTTCTCTTCTGTTTCTCTCTCTGTCTGTGCTGTGTGTGAGAGCTTAACTTAAAACTTTGAACTATGAGTGAGAGGGATGACCCTCCCGAGAAGGGAGGCAAGCGTGGTAGATCGGAAAGCCCAGAGTCTTCAAGGAAGGTGGTCTTGGATGAGGTATTATTCGCGGAGGTTATGAGCGAATACCTCAATAGATCTAAAGAAAAGGCTGAAAATGGAGCTGGTAAGCCAGAGGAAGAGGAGCCCAGAACGTCATCGAGGGCTGATATGAGCAGTGAAACCGCAGAACAGACCGAAGAGGAGTCCACTGCGTACAAATCGCCTCCATCTGCGACCAAAGGTCTGGTGTCCAAGAAAACCATACCGGAAGAGAGAAGCAGTGAGCAACTTGAGTTGGCCATAGGGGCCATTGATGAAATTAACGAGATGTCATGTTCCTCCACTAGGCTCTCTGCAACCTTCAAGGAAAGAATCATGAAGCTAACATCGCTCGTTATGGCCCAAGTTGCCCGCCTAGGGGAGAGCCTAACTTTTACACTTTTTAACTTTTTTGAGGCCTCTATACAAAAACAGCCCATATCTTACAGCTCTGCGGTGATGTCTGGGCGCCCTCCAATTACCCAAGTGCCCATTAAAGATAAAATTCCAGCAGTGAAGAAGGATCCCATGCCAACCCCAAAACCAGTATTCATATTCGACACCAACAAGGAAAATCCAATGTCAAGCAGGGATATTATGGATACTTTAAAAAAGAAGATCGAGCCCAAAGCGCTGGGTATAAAAATAAATCGGACGGCACCGATCCGTAATGGCGGTGTCGTCATCGAGGCCCGTGATGCAGATAGCGCGAGAAAGCTTCAAGCCGCTGCTGCTGAACTGAAAGGCCTAAAAGTAGAGAAGAGGGAGAAGCTCCCCTCAGTCATAATATATGACGTGCCCAGAGAACTGACAAGCGAAGACTTTATGCGCCACTTAAAAGAGGAGAACCTGAGTAATTTTAGCACCGAAGAGTTGAATAAAATAAGAACAAATGTCCGAACTTCAAGAGCCGGTAACAAAAATTTTGTAGTCGAATTACCACAAGCCTTACGTGAGAGCCTATTGAGGTCGGGACATGTCTTCTTTGCCTGGACCTCATTCAGAGTAGCTGATTTCGTGCAGGTGACCAGGTGCTTCAGGTGTTACCTGTACGGGCACGTGGCGAAGCACTGCAAGGACGAGCAGTACTGTAACAGGTGCACCAAAAAGGGGCACGACGGGAAGGATTGCCCCAATGTCCCCGAAGCTGAGACCTGTGTCACCTGCACCAAGTTCAAAAAGGAGGCTGGACACCGTGTCGGCACTGACGCCTGCCCTGCATTCAGGGCAGCCCTCGAGCGATCTGTAAGACAGACGATATATACGACATAATCTGGACTTCATCCAGTTGAAAGCGGGGCGGGGCTCAACGGTCATGACCGAGCTCTCGATGTCTCTCAGAGATCGTAAACATTGTATCGCGTGCATCCAGGAGCAATATGCCCCCAGGGGAAGCAGCCTGGGATTGGAACCCTTCCTCGTTCTGGAGAGGGGGCCTCATCCCAAGGCTGCAATTGTCCTTGACCCGAAAGGGCTGGGCGTTTTGTTCCTGGAACATCTATCGACGGAGCATTGTGTAGTGGCCCAGATTTCTCTCGGTCCGGTACATCTTACGGTAATAAGTGTCTACTTTCAGTATTCTATGCCCACCGAAATTTTTTGCGAGCACCTCAATACTGTGCTCCGCTCAATCGGGCGGAGCCCAGTAATCATCTGTGCTGACGCGAACGCGCAGTCTTGCCTGTGGCACTCGAGGCGCCCCAATCTGCGTGGAGAAATCCTGGAGGATTTCATTTACCAGAACGGCCTCCTGTTGTGCAACTTTCCCGATATGCCCGCAACGTTCTCAGGACCCTCGGGAGAGAGTGATATTGATATCACTCTCATCTCGAGTGGGCTTGCGGGGGGTGTGCGCAGCTGGCGGGTCGAACCGGGCGTCAACAAAATTGTCAAAATTGTCGAAACGAGTAGATTGCCCAAACACAATGGCTGTTGAGTTTCAGGAGACGGTAATTGTCAGTGCCGAGGGGGTATTGGGTACGGCTCGACCGGGCCCATCGAAAAAGCACCCTTGGTGGAGCGGCGTTCTCCAGGCCCTGCGAAGCGAATATAGAAAAAAACGACGTAACTACCAGCGCGCCAAGACCCACGGAACGGTCTGGGAATTTATAGAGGCTCACCGGGTGGCCTTAGTAGACGCCCGGTGTAACTATAATAGAGAGGTTAAACGGGCTAGGCGCTCCCATTTTCGTAATTTTGTAACTAAAGTAGGAAATTCGGATCCCTGGGGTGCCGTGTACAGGAGTGTGCGGAGCCCCTTGAAACCCTTTGTTTTCAGCGCCCTAAAGAGGACCGATGGGAGTTACACCGGGAATATTCGCGATACCCTCGAATACCTGCTGACCTCTCTTTTCCCTGATGACGACCCTGCTTTAGATTCAGTCGAGCAGAGGAGTATCAGGTGTGCTGCTAGCATATTCCCTGATAGCAGCTTAGATCCGGAGCTGCGACACTCAGAGTTAGACGTCATCGTGGGGAACCTTGACTCGAAAAAGGCCCCTGGCATTGATAAAATCGACAATAGGTTAGTTAAAGTTGTTTGGAAGAACGCGGCGCATGAGATACTTGAGATCTTTAACCGCTGCCTGCGCACGGGCCACTTTCCGAAGATCTGGAAAGTGGGGAGGCTTAAAGTCATACCGAAGAGTAATGGGAAATCGCCTAGCGATCCAAAATTCTATAGACCCATTACGCTCCTTCCGGCCTTCGGGAAGTTGCTCGAGCGGGTACTGGCGGCGAGATTATTGGCTCAGCTATCTCATTCGCCGGGCTCCAACAGACAATTCGGTTTTCGTTCCGGGGTGTCCACGTCAGACGCGATCTCCGCAGCCTTGTCCTGGGTCGACTCGTGCCCAGACAAGTACGTTTTGGGAATTTTTCTAGACATCTCGGGCGCGTTTGACAATGCCTGGTGGCCAGCCATGTTGACCGCGCTAGAGTCCCGGGGAGTGTCAGCGGACCTCCGCCGGATAATTATGGATTATTTCCGCGATCGTGTTGTCTATCTGCAGGACACTGATGTAGAAGTAGGGAAAACGTTGACCAGGGGCTGCCCGCAGGGCTCGGTCCTCGGACCAATCCTGTGGAATGTGTTGTTTGATGGCATACTCGCGATACCCCTTCAGGGATGCGGTACCATCGCATACGCGGACGACACTCTGCTGTTGGTCGGAGGAGCGAGTCGAAGCGAAATAGAGAACCGGGCGGCGGACTCCCTCGCTAAGCTACATGACTGGGGCATCAAGAACAAGCTCTGCTTTGCCCCACAAAAGTCCGAGGCTGTCCTCTTTAAGGGCAGGCTGGCGAGGGAGCCATCTGTGGTTATGGTTGGCGCCAGAATCGGTGTTCGGGATCAGGTGACCTACCTGGGCATGGTCCTCGACGCGCGTCGGAGCTTCATGCCACAGGCGCGGTACATCGGGGAGAGGGCCCGAGTTGCCTTCCATGCTATGGCCCGGCTTGCCGGTGCCGGCTGGGGGCTAAATAACTCGACCCTCAAACTGATGTATACGGCGATATACCTTGGTATATTGTCCTATGCGCCGTCGGTGTGGGCTCCGTGGTGCGTCGGGGTCCAGCAGGTCAGACGGGTGGTACTGAGATCGCAGCGAGCGCCGCTCCTGGCGCTGACCAAGACTTATAGAACCTGTTCGACGGATGCGTTGCCTGTTTTGGCTGATCTTCTTCCTGCTGACCTCGCGATCGCGGAACGCGCGACGAATTTCGTTTTGGCTCGGGGCAAGAGTTTTACTGCCGGTCCCTTAAGCTTCGAGTTTTTAGTCAATGAACCCTTAGCTGAGAGAAAGAGACGCATATTTGGGATCGTCGTTGCTCACTGGCAGTCTAGATGGTCATCCCCTGATTCCAAGGGGGACACGACCAAGTTGTTCTTCCCCGATGTCTCCAAGCGTTTGAGTAAAAACTGGCTCGTTTCCGACTACTTTACCTCCCAATTTTTAACGGGGCATGGCGCCTTTCGCGCCTGTCTGTTTAGATTTGCTTTAAGAGATAACCCGGCATGTACCTGCGGATTTGAGTCGCAGGACATGAATCATGTTTTGTTCCACTGCAGTGAGCACGATGAAGCGCGTAGTGTTTTGTTAGAGAGCATGCGTCCAAACCTTAACGTAGAATCACGCGGTATCTTAGAACGTGGTATTTTTGGACATCGAGACTTGGTTAGTAATGGACCTATCTTTGAGTTGTTCAGAGCGTTCGTAAAATGCGTCCTTGAAAGAATGGAGATCCTGAATGATTCACAGAGAAGAGACAGACTCTAACCCTGTTGGGTGGAAGCGTTGAGACTGTAGTTACGGGACACTATTAGGGGACTTTCGAAGGTCCCCTCTTTTGTATGAGGAGGGTCGTTACGGGCCCCAGGAGGGGCCCAGAGACAACCCGGGTGGATGGTCGGGAATAGTGTCCCTAGGGGTCAGGTCAGGTCAGGTCTGCTTCCGTCCGTCGTCACGACCGGTCGCAATCTTGTGTGCTCCGCATCTAAAAATTCCGGAAAAATACCTCCCAGTGTTTCCCGGCAATTTTCTTTGTGTTAGAAAATTTTTTTGCCCAAAGTAAAGAGGCAACTTTGGGCAAAAAAATTTTCTAAGTTTTCCTTCGGGAAAGTGTGCCGTCTGTGTTTTTGTACTTTCTTAAATACTTGTGTGACGAGAACATTCCATTTATAGAGTGTAAGTGCTTAAAACTCCCGGAAAACAGGGTTTTTCCGGGAAACATTTACGCTACTGACTATTGTGCTGTGATTTAGTGTTTGTTTTTGTATATTCTATTTGCTGTTTTGTGACTAAAACTCTTTAAAACCTCTTATAAACAATTTCTATAGTGCATATATTTAACAGTGGAAATTTCCATTGGGCTCCACGTGGATCGCGTCTTTGGCTTCTGTATTACGTACGGGAGTCACAAGACAGACGTTGCCTTGGAGACGGGCTTCTCATTGGCCCGTTTAAATTGGTGCTGTGACGTCATCGTGCCTTAGCAAATCAGCGATCGTCGGTCGGTTGCTACCGAACGATCGGGTGTTTTCGGTAGCGTGTCCGCCTACGTTCGCCACCCATACCCGAACGAGACATCTCCCCCTCTCAGTTGCCGCACCCGAACGAGACATCTCTCCCTCTCCATTGCCTTAGCAACGGACTCGGTGGGCGCCATCTTTTTGTAGCGGCCATTGTTTTGGCCCCGCCCACACTAGGGCAGTGCTTGGACCGTAGTGCTGTGATCAGACCTATAAGTTAAGTTATTACTTTTTTTAATTAACTTTAATTAATTAATTAGTTTAATTAATTAAGTTTAATTAAACCAAAAACTTAGTGAACTTAGTGATATTACTTCTATTTAGTCTTTTTTCTTTTATTTTCCTACCGTTTATTTTACAGAACTTTTATACGATAATAGTGCGGTGCTAAGACACTAGGGTTGTGCCACTATTATCGATACTGAACTTTATTCTTTTATTTTTAATAATATTATTTTTAATTTTACATAAATACCTAGTACATAAAAACCTAGTATATAATGAGTGAGAAGGGTGATCCCCCGGAGAGGGGTGGGGGGAAACGCCTTAGATCGGAGAGCCCAACTTCGTCCCGTAAAATTACCCTAGATGAGGCCTTATTTGCTGAAGTCATGAGTGAGTATTTGAATAGATCCCGAGAAAAGGAGGAAAAACTGCTCAAGATGAGCCTAGGACATCATCTAGGACCGAAATTAGCCAAGATGAAAACACCAACATGGAGGACGAGTCCACTGCTTACAGGTCACCTCCCTCGGTTAATAAAGCCAAGAGAGCAGAGGAAATGCCAGAGCGTAGCACGGAGGAGATCGAATTAGCCATAGGGGCACTGAATGAGATCATGAAATAGCCTGCTCCTCGACCCGGCTCTGCGGGCGTTAGAGAGAATTTTGAAACTAACAGCATTGACCATGGCCCAGGTTGCCCGTCTTGGAGAAGGCTATACCTTTTCCAGATGCGAACTGAAAGTGGCTACTGCCGAACGAGACGTGGCCCGTAGAGAGGCCGCAGCCAAGGCTCCAGCGATCTCCTACAGCGCTGCGCTACTGTCTGGACGCCCCGCGCCTTCATCGATTAAGGAAAAAAATTCCTTCGGTGCAAAAGGACCCCCAACCGACACCGAAGCCGATATTCGTTTTTGATGCCAATAAAGAGAAACCTATGACCAGCAAAGACCTATTGAACACTTTGAAAAAGAAAATTGAGCCGAAAAGTCTTGGCATCAAAATCAATAGAACGGCCACCATCAGAAACGGGGGGGTTGTAATAGAGGCGCGGGACGCTGACAGTGCCCGTAAATTACAAGAGGCTGCGTCTAATATTAAAGGCTTAAAAGTGGAAGAAAAAAGAGAAAAACTGCCATCAATCATCATATATGATGGCCCTAAGGAGCTCTCTAATGAGGAATTCATGACAATGTTGAAGCAGGAGAACCTTGCCGATTTCTCGGAAATTGAACTCGCAAAAATCAGATCAAGCGTCAGAACTTCTAGAGCGGGGAATAAAAACTTTGTCATCGAGCTCCCGCAAAACATGAGAGAGCACCTCTTGAAGTCCGGGCATGTTTTCTTCGCCTGGACATCGTGCAGGGTAGCGGATTTCGTGCAGGTGACGAGGTGCTTCAAGTGCCACCTGTACGGCCATGTTGCAAGACACTGTAAGGACGAACAGTATTGTAACAGGTGCACAAAAAAGGGGCACGATGGAAACGATTGCCCCAGCGCCCCTGAAGTTGAGACCTGCGTCACCTGCACGCGATTCAAGAAAGACGCTGGACACCGTGTAGGCACTGACGCCTGCCCTGCATTCAGGGCAGCCTTGGAGCGGACTGTGAGACAGATCACCTACTCACAATAAGCTGGATTTCATCCAGCTGAATGCAGGTGGGTTGTTACGGGTCCCAGGAGGGGCCCTGAGACTACCCGGGTGGTTATGGCGGGAATAGTGTCCCCCCAGATTTCCACTGTCACTGACAAGATTTCCACTGGAAACTTTTTTTTTGTGTGTTTTTGTGACTTTCGGGATGAATAGGGTAAGTTTGGGCACTTATCTAAATCGGTCCCTAGTTGGAAAACCTATGTATTTCCTGACAGGTGCATTTAAAATCGCTTTAATATACTCTATACTTTCCACTGAATGTGATTTGTGTTCTGTGCTTTGACTTATTTACTCATTAAACATAAAACAATTGTATTGTATTAATTGTGGAAATTTCCATTGGGTTGCACGTGGTCGCCTGCTTTGACTGCTGTGATACGCGGGGGCCCCCTATTGGTCCGCTCGCTCCAGCGGTGCGACGTCATCGTGCCTCGGCGAATCAGCGATCGATCAGTTGCTACCGAACGATCGGCCATTGTCGGAAGCGTCTCTGCCAACGTTCGGCTCCCACTCGGGAATGAAGCGTCGCCCCCTCCCCGCTACCATAGTGACGGGCTTGGTGGGCGCCCCTACTTGAACTTTGACTACCAGTGAAGTGACACTTTATTAAGGTACTTTTATGACCATAAAAAATTCTATATCTAGAATTTATACCCATTAGCTCTAGTGATACTTTATTATCCAACTTTTTCTTTTACTTAATTTTATACTTAGTTTTACTTATAAGGTATTATATAAGTCCTTCTTTTTTATATATTCTTTCTTTTTATTGTTAATTACCTGTTTACACTTTATTTGATTTTATACATAGCTAGTGACGTGCAAAGACCGTAGAGCTGTACCCACATGGATTTATTTATTTATTTAAAATCTTTTTTTTTGTGTTTAGTATTGAATTATATATTATTGTGTATATGTAATTTATATACAATACTGGACTTAGGGTGGTGTTACAACGGACAATATTAGGGTGGTGTCACACCAACCCATATTTTATATTTAGTGTACCCAAGACTTTATATTTAGTGTACCCAGGACTTTATCCTGATGAGTGAGGGTGGTGACCCCCCCGAATGAGGGGGTAAACGCCTGCGATCTGAGAGCCCTATCACCTCGAGGAAGGTCGTCGTTGACGAGGCCATTTTTAAGGAGGTGATGAGTAAGGTGCTGAGTAGGTCCCGCGAGAAGGCGAAAGAATAACGCACTGACAGCGACTAAAGGATCCCAGAAGAGGAACCTAGGACTCCCTCCAGGGTAGAAACTAGTCGGGATGAGGACACGGAGCTAGATGAGTCAACAACTTATAGGTCTCCTCCATCGGCGAAAAAAGACTCTGCACCGAGACAACTCGAGGGACGCAGCAAGGACCAAATTGATATAGCCATTGGAGCCACGGAGGAACTGAACGATCTAGCCAGTTCCTCAACCCGACTGACGGCTACGGTTAAGAAGCGTATCATGCGTCTCACGGCCCTGACTCTGGCCCAAGTAGCCCGACTTGGAGAGGAGCTGACCTTTGCGAGGGGCGAGCTCAAGGTGGCCAACGCCGAGAGGGATGCCACCCGCAGAGAGTTGACTCAGAAGACTCCTTCTGTCGCGGCCTTATCATACAGCGCCGCCTTGGCCTCTGGACGCCCAGCGGCACCGCAGCTGATCAAACATAAAATTCCTCCCGTCAAAAAAGATCCGCAACCGATCCCGAAGCCCATTTTTATCTTTGATGCGAACAAAAAAAAGCCAAGGTCGAGTAAGGAACTGCTAGGAGATCTCCAGGGGTTCAACCGAAGGCACTAGGCATAAAAATAAACCGCACAGTGCCCATTAGAAACGGAGGTATCGTTATTGAGGCGCACAATGTCGATAGCGCTAAGAGGCTCCAGGTCGCTGCGTCAAAAATACAGGGCCTAAAGGTTGAAGAAAAGAGGGTGAAATTCCCCTCAGTAATCATTTATGATGTCCCAAAGGACACAAATAATGAGGACTTCCTTAAAACGATAAAAGAGGACAACCTCAGCGGGTTCCCAGTGGAAGAGCTCGCAAAAATAAGATTAAATGCCCTCACGTCAAGGTCGGGCAATAAGAACTTTGTGGTGGAGCTGCCACAAAATATGAGGGAGGTTCTACTGAGAGAGGGACATGTGTTCTTCCAGTGGACCTCCTGTCGAGTTGCGGACTTTGTGCAGGTGACTAGTTGAACGGGACGTTTTCTCGAGCTATCACAGAGCAATACTTTCCTCATCTCCCAGGCCCATCTCCAGGTATTTCTCTGGATATCTCCGGAGCGTTTGATAATGCCTGGTGGCCAGCCATTTTGTCCGCGTTATAGTCCCGGGGAGTATCAGTGGACCTCCGCCGGATTATTATGGACTATTTTTGTAATCTAGTTGTCTTTTTACAGGACGGAGACATTGAAGTAAGGAAAACGTTGACCAGGGGCTGCCCGCAAGGCTCGGTCCTTGGACCAATTCTGTGGAATGTGATGTTGGATGGTATACTCGCGATACCCCTTCTGGGATGCGGTACCATTGTCTATGCGGACGACACGCTACTGTTGGTCGGAGGATCAAGCCGAAGAGAGATAGAGAACTGGGCGGCGGACTCCCTCGCCAAGCTACACGACTGGGGCACTAAGAACAAGCTTTGCTTTGCCCCAAAAAAGTCCGAGGCTGTCCTTTTTAAGGGCAGGCTGGCGAGGGAGCCGTCTGTGACTATGGCTGGCGCTAGAATCGGCGTGCGGGATCAGGTGACCTACCTGGGCGTGGTCCTCGATTCACGGCGGAGCTTTTTACCGCAGGCGCGGTACATCGGGGAGAGGACTCGAGTTGCCTTCCATGCCATGACCCGGCTTACCGGAGCCGGCTGGAGGCTCAATAACTCGACCCTCAAGCTGATGTATACGGCAATATACCTAGTTATATTGATCTATGCGCCATCGGTGTGGGCTTCGTGGTGCGTTGGGGTCCAAGAAGTTAGACGGGCGGTACTGAGATTGCAGCGTGCGCCGCTGATGGCACTGACCAAGGCCTACAGGACCTGCTCAGCGGATGCGTTGCCGGTTTTGGCGGGTCTCCTTCCTGCCGACCTCACGAATGCAGAACGCGCGGCTAATTTTATCTTGGCTCGAGGCAAGAGCTTCGTCGCGGGTCCGTTGAATCTTGAGTTTTTGGCTAATGAACCCCTAGCAACTAGAAAGAGACGTATTTTAGAGATTGTCGTCGCTCACTGGCAGACTAGGTGGTCCTCCCCCGATTCCAAGGGAGAAACGACCAGGTTGTTCTTTCCCGATATTTCCGAGCGGTTAAGTGAGAACTGGGTCGTTCCTGATTATTATGTTACCCAATTTCTAACGGGGTATGGCGCATTCCGTGCCAGCTTATTTAAATTTATTTTGAGAGATAGCCCGGCATGTTCCTGCGGATTTGAGACGCAGGACATGAATCATGTTTTATTCCACTGCAGTGAGCACGATGATGCGCATAGAGTTTTGGTTGAGAACATGCGTCAAAATACTAACGTATAATCACGCGGAAACTTAGAACGTGGTATCGTTAGTCACCGAGACTTGGTTGGGAATGGTCCAATCTTTGAGTCATTTAGAGCATTCACTAAGTGCGTTCTTGAAAAAATGGAGATCCTAAATGACACATTGAGTAGGAGCAGACTCTAATCCTGTTGGGTGGAACCGCTGTGATTGTAGATACGGGACACTATTAGGGGACTTTCGAAGGTCCCCTTTTTGTATGAGGTGGGTCGTTACGGGTCCCAGGAGGGGCCCTGAGACAACCCGGGTGGAGTGTCCCCTCAGTCTGTTTTCGACCGCCGTCGAATACGGGTGTGATTTTGCTGCGCTCCGCGGTAAAATTATCGACAAAATACTTACCAGTGTTTTCCGGCTACTTTTCTTTGCCCATTGTTTGCCCAATGCTGTTCCTCAACTTTGGGTATAAGTTTTTCATCGAGAAAGTGTGCCATTCGTGGTTTTTTCCATATTTAAATACTCAGTGGTGACAGGAACACCTCTTCTATAGAGTGTTAAGGTGCTAAACTCCCGGAAAACAGGGTTTTTCCGGGAAGTATTTACTTTATTACCTATTTAATTTTGTTATGCTTTCGTGTTTTGGTGACTGTGCTGTGATTTTTCGACTATATTGGACACATTAAATAATGCAAGTTGGTTCTGACATTAAATTTTGATTATTATTTTCTATCGGAAAACCCTCACTTTTACGGAAAATAACTATTATAAACATTGTAACATATTGTTATTATAACTTTAAGTTATGTTTGTTGTATGATTAACATTTAGTTCTAAGGATTAATAGGGTTTAAATATCCTTCTATGCAATATCTCCGTGGAAATTTCCACTAAGAACTGCATGACGAAATCGTATTGCTTCAGTATCACGCCACGGGGTTCGCAAGATACCGATATTAGCGTCGTTGCTAAGGAGACGGGCCCCTGATTGGTCCGCTCGCCTCTCGCTGTGTGACGTCATCGCTCGTTGACGAATCACCGTTCGCCTCATTGTCCGTCGACGAATCATCGATCGCCACCGTTCGCTTCCATCGAGAACGTCGCTGCTTGCGTCTGATACGCAAACTAATACGTCTCTCGGCCCCCTCTCTCGCCGTTGCCTTGACAACGCTACATGTGGGTGCCATCTTAAATGGACGCTTCTAGTGAAGTATCTAGCAGAAAGTGACGTTACTGAACAATCGATATAATATCGATAAACTTATAGTGACGTTACTAAACAGTCGATAAAATATTGATAAAGTTAAATTTATTATTATTTTTCTTTTTCTTTGATAATTTTAGATTATTTTTCTTTTTCTTTGAAAACTTTAGTTTTATTTTCTTTTCTTTTTCTCTGGACATTATTTATGTATGTGGCGCTAGCGCGGTGCTCCGGCTCTAGTGCTGCGCTTTAATATTATTTATTTCTAATATATAGACTAAATTTTTCATAACCATAGTTTTAGATTATACTTAGACATTTACCTAGGGTAGTGCACTGTTCTACTTAGACTATAGATAGTTAGACTATATCCTAGACACTTTTTGTTTTGATATACTTTGATTGTATAGTTTTTGTATACATCAAAGTATATAAGTATAGTGTATTTGGTTAATTTTTATACTATATATATTTTTTTACTCTTTTATATAAACTTTATTCTATTTCCTATAATATTAGTGATAGAAGTGACCCCCCTGAAAGAGGGGGAAAGCGTCTCAGATCAGAGAGTCCGACCACATCGTGCAAGGTGATGGTCGATGAGGCCCTCCTCTCTAAAGTAATGACTGAGTACCTGAACAGGTCAAGGGAAAGGGCTCAGTCAAGTGGCGAAGAGGAACCTAGGACCTCAACTAAGGTTGAGCATAGCCGTGAGAAGGAGGAAATCATTTTGGGGAGGAACTTGAAGAGTCCACAGATTATGCCTCCCCAATGCAGAGACAAAGATACCTGAAGATGGCGGAGATCGTTGTGCCAACAAAATTGTAGTGACCCGCGGTATCATTGATAAAATAAACGAGACTTTGGCCTCCTCCACCAGAGTGAATCAAAGAGAATCAAAGAGACAGTGGCAAAACTGTCTGTGGACCTGATGACCCAGGTAGCATTATTTGCTGATGAGGTCACTCATACCAAAGGGGACCTAAAAGTTGCCCATGCCACCATCAGGGAGAAGGTGGAGACCATCCGCTATTTAATAGCGCAACTTGCCCAAAAACCTGCTGTTGCCCCAACAACATATAGTGCTGCCCTCCTTGCTTGTCGCGCTTCATCTCTGCCCAAGGCCAAAATTCCGGAGGTGTCCAAAGATCCACAGCCAAGGCCGAGACCGGTTTTTATTTTTGACTCTAACAAGGAGAAACCACGGTCAAGCTCCGAGTTATTGAACGTCCTTAAGAAGGAAATAAAATCTCAGTCTCGGTATTCAAATAAATCGTACTTCTGCGATTAGGAATGGGGGCGTAGTCGTTGAGGCTAGAGATGCCGTGAGTGCGAAGAAGCTCCAGGAGGCAGCTTCTACCATTAAAGGCTTGAAAATCGAGGAAAAAAGAGACAAATTGCCCTCAATCATAGTTTAGGATGTGCCCAAGGAGATGTCCTCGGAAGACTTCATACAAGTCTTAAAAGAAGACAACCTTAAAGAATTTTCAAGTGAAGACGTTGAGAAGATCCGAGCCAATGTCCGCACCTCCCGATCCGGTAATAAGAATATAGTCCTCGAATTACCACAAAACTTGTGGGAGAATCTGCTGAGATCCGGACATGTTTTTATAAACTGGACGTCCTGTCGAGTCGCCGACTTCGTGCAGGTTACGAGATGTTTTAGATGCCATCTATATGGCCATGTAGCAGTTCTGCAACAGTAACGGGAAATAATTTCACACCTCATATTATAAATAACTACTAACATTACATACAATTTCATTGCATTTTACGCATAAAGTAATAAAACAGTTCATTATAATAATTTCCTTTTGTAATTCAATATACTATTTAAATATTTGTAGTACGGAAACCATTATCGTAGAATTCATTAAATTGGACTAAATTACAGTTCATTGTAACTGTACTATAATTTAATATGAATTAGGTCTAAACTATGAAGACATAGATATTTATTGTAAATATGTCCATACAAGATATGAATTATGAAATTATTTGGTATAATATTATTCAATTCTTCTTGCTTATTATTTAGAATGATTAAATGATAATATTATTATTTACTATTTCTAAGTATTAAGCAAGAAGAATTATGTGTTTCATTAATTGAGTTTGCAGCTATTGAATTTGTTACAGTCTATCTTGAGATAATGTACATTAGTTGCTACAACTCGCAAGTCTTCCTATATAATTCTAATTTGAAATTTTACAGCATAACTATAGCAATATGCAGGATCATTGTAAATAATTATAATAACGGGAACTAAGTACCTTCAAAGAATTTCATGTTCTTCGTCGCATGCTATTTTGTTTTGAGTACAAATAATTTATATTGTATTGATAGATAAATTTTGGCTTCTGATCAGATTGATCACATCAGTCAAATTTTCCAATATTTTAATATGAGTAGCAGAAAACACCTGTTCGATAAATCCCAGAGAATGAGCACATGTTTCACGTTATTTATGGTTGTGTCAAAATCCTATATTATAATTATGGATATACTCTCTTTGATACTCCTATCAATGATGAAATACTTTACTTAAATTTGTTATTGTATAATATCTATAAAAAGTTGCATATCGTAAACTGACATTTAACAGAAAAGTTAACTTAATGTAAATTGCAACTCGCTCAGTTTCATATAATGTGCTTAGTGCGGCCAGGTTTGAAAGGTGTCAGAAATTTTCAATTAGAAAATTTCTATGGTAAACTTGCACATTTATGCACTTCATAAGCCAACCATTCAAAATCAGGTGTAATGAATTCAGGTTATTAACCATGATTGTTTATACACTTATATAGGACATAAGTGCAATTGCTTCCAGGTTATTTAGTAAGTAATTTTGTTGGATTTGCAATTAAAACAATCTTGATTTGCTTTTTATTACATTTTTTAGGACTTTAAAGTTGAAGTAGTTAAAGAAATTAAAGTAATTTTTTGAAAAAATAATGTCTAATTGTTTATGGATGTTGTTAAAAATTAACATATTTTGTTATTTTTTACTTCTTTTTTATTTTAAATGTTATTTTTTATAATCATTTTTTGCATAAAATATGCAGATGTGTCTGGGAATCTTAAGCTGTTTTTTCAGTATACTTACATCAATTAGCAATTATGTATATGTCATAAGGAGTCGTGTAAGTGAAGATTTATTTTTTGCCGTTCCTTGCTTCAATATAAATCTATCACCATTTTAATTAATATTGAAATTAAATTTGTTTATAAAATGTTTATGAATTACCAAGATAGAAACAGAAACCAAATAAAGTAAGCATTATTTGAGACCAAAGTCAATGCACGGTTGATCAACTTTCCTGTGTCCTCTTGCACAGGCTTACAGCTTTTATGGAAAGTGAAACTTGTAATACAAAGTTTTAAACTGACTATTAGAAAATTTAGAATGTTGCTCATAAAGGTAAGTTACCTTGTACATAAATAAATATCCTGCAAACAAGTCCTATTTCATGAATTTTTACAGGAAACTTCCAAGTTTTTTACAATTCCATGGGATACTGTACACTATAATAATTACGGAAACGTAAGTATGTGGAAACTCCTGTAGCCAAGGCTTGGAAATTAACGGAAGTTTTAAAACTTTTTTTAACTTTGATAAAAAATACAAAAATTGCCATCATACGTCTACCTTCAGTAGTTTTGACATATTTCAATTCAAATATGAACAACTTTAACATTATGAGAAAAATCAATATCCCAATAGAAAGTACTCTTGTAGTCCCACTGATTTGAGTTATGTGTTTACTCTTTTATATAAAATAACTCTTGAAAAAATCAAAATTAATAATGTTCTCTAAAATTCGCCAATTCCATTTTCAAGAATCACATAATTAATCGATACAAAATATAGTTCTCAGTTTAATAAAATAAGTTCCAAGAATTACTTGGAAATTTTCAGTTCAATGCGAGCGCATTGCTGGCATCTGTAAATTTATTTTAACAAGGAGAATCAGCGAGCTAAAGGTGTGCATTTTGAAAAAACCATTATTCCAAAAATCATTATGTACATACATTTTTCCAGTTTAATTTTTCACAATTTCATTTTTTATATAGCCTATTGTAGCAAAATTAACTAGGGTTCTCATGTCGTCAAAGAATTGACGGCATATCTATAATGTAATTCATTTGATATTAAATTTATTTTCATATGATTTTGCACAAAGTTTGCTAATATTACTCTTATTGTCTTTATAAACATTATACACATCGTATCATCATCATCATATATATTAATACGCTAAGGTTAAGATGTTACACTCCCTTTTTAGAAAAAACCTCACAACTAATCCACATAAATTATATATCATTTTATAGATAATTGCTTGCTCTACCGGCATCCACAACTAAAAAATTTATTATTGCTATTGTTTTTGCAAATTAATTAATTATTAAAATTATATACACAAAACAGCAATGCTGCCATCTAACGGCTCAACGTCAATATGATTGACGGTCGGTAAAATTTTTGTTTAATTTCAAATCCACTCACATATAAATAAAGTGGCGCTTTAGCTCAATGCTTTTGATACTTGCGCCTCTATATGTCAATTTTAGTAAAATATTTGTTTGATCTGTCATCTGAGCTTCATAATGGAATAAATAATGCGAAGACTTCGCACGGGTCACGCTAGTAATTTATAATGTTGTAAAGTTTATTGTTAAACTGAATAGTTTGCTTTCAGCAGAGTATATTTATTGAAATGTCTTTTCACTTGTTTACTGTTATGAGTACTGTAATGAATTTATTTACTGTTACATTAGAATTAAATATTTTGTAAGAAATTGTACTTTATAGGTGTATATATAGCTTTTATTAGGTTTGTTAAACAATTAGTGACAGAAGTGTATAAAACCAAAGGGTGGAATTTTTAATAAAAACTAGAATAAATTTTATGTGTATCAGTATTTATTTTCCTACTATAATTACTCACACTACCTCTGTGTTTTCATTTTTGTCATGTAATTCAATTTGTTATGTAATCAAATATCAGACTACAAGTCCTTTGTCTACGGGAGCAAAACATAACTAGTATAGAATTAATATTGATACATTTGATCATGTCAATAATAAATTGTTGAGCAGTAAATAAATGATTCATAGGCTGAAATATCTTCTGCATTCAATAAGCTTATAATATCTGAAAAACTATGAAGGGTACACAAAACTTTTTTTAGTCAAATGTTTAATAAAAAATTATATTTATTCTCATCTACCTGTTGTAATAATGAATTGATAAAAAATGTTGTAATTGAAATATGACAAGTTTTTTATTACAGTTAGATGAACTGACTTTATTGTTCACTAACATTTATTAAAATTACTATAGTATACAATAAAATTATATAAACAAAGTATACAGAGTAAATAATTTTTTTACATACTTTAATTTTACCATTCTTAACTGTTCAAAATTTTCTTTCCGAATTTTTTTCAGTTTCATTTCATTTGTATAAAAAAACAAATGTTTGTTTCGCCTGATCTTTATTTTATTCGGTGAAAGCATCAAACTTAATACTTTTTTTAGCTAATTACTTAATTTATGAGAAGAAAAGAAGATTAGTTTCATTTATTTTTGGTTCCAAACATTTCTAAAAATAATGTAGTTCATAAGTCATAAAAATATAAGCAAAAAACTGTATGTAAGCATGGAATTAAAATTCCTTGTCTTTTTAATGTATATTAGCTGTTTGATTTTCCAGACAAAGTAATAAACCTAAAAATAACATAATCTACTTCACGTCTACTAAAAAATTTCTATCAAAATGATTAATTTTTGAAACCATGTCAATTTTCTGTCACCGTTCTGTCAGATGAAATCCACCTCAACAGTTGAAGGTTAGGCTAAAGTATGCGACAAAATCTATCAAAAATTCAGTGTCACAAACAATTAATTTTAGTAGTTTGATATTAGCTGGTTTCTTTTTAAGGGCAGATAATATTGATATTTTAGTTATGGTTTTCACAACAGTAAGATGTCATGCAAAATCAGTGCAAAAATATTTTTACGTCTTCATGGTTTTGGAGAATTTTTTATCTTTTCCGTTCACGCCACCGTGAAAGAGGCCCGCCATGCAGGCGCGGACAAGGATTATTCTAGCCAATCAAAGCACAGCTTGGCTTAACGTAATGAAGTTCTTCCCTACCGAATACTGCACTTTATCTTGATATTTTGAACTTGGAATTATACAATCTTTACACTTTACATTTCAGATTATATACATTACATTCTTTCTACATTGAGTTTTTTTATGTTCACGTGAACCTTATTTGGCGTGAACATTTTCAAATAAATTAGGCATATTTTCTTTAAAGACTTCACTTTTATTTAGTAAACTGTGTTTAAGATTTTACTCTTAGTAAAAATTGGTTTGTATTTTGCTTATTTTTAAGAGACAGGTATTGCGTAGAAGTTGAAAACCATCTATTGGTGTATTGGCGGTTACAGAAACACCCTCGTGAACATTGTATAGATCAGTGAAACCTTTCACAGTATACATATATTATCGTAAGCTACATCAGAAACCTCTTCATCATAATCATTAGACTAAATTATAATGGGAGCAGATGCTCATGTATCCAGTAAATTAGAATCATCAATTAGGTAATATAATATTACATTTAAACTAATTGATGAAATTGAATATCAAGGCGTAAAAGTTACAGAGAGAAAAGAATGTTGTGAAAATGTAGTGACAATGCATAACGTTTTATAGAAAGATTACGACGTCAAAGAATCATGCTGCGTTTTACTGCATTTCTATGCAAATACTTAAGGTTATATTTTCATGGCATTTTTTCAAGATTTATAATGTCTTTATTGTATGAGATGCATTTTTAAGTAGGATAAGTAACCACAACGGTTGATCATAAAAGTGCCAAAAGAGTAGAACAGGAAGAATTTTATATGCACTTATTATGTATCTCTTGCAGACACCAATTTGTTTTCAAAGTACAGACTGAAAACCTAGATCAAATTATTTAATTTAAAGGAAAGTATTAAAAGAAAAAAAAACAATTAGTTTTCATTCTAATCATCAATCATTTGACCTTTTACTCATAAAGTTTTGTATATGTTTTAACATCATTCGTTGGCTGAACTTTTTTGAATAAGAAATACATTTATATGTTTGCCTAACTCTTTTCTTCAAATTTTTGATACAAGAACATTTGATATTCCGTAGATTCCTTAATTGGATTTTTGTTTGGATTTCTATCCATAGTTCCACCCCGTTCAGTTGGGTTCACATGATTTTTGGGGAAATCCTATTCACGTTGGTAAAGTTTATAATAATCTTACAAGTCACATGAAATTCATGTTTTACCTTTAATTTCTTATAAATTAGATATTTTACAGAGCTGAAATGACATGATCGTTATGCAGAATTACACAATTTGAATTTTTAGGTACTGATTTCTACAAAGGTGTCGAAATAATAAATAATCGAATTTATAAAGGTATTGAAATAATAAATGATTGAATGAAAAAGGAAATGTAAACAAATTACTAAATAAAAATGGTATCTGAATATTATTACACAATGTAAACAATTCGATAACGTAGCAAAAGAGGCACAAATACTTTATAAATAAGAACAAAAATATATATAATATATATAAAAATATATATAATATAGTATAGCTGTTTGATTTTCAAGACAAAATAATAAACCTAAAAATAACAATCTACTTCACGTCTACTAATAAATTTCTATCAAAATGATTAATTTTTGAAATCACATCAATTTTCTGTCACCTCAATACTGAGATGAAATCCACCTCAACAGTTGAAGGTTAGGCTAAAGTATGCGACAAAATCTATCAAAAATTCAGTGTCACAAACAATTAATTTCAGTAGTTTGATGCTCATGTATCCAGTAAATACCTCGTCTCCTATCTTCAAATTTTAATATGAAAAATTGATATGAAATTGTGTACCGTCAGCATAAAATAGACCAAGTTACCCTTTTTATATCACTAAGAGTTGTATAAATTTACAGTTGAAAGCTAATTACTATTTTCACTGATACCATCGTTGAAAATAGCTACCACCATGGACCCTTCCCTAAAAGGTGAAATATTGAAACTTGGCCGTGATTATTTTAAAAATTTACATAATCAAAAGAATGAAATTATTCTATGGGGATTATTCACAATTAAATGAAACTACGTGATGTAGTATTATTTCTACTTTCTTTAAGTTCTTTACCACGATCTAGGTTTCGTTGTATTACAACATCTTCAGGGGGGATATTAGCAAAGTTTTCATTACATCACATAGTTTCATTTAATTGTGAATAATGAATTTCTACAAAATTAACGCCAAATATATTCACTATGGGCATTAGTTTTATTTTTAATAACTTGATATCAAAATGTATAGAAATACTGTAGACATATTGATCTGATCATAAAAACATAACCAAGAGGAAAAATTCTATTTCAGCATACAATTACACAAAATGTCTAAACTAACCACATTTTACATAATTTTGAGGATCCCAAATTGCAAACTGAAAAAACAAACCCTTATAAGATCACTCACACATCCGTTAACACATCTGTCACTGTTATATTATTTTTCATAAATCATTCAAAGTAGAAAATTCTTATTTGTATAGACATTGTAATGGTTCTAATTGACTAGCATATTTCACATTAGTGAGACTCTAAAAAAATTTTCCTGAGGAATTTGGAGGAGGTAAGTTTGATATGACTAAATTGTTTACCACCTTGTGGGGTATCAGTTGAAAGGGTAAGCTATAAGAACTCCGAAAATATTTTTTTAGGCTTTTATATACTGAATAATTTTCCATATTTTTCTCATAGTTTAGAACTCATAATTATCTAAATTAACCTAGTCTACTTATCTATACTGTTTTAATTAAGAAGAAATTTTAATTGTAAGTTTCCTACGAATAAACTCCTAAACCAAAGAACTAATTTCAAACATTCTTTCACTGTTGCAAAAATGT
This sequence comes from Druceiella hillmani, assembly GCA_039881145.1. Classification (NCBI taxonomy): domain Eukaryota; kingdom Metazoa; phylum Arthropoda; class Insecta; order Lepidoptera; family Hepialidae; genus Druceiella; species Druceiella hillmani. Next base: position 1,038,632 of record JAYKKI010000145.1, on the reverse strand, counting down.
CACCGTGAGAGGACACGGACTATTTTTAACTTACTGTCAGATATTGCTCCAGTAATAAAAAGTTTACCTAGAGCACGTTAGTTCACTACAAAATTTACAAAATTAATCTTTACTGTAACTTTATAGACTGTTATTCCCCATTTAAAGTGTAGACTATTTATCTTATGTTTATGTTGAAGCAAAATATATATAATATATATAAAAATATATATAATATAGTATAGCTGTTTGATTTTCAAGACAAAATAATAAACCTAAAAATAACAATCTACTTCACGTCTACTAATAAATTTCTATCAAAATGATTAATTTTTGAAATCACATCAATTTTCTGTCACCTCAATACTGAGATGAAATCCACCTCAACAGTTGAAGGTTAGGCTAAAGTATGCGACAAAATCTATCAAAAATTCAGTGTCACAAACAATTAATTTCAGTAGTTTGATGCTCATGTATCCAGTAAATACCTCGTCTCCTATCTTCAAATTTTAATATGAAAAATTGATATGAAATTGTGTACCGTCAGCATAAAATAGACCAAGTTACCCTTTTTATATCACTAAGAGTTGTATAAATTTACAGTTGAAAGCTAATTACTATTTTCACTGATACCATCGTTGAAAATAGCTACCACCATGGACCCTTCCCTAAAAGGTGAAATATTGAAACTTGGCCGTGATTATTTTAAAAATTTACATAATCAAAAGAATGAAATTATTCTATGGGGATTATTCACAATTAAATGAAACTACGTGATGTAGTATTATTTCTACTTTCTTTAAGTTCTTTACCACGATCTAGGTTTCGTTGTATTACAACATCTTCAGGGGGGATATTAGCAAAGTTTTCATTACATCACATAGTTTCATTTAATTGTGAATAATGAATTTCTACAAAATTAACGCCAAATATATTCACTATGGGCATTAGTTTTATTTTTAATAACTTGATATCAAAATGTATAGAAATACTGTAGACATATTGATCTGATCATAAAAACATAACCAAGAGGAAAAATTCTATTTCAGCATACAATTACACAAAATGTCTAAACTAACCACATTTTACATAATTTTGAGGATCCCAAATTGCAAACTGAAAAAACAAACCCTTATAAGATCACTCACACATCCGTTAACACATCTGTCACTGTTATATTATTTTTCATAAATCATTCAAAGTAGAAAATTCTTATTTGTATAGACATTGTAATGGTTCTAATTGACTAGCATATTTCACATTAGTGAGACTCTAAAAAAATTTTCCTGAGGAATTTGGAGGAGGTAAGTTTGATATGACTAAATTGTTTACCACCTTGTGGGGTATCAGTTGAAAGGGTAAGCTATAAGAACTCCGAAAATATTTTTTTAGGCTTTTATATACCATTACTCTAAAGATATTATAGAAAATATTCAAAGAAGTCTAATTTTCAACTCGAGACCTGTCTAATTGCTTTAAACTAATTGCTTTAATTAAATTCGGTATACAACTCCTAAATAAGAGTTATAATTTTTATAAAAATTAATGTTTAGAGTAAGTTTCAAATTCATTAATTATTATGACAGCAGTTGCTAAAAACCAGTTGAAATAGTATTTATACATGACATATATTAAGAATAAAAAAATTATGAATCTAATATTTTAATAAGTGTAAATTATTCTAAAAATAATTATTAACTGCAATATGATGTACATAGCCAAACCCGAATTCGAGTCCCTGGTTGCTTATCGAGTTTAATTTATTCATCGATTTTTATGATTAATGTTGTATAAGAAATTTGTCAAGTAGCTTAAATGAAATTTTGTTAAATTTTTCAGCCTTTATCTTTATCACGTTTGTTACTTGTACAGATATAATTAAATAGCATTGTTTGGGATAAATCAAAGTTGAATAATTTTCCATATTTTTCTCATAGTTTAGAACTCATAATTATCTAAATTAACCTAGTCTACTTATCTATACTGTTTTAATTAAGAAGAAATTTTAATTGTAAGTTTCCTAGGAATAAACTCCTAAACCAAAGAACTAATTTCAAACATTCTTTCACTGTTGCAAAAATGTCACCGTGAGAGGACACGGACTATTTTTAACTTACTGTCAGATATTGCTCCAGTAATAAAAAGTTTACCTAGAGCACGTTAGTTCACTACAAAATTTACAAAATTAATCTTTACTGTAACTTTATAGACTGTTATTCCCCATTTAAAGTGTAGACTATTTATCTTATGTTTATGTTGAAGCTCATACGCATTTTATTACAGCAAATGAGATATTTAAAAACGGCCTGATTTCTCTTGATAAAAATAACATTCAGTTATGTGGTGTGATAAAAATTGTTCATTTGTTTACTAAATGGGTTGCCATGATAAAAATATTTCTCAAAGCTATACATAACAAACACGTCAAAAAAAAATCAATATTAAAGTGTAGCAATGGAGTAGATTCCTAAATGTACAAGCTTCTATCCGCAAAGGTAATTTATTAATTTCTTTGACATTTGGAGAAAATAAATTGAAATGCCCTTACGCACAAAGTGACAAGCGGGGCGTTATTTATTGAGTTTACTTTTTAATAGTAATCAATATATATCTGCGTCTAAAAGTCAGAATTGTTACAATCGCTTTAATATATGTAAATACGTATATCAATGCAAGCATTGTTTACACAATGGTTGCTAAGATCATTTGATTATAATTAATTCACCTTTATTGATTATAATTAATTCCCTTCGTATATCAATGCAAGCATTGTTTACACAATGGTTGCTAAGATCATTTGATTATAATTAATTTGAACCCGTCCATTTCACATAAATCATTAAGTTTCTGCCTATATTTGTATGTTTTTGGTTTAATTCTAATCTAAAAATTCAAATCCAACAACTGACAATGCTTCCAAATAAAGTTACTTATTTAATCCTAAGATATAGCTAGTTGGGGTTGATAAACTTTAATAAACGCTCCCTTAAACTAACCATCCGTCAAAATGGTGGTACATGGAAAATGTGTTCCTTTAGCTTTAACAAAATCTAGCATATATGATGTTTTATGCAATCAATAAGTGATATAGATTTATAATAAGATAACATTATTTAAATTATTATTTAAAATTGCACATAAATATTTTTACGCATCTTAAGAAATGAGTTAAATTTTTTTATATTAATCATAAACATAAAAATCAACTGGAAAGAAATAAAATAATTTATTGGTATATTTATTTATGACACACGATAATGTGACAAAGATTTATACAAAAGAATTAAATTATTTATCTATGACATATGTGATCCAAAATCAACTTTCCTTTGACCACAACAGCTATCTTACAACAAAAGCAAATAGTTTTCATCCTTCCTTTTTGTCGTGCATTCCCACTCATGGCATTTCTCATGTTTTTCTTTCGCAGTTTTCCTTTACTGAAGACATGGATGACTCCTCTCTATGTTCAGAATTTAATTCCACATCATTTTCTAGTACCAGAGGAGGGAACTGACTTACTGGCATCTAGTCTTTGTTGGAGGATGGTTAAGTTTTTTGTGAAAAAAAACAACTTTGAAGTTTCTTTTTCATGTACATTTTTATTATTGACCATCTAGCAATTTCTCCACAATCTGAAAGTGCAATATCTTCATAAAATCCCTATGTGATATAGTTCTTAAAACAACCATCAAGAAATTGCTACAAAATATTATGTTGCCTTTAATGCTAGTAATATTTATTATTCTATATATTTACTTATATTTTGTTTACATGACATATTTGAACGCACCTGGTTGCAAGTGTTTACAGCTCCTTTAGTCGAACTATTAAACTCAATCATATGTGATTTGTTGGTAGATATGTTCCTTGTATACCCTCCTCATCACATACTTTCAATTATTTAAGCCTGAAAAAGTGTGAAATAAGTGGTTGATAGTGACAAAATATGGAATTGACGACTTCCCTAGTTATGTTGTTTTTCAATCCTTCTCGAATCTCCCTCTTGTACGCAAGAATTGTACCTACTATTGTCAACCTGTATAGCTCGAGTTCTGAACTGAAATTATTAACATGAACCGTTTATATGTCGCAACATCATTGGTTGTGTCATGAATGCTGCACATCAATTATTTTATCAAATATCTGCCTCAATGAATCCACGAGCACTTGTTCCTTTTCCAAAACAAGGTATGGTGTTTGTGATAAATTACATGTTATTTAAGGTTTAATCCCTTATTTTGAGGGTGCATTTGAAATATATAAATCATCTGTATAGATCATATTATATAAATCATATATAGATCATCTGCCTAAAAAGCCTAGCAACATTGGGGTAATTATTGAAACATTGAGCTACCAACAGAACCCAAAATATTCTGAGTGTTTTAGCCATAAATCATTATCATCGAATTGCGAAAAGCTCACAAGGAAATCAAAACTTTATCGACTCATGGCAGCACCATAGCCAGATCCATAAAAATACAAATTCAGTAGTATGAAGTAACGTGAAGTAGTATGAAGTAAAATGAAAACCAAGTGGGAAGTGGAATAAAAAGAGTTAGCGATATTACGTCACAATCCATTGAATCGACAGAGATTAATTATGCTCTTTGAAGTTAATGGTGGCACTGTCGTACTTGTCTTTATAGACTAGAAGGAAATAAATTAAAATATAAATGTTATAAAATTAAAATTAGGTAAATTTGAACAATAAAAAGTGTAATTTTGTATTAAAAAGTTTCCTATACTTCTTTTTTTTTTTAATTATATGATAATCTCAAAGAAAACCACTTCGTTCAAACTGTTTTAAATTAATTTTAGTTGAAAAACCCTTAAATCCATTTTTCCACACTTTTATTAAATTTTCAGTTACTTTAAGGTCAGAATATCACTTATTAATACTTTTCATGGGTTTAGTGTATGTTCCATTATGTTTTCTTATAAATATTTATATACATATTATAACAGAACAGGAAATTAAATTTAGAAGATGTCTTCAGTATTGAAGTACCACAATACGTATGTGTAAAAAGTTTCAAATACATTAACATGCAGATTTTTCAAATATTCCATACACTATAAAAAATAATCGACAAATCCCAACATTGCATATAAGCAACATTTCATGTAGTCTTCGAATTTCGTTATTTGATTTTTCATAACAATCACTTTTGTGTATTCATTTCCACCATATTGTTTAGTTTTGTTCTTAAAGTACTGTGTTTTCATTACTGACTAAAAAATAAGGATATAATCGTCCATTCAAAAGATGGGTCATCCTCTGACATCTTCATACTTTGATACAATCAAAGAATGTGCATCCTCTGATATCTTCATTCTTCCAAACATTCAAAGAATGTTGACACATTCATGAGATATTCATACGTTCAGACCATCAAAGAACGGTTAACCATCCCACATCTTCACACTTTTTTCAACATCTGTCTCCATTTCCTGCTTTTACTTGGAATAAATTTTCAACAATCTCATTACCCAACAGAATCTGACAACCTTGATCATTACTACAGTCGGATCATACTTTAATATCTCCAGCATCAGGGCCCTGGCACATATCTAGATTATCGCATAGGTCTCTTTTGTCTTCCAAAATAGAATTGCTGATGTTATTTCTTGTTCTAATCTAAGTAGTCTTTTTTAGAACCAATAATGTTTACTTTAAAGTTTTTAGGTAGTGAAACAGTTCTTAGAGCTGTGCATTTATACAGAAAATGTAGATTCATTTTCTATATTAAATGTATATATATATATATATATACAAATATAAATTGTTTTTATATATAAATATTTATATATGCATAGAAACAAAATATGATGTTCATTGAATACATCAAACAATTAACGTTTCCAATTATTTGCCCTTTTATTCAATGTTTCAAATTTTTTATAATTTGAGTCATTTGAAGAAATTGTCAATAAGGACCCAATTGACATATTTTTCTTGCGACCCAGATTCTCTTCGAAAACTTTTTAATAATTTGATTACATTTCATACGCTCTAACTAGGTATTAGCATATTCAAATCTTAGTCTATGAGTGGCTGTTCTTTCATTTATTAATTAGCAATAAATAATATTTCAAATATTGAATAGTTAGTCAGATGTTTTCAAGTAGAATTACTTAAAAGAAAAATTTTTAAGTAATAATTATAAAAATCTTTTTCCTTGCTGGCTTCTAAACAGTATTTGGTAGTAATTAAACTTGTTATGTCAAATTTTGTGCAAATCACAACCTTATTTTAGTTAATTTTCCTCGTTTAGTCTTTCATATAACTATATTAAAATAAGTAGAAAAAAAAACACTTTGCTAAAAAACATGTAATAATCTTTTAAAATCCTTTTACTATACCAAATTCAAAGTACAAAACGCTAAATTAAAGTTAAAATTATACAGTGATCGCAGACACCTAGATTTTGTAATCGGTGTTTGTAGACACAATTTAATAAAATTCCCACCTTAAAAAGATCAATATTATATTCAGTTGCTTGTGTTGAGTACTCAATAGATTTCATAATTTGATAAACTAATAACTGTTAACACAAAAGATATTTAATCAGTAAAGTGTCACTTGTTTCCTAAACACTTAATAGAACACTCATGCTGGAATTCAGTTGGAAAACAAAAATATTTAACAAAAATATTTTACAAAAATGAATATGGCAAACGAATCCATCAAACATACTTTATATATACTAATACTTTGGCCAATTTTAGTAAACAAGTATGTCTGTGGCATTTGCAGAAAAACAGCTAAATAAGTTACTATCACATTTAAATTGTGGTGTGGAAAGTTATGAAGTTTGTTAATAATGGAAAGTGGAAACTACACCTTGATAGTCTTCAGAACAGTTCGGGTAATTCATGTCCTGTGTTTATTGTTGATTGATATAACTTGTGACAGAAATGTATTTGAAGAGTCGATTCTGAGAATTCAAGGAGGTGATTATCTTTCCAAATTTGAGAATAGAAGAAATTTTTTTAGACATAATAAATATCATAACCTGTTTTTTATCTGCCTTCTTATTCCCTATCACATCCTTCAAATTGTTTTCGCTGTACATGGAGTAATAAACCATGATCTAAATCTTTCCTTCACTGCTCTTTATATTTATTACTTTTAATTTAAAAATAACATTGTTTTTTTTATATTATTCAGTATGACAAAATGTGTGGAAGTCTTAAAAGTCTTCTCAAACTTTAAAAATTAAAAAAAACATGGTCATATCTGGCAATGCCATGTTTGAGAATCCACAATATGATCCCAATTCAAATAATAATTTTACATTTGTATTGCCACTGAACGAAAATTCCTTTCATCGTTGATCCTAATTCTACGTTCATTTGTTTGACCTGTGTCACCATTTAGACAAAGTTTTTCAATTTCACATTTGTACTGACCAATTAAATGACAGTAGTAAAATCACATTTTAACATATAAATTATACTTTAAAAATGTTGACACAAAGTTTGTTATAACTAAACTTTCATTTTATTTTTCAATTCCTCATTTCACTTACTATAATGTTTTCTGGTACACTCATTAGCATTTATTTTTCTTGAGGATTTCAAATATAATGCATATAATATTATTTGATTTAAACTACAGCTCTAACCTAAGTACATTTAATAAACTTCAAATGTATAAACAGAAAACAATAACACAATCATGAAATAATAACAGAATTAAGAGTAAATATTTTGTTATCTGAGCTTACAAATCCCCATATATTAATAAAAATACTTAAGAGAAAAAAGTTGAAATGTAATTAATGTAGCATATAACAACAACTTTGTTGGTTCCTTCAGTTATAATTTAAACACCATAATTATAAACATTATAATTTATGGATTTCATTTATAGACTTTTCTTTAGCGGAGAGATAAATCCGTGACCACAAACGTGACACTAACATGAAAATGACGGCACAGAGGAGTTGATGAATTTCAGCTTAGGAGAAATAATTATTTTCTATTTAATTTATGTAACAAAATTATTATTTAATATCCTACTGATTATTGGGCCAACGACGCTTCTGATAAAGGTATAATATTTCACTGGTTTTGTGGTTTATAGTGGTATAGCTTTTCACTTAATTTTTTTTTTAATTTATAATAAGATTTTATTTCCATGCCTTTAACATTACTGGGTATCCTTTTGTATAAAAATAGTATTATAAACTATGACCGTGACTAGTCATGATCTAAAGATTAAAAAAAAATTGCTACAATATTCACATACCTTCTTTAAATACTTTTAGAATAACTTAAAGGAATCTCTAATACGAAAGACAATGCAAAGAATAATAATGTATGGATGGCTCTAAAAAGGACATTGTGAGCGATAGTAGTGTATATAATGTAGCGGTAGTGGTATGCAATATATTGTGTCAGATCATGGTGATCGATAAAGAGCACTTGAAACTTTGCGTGAGTTTGTAAATTTTGCAACTTTGTGTATGTTTTCTAAAATACATCAAAACGCTTAAGAGTAATGCCTTCACAGTACTTTTAACCATTTGATTGAAGCCTAGTTTCCAGGCACAGCATTAAGGTGAATGCTCAGTTCACAGTCATAACATTTAAATATACATACTCTTGATTTGCCAATTTGAAATACACAATTTTAACATTATAATTTATTTGAACGTGTGTGTGAATAGTTCAAAAGCAATTTTTCATTTGCTCTAAGAGATTGTTATTGCAAGATCAAGTCTACCACGCATACTGCCAACCAAGTGCGCTTTACACAAAACTTGAACAACAACTCGAAAAATAATGCACAGAGTTTTGTGAATTGTGTGTATAAAGTTTGATATGTGTAGTAGAGGTGTGGCATATTTATTGTCACCAGTATAAATACTCAATATTTCAGATCAAAATACGTACTTGATATGCAACATAAAAAAATACTTGGTATCGTAAATACTTACATGGTATGGCCGTCCGGATGTTCGTACAATGGTTACTTTATAATCGGGCTCTGACATATCCCTACCTCTTTCTCTAACTAGCTAGAGCTATTTCACTCACACATATCATACTAAGTTTTTCTCGCTCTTTCATATTAAAACGTATACGAAATAAAGAATAAATTGAATATTTAAATACCCGTAAATCATAATACTTTTAAAGTTTGTAATATAAGTATGATAAACATACTCGTGTACTCGTTTTATTTATTACGTTAAGTATTGCTTCACACTGCAGTTTGGGGACAAATATTTAGTCAATACGACAAGTACGAGTATTTTAATATAAGGATTTTAAGTACGATGCTCTTTCGTCTAATGATTGTACGTTTTTCTATTGAAGTGCATCAACTGTGCAGTTGAACCTTATCACTTTGTAGTGTAAATATTATAAGTAAATAGTGTATATAAAAACTTACTGTTAATTAGGTGAAATTCTAATTTTGTCGTTATATCCTCAAGAAAGTCCTGAGTATTATACAGACTAGGTGATTATTTTGCTTCTTGCAATATTTACAAAACTAAATTGTGATTCAAAACAGCTACAACTAATTTAAGGAACATTTGAATAGAAAACATCCAACTGTAACCATAATCAATATGGAACAATTTGTTTGTTTCAAAATCTTACATTATTTTAAAACGATTTGGCTAAAATACAATAATACATGACAAAAATTTAAAAAAAATATTTTTGTAATGACGTTAATTTTTTTTTAAATTAGTGGTAATTATTGTAAAAAATGTGATTAATTTTTTAAATATGCTATCTAAATGACTATGCCAAATGAATTATTTAGTAACCAGTCCTAAGGCTGGAGCCATAAATATTTGTTAGTATGAAGAAAAAATTAAACACTATATTTTATTAAAAATGTCTCGGTTTAGAAATTACCGCCAATTTTAGCTATAAGAAATAAATGATATGAGCATTGAACCTTTCATGATAGGTGACAATTAAGATTATTGCACGTCTCCCGCAACCGTAAGTTAATAATAAGCATTTGTAATATGGTGCTCTCCCAACGGAATTACGCTGCCCATACTCTCGAGTATTTTGTCACCATTATTTTATAATACTCGTCCTCGTCGTATTCAATATCTCAAAATACTCGTATCGCCCTAGTCCAACGTACAGTTATTTAACTATGTCGGACCAGTGTTTGAACTAAAAATGTAATGATTCGACTTCGCAAACAGAGTTGAAATTAAACAGTATTAAATCGATTTACGTCTGTGATGAAGAGTTGACGGGGCTGCCCCGTCGATGCGCTCGTCCTTGTATTGCTTGCATGCATAATAGACTTAACCGAATTCTCGAATCAAACCGATTGTACTCGGTTCCTGCGTATATTATAATAGCTCGTTCGATCATATTTTATCGTCGACGAATACATTCCTTGCACGTGTTTTAATATATTCATTAGTTTGTTCCAGTTGTGTTTTGTTAGTCTCATTTTAAATCTGTTGATTATTTAATTTGCATATTTTAAACTACAATGGCGGTCCGAGAATGAAGTCCACAGTTAGAAAGGTTTTTGACAAACCAATAGACGGAAAATGTTCTTTGTCTTATAAATATTCCGGGAATAAGAGCACGATTATTACACACATCTCAACATAGAAAGAAGCATTCGGATTATTCGACCGCTTATTTACGAGTTACGTAAATTTTCTAACTTACCAGAAGTTGATAATTCTATAGATTTTTTATTGTTTTGATTATTTAACCGCCTAATTTGTCAGCCACCCGATTAAATAACTCAAAAATGAACAAGTTTTTAAAATAAAACGATACTATTCGAGGATCATTGTTAAATCGACTTGGTCAACTCTGTTTACACGAATTTTCAAAACGACTAAAACTCAGTTTGATAAATTTCCGCGTTTACACATCTATAATTTTAACCGCTATACTACTTGAAGACGCTATAAGCTGGAACTCCTTGGAGCCGCTCGACTGAATTGCAGCTGGAAGTCGAGTGCTAATGCTAACACTCATTCCGATACCGACACTGACAAGAGTTGTGATTTTGCGCCGTCTCTTTTACATGATTTGATTTCTTTAGGCGGCCATCGGTTCCTGCGCCAGGGGTTATAAATTCGCGGCCACTTGTCTGACGTGTTAATTGTAGCGGCGTTCAGTGTCGGAGGCGTCGCTTAGCAGCCAGCGTTGGTCGTAGCGGCTGTAGGCATAAGAAATTTGAATCGTGCGAACGTGCGGTGGTCGATATTTATTGCGGCGACCTCCGAGGTCAAGAATGCTAGTTTGAGGCTCCCCATTTATCGCGTTGGTCATGGCGGCCTTCGGCATAAGGGACGCAGTTATCTTCAATTCTAAGTTTATTTCTTTGACACTTGTAACATCTGCTTACGTAAAAAAACACAACTGCTCACGTGGCGTTGATCTAACTTATACTGCCCCACTTGTTCTTTAACGTTTTCTGTGCATTGCTTATTCGCTGCAATTTATATTTTACTGTATATAAATTTATGCAAATATTTAAGTTGATACAGTTTTAATGAGCACGCTGGTCTAAAATATTAAACGGTTTTATTTAGCTGCAAGTTCCTTACGTTGTATACCTGCTGTTTCGACTTGACCGATTCTCATTAAATTTGACATCGACGGTATTGACCGAATGAAATTAATGCTCTAAGGCAGCGTTTTGTAGAAAATGAGTCTAATAATCCACATACATTTTTGCAATATTTTTACAAAAATGTTTTGATGTCAACTTTTCGAAACATATCAATAGCATTAAGAATATTTCTATCTCTATCAGTTACAGTTGCATCTGGAGAAAGAACTTTTTCTAAGTTAAAACTGATAAAGAATTAATTTAAATTCAACCAAGACTGATTAATTTATTTATTATTTCTATAGAATTGGAAATATTAAAGCGTTTGTATACCAGAGGAATATTAATATCTGATTTGGCAAGTCTAAAAGCGATAAACGTTTTTTAAAACATTTAACTTTTTGTTAATTATTTATTTTAGTCTCGGACATTTATTAAAGTTTCATAGTTGTTATTCATTAGTTTAATTATTAATATGTTTCATTAACAATTTTTATAATATAAATAACATAATTTATTGTTTATTATATTTTAGTGCATCATATTTTATAATCTCAATTTTTTTTCAATTAAATAATTTTCTGATTCAGATTTAATTTTCAAAATTTGTACGTATTATATGTCTTTAATTCATTTTTTATTTTGATATTATAATATGTCTATGTTGTAACATTTGTACGTCTCCTAAGGCAGAATTTGTTTAAACCATTTTACTACTGACTTAAACTGAACCGTGCATATATTCCTACTAATAATGTATTATTATTATTATTATTTTATTGTAAATTTTAAATAAATAGATTGATTTTTAAAGTTGTTCTTTTGTACATTTCCCTAACCACCTAACCGGACCCAATTCTGTTCTAGAAGCATAGTCAGACAAAATAGGATAGATGAAGGGTGGCATTGTCAGTTTTGCGCACGGGCCTGTCAATGATTTATATATAATTTAATTCAGTCGGTCTACCAAATATTACCAATATTTAACTTTCAATCTTCCTTCCAAATTCCAAGGCATCGTTCTTTACCTCGAAGAGAATTTCGAGTTTTTTTCCAATTCCGGTCATAATCGTATAGTTCTTTGTGCATAATTCAAGAGGTTCATCTATCTATCACTGACTATCATTGACGGTGCAAAATATTAATTTACCCCGTTAAATTTGGATCATACAAAGATTAAAATAGTTCATCGAATAAAATTTATTTAGGATAATGAAAATGAAACAATTTGACATGTTTGAGGAAAAGCAACGATAAATACGGATGCTTTAGAAAAGGAAACTGCCTCTGTCCAGGGAGCGTGAGATTATAATATCGTCAAGTCGCACGTGAAAATAAAATTTAATCCACTAACAATTATGTGGTAGGAAGCAAATATACTAGCAAAATGACAAAACCTGCGTAAATGATTTGTGTATTATTGTGTAAAAGAATCTGTGACATTCGAAGACCCTCTTGATGTGACAGATAAAAGCTTTAATTTGTATGAAATGTGAATCTAGCGTAGCGATGGCTGCTCTCCAGTTTCCCGTTCGTAACATTGATTCAACCAGCGAGAAGAGCGGACGCCGCAACTATCAAGCCGTATCACGACAGAGTTTATTTTCGAAGCAATAACTTTGTGCGCTCAGATGCAGCGTTTCCTTCAAATATGTATATGAAATATATATAATTTCTAGTACACCACGAGCGTTCATAAGTTTGAAATCGCAACGATGCAACAACTATTGCCTCGGGTTATATTCTCGCTGACAAAAATTTGATGTCCCGTCTGAATTTTATTTACTTCATTAAATAATCCATCGGATTTTACGTCATAACGCATATATACACAACGTCGAATCAAAATCCGTACGCTTGAATTAATATATTTGCAATTTTGAACATCCCTGGAAATTGGCAACATAGTCTATATCGTCGATAGCACACTACCACGGAATACCTGGCCCAAGGACGTCGCGACAGCCACCTATCCAGATGCAGACGGAATCGTTAGAACAGCTGACGTACGTACCAAGGGAGGCACTCAAAGATAATCCGCAAAGAAGTGAGTGATCCTATCTACTGATCAGGTCGTCCTCCATCGACAACTGGACGCAACTTCCCCAACAGACGATGTACGGCGGGAGAGATGTCCGGACAAACACAGAAACCAACGCAACGATCGGGCGGCCGTGCGTTCATAACCCCTGGCGTCGCAACCGCTAGCCGCACAATGGGGTCACATGGCGATATATAATACTACATAGCATAATCATGAGTTCAGTTGTCATTAGTTCGGTCAGTTCACGGTTCAATTTCGAAGTTCTATTACAAATTCAAAACTATCTGTGTTGAAGTTTGTAATTAAAACGTAATTGCCACTCATCGCCCCAACGAGTTCGATGTTCTCATCGGCGCTTACTCGCAGCGGTGGTGGAGCACGTAAGGATGCCTCACTCAACTCTGTTTCGAAGACCGTTTCATGAATAAGCTATTAGCTCAAACGTTGCGCCGAGACGTTTCAATCTGTGGACATTATGACAGTAATGAAACAAAACAGAAAGTTCTCGGAACTAACAAAAAATTACTCCTGGTCGTCGGTCAGTGCACTCCAGTTGAGAAAATTGGAAATATATTGATCACTACGAGTCTTGGGGGTAACATCAAAACAGTTTCAACTTTGTCTTCAGCTCGAGTTAATGCCATACGGTCCATGCACGTAAGAAAGAGTATCGTCTCTCTTATGATCCTCGCGATCATAAATTTTGAATTACAATAAAACCATTAAAGATTTCAGATTTTTAACTAACCGATACGTTATCTGTATAGCCAGTTTCCGAGCAACGGACACCAATCGACCGGTCGAAAGAACACGCCATCACGCACTCGCAGTTGCTGCGTTCGCTAGGTCAGCGTGCGTGAAGACATTCCAATCGCATACAAATTTAGTTTTTTTTCGTGGTATCCTTCCCGCTCAGCATAACGTGATTAGCACTGCGGTAGATATAGAGATGATCCTGCGCCCGCGAACATCGGCAAGAAAACAAAGATGTCGGTGGCCGCCGAGAAACGCCAGACAAAAGCCACGCACTCAAATACTTCATAAATGGTCAACTAAGTTAAAAGAAATTGAAGGAGCGAGTAGGCTAGAAGCTTCATGCCATCAGAAAGTGTGTTGCAGCCTAATATAAGGTGGAACGCCGAGTAGCTGGCTAATTTAATCAGGAATAATACCTGAAGAGCTCCAAGGTTAAGGGAGCATCCAAGAAACCTGCTAGCAAAGCAGCAAAGGCAAAGTAAGAAGACGAAGGCAGCTACCAAACCTGCCGGTCAGAAATCCGCATCTGCCTAGAAAGCCGCGTCTGCAAAGAAAGCACAGCCTGCTGCGACGAAGTTTCCCAAGACCAAGAAGTCAGCCCAGCCATTTACAAAGAAGCCTAAACCGCCCAAGCTAAACGTCGCGTCGAAAGTGACTAGTTCCGCTAAGAAGGCAGCCCCCAAGAAGTGGAGACTGCTTCAAAGATTTTGCGGTGCGAGCGCTACTAGCTGCTAACAATATGTACGTGTCCCGTGATTCACTCACCCACTAACTTGACACTGAAGCCTTTTTCAGGGCTCTCACGTGAGTTTCTGTTATTCGAATGTCTTATTATTTTGTTTCCTTTTTAACGCATATGGTAAGTCTTTACGCTTTTAAAAATGTGATTAACTGGACGCGAGTCAATGTATAACTGTCGCACTTGCTAAAAATACCTTTATTTTTATATCGGTGCTATCTTCGAAATATCGGATAATTTGATAAATCCGTTGACTTCTAAAGATAAAAAAGTATTCGGTATAATTTCAATGAATATAAAACTTTCCGTCTATCCGTCTGTCTGTTCATTTTACTCGGAGGCTATTGGCACTATATAGAACTGTTCATAGGTAAGTGTCTTCTATGAACTGGTATACAATTAAATAGCAAAATAATTAAAAATAAGATATTAGGTGTGTGGCACATCATACATGTAACTGAGGGAAGATAAAATATCGAGTGCACATAGGCGTGTGGTGTAACGTCAGAGAGATCTTATTAGATATGTGAGATTTACGATCCTAGTCGTAAAGTGTCCCCCTCCCCACCTCTAACTTTTGAACTAACGCGTGCAGTTTTGAAAAAATTAGGGTAAAATCCACTTTAAAATAAAGTTTAAATGAAAATTAGTTTCAAAAAGATACGTTCTGTAGTTTTTGAGATATGGGATATTTTTCGTACCGATCGCAGCAATAAATCTGTTTTATCACAGTGCCTTTAAGAAATACAAATTTATTTTTGCGTATGAAATAAATTTGATATTGTTTGGTGCTACAGAATCCTTCGTGCACGAGTGAAACTTGCACTTGTTGGTTTTTTATGACAGTTCCTACACACCGATTGCGAACTCAATCTGGCGGTCGACGGGCTTATAGCGCTACCAATTGTTTAATTCTGTATTAGTTTACCGAGTGGAATGATACGAGATCGATCATTTCATCACAAAAGTTTTGGAGAATTCAAGATATTTACATCGCGCAGTAAGTATGTAAAACTCGTTGTATTTGTGATAAATTATATTATTTTAAAGTTTAAAATGACGAAACAAGTTTTGTTGATGAATATTTAATCTGACGTTATCACAGATTGTAGCCGAGAAATCACGCGCCATACGCAACGCATTCTGTCGGAGCAAATTAAAAATATAAGACCAAAATATGAATCCCCGGTTATCATACAATATTGATAGCGAGAAAACTGTATTGATTTTTTAACGAGTGTTTTCAAAGAGCGCATTAAACCTATGAGCCTATCTGGATATCCGGCAGATGGCATCGTTCGACAGCCATTATAGCTTACGGACTGCGCCGCGTAGCGTCCGCCGTTGCTCAAAGATGGCGATGTGTCCGCATAAACCACCGCCAATATATCAAAGTACCGTTACATGTATTGACACCTGTTAATTTAGAGATTTTTTTTTTAAATTCAAATAATTAAATACGAACACGTATCATTCGGAATGATACAATTATGTTATCATAAAAGTTAACAAATTGGAAAACACAGCTCGTTCTTTAAGTGCAATGTTGCAACACTCGCAAGTAAATGGCTACGTACTGTGAGACGCGAGCATGTAAAAATAAATGAATAACTATCACAAGGGCACAGATACGTTTGTGGGTACATTATGTACGATACACGCATGTGACCTACCCTGAAAAGAAGCTGATGACCGATACAAACGTTATTTGAAAGTTTGTGTTTAATTTCAAAAAATAAAAAAATCTAATTTTGTGTCTCAAAAATTGTTCTGAAGAATGATTTGTTTTATTTCAGTCTGCTCCATTAACCAATATAACTGGTAACGAGAGTCATCGCGTCATAGATTCGTTTACAGGCAGAGGGGTTTATGATCGATTATAATATAAACTATTGCAATATAAAAGAAAACTTGTCAATTACGAGTGGCACTCGCACTACAGGGGTTCCATACACATTTACGTTTTTAAAAAAATCTTTTAATGGTACATAATATTCCTAAGCAACTTTCAAAAAATTGTAATCTTTTAGAACGGAATTATACTGTTACTATATCTGTTTAGGCGCTTATTTAAAAGAAATATTTTTTTATGTGATACAACTACAAATTAACTATTTTTCTATACTTACATACTGAGGAGACCTTGCTTCTTGCTAAATTTCACGATTATAGGTCAACGGGAAATACCCTATGGATTTTGGTTTCCTTGTGAGCGTCGAAATATGCGACATAAACGGCTGTGTGGTGTATGACGCCAAACTGTCTGCTATAGAATAAGGTCAATAGGTCACACTTTAAAGCATCACGTCTCGAGTGTTTGTGCTAAATACTGTCTGTCGCTGTTCAACTATATCAGTTTAGTTACGTTCGTATGTTACGTGTAGGTAATTGTACATAGGTATTGTAAATTATAAATTAGATAGGTGTTTCGGAAAACTGTTTTATGAAGGAATTTGAATTGTCGAAATTCGTTATTTATCTATAATGGTGCCCGGAACATCAGTGTATTATATCTTTTTTCTTATTCTGTATACAATCTGATAATATTACAATTTGCACTAAACTTTATACGATAAAATTCCTTTAATTCTTGTATATAATATTCGGTTCCGTTATATTTCATCCACGATCTTAAGTAATGTTTAAGAAATGCTAAGAGGCGTTGACGTGGAATAATATTTGGTACAAAGTGATACATGTCACGCCCTATCTCGCGTAATGTTTAGGGTTATGCGTGATGTTGCGAAGTGATACTGCTTGTTCGGAAGTGATGAATGATGTTGCATTACATTTCAACGTACCGTTTTGTGCGTGTATAATTGAAATTTAGTTAGAAGTAATGAATATAAAGTTGTATCGACACTCGACATCTCTAATTTGTAATAAACACTTCCCCTTTGACAACAAATAGTTGAAACGAAATGCCGCTGCTGCCAAGACACATTTCAATAAAATAGACTTGACTGTCGACCCTCAGAAGGGCTTTTTTATTATTCTGGTTTTATGGGAACATTTTGACGTTGCGCGCAGAATAAATAAGTTTTATGTTCTTGGTAAAAGTACGGGCTGGATGTTAAGCAGCACGCCATCCCATTCGATGGACGCATCAGACAGAAGTCTGTTGAGCTCTTCGTCGTTGTGGATCCAGCTCCAAGTGATTCGGAATAACTGGGGCTTTTATTGTCCACGAGCAGCGTCGCCTGCCAACTTTAGCGTCTGAATGACCAAGTGCTCCATCCGTGATGGCAGCGAGGTAAACGGGAGCGCCGGCATCGAAGTGTTCGATGTAGTTTCCCTTCCCGAGCAATCAGTGGATTCGTCCCACGGTAACCTTAGCTCTGCAGCGGCCCGACTTTGCCTTTTTCTTTACATTGCGTCCTTTACCGCGACGTGATATTTGTATGTATAAAAATTTCGAAAATATTCGCAAAAATCCGTTACATTCAGATGCCAAGAAACGTTCTTATTTTAATACGTACAAGGCAAGAATGTAGCATTACAAGTATACAAGTTCATATAACGTCAAGTAAAGATCCGCATTGCAATATGTCATCGTCTCAGTCACTGGTCTATCTCACGTACCGGCCACGTAATATATGAGTAGTGAGTAGTAATTTGATGCATTATGACGTTGTACGTAGCCAGCAGCCTTCGAATGTCATACCAACTTCCTGAAACATTCGACAGTAATATTTTTAGGCTTTGAAATTATAAAAAGGTATAGCTGGCTTCTAGATAAGAAATTTGATCCTGATAAGATGAGGAAGTGATACGAGGGTCGTTCCTCTACGCTTTATGGTCATGAAATGTTACGGTGTGTATATTTTGCAGCATACTTGTTGCATACTCAAATTCATCTCTTGAAAGTATGCATTAACTGCAGACAATAATAATATAGATTTTAAAAACACACTTCATTTGCGTGTAACTTTGAAAAATGTCTTCGTTTAATATTGAACGTGTGTCTTAATGTTTCTGTAATATTAATGAATGAATGTTACGAGTAATATATCAAATATAAAACTTTATTCACGAATATGTTTATTATATAACGTCTTAATTTCCTTTTAGATTTTGCTCCGTAGTGCGGTAACTTCTGAAGTGATACGCCGTAAAATACCTCTTTAGAATCGACTTAAATTCCCTCTGTCGCTATGAAAACGTAAAATGTTTTCGTCCATCCTCCCGCGAACAGTTTTGGACGAACTCTGATTCGTTATTACTGCTTCGTGTGATCATTGCAGCCATAAATATACACCCATACACACATCTATCCAATCATACCGAGAGGTATGGACGCCGTAATTATAAACCATTTTAGGATAAACAGAGTTCCTTTACGAAGCAGTAACTTCGTGCGTTCAGATGCAAAGTTTCCTTAAAATATGTATGCACATATGCACAATTTCTATTCCGGGGACGTTTTCTTGAATGATGCGAGTAATATGAATGATAGATGTTATATTTTTGATTGAAATGTGATGTTCCATCTGGGTTTTAATCAGTTAATTATATGATACATTCGATTTTACATGGTGACAATTATACAACGTCAAATATCCTTATTTAATCCTTAATATAATATTTGTGATTGTAATTATTGAAGCAACGTCAAAATGAAGATTTATGTTTTAAATTTTATGTTAGTGCTTAGTATAAGTTACATTAATATAGATGCTTGATTTTATTTATATTATACTAATAAATACTTTTGCTTAGTACTGAAGTGTTCAATGGTAGTTTATTTGAAGTTCTGGCAATAAAACCAAATCCTTCTTTTTTCCACTAAAATTTTCATATCAATTTCTTTTAAACGATTTTTGAGAAAGACGTTTCTGTCAGAGTAATGGAACTAACTTATAAGATTTCCAATGTTTTACTTGTGAAATAAAAATGTCGTAACGATCAACATGCCATTTTTACATATTCTTGATATTTCCTATAGGTTTTTATTAACTATTGAATTATAAAAAATGCTTCAAAAACAGCATTTTTATTAATAAAATAAATAAAAAATATGATTTGGTACCTTCATTTCGTAATTAATTTAATAATCTATGACAAGCTCCTAATTCTCCTCTTGTTATTATCAATTGTTGGAGCCATATTTTTATATTTAACTTACGTTGTTCCTTAATTGAAGCGCTCAATATACGACTGTCGCTGCACGTTGTTTCTCCATAGTGTCCGAGCGACGTGAGAGTTGTGCGTGAACAGCCGAGACACTTGTGTAGCGACATCAGTGTACAGACATTTTCTGCGACACCGAAACGGTTGCGTTATGTGTGAACGGTGCAGACATTAGTGTCACACATTTGTGTCGCAATTAGTGTCGTAGTCTATACAGACCTTAACACAAAAGACTCATAACAACCATATATACTAGTCGGTACAGAGTGCTACATAGCGACAACCGAATGCGTGAGTCGATGCGGCGACCGAGTCCAAGCGTGCCGTACCGCATTCTCGACCAATCGCGACACGGCACTCATGGGGCTTATCGACCACCGCCTATTCGCTTATTAATGCTGCACATTCCGTCTTTTTCTGAAGTATCTAGCTTCATAAATAATTTTTTTACCAGAGTAGTTCTATAAAATACTGTTAAGAGAAATCCCGGACGAAGAATTATCCGTATAAAACTATTCATAAAGTGATCACACATCAGATTACAATTTTTTGACAAAAGCTGTAATATTATTCATTATAATCGAATTTTAGACGATGATCACAGATGTTACCGGTCAGCTGTTGATCACCACTTATACGTTGGCATACATATCTATGTATAGCGACTTGAGCTCGATTCCCTACTTGACTAAACACCGAGAGGCACTTCACGGAAAATTGGTTGATCTAATTGTTTCATTGAGAAAAATTTAATAAATGTTAATAATCCAAAGCGGTATTTAATCATGTCATCATGGCTTCTTCTGTGCCTTTGCAGTTGCTCTGACCAGTGATTGTTTGAGAGAAGTGACAACGACTGTATGCAGCATGGCCATCAAGAAAATAAGTCTGCTGAACTTCTTCGTGTTTAATTTAAACATTTTATAAAACGATCTGAAACTTTTAAGTTGCCCATTTCAAAGTTTAGAAACCTTTGAAACACGTGCACTCTATCCCACGTTTGCAGCCAAATTTACTCTTCATTGAAATGAGCCAATAAACAAATATAAATTGCTGAAGGTGTCCTCGCTGGTGAAATGAATAAAAGGTACAAGTTCACAGCTGAAAGCTAAAAACTTGTTTCATCTAAATAGAACGCATTGAGGAATTGACGTGACGGAGACTAATTCAAAATAATGGAGAACAATATGCGGCCCTGAGAAGGGCCTTTTCGTTCTGTTCTGTTCTGTTCACACGCGTGCGGTCGTTGGAATGGCTACTGTATTGAGCATGATCTTGCACCGAAGCGCCAACTGGATGTCCTCGGGCATTATGGTCACGCGATTAGCGTGAACGGCACACAAGTTGGTGACCTCGAACAGATTCATAATATACACCTCGCTTGCCTGCTGCAAGATCAGCATTGCCGAGCGCTGGATGCGGAGGTCGGCCTTAAAGACTTGAGCGATTTCCCTCACCAGACGCTGAAACGGTACTTTCCGAATGAGAAGCTTCGTATCCTTTTGGAAGCGTTGAATCTTGTAAAGGTCGACGGTGCTTGGCCGATAACACGACTTCTTCACTCCACCGGTGGCAGGCATGCTCTTCCGAGCCTCCATCCTGAGGAACCGCATGCGCCGTGCCTTATCCGCGGTCGTCTTGCAGCGAGAAGTATGCTTAGTGCGAGCCATTACAGAACTTGATTATTAATCTCTGCTTTGCACGTACAGGCCCTCACATTTATATACGTTCTGGGTGACAGGAGCGGGGGCGAAGAGAAAACTCACTTTCGCAGGTAAACGAATTGTCGAAAATAGAGTCGTCCCGCTCGCACGAAATTTTCAACCGACGCGCGGATTTAATCTGAGATAAAAGGCTATCGCAACGTTCACAGTAAATTTGGATAACCGGATTGATGATTGCATATGAATTTTTTGAACACTGCTGGCTTATAATTTTGAAACCCGCTGCAGTTAAACAAGCGCCGGTATTTGCAGCAGGTTCAAAACTTGTAGTTTTGAACCTGCTGCAATTATATGAGCGCCGCGACAGTATTATACCTCCTTGTCCGAGTGTATTTCGGACTTGTCACGATTGCCAATAAAAGTGTGAAAAGCAAGGAAAACTTTGTAGTGATGATGTAGATTTACATTTCATCACAAAATGCAGACATCGATACGTTCTCTGTTGCACTCTCAGCTGATACGTTTACTTTCTGATAGTGTACGTGCTCCTTGGAATCCCTGGCAAGAAAACAAAGATGTCATCGACCGTCACTCGAAAAATTCAGAGATGACAAACAACGCCACCAAAGATCTAAAGGAACCAAACGGTTTGTCTCTTCAAGCCATCAAGAAGTATGTTGCTGCACAATATAATGTGGATACCGAGAAGATGTTTCTTTCCATTAGGAAGCATCTGAAGAGCTCAGTCAAGTTGAGCGCTCTCGTATTTCGTTAACTTGTTATTTTGTGAGAATTGATTTTAAAATTCATGAAGATATTAAGTATTAAAACTTTATCCGTATTTTGCAATTTATGTTAAAAAATATTAATGCTTCCATTTATGAAAAGTAGTAATTGAAAGTAACGGAAAATGCATTTAAACATAATAAAATACTGGTGAATAATATACAGAAAGGCAGAAGAAGCCGAAAAAAAAGAAAAGGAATGTGTGTTATAACGCACCTGAACCTCAGACCATCTCTTTAAATTCCTTCTCACACTGACAAATCTAAGAACACAAACTTAAGTGATCCATACGTTTTTCTGTTAACGGAGACATCGTGTCTTTATAAGAATGCAGTCATCGGTTTTATAAAAATAAAGTATTTCTTTTTTAAATGTTTTTAAAGTAATGTCACGAGAAACATAACATTTCACAATCATGGTGCACACCACACACTACACTGACATAAATATATGTAGACGCAATACATATGTTTGCAAAATACTCGGCACACTTGAAATGCACATCATGAAATGTATAAGTAAAGCCATGCACTAGTTGCAAAATTAATTCGATTTTTCTTTGATATTTCTTTCTGCTTGGTCGGGCTTGTGTGTGCTTTCATCCGTGCACAAGTTGTAAAAGTGATTTTGTGAATTTTTTAAAATTCATTAAGATATTATTAGTACGAAAACTTTATCCCAATTTTGCAATTCATGTTTTTAAAGTATTTATATATTAATTTAGGAAAACTAGTAATTGAAAGTAACGGAAAATACATTTCCAAATGTTTTTCTATATCCATAAATATTTAAGCCATACATACATAGACAGGAAATTTGTCAGACTTTAATAATTATTTAAAATCGATAATTTGTTTTCTAATTTATAATTATTCTATAATCGAGGGTTTTAAAATATTTTAAGTAACTTTGTTAAATCATTACGGGTTCCGCGCATGTACTGTACGTTACTATTTATTTTTATTTTGTTATTGGCCGGTGTCGGTAAGTCTCCGTACCCAGAAGCTCCTTCTCAAGCTGGATGGGGGGGGGGGGGGGTTGCTTAAAAATATTACTTAATATTTTTCTTAATTTCACGTACACAACAGCTTTTCTCACAGAACTTCAGTACGAACGGCGTTAACCTGAAGAGATATGTCACCCTGACGTACGGACAGACAGCATCGTTTTCGATTCGTTCCATATTCCCTCTAGTAGTGATGATAATGTGTGCTTCTGTCCACAACACGTAAGTAAGTACCTACATAGTTTCATTGCATCAAATATACTTTAAATATATTATCGATGAAAATACGGAATACGCATATGGAACTCGTAATAAAATATTTGCTTTTTCTTCGTTATGACAATATTTATGTGATACAGCCAGGCATTTTCTAATGTAACTTTATGTTCTGACGCATTTGTCCGCTAGTTTTCACACAAAACTATTCACTTTTCAAGTAATTAACTCAAAGAAGAAAAACTCCTAGGTGATAAATATCCATCTAAAAGCTGTATCTGACATTTGTTTGGTATTTTCAGTAAAGCACCGATTCATACACAAATAGTCCGTATATAATCGGCTCCATTTAAATGCATAATAGTACAATTACTTGCAACAAGGGAATTGTTTCTTAACCTCGAAGTGTAACAATAGATAAACATTAAAATTTTAAATTTTGAAGAGGTAATGCGGGGTATAAAAATGTTCATGTTGGTACTGCAAATAGTGAAATAAGCTACTGTGTCTGTTGTCAACTTTTCGTCCATTTTATATTTAACATAAAATATAATTATCGTATTAAAAAAAATTGTAATTATAATTAAAAAAAAATTGTTACGTGAAAAAATAACAAAAGAACTTTTAAAAATAGTAAAATGTTCTGTAGAAAACTTAGATTTTATTTTTACAGTTTTGACAAGAAATTTTGTACAATAATTAAGTATAAATTCAATTAAAGATGACTCTTTGTAATACAATTTTACATAAAAATATATGACAACGGCAATTTACTTGTAGATTCACGAAATAAAACAAAATAAAAACCAACAATACTACTCAAGTCTATTCAATATGGCCGACGTCACAATTACAACGAATCGGTAAGCGCCATTCGCCTCGCGCTCCAACACACGTTTCGTATTTTTAATGTTCATTTACCACAGCCCGTACAATCACCGCACTACTATTTCGCAGTGTGGTTGGCTGTCAAGATTGCTTTTGTAACAATAAGTCCGCCATCTGTCTATTTAGCTTTATACTTTACAGAAAAGTGTGATAAATAAAAAATGAAATGAACGTAAAAATTTATCAATAAAGTGAAACAGCATAGTGATTGCTTACATTATGCTTTTATTTTAATTAACTTTCATAATTAATTCAGGAGATACGTAACTTAATTAAATATACTATATTAGTATCGATTGTTCAGTTTATAGCATGGGAAATGAATATATCAAATGTTTGATTAATTACTGTTAAATTCTGAAAAATAAGTATACCTCAAATATCATCTTAGATAAAGCGAATTCTTGTGATCAATCGATAGCTATGACAGATATAGTTGACAAGATTATAGTAAAATTGTAGGGCGCATTTGGTTGAAAAATTTTGTTTCTTGAATACTAACATCTTCATGAATTTTGAATTCTAAATTAATACGTGACGTTAAAATTTTTTATTTTATGTTGCTTATAGTTTATATAAGTGTGTGTGCGTTCGCGTGCACGGTACTTGTGTATGAACCGGAAAGAGGATTACATTCGGACTGAGGAAAATACGTTAGTAATGGATATGGTCGAATAAATATTCTCTTCAACTCCCACAGAAATTACTTTTGGTCATTACTTTTTTTTTAATTGTTAAATTATTAACAACTCGTCAACCTTAAGTTTAGAAGAGGATGTTCGGACGTAATTATCTTCAAAACCTGAAAGAATAAATAAACATTTTATAATAACTGTTTACTACTTATTCTACGGTGTACACTACAAGTATGCCGAGTATTTTGTAAACATATGTATTGTGTCTACACATATTTATTTCAGTGTAGTGTGCGGTATGCAGTGGGATCTTGAAATATTATTTTTTTCCTACACGTGACTAAAAAAAGAAATACTTTGTTTGTTTTTTTTAAGATTGAGAAAGGAAATACTTTATTTTGATGAAAACGATGAGTTTATCTTTATAAAAGCTACCATATCTTCATTAACAGAAAAATATATGTATCATTTAAGTTTGGGGTTCTTAGATTTCCCACTGTAAGTAGGAAATCAAACAGAATGTTTGAAGTTCATGTGCGTTATATCACCCTATCATTATCTTTTTTCTGGTTCTTCTATCTTTCAGCGTATTATTCACTAGTATTTTTTAAAGTTTAAATAGCCTTCTGTAAGGGGTCAAGCTAACGTTAGTAAACATTCCGTTTATATATTTTGACCTCAAAATTATTGAGGTATATTGATCTACGTCAATTGCGCTAAAGTATTTTATATTTAATATTAGAAAACAGAATTATTTAATTACCTTTTTAGTTGTATTCGATTGTTTATTCCAACCTTTTTTGTACAGAACTCTTTTTCAGCTTCAACTCTATTTTTGGTTTAATTTATTTTATGTGAACTAAAATAATGGAGAGATTAAATATCTCTCCATTAAACTTTTTGATATTTTGCGTAGTTGAACTCGATAAAATTCGAATTCAACTCATAGGAG
Source organism: Druceiella hillmani (assembly GCA_039881145.1). Classification (NCBI taxonomy): domain Eukaryota; kingdom Metazoa; phylum Arthropoda; class Insecta; order Lepidoptera; family Hepialidae; genus Druceiella; species Druceiella hillmani. Next base: position 1,012,265 of record JAYKKI010000145.1, on the reverse strand, counting down.
ATGGTACTCCGAGTGTTGTAATACCGGCGCGGTGCTTGTATAACCGCAGCGGGTTTCAAAGTTGTAAACTAGCAGTGTACAAAAATGTATACACATCGTATATGTCTCTAATATAATGGCTAAATCCAATACATCAATAAAATAAAAATAGCAAAAAATTCATACACGTAGTATATATCTCTAATATAATGGCTAATCCAAATTAAGTGAGTACGTTTTTTAAAAGTTTTCATCACATAATAAATCCGCGCGGCGGACGAACATTTCGTGCGAGCGGGATGACTCTATTTTCGACGATCGGTTTACCTGCTTTTCTCTCCACCCCCACTCCTATCACTCAGAAAGTATATAAATGGACCGGCTCCACGAAAAGAGCAGAGATTGATAAAAAAATTCCAAGATGGTTCGCACGAAGCAGACAATCCACCGCAAATCGACCAAGAGCAGGGCACTGCCCGAGTGGCTCATCACGAAGGCGACTCAGAGGAGACCACCTGTCGCCGGTAGGATGAAGAAGCTGTGTCGTCGCTACCGGCGTAGTACCGTCGACCTTTGCGTTATCCGCCGCTACCAGAACAATACCGAACTTCTCATTCCCAAACTATCATTCCAGCGTCTGATAAGCAAAATCCTTCAAGGCTTTAAATCCGACTTCAACATTCAATGCTCAGCAATGCTGATCTTGCAACAAGCGAGCGAGGTGTATCTGGTGAATCTCTTCGAGGTCACCAACTTGTGTGCCGTTCACGCTAACCGCATGACCATTATGCCCGAAGACATCCAGTTGGCGGCTTCGAGGCAGGCTCACGCTTAATTGAGTTAAAATTGCACGCGTATGAACAGGAAAAAGGCCCTTCTCAGGGCCGCATATTATTCCCCATTATTTCGAACTAGTCTCCTTTACGTCAACTTTTCAATACGTTCCAGTTGCATGAATCAAGTCTTTAAGCTGTAAGTTTATAATTTTCATCAATTTCGCCTGTGGGAAGGCCCTTCAGAAATTTATGTATATTAGCTCATTTCAGTGCAGTAAACATTCGGCTTCCAACGATGGATTGGCAGATGCATGTGCTTCAAATATTTTTGAACTACTACGTAGCCTACTTAAAAGCTTCAGATCATTTTACAAAATTTTAAAATTAAACACGAAGAAGCTTTGCATTCTCTTGATAACACATGTCCGATACAGTCGTTGTCATTTTTCTGAAATAATCTCAGGTCAGAGCAACTTCAAAGACGTACTCGTAGTAAAAGCAATTCTGTCATGTAGAAATGCCACTTTGGATTACTTTATACATTTGTTTAATTTTCATTAAAAAAAACAATTAGACCAACTGGTTATGCTGTCGTGAGTCTAGTTTTCAGTCAAGTAGCAGACTGAGCTCAAAATCCCCTAAACAGATCCGCACAAAATAAGTAGTGGTCAACTGCTGACCGGTGACGTCTGTGGTCATCATATAAAATTCGATTATAATGTACAATATTACAACTAGTGAAAAGTTTGTTAAAATGCGTTTACTAATTCCTCCAACATCATTTTACGAATGGTTTGATTTTATACGGACAATTTCTTTGTTCTCGATTCCTTGCAGCGGTATTTTATAGAATAGAAGATTACTCCTCTATCGTACTCTTCTGAAGTAAAAAAAGTATTTCTGAAGTATCTACCGTAGGAAAAAACGGGATGTTCTGCATAAACATCTCGTGACATCGCAACTTTCATTTTGGCTAAATTTTGTCGCTGTGGTGTGTTGAGTTGTTTACAAGGCATACGGCCTTTGACGACGCGACGCACCACTGAGACCTGGGTTCGATTCCCAGCCGTTCGCCCAGCGGGCCTAGGCGTATGTTGTGGTTGGCTGTAAGATATCGCTTTCGAAGCAATAAGTCCGCCTTTGGTATCAATTAGATACATCAAAGATAAATAAATAAATTTTGAGAAGCTACGCGGCGACGAATAATAATAATCGAATATGTGGGGAAGGGGAAATCGATAAGGACCGTGTGTGCCGTGTCGCGATTGGTCGAGAATGCGTGTACTCACGTATTCGATCATCGCTGTGTTGCTCTCTGATCCGACCAGTATCCGTTGTCACGAGTGTTTTGTTTTACGCTTACGCATTATATGTCGCGACAGGGAGCAGTCAGTTTAGGGCGCAGCTCCTCGGGGAACTAAGTCACTCTTGTAGCCCGCTAGTTCGCAGCTCGAAAGCGGGAAAGACAAACAGCTCGCTACTGCTACTGCCCTCTTTTACTTTTTTTGTTACTGTTTGTTTTTTTTATTTTGGAATGATTTATATACTTTTGCTTTAGGCAGTGTTACCAATTTAGCATTTTATATTCTAAATTTGGCATATTTTCTTTCTGTTTAGCATATGCTTTTGGCGTTTAGCATACAGCATGTTTGTAGCATATCTTTAGGAGACGTAAAAAATTATGCAAACGACATTGAAATTAAAATACGACAACAAAATAGACAACCCCTTTGCTTTATTTTAATTTATTTATATTTTATAGTAGCCGAGTTGGCAACATTGGGTGGTTTACGAGGATTCCTCATTATGCCCGACAGAAAATACAAACAAACAGCGTTACTTCTCTCGCTCATAACTGTAAGTTAGAGTGCGAAAATATATTACTGTACTGTAGCAAGTGGACTCATATTGAATTACTAAATAGACCGTAGTCGTCTAGTCGTCTTACCCTTACGTATGATGGTCGTGTTTTTTAATCATTATGGCGATAGTCAACATTACCGGTCAGAATGAGAGCAAATGGCATCATTTAAAGAGCGTACAATCGCCCCTTAAAAACAATAGAGCAAACGCCTATTGTAAGTACTATAAATGTGAAATTATTGCAAAATTGTTTTGTTTGAGGCAACGTGTTTCATCAGCAAAATACGAGAAAGCAATAGAGGCAATGAAGAGACATAAAATGATTAATTTTCCCAAAGTTCTATCATGGCTATAGACTATTTGTCGGAATAATGCAAACATAGACTTGCCGACAGCGAAAGCAGCAACTTAAGATTACATCGGACGAAATGAACAATTATAATCAAAAATGTTTAGTACTACATTTTATTATAGAAATTGTAACAGATTTAGGAAATCAACAGTACAGTCTCTTACTCGATGAATCTACAGATATTTTGGTTGTCAAAATGCTGGGGATTTCGATTAGATATTTCAGTCGATCCATAAAAAAGATAATTTCCACCTCCTTGGGGTTGATTGAGATTGAAGATAGCACCGTAAATAGCATAGTAAATGGCAATAAACGTTTATTGTGAGCGCTGAACGTGAATATGAATAAAATGATCGGTATCGACACGGATAATGCTTCGGTGATGATGGTAACTAATAACGGAGTTATTTAGACCTTAGACCATATGTGGGATATGTTTCCGAGACAAAATTACTTGAATACGATCTTCAGTCTAATGCAGTAAACAATTTACGCTAACGTTGTGTTTGTTTCACACTGAAACTTGTGTCAGAACTACGTTCGAGATTTCCAATAAATGTTAAAGTACTTCAGAAATTGTCCATGTTTTCAGTTTAAGATACCTTAAAAGTAGTCAAGCTACCGACAGTTGAAATAGCCCGAGTTCGATAATGTGCCAATAATTGAAAAACTCCACTGCTGCAGCGAACCTTTTATTCGCTCTGGATATTCTCCGTTGAGGTATTTGTCGCATTCACGAATGCAAGCTGGTTTTTTGTTCTCATAATTTTATTAATTTTTTGATCATGCTCGTCCCATATACTTTCTTTTTATCCCCATTTTCGATGCTATTAAACTAGATGCGAATTCGATTCTAAGAAAAGTCACGGAAATTCTTGGATTTTCCTTAACTAATTACCGTGCTGATTTTATTTCCATGATCTCGTATTGTAACTTCACAAACTTTTTGTTTTCCAAGCCCTCCTTTTTTAATCAGAGGTCAAGAATTGTACATTCAGCGTATAGAATATTATTCTCCAAGTCATTAATAGGGTTTTCCATATCTTTCTTCAACATTGATTGTACTGCGACTATTTATCCCTTACTAGCGAACTTTTAAGCAAGTTACAAAATATTGGAGCTTTCGACAGTCACCTTTTATCGGCATTTATTTCTATCATAACTTCACAGAATGGTATAACTAAAGGGAAATCTCCTTTTATTACGAGTATCTTCTAGTCCCTTTCCTTTATTGTTGGGCCAGGCGTAGAAGTGCAACAGTAGCAATCACTGCATCCTTTACCTGCACTATTCGCTGAAGCATGTCGCAAGTTGAATTCCAATGGATCAGCACATCCTGTTTGAGTTTAAGCACAGGCGAATTAATTTGGTGTTGTGCAGCTATTAATTTTTTTGGGCCTTGTGTGCTACTTCTACTTCTGTGCAGGTATGATATTTGCGGCATTGTCACTATCCTTAGTAGGAACTTATTATTGTATTTAAAATATACCACTTTGTCATAAGATCTATGAAAAATTAAAAAATTGTTTAAATGTTGGCTGGTATACCGTTCATTATAATTCATACAATCGAATATTGCCGGAGTTTAGTCTCGTTATTTCGTTCGTCAACCATCAGTACTGAGAGACAACGCAGACATAGTTTGCACTTTTCCTTGTACTTCAGCCATTGCGTCAGTATGAACGTTAGATATTAATAGCAATGAGACACCAGTTCAATTAGTTTTTGTATTTCTTTCTCTTTTACGGTTCGGAACTAGTAAAAGAGAAAGATGCTTGGCAACTATCTTGACAACTTGTTTATCAGTTTCTTCAACCTTCGAAATTGTGGTATTATACAAATGTATTTGTTTATTTATTGTTGCGATTCTGACACATTTGACGTTGTTGATATAATATTCTCTGATACTGATGTAGTTTGATTTGGTGGAAGCGAATTCATGTCACACACAATAATTGGTTTCCTTTCAATTGTTAATGGAATCAAAGTGTGTTTTGTTTTAATATGTTGGATTAAGTTTCCATTTGAGTCTCCTCTAACTGTTCTGTATTTACTGATGTCGAACAGTATTTACCTTTTTTTATCTGATTCTTCAGTTAAATGTCTCCAGAGGGAACTACGTTTTTGCTTTCATGACATTGTAATACATACACTAAAGCAAACTACGTAACACGAGTCAATATGAATTGTGACGTCATGCAACAAATAATTACCTACCTAACTCGATTATGCATTCACATTATCTTTATTATCAATTTGGCACAAAAATTATAATAATATTAAGCTTGGAGTACTGTTAAGTCAATCAAATACTTTTGCAAATACGTTCATAACGGCAGCGATATCGTAGTATTTGCATATCAAAATGTAAACTAAAACGACGAAATAAAACGCTACCAAATGAGCAGATGCAGCTCTGAGCAGATACAGCAGAAACGAATCTGTTTGGCGTATTCTGGGTTACTCCATACATAGACGAGACCCATGTGTCTCGCATCTGGTAGCGCATCTTCAAAACGACCAACATGTTTATTTCACAGAAAACAATGCTCCGCAGAGGGGATTCGATCTACCAAAAAACGCAATGACCAAATTCTTCGAATAATGTAAATGAACAGATATGTCCCGTCTATTCGCAAGAACATTGTTTTATTCTGGCGTCACGATATTTCATATGGAATAAACCATTAAAGAAATGGGACCCTGGTCCGGTATTTTCTGGCGTATTCAAAACACCTATATTGGGCCGATTATACGCTGTTCGCCCAAAATAACGTGAGTGCTTTTTTTGAATTTGTTATTGCTTAATGTACCAACGGTTCCGCACCGACGGTGTTCCCACCGTATCACGGTGATGTGGTTTGTGGGTGTCAATGATCCCGAGAGCTATGTCGGCGGTATTGTAGCTACTAGCAGGGTCATTCAAGCCGGGCAGGTCGAAGGGGAGACACCAGACTAAGAGGAACACACTGACCCTCCAGGTTATGGAGTGGGACGTGGGGTCAATACCCTCACCCCGTAAAATATCTAAACCGTTAAGATATCCAGAGAAAGAATTACCTGGCATCCGTCTACTAGAAAACGACTTGGCAAAGGCTTAATGACTTTGCGTTTTGAACATGGAATCTCTGAACACCGTGTCACAGTAAAGGACTACAATTACTTGTGGGAGAATTTGACAGGTACAATATCGACTTATTTGTCATTCAATAAATGCGGTGGCTTGAAGAGGGTAACACGGAGAAAAGAAATCACACGGTTTACTATAGCTGTGATAAGAAAAAGTCTGTCTTTGCAACTGGATTCCTGTTGAGCAAAAGTGTAAAACACCTAGTTATAGACTTTATTCCTGAGTCACCCCGACTTTGCAAAATTCGTCTAAGGGGAAAGTTTTTTAACTATACCATTATTAATGCTCACGCACCTACAGAAGACAAGGAAGAAGAAGAAAAGGAAATTTTTATTATGATCATTCTATTCTCTATAGCGTCTGCCCTAAACACGGCATAGTTTTGGGAGATATGAATTCTAAATTGGATTAAGAGGTTCAATTTAGACCAACAATTGGAAAGCATAGCCCGCATGATAACACTAATGACGACGGACAACAACTAGTATTTTTTTGCTGCTGGGTACCGTATGATAATATCGAGCACTGTATTAAACCACAAAAAATACATAAGATGACATGGCACTCACTCGACGGAGAGACCCGGAATCAAATTGACGATGTACTCATCGATTCTAGGCATCCATTGAATATCCAGGATGATAGAACTTATCGCGGCGCAACCTTGATTTCCATCACTTTCTAGTTATCGCTAAACTATATGCCAAAATTTCAAATGCTCGAAAGATACAGGAAGAGAAGCAAAAGAGGTTTAATTGTGAAAAATTAAGAAATGAAGGAAACAGACGGGACTTCCAGTCCACGCTTAAGGGAGAACTAAGACCTAAAAACGTTGCCGAAATGGATAGTGCCGAAAATAAGCGGAGTTCGCTCAAAGTGTCAATCATTCACTCAGCTGACAATTCACTGGGAAGTATGCAAAAACCCAAACCAAAATAATGAATGAGCTACCTATAAAAATATTATCCAAAAGCGCCACTAAAGAAGCTCCGACGAGGAATATAAGAAAACTAGAAAACAGGAAAAGATCCATCAGCTTAAAAAATACTCTTTCACAACGATCTTTTTAGAGATATTGAACATCTGAGAGGGTCCAATGAAAGCCGTGCTTTCTACCGCGAAATCAATCTTGGCCGCAAAGACTTTAAGCCTAGAACTACCGCTTGCAGAGGTAAAAACAACAAGCAATAGAAAGAGCATTTTGGTGACTTGCGAAGTAATCACTCACAAGATGGATCTTTCACCAACCCTAATATTACTGTAAACACTGAGAATATCTTACCAACACCTTTGGCAGAAGTTAGAGAAGGAATTAAAAGCACAAGAATCACAAAGCCCCAGGACCAGACTGGAGTCCTTCAGAACTCATCAAAAGTGAAGCATTAAGGAAATTCATCACCTCATTGAATCTCATATTAAATCCGCGAATGGGTTAAAGTTTCGTGCGAGCGGGATGACTCTATTTTGGACAACTGGTTTACCTACAAAAGTAAGTTTTCTCTTCGCCCCCGCTCCTATCACCCAGAACGTATATAAATGAACGACTTGTACGTGCAGAGCAGATATTAATGAACAAGTTCTATAATGGCTCGCACGAAGCATACCTCCCGCTGCAAGACGACCGTGGATAAGGAACGGCTCATGTGGTTCCTCAGGAGGGCGGCTCGGAAGAGCGCGCCGGCCACCGGTGGAGTGAAGCAGCCGTGTCGTTACCGGCCTGGTATCGTGAACTTTTGCGAGATTCGCCGATATCAAAAGAATACCGACCTTCTTATTCGAAAACTACCATTTCAGCGTCTGGTGAGCGAAATCGTCCAAGTTTTAAGGCCCGCTTCAGCATCCAGTGCTCGGCAATCCTGGCCTTGCAGCAGGCGAGCGAGGTGTATCTTATGAATCTTTCCGAGGTGACCACCTTGTGTACCGTTCACTCTAACCGCATCACCATTATGTCCGACGACATCCAGTTAGAACTTCGATGCAAGTTCATGCTTAATTCAGTTACCATTCCGACGATCGCACGTGTGTGAACAGAAAAGAAAGGCCCTTCTGAGGGCCGCATATTATTCTCCCATTATTTTGAATTAGTCTCCTTTACGTCAATTCCTCAATGCATTCCATTTGGATAAAACAAATTTTTAGATTTAAGCTGTGAACTTAATTTTTTTACGAGGACACCTTCAGCAATTTATATAGATTTATTATTTCAGTGCAGAGTAAATTCGGTTTTAAACGAGGGATTGTGTGTACGTGTCCGAAAGCTTTTTAAACTATTACATGTACGACTTCAAAGTTTCAGATCCTTTTATAAAATTTTTAAATTAAATTCGAAGGAGCGCTGCCGACTTATGCTCTTAATAAAGCATGCTCCGTACAGTCGTCATTTCTCTGAAACAATCACTGGTCAGAGCAACTTTGAAGACATGGAAGAAACAATGATGTCTTAATTAAATACCAAAATAGATGACTTCCATTTATTTCATTTTTATCAATAAAACAATTAGATCGACCAGTTTTTGGTGATGTACCTCTCGCGTTAAATCACATAACGCACGCAGTTCAAGTCCCTGTATGTAGATCTGTATTTAATGTCAGCGGATAAATGGTGGTTAACTGCTGACCGGCGACGTCTGTGATCATGGTCTAAAATTCGATTATAATAAACAATATTACAACTTTTGTAAAAAAATTTGTTAAAACGTGTCTTGATCGAACAATAAGATAAAAAATGTATTTTTGAAAGTAGAAACTTCAGCAAAAAACGAGATGTTGTACGTAAACAACTCGTGGATATCTCAACTATCATGCCAGCTAAATTTTGAGAAGCTACGGGGGAACGAGCATTAATAAGTGAATAGGCGGGGAAATGGTGTTCGATGCGTGTCGTGTCGCGATTGGTCGAGAACGCGGGTACGCACGTATTTGAGCGTCACTGTGTTGTGCCTTGAACCGACTACTATCAACACCTACCGGTATAGGTGTTGCTACTATCCGTGTTAAGGCCCGTATAGACTACAACACTTATTACGACACAAATGTCTGTACCGTTCACATCGAACAACGTAATTGAAATGGAAAAATATAGGTTCAACAATAGATAAAAAGAAGAAGAAAATTAAGAGCTTATCATAGATTATTAAATTAATTACGATATGGAGGTCCCAAATAATATTTTTTTAATACTTATTTTATTAAAAAAGCTATATTTGAAGTACTTTTCTAATAAAATAATTAGTAAAAACCTATAGAAAGCGTCAAGAATATAAAAGAAAATGTTAAAAATTATATATTGAGCATTACGACACATTTATTTTACCAGAAAAACACGGAAACCTCATAAGTTAGCTCCATTACTCTAACATAAACGTTTTTCTCAAAAATCGTTTAAAAGAAGTTGACATGCAAATTGTAGCGGAGAAAAAGAAGAATTTGGTTACTATATTGCTATTACAGAACTATATTGCTATTATTTTTATTTTATTAAGGCGCCAAAACCAGTACTTCAAATAAACTACCGCTGAAAGCTTCAGTACTAATCAAAAGTACTTATATATACAATATAAATAAAATTAAACATCTATATTTAAGTATTCTACACCATTGTATTTTATATCAAGCAATGACGTAAAATTTACAACATAAATCTTCAATTTGATATTGCTTCAATAATTACAATCACAAATATTATATTGAGGATTGTATAAGGAAAACTGACGTTGTATACTCGCCACTATATACAATCTAATGTATCACATAATTAACTAATTAAAACCAGATGGAATATCACATTTCAATCAAAAATATAACATCGAGGCCATACGTGTATCATTACTTGAATCAGAATTCATCAGAAACTGTTCTCGAACGAAGCCACGAAAAGATTTTATGTTTTCATAGCAACAGAGGGAATTTAATTCCATTCTAAACAGGTATTTTTCGGCGCATTACCTTAGAGGAACTTAGGGCGTTATATAAAAAACATATTCGTGAATGAGTTTTAAGTGAAAAACACGTTCAATTTTTCAAAGCTACATGCAAATGGAGCGTGTTTGTAAAAATCTATATTATTATTGTTTGTAGTCAATGCATACTTTCAAGAGTTGAATTTGGGTATGCAACAAGTATGCTGCAAAATATACAAATAGCAACATTTAATGATCATAAAACGTAGAGGAGCGGCCCTCTTATCACTTTCTCATCTTATCAGGATCAAATTTCTTGTCTAGAAGTCAGCTAATCATTTTTTTATTTCAAAGCCTAAAAATATTACTAACGAATGTTTCAGAAGATTAGGTAGGACACTCAAAGGGTACTGCCTACGTACAACATTAATGTATCAAATTACTACTCACTATTCATATATTACGTAGCCAGATCTCTACTCGGATCTCTACTTGACGTTATGTAAACTTGCACACTTGTGATGCTACATTCTTGCCGTATATATTAAAATAAGCGCGTTTCTTAGCATCCAAATGCAACAGATATTTGGGTAAATTTTTCGGAATTTTGATACATAAAAATATGACGTCGCGGCAAAGGACGAAGTCGTTCCGCTTACCTACTACTGCAGAGCTACGGTTATCGCGGTACGAATCCATCGATTGCTCCGGAAGGGAGACTACACCGAACACGTCGGTGCTGGTGCTCCCGTTTACCTCGCTGTAATCATGGATTGAACATTTGGTCGCTGAGATGCTAAATTTGGCAGGCAACGCTTCTCGTGGACAATAAAAAGATGCGTGGCGTGCTGCGTGCGGATGGCGTGCTGCTTAACATACAGATCGTACTTTTGCCAAAGAACACAAACTTATATAACCTGCGCAACGTCAAAATGTTCCCATAAAGCAAGAAAAGCAAAAATGCCCCTCTCAGGGTCGACAGTCAAGTCTGTTTTATTGAAATGTGTCTTGGCAGCAGCGGCATTTCGTTTCAACTATTTGTTCTTAAAGGGAAAGTGTTTATTTATTACAAATTAGCGATGTCGAGTATCGATATAACTTTGTATTCATTACTCCGAACTAAAGTACAATTAGACACGCACAAAACGGTACGTTGAAATGTAATGCAACATCATTCATCACTTACGTACAAGCAGTATCACTCCGCAACATCACGCATAACCCTAACATTACGCGCGATAGGGCGTGACACGTATCACTTTGTACCAAATATTATACCACATCAACACCTATTGCTATTTCTTAAACATTACTTGAGATTATGAATGAAGTATATTACTTTCAACGAAATATTAGATACAAGTATGAAGGAATTTTATCGCTTAATGTTAATACAAATTTTAATATTGTCCTAATGTATACGTAATAATATAAAGATCTAATATTGATGTTCATTCATATTTACCCCATTATAGATAAATAACGAATTTCAACAATTCAAATTTCTTCATAAAACTGTTCTCCAAAACGCCTATTTAAATTATTAATTATAATACGTAATACACGTAACATACGCACGTAACTAAACTGATATAATTAAACATCGATACTCGCAGTATTTTGCACAAACACTCGAGGCGTGATGCTTTAAAGTGTGACCTATTGACCTTGTGCCATAGCAGGCAGTTTGGCGTCATACACCGCACTATATAGTGCGATGTGTAGAAAGCAAAATGAACCGTATGTTCTCACTACATACGTTTTAAATTCGAAATGTTCGAACCTACTCACTCATACTTAGTCCGCTGTCTCTTTCGTGTAGATACGTAATAGTTCTGTACGATATAATAATGTTAATAATTATTATATTTTAAAGAAATTTTGCAAAATGGCGACATCTGTACCCTTTGAACGCATTTTTTCAGTGACGGGACAAATACTTATTGAACGCAAAACATAAATTTCTTCACAAAATTGTCTTTTATCGAGAAACGTTTCGACATTAACATTTTTACACAATAATATCTGAACATTTTTGAAAATTACCTTAATATTTAATATATTGTTTAATATAACGAATAATGAGTAAGGTAACAATATATGCTATGACATAAAATTTCTAGATTTTTTTATTTAAGTCAAAAAATACTATTTAGCTATTCTGTCTTTGACGATGTACCCAGGCGACATATTATTATTATAATAATTTTATTGTCTGACTAGTTCCCACATATCCCACGATTGAAGCCGAATTTTTTCTGCACTGAAATATGTTAATAAAGGCCTTCCCACAGGTGAAATGAATGAAAATTATAAACTTACAGCTTAAAGCTAAAGACTTGATTCATGCAACTGGAACGTATTTAAAAGTTGATGTAAAGGAGACTAATTCAAAATAATGGGGAATAATATGCGGCCCCGAGAAGGGCCTTTTTTCTGTTCATACGCGTGCAATTTTAACTGGATTAAGCGTGAGCCTGCCTCGAAGCCGCCAACTGGATGTCTTCGGGCGTGAAAGTGATGCGATTGACGCACAAGTTGGTGTCCTTGAAAAGATTTACGAGATACGCCTCGCTTGCTTGTTGCAAGACAAGCATTGCCGAGCACTGGATGTTGAAGTCGGATTTAAAGACTTGAACGATTTTACTTACCACACGCTGGAATGATAATTTGGGAATGAAAAGTTCGGTATTCTTCTGGTAGCGGCGGATAACACAAAGGTCGACGGTGCTAGGCCGGTAGCGACGACACAGCTTCTTCATCCTACTGGTGACAGGTGCGCTCCTCTGAGTCGACTTCGTGATGAGCCACTTGGCATCAACCAAGAGCAGGGCACTCCCTGCTCTTGGTTGATTTGCGGCAGGCAGTCTGCTTCGTGCGAGCCATTTTGGATTTTTTTTAATAATTTCTGCTCTACACGTACAGGCCAATCCATTTATATACGTTCTGAGCGATAGGAGTGGGGCTGGAGAGAAGAGCAGGTAAACCGATTGTCGAAAATAAAGTCATCCCACTCGCACAAACTTTTCATCCGACGAGCGGATTTATTCTCAGATGAAAACACGTGCTTGGTTAATTTGAATTAGCCATTATATTAGAGACATATACGAGGTATATGAATTTTTTGTACACTGCTAGTTTACAACTTTGAAACCCGCAGCGTTTATACAAGCGCCGCGCCGGTATTACAATCTCTTTGTGTTTCACTCGGGGTGCCATCGCCTACGAGTTGAATTCGAATTTTGTCGAGTTCAACGACACGGTATCAAAAAGTTTAAGGTAAATATCTCTCCATTATTTTAGTTCACTTAAAATAAATTAAACCAAAAATAGAGTTGAACCTGAAAAAGAGGGATATACCTTAAAAAAAGAGAAAAATTAAAAATAGAGTTTCGTAGTAAACGTCATAAAATCGAATATTCTGTACAAAAAAGGTTGGAATAAACAATCGAATGCAACTAAAAAGGTAATATAATAATTCTGTTTTCTAATATTAAATATGAAATACTTTAGCGCAATTGACGTAGATCAGTATATCTTAATAATTTTGAGGTCAAAATAAATAAACGGAATGTTTACTAACGTTAGCTTGACCCCTTACAGAAGGCTATTTAAACTTTAAAAAATACTAGTGAATAATACGCTGAAAGATAGAAGAACCAGAAAAAAGATAATGATAGGGTGATATAACGCACATGAACTTCAAACATTCTGTTTGATTTCCTACTTATACTGACAAATTTAATAAACACAAAATTAAATGATTCAGTTTTCTGTTAATGAAGACATGGTAACTTTTATAAGGATAAAGTCATCGTTTTCATCAAAATAAAGTCTTTTTTTTCAATCTTTCTTACAGTCCCGTGTACGAGAAAAATAATATTTCAAGATCCCACTGCATACCGCACACTACACTGAAATAAATATGTGTAGACACAATACGTATGTTTACAAAATACTCGGCACATTTGTAGTGTACACCGTAGAATAAGTAGTAAACAGTTATTATAAAATGTTTGTTTATTCTTTCAGGTTTTGAAGATAATTAGTCCGAACATGCTCTTCTAAACTTAAGGCTGGCGCGTTGTTAATAATATAACAATTAAAAAAAACGTAATGACCAAAAGTAATTTCTGTGGGAGTTGAAGAGAATTTTTATTCGACCAGATCCATTACATAATTTTTCTCATTCCGAATGTATTCCTCTTCCCGGTTCCAACACAGATTACTGCACACATACATACATGCACACACATACACAAACACACACGCAAATAAACTATTATACACACGCAAATAAACTATATAAACTATTATATATAACATAAAATAAAAAATCCCTTTGCATATTTGTGGGTATTTATTGTATTAATTTTAACGTCACGTTATTTTGTTAAAAATTGTATTAAAAATTCATGAAGATGTTAGTATTCAAGACACAACATTTTTCTACCAAATTCGCCCTACAATTTTATTACAATCTTGTCAACTATATATGTCATAGCTATCGATTGGTTACGAGAATTCCTCTTTATCTAAGGTGCTATTTGAAGTAAATTTATTTTTCCGAATTCAACTGTACTTAATCAAACATATCATATATTCATTTCCCATACTATATAAACTGAACAATCTATACTAATATAATATATTTGATTAAGTTACGTGGCTCTTTAATAAATTGTAAAAGTAAAAACAATTAAAATAAAAACATAAAAATGAATATTATTATGCTGTTTTACTTTATAAATAAATTTTTATATTTATTTAGTCTTCTATATAATAAAAAATACGTTACGTATTGTTGGAGCGCGATGCGGATGGCGCTTACTGATTCGTTGTAATTGTGATGTCGGCCATATTGAATAGACTTGAGTAGTATTTTTGGTTTTTATTTACTTTGTTTCGTGAATCTACAAACAAATTGTCGTTATCAAATATATTTACGCACCACCGTGTCACAAGGAGCCATGTTTAATTGAATTTATACTTATTTCTTGCACTAAATTTCTTGCCGAAAATGTAATAATAAAATTTAAGTGTTCTGCAGAACATTTTAATTGAAATGTAATGATTTAACAAACTTTCAAAGAGAAAACAAATTATCGATTTGAAATATTTATTAAAGTCTGAAAAATTTTCTGGACATGTATGCAAGGTTTAAAAATGTATGAATATATACATATTAATAAAACGTTTAGAAATGCATTTTCCGTTACTTTCAATTACTATTTTTCCTAAACGAAAATATTATTTTAATAACATGAATTGCAAAATATGGATAAAGTTTTAATACTAATATCTTAATGGATTTAAAATCAATTTACACAAATTAACACACAAATCTGACCAAGAAAAAAGAATCAAAGAAAAATCGAATTACCAGTGCTTCAGTGATATTGAAGTTAATAAATACAAAAAGGCAGATACATAAACGGCTATTTTATTTTTTTATACATATATATATATATATATATATATATATATATATATATATATATATACATACATACATATATATGTATATACATAAATTTCAACATTTAAGAAAAAAATGTTTTTTTGATGAAAACGATGACTTTATCCTTAAAAACAAAGATACAATATCTCCGTTAACAGAAAAACATATGACCCATTTATTCCATGTTTCTCCACTCTATTTCATGTTTGCCGCCAAATTTACTGTACTGAAATAAGATAATAAACATATATAGTTGCTGTAGATGTCCTCGCCGGTGAAATTATAAGTTCACAGGTTAAAGCTAAAAACTTGTTTCATCTAAATGAAGCGTATTGAAAAACTGACGTAAAGGTGACTAATTCAAAATAATGGAGAACAATATGCGGCCCTGAGAAGGGCCTTTCTGTTCTGTTCTATTCTGTTCTGTTCTGTTCGCAGACGTGCGGTCGTCGGAATGGTAACTGAATTAAGCGCGAGCTTGCATCGAAGTGCCAATCGGAGTCCTCGAGCAGCGCACAAGTTGGTAACCTCGAAGAGATCGAAATGCGGAAGTTGGCCTTAAAGCCTTGAGCGATTTCACTCCCCCAGACGGTGAAATGGCAGTTTTCGAATAAGAAGACTTTGATATCGGCGAATCTCGTATTATGCCGAGCCGATAACGACAAGGCGTCTTCACTCCACCGGTGGCAGCCGCGCTCTTCAGAGCCTCCACCGTTAGGAACCACATGTGCCGTGCCTTGTCCGCATTAGTCTTGCTTCAGGAAGTATGCTTCGTGCGAGTAATTAGAGAATTTGTCCATTAATTCTGGTTTCCACGTACAGGCTTCATATTTATATACGTTTTTGGTGATAAGAGTGGGGGCGAAGAGAAAAATCAGTTTCGCAGGTAAACCAGTTGTCGTAAATAGAGTCGTCCTGCTCGCACGAAATGTTTACCTGCCGCGCAGATATAATCTGAGATAAAAAGCTTTCGAAACGTACTCAATAAATTTGGATAACCGGATTGATGATTGCATATCAATTTTTTGTACACTGCTAACTTATAATTTTGAAACCCGCTGCTGTTATACGAGCCCCGGTATTACCACCTTCATTGTCTGAGTTTCACTGGAACCGGTCGCGGTTGCCAATAAAAGTGTGAAAAGGAAAGAAAATTTTCAATGACAGTGTAAATAAACATTTCACCATAAAATGCAGCATCTATACATTCTTTGTTTCGTCCGTCTGCGAGCAACGAACCCCATTCTACCGGTCTAGTCAATACGCTATAACACACTCCCAACTGCTACGTTTGCTTTCGAATGGTGTAAGCGGAGATATTGCAATCTTTCACGCGTTTTATTTGTTGTTTATCCGCGTATTTTCGCTCAATATATCATGGATGATACCGCGGTAGATAACAACGCTTCTGCACTTGCCGTTTGCGATCACTGGCAAGAAAACGAAGATGTTAGCAGCCATCAAGGTAACCAAGACGAACCATACACAACCGAAAAATTTAGATATGACAAAAAATCCCACCAAAGATCTGAAGGAATCAAACGGCTTGTCTCTTCAAGCCCTCAAGAAGTATGTTGGCGTACAATATAATGTGGACACCGAAAAGATGTTTCTTTCCATTAGGAAGCATCTGAAGAGCTCAGTCAAGTTGGGCCCTCTCGTAATCCAGTTTTCCTTTGATATTTCTTTCTACTTTATTATAATGTGGACACCGAGAAGATGTTTCTTTCCATTAGGAAGCATCTGAAGAGCTCAGTCGAGTTGGGCGCTCTCGTAATCCAGTTCTTCTCTGATGTTTCTTTCTACTTTATTATTTTGAGCGAGAGAGAAATAGGCCACAATGACGAGTGTCATGAGTCACGAGAATAATACAAAATGGCGAAATTATTTTGCATCATAATATTTATGTATCTTATTCTAACCTCTGATTTGTTGTTATTTGTTCTCAAAAATGGAAGAAGTTTTGAGTGCCCTTCGAAATATTCAAAAGGACCTCGATGAATAAAAAATAACTATCCAAAAAGGTGACAGGCCAAGTTACTCAAAACATAAATAAAATATTAGATGAAAAGTATAATTTTTGGGAAGAAAAATTTGATGTCCTGAAAGCCAAAGTGGACAAATAAGAAAAGGGACTATATTTCTTGGAAAAACAAGTAAGAACTAGAAACACTGTCTTCTTTGGTTTGGAGGAAACAGAAACTTCATACCCAAACTTGGAAAAAATCCTTAACAAATTTTACTGAAGGTTACCTCTCTCTTAAGCTGGATTGTAGAGATATTCAAGAGGCAAAAAGAATAGGAAAGAAAGGAGAAAAACCTCAACCAATTGTTGTGACTTTTTCAACCTTAGGTTTAAAAGTAGACATCTATAAACAAAGAAGGTCACTAAAAGACACCCCATACTTTTTAAAAGAAGTCTATCCATTCTATGTCCTGGAAAAAAGGATAGAAATGCAAAAATAAGTACTCGAAGAAAAAGAAAAAGGAAATGCTGCAATAATTAAATACGACAAAATAATTATAATAAACATAAACACCACAAACAATAACAAAAGAATGCTCTCTTCGTCAGCTGAAAGCAACCCCCCCCCCCCCCGCCCATCCAAGATGAAAAAGATACCCGAGTAAACAAGAAAAATAAAACACAAACACCAATACAACGGTTATCAAGCATATATAAAGGTGTTTTGAAGCCGGGATTGCTTACTGCACAACGAAAAACTCTAACAATTTGCCAAGTAAACAGAGCAAACAAAACAAGAAAATTTAGCAATTACCGCACCCCTCCCACAATGACAACAAAGAAAACATACCAGCAATACATAAACAACATCTTCCAAGACGGCTGGTTCCCGTGGAAGACTACGACCAAAACCCTCCAAAGATTCAAGTTAACCCTCTAAACAAATTCTACATACTTACATACATTATCATATTCCTAGCAACCCATGAACGCCTAGCTGAACTAAAAGAAGAATTACAAGAAATCAAGCACGACATAATAGGTCTATCAGAAATAAGACGTACCGGAACAAAAATAAAAGAATACAAAATATATGCCCAACATGTATGAAATAGGCTACCTGATTAAGAAAAAGCACAAGAATAACATTGAAAGCTTCACCGGATTCTCAGATAGAGTGACTCTACTAAATATTAAAGTCGAGGAGGCTCGTATTTCCATCATACAACTATACGCACCTACTGAAAAAGCTAGCGAAGTAGACATAGACAATTTTATACAACTGTACGCCTAGCTATAGATGCTGCTCACAAAGATTACATACTTATGGGAGACTTTAACGCCAAAATAGGGAAACCAAAACAAGAAGAAAACGCCATCATGAAACTCAATGGGTATGGCGAAAGAAATGAAAGAGGACAAAAACTAATTAATTTTGCAATAGAAAATAAGCTTACAATTATTAACACATTTTTCAAGAAAAAATAAATGAACATGGAGATCCCCAGACGAAAAACATAAAAACGAAATTGATGTCGTATTATCTAACTAACCACACATATTCCTAAATATAGAAGTGTTGAATGTAAACTACCCCTCAGACCACAGACCAGCGCGAGCAACAATATTGCTAACACAAAAACGAAGAGCAGAAATAGATATCACAACAACCCAAACGCTTCTCTGAAAAATGATGATGAAATAAAAAAAATTCAGAGAATTCCTGAAATCTGACGAATCACAAAGCTTATTAAATCCAACAGAAAACAGAACTGTACAGAAATATTACGACAATATTATAAAAGCTATAAATAAGGGATTACAACACGTCTAAAACTCAGTACACAGACCAGTAAAAACTCAAAAAAATAAAATATTGTCAGAACAAATATTACAGTTACTAAAGAAGGGACAAGAGTTACGGAAAAGTAAAAATAAAAATCTAACTACAAAAAATCATATTTCAACACTTTATAAGCTTGTGAACAAATACATAAACAAAGACTTAATTTAAATCATAGATACGATACAATTAAGAAACACCTCGATAGAACAGGAAGTACGAAAAAGCGTTTTAAAGAATTAAGACAAAGTAAAACATGGATTGATGTACTAAACAAAGATGGCAAACATTACATAACAGGAGCGAGGTTATTAACATAGCAACAGAATACTACAAACACCTATATAGTGGCAAAGAACACAACAACAGTATCTTAAAGCAAAGTACCTCACATACAATTATGAATAACAATGTAACCCAAATCGAGGTGAATGAGAACACAAAAGCAATAAAAAAATGAAATTAGATAAAAGCCCAGATTCTGACAATATTACAAACGAAACCCTAAAGTCACTCACACTTATACTAGTCTCACCGCTAGCAAAGCTCTTTAACTTCATCCTAGTAACCGGAGAAACACCCACTCAGTGGTCAGAATCAAACATCATTCTAATCTACAAAAAAGGAAACCCAAAAGAAGTCGGAAATTATCGACCAATTAGTTTACTGCCCTGTATCTGCAAACTTTTCTCCTCAATTATTAACGAGAGAATAAGCGTCAAAATCGAAGAAAACCAACCAGTGGAACAAGCAAGCTTCAGAAAAGGATACTCTACTGTTGACCGCATCCACACGATAGAACTTCTTATAAAAAATACCAAGAAAAGCAAAGACCGCTATATCTCGCATTCATCGATTACCAGAATGCTTACGATTCCATATCCCACGACAACATATAGGAAATTCTAAAATGTCAAAAAGTAGAAGAAACATACAAACAAGTAATAAAAAATATATATAAGAGCAATAGAAATAGAATTAAACTAGAGACGAATGGCCCGTGGTTTCCCGTGAAAAGAGGAGTAAAAAAAGGCGACTCCTTATCCCCAAAGCTGTTTATAGCTACATTAGAATCCATAATCAACTAGCTGGAATGGAGAGAAGATGGAATACAGGTTAAAAACGAATATTTATACGACCTGCGATTCGCAGACGACATCATATTAATATCGGAAACTAGATCTCAGCTACAAATAATGATAGAATCCTTAAACGAGCAAAAAATTAGGTTTAGAAATGAACCTCTCTAAAACCATGCTAATGACTAACGGCACCAAGCATACCAATATTAGTTGAAAACGTCTAAAATATACAGAAACATATACATAACTTGGCAAACAAATAGGATTCGACCGAAATTGCAACTACCTGGACGTAACTCGTAGAGTACAACTTACTTGCAACAAATATAGGAGTTTAATGGACATATTTAAGAGCAACGTACCTACTAAGCTAAAAACTAAAGTGTTAAATTCCTTAAAACCTAAAAACCTTCCTAAAACCTTGCCTAACATATGGGTGCCAAACACGGAAATTCAATAACTATATAAAAAGTAGGATAATCACATCCCAGAGAGGAATAGAGCGCAGTATGCAACAGTCAAGGAAATTACAAAAAAATTAGACAAACCACCAAAGCAATTGACGCACTAGTACATGCTTGCAAAGCAAAATGGAAATGAGCTGGACATGTAGCACGCCTTCAAAACCAGAGATGGACGAAAAAAGTAACAACGTGGAAGGGCTCTCAAGGGAAAAGGAAGAGGGGAAGACCTCATACTAGATGGGACGAAGACATTACAATAATAGCAGGCACAAACTGAATTAGTTTAGCCCAATCCAGAGACGATTTTCTTGCAAATATATGAATATAAACGCATACTTAAATTACATTATATATATTAATTAATTTACTATGTACATAATATTCACATTTTTGTAAAAAAATATATTTGGTAAACTTATCTATTTGCGTGAAATTAAAAGGCTTTTTTATTTTATTTATGGTTCGTGTTGGGTATCTTGGCGGCCGCTGACATCTTCGTTTTTTGGCAGGGATCGCAAACGACAAGTGTAGAAACATTGTTAACTACCGCGGTATCATCCATGATTTATTGAGCGAAAATCCACCGATAAACAACAAATAAAACGCGTTTGCGATTGCAATATATTTACGTACACTATTAGAAAACAAACGTGGTAGTTAAGAATGTGTGAAGCATATCGGCTAGACCGGTCGAGTGAGGTCCGTTGTTCGCAGATGGCCGAAATAAAAAAAACGTATCAATGCTGCTTTTAGGTTGAAAATTTAATCTACAGCATCACTACAAAGTTTTCCTTCCTTTACACACTTTTATTGGTACCCGTGACCGGTCTCAGTGAAACGCAGACGATGAGGGCGGTAATACCGGCGCTTATATAACAAGCAGCGGGTTTCAAAATTATAAGTTAGCAGTGTACAAAACATTCATATGCAACATCAATCCGGTTATCCATATTTACTGAGTACGTTTCGAAAGCTTTTCACCTCAGATTAAATCTTAATTTTAAAGCGAAAATTTCGTGCGAGCAGGACGAGTCTATTTTCGACAACTTGTTTACCTGCAAAAGTAATTTTTCTCTTCGCCCCCACTCTTATCACCCAGAACGTATATAAATATGAGAGCCTGTACGTGCAGAGCAGAAATTAATAATCAAGTTCTGTAATGGCTCGCATTAAGCATACTTCCCGCTGCAAGACGACCGCGGACAAGGCATGGCGCATGTGGTTCCTCAGGGTGGAGGCTCGGAAGAGCATGCCTGCCACCGGCGGAGTGAAGAAGTCGTGTTATCGGCCAAGCACCGTCAACCTTTGCAAGATTCGTCGCTATCAAAAGACCGAGCTTCTCCTTCGAAAACTACCATTTCAGCGTCTGGTGAGTGAAATCGCTCAACTCTTTAAGGCCGACTTCCGCATCCAGCGCTCGGCAATGCTTGCATTGCAGCTGGCCTGTGAGGTGTATCTGGTGAATCTCTTCGAGGTCACCAACTTTTGTGCCGTTCACGCTAACCGCGTCACCATTATGCCCGAGGACATCCAGTTGGCGCTTCGATCCAACCTCATGCTGACTTCACTTACTATTCCGATGACCGCACGCCTGTGAACAGAACGGAAAGGCCCTTTTCAGGGCCGCACATTGTTCTCCATTATTTTGAATTAGTCTCCTTTACGTCAATTTCTCAATACATTACATTTAGATGAAACAAGTTTTTAGCTTTATGCTGTGAACTTATAATTTTTATTCGTTTCACAAGTGAGGACACATTTAGCAATTTATATGTTTATTGGTTCGTTTCAGTGAAGAGTAAATTTGGTGCGTCAGTGCGGTGTTTAGTCAAGTAACGAATCGAGCTCAAGGCCCTGCACATAGATATGTATTCGATGCCAACATATAAGTGGTGATCAACAGCTGACCGGCGATGTCTGTGATCATGATCTAAAATTCAATTATAATGAACAATATTACAGCTTTTGTCAAAAATGTGTGATCTGATGCGTGACTGATCCCTCGAACATCACTTTATAAATAGTTTTATACGGATAATTCTTGGTTCTGGATTTCTCTTAACATTATTTTATAGAATTAGATACTCTGGTAAAATATGAAGTTAGATACTTAAAAAAAACCAAATGTGCAGATAAACATCTTACGGATGTCAAATTTCATGACGGCTAAGTTTTGGGAGGCTACGGAGGAATGAACATTAATAAGCGAATAGGCGAATAGGCGATAAGCACCATGAGTGCCGTGTCGCGATTGGTCGAGAACGCGGTACGGCACGCATGGATTCGGTCGCCGCAACGACGCACGCATTCGGTCGTCACTATGCAGCACTCTGAACCGACTAATATCCGTTACTATGAGTGTTTTGTGTTGAGGTCCGTATAGACTACGACACTAATTGCGATACAAATGTGTGACACTAATGTCTGCACCGTTCACACATAAAACAGTTTCAGTGTCGCAGAAAGTGTCTTGACACTGATGTCGCTACACAAGTGTCTCGGCTGTTCACACAACACACAACACTCACGTCGCTCGGACACTATGAAGAAACGACGTGCGACGGCAGTCGTAATTTCGCGCGCTTCAATCAAGGAACATCGTAAGTGACATAGAAAATTATGGGTCCAACAATGGATAAAGGGAATGGGAGAAGTAGGAACTTATCATAGATTATTAAATGAATTACGATATGGAGGTCATAGAATGAAGTAAAACCGATCATTTCTTCACAAACATTGTTGAGAAAAAAAATTATATATTTTTATTTTTGAAATTAAACACAAACTTGCAAGTAACATTTGCAGCAGCCGTCAGCTTTTTTCAGGGAAAGTCACATGCTTGTATCGTACACAATGTATCCACAAGCGTATCTCTGCCCTTGTGATAGTTATTCATTTGTATTCACATGCCCGCGTCACACAGTACGTAGCCGATTACTTGCGAGTGTTGCAAAAAATGCACTTAAAGAACGAACTGTGTTTTCCAAATTGTTAACTTTTATAATAACATAATTGTATCATTCCGAATGTTACGTATATCCTGCAAATTGTTCGTATTTAATTATTTGAATTTTTAAAAAATCTCAAAATTAACAGGGGTCAATACATAAACGGTACTTTGATATATTAGCGCTGGGTTGTGGGACACATCGCCATCTATGAGCGACTGCGGACGCTACGTGGCGCAGTCTATAAGCGATAGTGACTGTCGCACGATGCCATCTACCGGATATCCAGATAGGCTCATAGGTTTAATGCGCCCGTTGATGACACTCGTTAAAAAATCAATACAGTTTTCTCATTATCAATATTGTATGATAACCGGGGATTCATATGTTGGTGTTATATTTTTAATTTGCTCCGACAGAATGCGTTGCGTATGGCGCTTGATTTCCCAGCTACGATCGGTGATAACATCAGATTAAATATTCATTGACAAAACTCGTTTCGTCATTGTTATAGTTTGAAAATAATATAATTTATTATAAGTACAACTAGTTTTACATACCTACTGCGCGATGTAAATATCTTGAATTCTCCAAAACATTTGTGTGGAATATCGATCTGGATCTCGTTTCATTCCACTCGATTAACTAATACAGAATTAAACAATTGTAATGTGAGTGACCGCGCTGTACGCTCGTCGATCGCTGGATGGAGTTCGCAATCGGTTTGTAGCAACTGTCATAACAAAAAACCGACCAAGTGCGAGTTGGACTCGTGTACGAAGGATTCTGTACCAAACAATATCAACTCATTTTCATGAGCAAAAATAAATTTTTATTTCTTAAAGGCACTGTGACGAAACAAATTTATTGCTGCGGTCGGTACCGAAAATATCCCATGTCTCAAAAACTACACAACATATTTTATTCAAACGAATTTTCATTGAAACGTTATTTTAAAGTCCACTACCTTAATTTTTTCAAAATTTTGCACGCGTTAGGTGAAAAGTTAGAGGTGACCCTTTTTAAGACTAGGATCGTATATCTCACGAATCTAATTTAATAATAAGACCTATCTAACGTTTCACCACACGCCTATGTGCACTCGATATTTTATCTTCCCTCAGTTACATGTGTGGTATGCCACACCTAATATCTTATTTTTAATTATTTTGCTATTTCATTGTATAGCGATTCATAGAAGACACCTACTTAGTTCCATATAGTGCCAATAGCCTCCGAGTAAAAAGAACAGACAGAAAGATAGACGGAAAGGATGAAATTATAAGGGTTCCCTAAAAGGTTCGACTGTAGATATAAAAATAAGTTACAAATTAAGAAAATAAAGTAGGATAAATCAAGGAAGACTCGCGTGCTGATCTCGGGAAGGGTTCATCACATTTCGTTGGACGCCTTCGCTTTCTCGTCGAATGGCTTGGTAACCTTGTGGTCGTTGAGGGTTTTTCTTTCAATGAAGCGCTCATCTAACTCAACTTGTAAACGTTTCCGAAATAGAATAGTTTATATTAAATTCATAGAAAATATACCGAATACTTTTTACTTTTAAAAGTCGACCGATTTTATCAAATTACCCTATATTTAGAAAATAGCACCGATATAAAAATTATGGCATTTTTAGCAAATTATCCGATATTTCGAAAGTAGCACCGATAAAAAGTAATGGTATTTTAGCAAGTGCGTCATTTATACATTGGCTTGCTTCCAGTTATATACATTTTTAAAAGCGTAAAGAGGTCTCATCATATGCATGCAAAAAGAAAGAACAATAAGTCATTCGTATAACAGAAACTCGCGTGAGAGCCCTGAAAAAGGCTTCAATGTCAAGTTGGAGGGTGAGTGGATCACGAGGCACCTACATATTGTTAGCAGCTGGTAGCGCTCGCAATGAGTGTTCTCCGCTGACCATCTTCGAAGCAGTCTCACTTCTTGGGGGCTGCTTTCTCAACGGAACTCGTCACGTTCGGCGCGACCTTTCGCTCGAGCGGTTTAGGGTTCTTCATAGACGGTTAGGGTGACTTCTTGGTCTTAGGAAACTTTGTTGCGGCAGGTCCTGGTTTCTTTGCAGGCGCGGCTTTCTTGGGATATGCGGATTTCTTGGCAGTGATTTCAGCAGCGGCCTTTGTCTTCTTCGTACTTTACCTTCACTGGCTTGGATGCTTTGGTCGCAGGTTTCTTGGAGGCACCCTTGACCTCGAGATTGAAGAGCTCTTCAGGTACTCCCGATAAAATGAGCCAGCTACTCGGCGTTCCACCTTATATTAGGCTGCAACACACTTCTTGATGGCCTGAAGCGACTAGCAGATTCGCTATTTCAATTTCTTTTGGCGTCGTTGACCATATTAGATGTATTTGGGTGCGTGGCTTTTGTTTCGTTTCTCGGCAGCCACCGATATCTTTTTCTTGCCGATGTTCGCGGGCGCAAGAGCATCTATAGTTATCGGAGTCTTAATCACGTTGTGCTGAGTGGGAAGGACAGCACGGAGAAAAACCAAGTTTGTTAAAGATTGTAATGTCTTCACGTACGCTGACACTAGCGTCGTTGCTCGGAGGACGGATGACACAGGACGTATGGACACTGCATTTTTAAGGTAGAAATGTGAAATATCGAACGGTTTTATTGTAGTTTTAATGTAAGGATCGCGGGACCGTGCAAGACGAAACTTTTTCCTTACGTACATGGACCGTATGACATTCACTCGAGCTGAAGGCAAGGTTTTAACTGTTTTAATGTTAACCCAAGACTTGGTGATCGATGGAAATCTAATTTTCTCAATTGGATTGCATTGACGACGACCAGAAGTGGTTTTTTGTTAGTTCCAAGAACTTTGGGTTTTTTTCGACGGACGTACGAATTTTGATTCGACGTTGTGTATATCTGCGTTATGATGAAAATCCAATGCATCACCTAATGAAGTGATTAAAATTCAAACGGGACATCAAATGTTTGCCAGCGAAAATATAACCTCGAGGCAATAGTTGTTGCATCGTTGCGATTTCAAACTTATGAACGCTCGTGGTGTACTAGAAATTATATATATTTCATATACATATTTGAAAGAAACGCTGCATCTGAGCGCACAAATTTATCGCTTCGAAAATAAACTCTGTGCTAATACGGCTCGGTAGTTACGGCGTCCGCTCTTCTCGCTCCGGTTGGATCAATGTTACGAACGGGAACTGGGAACTGGCCACCGCTACGCTAGATTCATATTTCATACAAATTAAACCTCTGTCACATCGAGACAGTCTTCGAACTTCACAGATTCCTTTACACAATAATACACAAATCATGTACGTAGTATCGGGCTATTTCGCTATTATATTTGCTTCCTACCACATAATTGTTAGTGGATTAAATTTTATTTTCATATGCTACTTGACGATATTATAAATGTTTGTGAAAAGTACTTTCGGACGGAATGAATTTAGCTACGTTTAAATGTCGCTTGGATAAATCCGCCAAGTGTGCGTACGTATTTTCCACCACTGTAGTGGGTCATTTTGTCTTCCTAATGAGAGCTCCTCGAGAAGTCTCTTGTAATGGCGCGATCAAAATGGGTTATCACCTCTGTTTGAATTAAAATTTAGACAGATGGGAATTCTTCTTCAAAAACTTATGAAGACGCGAGACAATAGATATATATCCATTATCGAACGTATGCGTGTTTAATTAACGATTGCATCCCGTTATGTGCAGAAATATCATACACGCACGTTCGTCATATTACTACAGAACTGACAATTCCGAGTTTCCGAATAGACTTTATGGCTTGTTGAAAACCCAGAATTGTCAGTGAGACGATTTTATTTACAGCCGAGGAAATTATGAAACATGTTCACAATTCCGATGTAACGGAGCTCGCTCCATTTCAATAGTTCGGTGCATTTTTAAAGTGGCGCTGTATTCCCGCATTAATGTAGTAACTAACACTTCGCAGGCGATGAAATAATTCGTCACCAACTAGTAAAGATGTGATCTAAATATATTATTTCTAAAAGGTGTTTTTTGGTCGAGCGGCTCGATCTCTTTAACTACTGCACCAAAAAAAAATTAAAAAAATACCCACTTAAAGCTTATGTTTTCTACTTTGAGCGAAAAATATAAAAAAATTCGAAAAAAATATTTTTGTTAATAAAAAAATTAATTTTTATAACAATTGGCATGAGCGCTATCTGTGGGCGACACATCAAATATCTTAGCCAAATTGTATACTTGGAACACGCTAGATGGCGATATAGTGCAAAGACTTCGCACGGGTCAGCTAGTATTAAATAATACCGACTGGGAAATTGTTAAGATGTTGGTTTTTGAACAAATTTCACCTTTGAATCCCGGTTTAAATTAATTATTATTGTCGATACTTACACATATGTCGGTCTATCACGGGAAATATTTATAACTGAAAGACTTTTTATAATGGTGTCGACTTTCGAAAAATTAATCGTTCATCGATAAGATCGATTAGTACAAGAATGGAACGAATGAGTTTATTTATAAAAACGCCGGATAGAACATCAGAAAGCGACATCGGAAGGCTTAAAAGATGAATGCAGTAAGAATAATCAACGGGAATTGGAACAATAGTAATTGTCCGTTTTATTATCGCAGAGCAAAAGATTGCGTATCCCATTGTTCGTTGCGGTGCGCGCGACCTGGCGCGCTCCCTGGACGGAGGCAGTTTCCTTTTCCAAATCATTTCTATTCATCTTTGCTTTCCCTCACTCATCTCAAGTTGTTCAATTGTTATTATCTTAAAATAATTTTAAATTGAATACAAACAAATCTATTCGCTTTTGATTACCTTGGCTTTGGTTAGAATAAAATCATATATAACAGATTCTTTGTTTTATTTTTATGCGATTCTAATTTAACAGGGATAAATTAATATTTTAGACCTTCAATCATAGTTAAATATTCTTTCATTTCACTGTTACTCTGTGAATTTTTCTTGTCCGTTCGTTTATAATTAACAAAGCGAACCTCCTCAACTATGCACAAAAAAGTAAACAATAATGATCGGAATTGGAAAAAAAAACTTGAAATTCTCTTCGAAATGAAGAATGATACCTTGGAATTTGAAAGGAAGATTGAAACTTATGTATGCTAATAGTTGGAAGGAAGATTGAATTAAATTGTACACAAGTCACTGGGCTCTTTTATAATCTTGAACGTCACGATATTGTCGTGGACATCTACGATATATCGTACCGTGGAATGCTTTTATAATACGCATATCGCAGACATCAGTGAAAACGATCATAACCAGTTTCATCAGTTCAAGGAAACCGTCTGCCCTCTACTATTTCTGATGAAAAGACCACGAGGTCCTTCTTAGAGACCCACACAAGTTCATATTATTTGCGTTGTCTTCATACTCGACACGATTCTTTGTAGGTGCGTTTAACATTAAGCAATTGATACATCGTATTAGGACAGTTACAATGCGTACACGCAGCGAATATCAATCTTATACTCAAGACTGATGACTTTTTGATCAAGGCTGATAAAAAAGTTATTTGGGAAAGCGTGAAAAACGTGAATCCTTCTGGTTAGTGTAATGTAATTGAACGTCTATTAAATGTTGACCGACTGCCGGTTTACTCGTTTGTAAAGTGTAATTTGTACACTTGCTAAATTAAACACACGGTTACATTTTGATATATTCCCCTATCGTATTCAGAGGTAATTTCCATTTTGACAGCCGAAAAATAACATTGACAAACTGAAAAACGCGACGAGACAGGGAGAAAGCTTTGTATGGGGGAGAATATGAAATTAAAGCGCGCACAAAAACTAAGCCATTTCTATTTTAATTGTCAAAGTCTAGCACAAACGGATCGGTGAAAAGCGAAACAAACTAAATAAGCTTTAATAACATGAAATTCTTTCACAACAGGTTCGGTCCCAAAAATCAAACGATTTTTTGGGAGAAATTATTCAAATCATTGATTTTAGTTGAAGTTGCACGAATCTTCTCATTCACAAGATCGAATTCGTTCGGGTTAGCTCCAAAATTTATTTTACATCTCTTGCGGTTTGCGCACATTTCAAATATTACTTTTTTTTAATAAAACTAGTTATTTCTTTTCAGAGATGTTTAATTTGATCCAGTTTGATTATGATATCATCTTTAAATACAAGTTAAGTTTTGCTATTACGTCGGTAATAAAATGACAACATTGATAAATCAATTAATTTCTCATAGAGTGCCACCTATCGTATAACAAATGAAATAAATTTAGAACCTCAAGTTACGCCATTTAGAAAAGGTGCAGGTAGATGGCGTCGATGCTGAGAACTGTCCGCACGTTCTCACTTTCGTTTATAATTAAACAAGCCCGATTATTCTGCAGTTCATTCAAACCTGACCTATCAGAAGTAACATTTATGGAAATGACTCGATTTATTTAATTAATTTAAATTCGATAATACAGTTTCTACCTTACAAGTTAAGGTTGAACGAATCGAAAAATGTAATAAATGCACAAGAAATATGTAATAAATACACAATAAAAATGTAATAAATGCACAAGAAATATGTAATAAATGCACACGAAAAATGTAATAAATGCACAAGAAATATGTAATAAATACACAATAAAAATGTAATAAATGCACAAGAAATATGTAATAAATGCACACGAAAAATGTAATAAATGCACAAGAAATATGTAATAAATACACAATAAAAATGTAATAAATGCACAAGCAATATGTAATAAATGCACACGAAAAATGTAATAAATGCACAAGAAATATGTAATAAATACACAATAAAAATGTAATAAATGCACAAGAAATATGTAATAAATGCACACGAAAAATGTAATAAATGCACAAGAAATATGTAATAAATACACAATAAAAATGTAATAAATGCACAAGAAATATGTAATAAATGCACACGAAAAATGTAATAAATGCACAAGAAATATGTAATAAATACACAATAAAAATGTAATAAATGCACAAGCAATATGTAATAAATGCACACGAAAAATTTAATAAATGAACATGTTTTGCAATATGGCATTATTTATTAAGAAATTTCAAAGTAATTACCGCGGTAACCAATATACACAATTAAATGAAACTACGTGATGTAGTATTATTTCTACTTTCTTTAATTTCTTTACGACAACCTAGGTTTCGTTGTATTACAACATCTTCAGGTGGGATATAAGCAAAGATTAACTCTTAAGAAGAACCAACAGCATTTATATGTTTCAAACACGCATTTTTTGCGGTGCGGATTTTTCCATTGTTTATGTTAGTGAGTTTATAGCAGGGGCGCAGACTAGGCAATAAACTCACTAACATAAACAATGGAAAAATCCGCACAAAGCAGTCTTCCGCTATTGTGTTTGAAACATATAAATGCTGTTGGTTCTTCTTAACAGTTAATCTTTGCTAATATCCCACCTGATGAAACTACGTGATAGTTTCATTTAATTGTGAATAATGAATTTCTACAAAATTAACGCCAAATATATTCAATATTTGTAACCAATATACTTCCCAGTTGTGATGGTAACTACTTTGAACATTTTTAATGAACACACTTCATGGGAAAACATCTGTCAATACATATTTATTTTTATATCTTCTCTCCGAGAGATTGAAGCAAGCGTCTGTCCAGCGCTGATCGATATCATTGACTGACCTTCCACTCGAATTGAAGATAATCACACTGCTCGAAAAGATTTGTTCAAACAATTTGATCCCTGAATCCTGTAACAATTTGACGGGACCTGCGGGCGGAAGAGCTATGGTGAAGAGCTATGGTGCGTGCGGAGGAGCTATGGTGCGGAAGAGCTATGGTGTATCTTACAATTTATTGTTGTCCGAGGCAGACAGAACTTTATTTACGTACCAAGATGCGATTACAGTACGCCGACTTTCTAAAAACAATTAGTTTTCAAATACGTAATTTTATAAAAAATACAAAAAATGTTTTGTTTAACAATTATGTTTCGGAACTTGAAACGCATTATGCTTGTTTTCAAACAGTCGGAATAGGTTTGTTTTTATTATTTTCAGGGCGCCTTGCTGCTCTGTGGTGATGTTAATCGGTTTATATGAGAGACCTTTTGTTTCTCTTTCAAATAACCCAAGAGCGAATGAACTTTTTTGGATCTAAATATTATACACAGTGTAGTGCATAGACATACATACATATATATATATATATATATATATATATATATATATATATATATCCTCCCCATAAAGATACAATTATGAAAAAACAGCTATACTATCATTTTATAGGAAGTCTATATCCATGATTCCAAATGTCCGTAGCTTTTGAGATACTGACCAGATATTTACGCATGCGAAGTATAAAACGGGCAATGAGTTGACATGTTGAAAAATACCATTAATGTCTGTAAGTAGTTTGTTACGAATACTGTACACTTAAACGTTTATATCGTGCGCGTAACCGTGTGCGGAATCCTCTTAGTGCGAGTTCCATTCGTACTAAACAGGTTGTATTTTAATACGTCACCATTTCAACACTTCCCTCAACTAACTACTGCTCAAGTAATGTATTGCTGAACATTATCCTTGAGCTTATACCGTACGTAGACTTTCTATACGCCGCAAAGGATTTAGGACTTAGGACTGTAAACCCAGATGGAAATTAAATACAAAATAACTTGAATTAAATAAATTTCACAGGCTGGCATTTTTACATTTGAATTTTTAAGTGAAACAAAAAATTGTTCACGCAAATATTTTGTGTGCACTAATCTATACTTTATTTCTATA
Organism: Druceiella hillmani; assembly: GCA_039881145.1. Taxonomy (NCBI): domain Eukaryota; kingdom Metazoa; phylum Arthropoda; class Insecta; order Lepidoptera; family Hepialidae; genus Druceiella; species Druceiella hillmani. Next base: position 979,711 of record JAYKKI010000145.1, on the reverse strand, counting down.
TAGCACAGAGTTCACATTCGATCGCGAGTAGCTACGTCGTCTACATAGTTCCAGTTGGGTGTTTTTAAAATTTTTCATGGTAACGGTACGGCACGGTATTTTTTACCGTCGCGATTTAACAGGGAAGTTAAGTGTATAGGATTATACGAAGACGCATTTAAATATCCGTGAATAATTACATCAAACCGTGCACGTCCACGATATAAATGTCGTTTCTGTAGTACAACTAGGCTTCCTGACGACTAAAAAAATGAAGGAAGACACTTTCAAATTTCCTTCGACAATGACGTCAAACCGTGCACGTCCACGATATAAATGTCGTTTCTGTAGTACAACTTGGCTTCCTGACGACTAAAAAAATGAAGGAAGACACTTTCAAATTTCCTTCGACAATGACGTCAAACCGTGCACGTCCACGATATAAATGTCGTTTCTGTAGTACAACTTGGCTTCCTGACGACTAAAAAAATGAAGGAAGATACTTTCAAATTTCCTTCGACAATGACGTCAAACCGTGCACGTCCACGATATAAATGTCGTTTCTGTAGTACAACTTGGCTTCCTGACGACTAAAAAAATGAAGGAAGACACTTTCAAATTTCCTTCGACAATGACGTCAAACCGTGCACGTCCACGATATAAATGTCGTTTCTGTAGTACAACTTGGCTTCCTGACGACTAAAAAAATGAAGGAAGATACTTTCAAATTTCCTTCAACAATGACGTCAAACCGTGCACGTTCACGATATAAATGTCGTTTCTGTAGTACAACTAGGCCTCCTGACCACTAAAAAAATGAAGGAAGATACTTTCAAATTTCCTTCAACAATGACGTCAAACCGTGCACGTCCACGATATAAATGTCGTTTCTGTAGTACAACTAAAAAAATGAAGGAAGATACTTTCAAATTTCCTTCAACAATGACGTCAAACCGTGCACGTTCACGATATAAATGTCGTTTCTGTAGTACAACTAGGCCTCCTGACCACTAAAAAAATGAAGGAAGATACTTTCAAATTTCCTTCAACAATGACGCCAAACCGTGCACGTCCACGATATAAATGTCGTTTCTGTAGTACAACTAAAAAAATGAAGGAAGATACTTTCAAATTTCCTTCAACAATGACGTCAAACCGTGCACGTTCACGATATAAATGTCGTTTCTGTAGTACAACTAAAAAAATGAAGGAAGATACTTTCAAATTTCCTTCAACAATGACGTCAAACCGTGCACGTTCACGATATAAATGTCGTTTCTGTAGTACAACTAAAAAAATGAAGGAAGATACTTTCAAATTTCCTTCAACAATGACGTCAAACCGTGCACGTCCACGATATAAATGTCGTTTCTGTAGTACAACTAAAAAAATGAAGGAAGATACTTTCAAATTTCCTTCAACAATGACGTCAAACCGTGCACGTCCACGATATAAATGTCGTTTCTGTAGTACAACTAAAAAAATGAAGGAAGATACTTTCAAATTTCCTTCAACAATGACGTCAAACCGTGCACGTTCACGATATAAATGTCGTTTCTGTAGTACAACTAGGCCTCCTGACCACTAAAAAAATGAAGGAAGATACTTTCAAATTTCCTTCAACAATGACGTCAAACCGTGCACGTCCACGATATAAATGTCGTTTCTGTAGTACAACTAGGCTCCTGACGACAAAAAAAATGAAGGAAGACACTTTCAAATTTCCGTCCACAATGACGTCATACTGTGCACGTCCACGATGTAAATGCCGTAGGGCACCCAGGCTCCCTGTCAAGTCGTCGCGGTGATGTTGAGATTGTATAATATTAAAATAATTTAATTTTTTTAAAACATGAAAAGAAGTTTGAAGTAACTTTTACATGAACATTTTAATTGATACAGATGTACGTACTTTCAAATTGTTCGCAGCCGCCAGGGCAGGTCCCTCATTAGAAACGAAATAACTTGCAAAGCATGTTCGGACACCTCGTACGTATTTACGTGTAGAATTCGTTTGACTCTCTGTGAGTAAGCTGCTTAAACTGTGTTTACTGTGTTCTAGTATGAAGCCTTGCTTGAAATAGTTATCATTCTCTCTTACTACATCACCTTGTACAATACAGACCTTAGCTATGTCCACGCTGAACATTTTCGACAAATTGTGTGGTCTATGTAAGCTACGCCACATATTGGCTAAAATTTCAAATGCACGTTCTGTGTATTGGTGCACTCAAGAAAGTTTATAATTAAAGACACTGCATGTAACATTATGTTCACCACAAGGTTTTCATATTTATTCGTGTCCTGGAAAAGTGACGTCAGCGACCAATACGTATGGGACTTTTACATTTTCTGGCGAAAGGCTTTCTGGGTTCGATATTTCAAGATCATGACTATTTAATAATTTTCTGAAACTTGTTGCCTGAAAAGAAGCAGAATTGCCGTCGTTTCCATAAATCTCGATATTAAAATACATACATTTGTATTCGGAATCATGTATGGCCATAAGTCCAATTGAGGAAAATCCTTTGTAATTGTAATGCAATGTATCTACGTGTGGGGAATTCTCAACTCGGATGTATTTCCAATTAATCAAAGCTCCTAGCTTTTTACATCAATCAAAGCTCCTAGCTCCCGGGTAAAGAATTATACTGAGCATTTCTTCTGAAACCATTTGAAATCAATTTTCACTTTTCTTTGGTGTGTTTTGGAAGGTGACCATTTTTTAAAAAAAATCCATATCTTTTGACATACAAAAGGTATGACTTTGCTTAGGGTCGCAATATCGGTTCTGTAGTGATAGTACATGTCTGTAAATGTAGTAGATACCAGTTGCCAAATACCGAAAACAGACAATAGTACATTATTTTTCATCAAATTTTATCGCTAGCTTATTTCTCATTGTTTCACGAGAAACATCACAGTGGAATGGGTTAACATAAGAGGGGCCTACTTCAAGTCCCTAAAAACAAAATAGGAACAGGGGGCTAAAAAGACCTACATTTACGGGAATAATCTATATTTTTATTAAAATGCTATAAAAAGGAAAATGTTACTGATTCATACAGCAGCTCTGGAACCACCGATAGGTTTATTGAGCAAGTACCTACTTCGAACACAAACATTAATTCACCAAATTTATAAAGCAGAGACGAAGTCATGTCTCTTCTTTATAAACTATGTTATAATACATTTTAACATAATAGTTAGACTATGTTATAATAAATAAGTCACTAAAACAAAAAAATAACATAAGTTACAATGGCGGCAAGAAATGTAATGGCATTGAAATATAGATTTCTGAGGAATTAAAACGAAAGAACAAGCCTGAAAATTAAGCATGGCAATGACAAATTCGTTCAATCTTTTTCAAAAAGTACTATTATTTTTCTGTGATCAAAGATGCTCCCAGGCGACATATTATTATTAACAATTATAATAATTATTTTATCTGGCTAGCATCAAAATAACTGCAAGCCTAATAATTTAAATACGTAATTACTTTTGTTAAGAAGAATTTTTTTGTTAGTATTATTTTTGTACTGCTGACAATTTCAATACTTTAAAAAGATTAAAAGGCTGATTATTTTAAAATTACTTTTTGCATTCATTTCAATAAACACATCTAGATAAATTTAATAAGTACCTAGTATTTATCTATACAGATACCGTCTGTTCCCGTGAGGAAAATTCTAATTGAAAGCCTCGTTCTTCCTGTACTCGATTATAGTGATATCGTATATGGCCCGCGTTTACTTTCAAAAACAACCGATTCTATCCAAAGAATACAAAATACATGCGCGCGTTGTTTCGGCATCCCGCGGCGATCCCGTGTATCACCGTATTTAAATGAGCATGGAATGCTCCGAATGCACAATCGTCGCAGTTATCACACTCTTTGTTTTTTACGTAGACTTTTCACAGCAAAACAGCCGAAATATCTCTATGACATATTAAACTGGTCCGGCGTGCTCATAGCCACACGACGCGCGCCAGAGACCGACTTCTCTTAGTCCCGGAACATCGCACAACCGGTTATCGGGGTAGTTTCAAATTTGCAGCAACTAAAATTTGGAATTACCTCCCTCCGCCCCTGAAAACTGCTGGATCCATGACTACTTTTAAAAGGTCAATCCGTAAGTGGCTTTTGACCCAGCAATTGCGAACGGAATAAACGGAAAATATCGGCTTCTATCTTTGAAATCATTTCATCTAACTTATATTTATTATTAGCATCTTTTTTTCTTTGTGCTATATTTTCTCTTTGGGTAATAATGTGTATGTAGTTATATGTCAGTATATAATACCTGTATTAAAAATAATTATTAATATTATTATATAATATGTATTTGTGCGTGTGTGCGTGTAAACTGTATATGTGTATGAGTGTATATGTATATATGAGTATATGTTTGTATATGTATGCAAGCTGTAAACCGGCCGTGTCCGTATTGTTTATAGCATAAAAAAATGCAAAAACTAAACTTTTATTTTAAAGTACCAAAAAAGATGTCAACATAACTTTACGTACTGTATTTATTAATGAAAAATGTCAAAGACCAAATGTCTACGAAATGTAGATGAAGAAGTAACAAATTACTCAGCTTTACGCTAACTTATGTTTCGGAATAAAATCTCGATATTTGGATCTTCATCAATAACAGCTGTCGATTTGAAAGTCTGACAGCCAAAGTCGTAACTCTGTTTGCTACTTATGCAGTACCTGTACAGTATAATGCACAGTACATCGTCTGAAAGCGTATAAGGATAACAACACTTTCCTGTCCTCTTTAGGTCAAATCCGATATACAGAATGGCATTTAGGGTTCTCATCGTCAAACAATTGCGCAGTTTGCTTTTAGCCACATTCCTTTGACCAAATACGCGTTCGATATCCGCGTTTGAATGTGGTAATGATACCACAGACAGTACAAACTGACATAAAGGGTTATAATCAGCTGCACCTTTATATTCTATGACTTCATTCCAGAACTCTAGAGTGTAGATTCCCATTTAATGTGAATTATGTTTCTCCATTGAGATACGAGTTTTTTCATTATTGGTGCATTATCGAACTCTTGGGCTATTTCAACTATCGGTAGCTTAACTACTTTTAACGTATCTTAAGCTGAAAACATGGACAATTTCTGAAGTATTTTAAAATTTATGGAAAATCTCCAACGTAGTTCTATCACAAGTTTCAGTGTGAAACTAACACAACGTTAGCGCAAATTGTTTACTGCATTAGACTGAAGTTCGTATTCAAGTGATTTGGTCTCAGAAGCATATCCCATGCATGGTCTAAGATCTAAATAACTTTCTATGTTTTGCATTAAAAAGTTTACCCTCGCCGCTGGGTTCAGAACACCCCAACTTTTCGGTTCCACTAAACCAATCAGATCTTTATACAGTCTTGTTGGGTCAACATCCTTGCTTTCCAACAATCTGTTCACAACTTGAACCTCCTTTAAAACAGTTTCAAATAGGACATGTACAGATGAACACTCGCGACAACGGATACTGGTCGGATCAGTGAGCAACAGAGCGACGATCGAATACGTGAGTTCACGCATTCTTGACCAATCGCGACACGGCACACATGGTCCTTATCGATTTCCCCTTCCCCACTTATTCGATTATTATTGTTCGTCGCCGCGTAGCTTCTCAAAATTTATTTATTTATCTTTGATGTATCAAATTGATACCAATGGCGGACTTAGTGCTTCCAGAGTAATATCTTATAGCCAACCACAACATACGCCCAAGCCCGCTGGACGAACGGCTAGGAATTGAACCCGGGTCTCAGCGGTGCGTCGCGTCCTCAAAGGGCGTATGCCTTGTAATCAACCCAACACACGGCGGCTACAAAATTTAGCCAAAATGAAAGTTGCGATGTTACGAAGTGTTTATGTTGGACATCCCGTTCTTTTGTATGGTAGATACTTTCGTACGGTAAAACTCTTTTACTATAGAAGAGTAATCTTCTATAAAATGGAGCTGCAAGGAACCGAAAACAAAGAAATTTTCCGTATTGTCACCACTTTATGTCAAACCGTTCATAAAGTGGTGTTGGAGAAATTAGTAAACGCATTTTAACAAAATTTTCATAAGTTGTAACATTATTAATTATAATCGAATTTTATATGATGACCACAGCAGTTGACCACTACTTATTTTCATAAAGCAGTTGACCACTACTTATTTTCATAAAATAAGTAGTAATATACCGGTCAGCAGTTGACCACTACTTATTTTATACGGATCCGTTTAGGAGAATTTGAGCTCAATCTGCTACTTGACTGAAAACTAGACTCACGGCAGCATAACCAGTTGGTCTAATTGTTTTTTTTAATGACAAACAAATGTATAAAGTAATCCAGTGGCATTTATACATGACAGCATTGCTTTAACTACGAGTACGTCTTCGAAGTTGCTCTGACCAGTGATTATTTCATAAAAATGACAACGACTGTACAGAACATGTTATCAAGAGAATGCAAAGCTTCTTCGTATTTAATTTTAAAATTTTATAAAACGGTCTGAAGCTTTTAAGTAGGCCACGTAGTAGTTCATAAATATTCGAAGCACGTGCATCTGCCAATCCTTCGTTGGAAGCCGAATGTTTTCTGCACTGAAATGAGCTAATAAATATACATAAATAGCTGAAGGGCCTTCCCACAGGCGAAATGAATGAAAATTATAAACTTACAGCTTAAAGCTAAAGACTTGATTCATACAACTGGAACGCATTGACAAATTGACGTCAAAGGAGACTAATTCAAAATAATGGAGAAAAATATGCGGCCCTGAGAAGGGCCTTTTTCTTGTTCATACGCATGCAATTTTAACTCAATTAAGCGTGATCCTGCCTGGAAGCCGCCAACTGGATGTCTTCGGGCATAATCGTGATGCGGTTAGCGTGAACGGCACACAAGTTGGTGACCTCGAAGAGATTCACCAGATACACCTCGCTCGCTTGTTGCAAGATCAGCATTGCCGAGCATTGAATGTTGAAGTCGGATTTGAAGACTTGAAGGATTTTGCTTATCAGACGCTGGAATGATAGTTTGGGAATGAGAAGTTCGGTATTGTTCCGGTAGCGGCGGATAACGCAAAGATCGACGGTACTAGGCCGGTAGCGACGACACAGCTTCTTCATCCTATCGGTGACAGGTGGGCTCCTCTGAGTCGCTTTCGTGATGATCCACTCGGGCAGTGCCCTGCTCTTGGTCGATTTGCGGTGGACGGTCTGCTTCGAGCGAACCATTTTGGAATTTTTTTATCAATCTCTGCTCTTATCGTGGAGCCGGTCCATTTATATACTTTCTGAGTGATAGGAGTGGAGGGGGGGGGGTGGAGAGAAAAGCAAGTAAACCGATAGTCGAAAATAGAGTCATCCCGCTCGCACGAAATGTACGTCCACCGCGCGGATTTATTCTGTGATGAAAACTTTAAAAAAACGTACTCAGTGAATTTGGATTAGCCATTATATTAGAGACATATACGATGTATATAATTTTTTTGTACACTGCGAGTTTACAACTTTGATACCCACAGCGGTTATACAAACGCCGCGCCGGTATTACAACCTCCTTTGTGTTTCACTAGGAGTGCCATCGCCTACGAGTTGAATTCTAATTTTGTCGAGTTCAACGGCACAAAATATCAAAAAGTTTAAGGTAAATATCTCTCCATTATTTTAGTTCACTTAAAATAAATTAAACCAAAAATAGAGTTGAACCTGAAAAAGAGGGATATACCTTAAAACAAGAGAAAAATTAAAAATAGAGTTTCGCAGTAAACGTCATAAAATCGAATATTCTGTACAAAATAAGTTTGGAATTAACAATCGAATACAACTAAAAAGGTAATATAATAATTCTGTTTTCTTATATTAAATATGAAATACTTTAGTATACTTTATCAATATATCATATACTTTATCAATATATCTCAATAATTTTGAGGTCAAAATATATAAACGGAATGTTTACTAACGTTAGCTTGACCCCTTACAGAAGGCTATTTAAACTTTAAAAAGTACTAGTGAATAATACCAAGAAAGATAGAAGAACCAGAAAAAAGATAATGATAGGGTGGTATAACGCACATGAACTTCAAACATTCTGTTTAATTTCCCACTTATACTGACAAATTTAATAAACACAAAATTAAATGATACACACATTTTTCTGTTAATGAAGACATGGTAACTTTTACAAGAATACGGTTATCGTTTTCATCAAAATAAAGTATTTCTTTTTTCAATCTTTTTACAGTCCTGTATCCGAGAAAAATAATATTTCACACAAGATCCCACTTCATACCGCACACTACACTGAAATAAATATGTGTAGACACAATACGTATGTTTCCAAAATACTCGACACATTTGTAGTGTACACCGTAGAATAAGTAGTAAACAGTTATTGTAAAATGTTTATTTATTCTTTCAGGTTTTGAAGATAATTACGTCCGAATATGCTCTGCTAAACTTAAGGCTGACGAGTTGTTAATAATTTCACAATTCAAAAAAAAGTAATGACCAAAAGTAATTTCTGTGGGAGTTGAAGAGAATTTTTATTCGACCATATCCATTACTAACGTATTTTCCTCAGTCCGAATGTAATCCTCTTTCCGGTTCATACACAAGTACCGTGCACGCGAACGCACACACACTTATATAAACTATAAGCAACATAAAATAAAAAATTTTAACGTCACGTATTAATTTAGAATTCAAAATTCATGAAGATGTTAGTATTCAAGAAACAAAATTTTTCAACCAAATGCGCCCTACAATTTTACTATAATCTTGTCAACTATATCTGTCATAGCTATCGATTGATCACAAGAATTCGCTTTATCTAAGATGATATTTGAGGTATACTTATTTTTCAGAATTTAACAGTAATTAATCAAACATTTGACATATTCATTTCCCATGCTATAAACTGAACAATCGATACTAATATAGTTTATTTAATTAAGTTACGTATCTCCTTAATTAATTATGAAAGTTAATTAAAATAAAAGCATAAATGCAAGCAATCATTATGCTGTTTCACTTTATTAATAAATTTTTACGTTCATTTAATTTTTTATTTATCACACTTTTCTGTAAAGTATAAAGCTAAATAGACAGATGGCGGACTTATTGTTACAAAAGCAATCTTGACAGCCAACCACACTGCGAAATAGTAGTGCGGTGGTAGATTGTACGAGCTGTGGTAAATAAACATGAAAAATACAAAACGTGTGTTGGAGCGCGAGGCGAATGGCGCTTACTGATTCGTTGTAATTGTGACGTCGGCCATATTGAATTGACTTGGGTAGTATTTTTGGTTTTTATTTATTTTATTTCGTGAATCTACAAGTAAATTGCCGTTGTCAAATATATTTATGTAAAATCGTATTACAAAGAGTCATCTTTAATTGAATCTGTACTACTTTTTGCACCAAATTTCTTGTCAAAACTGTAAAAATAAAATCGAAGTGTTCTGCAGAACATTTAAATTTTTTTTTAAAACTTTTTTTTAATTATAATTACAATTTTCTTCGAGTACGATAATTATATTTTATGTTAAATATAAAATGGACGAAAAGTTTGCAACATACAAAGTAGCTTATTCCACTATTTGCAGTGACATGAAAACTTTTATACCCCGCATTACCTCTTCAAAATTGAAAATTAAGAAATTTTATGTTTATCTATTGTTACACTTCGAGGTTAAGAAACAATTCCCTTATTGCCAGTAATTGTACTGTTATACGTTTAAATGGAGCAGATTATATATGGACTATTTGTACATGAATTGGTGCTTTACTGAATATATTAAACAAATGTCAGATACATATTTTAGATGGATATTCATCTCCTAGGAGTTCTTCTTCTTTGAATTAATCACTTGAAAAGTGAATAGTTTTGTGTGAAAACTAGTGGACAAATCCACCAGAACATGAAGTTACATTAGAAAATGCCTAGCCGTATCACATAAACATTGTCATGACGAAGAAAAAGTAAACGTTTTATTACGAGTATATTATATGGGTATTCCGTATTTTCATCGATAATATATTTAAAGTACATGTGATGAAATGAAGCTATGTCGGTATTACTTACGTGTCATGGACGGAAGCACACATTATCATCACTACTAGAGGGAATATAGAACGAATCGAAAACGAAACTGTCCGTCCGTATGTCAGGGCAACATATCTCTTCAGGTCAACGCCGTTCGTATTGAAGTTCTGTGAGAAAAGTGACAAATTACGTGAAAAGAAATAAAAATATTAGGTAATATTTATAAGCACAGCTCCTTCCCCCCCCCCCCCCCTATACATCCAGCTTGAGAAGGAGCTTCTGGTAACGGATACTTACCGACACTGGCCGATATCAAAATAATTATAAATAGTTATGAAAAGTACATGCGCGGAACGCGTGATAATTTAACAAAGTTGCTTAAAATATTTCAAAACCCTCGATTATAGAATAATTATAAATTAGAAAACAAATCATCGATTTTAAATAATTATTAAAGTGTGACAAATTTACTGTCTATGTATGTATGGCTTAAATATTTATGGATATAATAAAAGTGTGCCGAGTATTTTGCAAACATATGGATTGCGTCTACATATATTTATGTCAGTGTAGTGTGTGGTGTGCACCATGATTGTGAAATATTATGTTTCTCGTAGACAGGACTTTAAAGACATTTAAAAAAGAAATACTTTATTTTGATAAAACCGATGATTGTATTCTTATAAAGATACGATGTCTCCGTTAACAGAAAAACGGATGGATCACTTAAGTTTGTGTTCTTAGATTTGTCAGTGTGAGAAGGAATTTAAAGAGATGGTCTGAGGTTCAGGTGCGTTATAACACACATTCCTTTTCTTTTTTTTCGGTTTCTTCTGCCTTTCTGTATATTATTCACCAGTATTTTATTACGTTTAAATGCATTTTCCGTTACTTTCAATTACTACCTTTCGTAAATGGAAGCATTAATATTTTTTAACATAAATTGCAAAATACGGATAAAATTTTAATACTAATATCTTCATGAATTTTAAAATCAATTCTCACAAAATAACAAGTTAACGAAATACGAGAGCGCTCAATTTGACTGAGCTCTTCAGATGCTTCCTAATGGAAAGAAACATCTTTTCGGTATCCACATTATATTGTGCAGTAACATACTTCTTGATGGCTTGAAGAGACAAGCTGTTTGGTTCCTTCAGATCTTTGGTGGCGTTGTTTGTCATCTCTGAATTTTTTGAGTGGGGGTCGATGACATCTTTGTTTTCTTGCCGGGGATCCCAAGGAGCACGTACACTATCAGAAAGTAAACGTAGCAGCTGAGAGTGCAACAGAGAACGTATCGATGTCTACATTTTGTGATGAAATGTTAATCTACATCATCACTACAAAGTTTTCCTTGCTTTTCACACTTTTATTGGCAATCGTGACAAGTCCGAAATACACTCGGACAAGGAGGTGTAATACTATCGCGGCGCTCATATAATTGCAGCAGGTTCAAAACTACAAGTTTTGAACCTGCTGCAAATACCGGCGCTTGTTTAACTGCAGCGGGTTTCAAAATTATAAGCCAGAAGTGTTCAAAAAATTCATATGCAATCATCAATCCGGTTATCCAAATTTACTGTGAACGTTGCGATAGCCTTTCATCTCAGATTAAAAATCGGGTCGGTCGGGTGAAAATTTTGTGCGAGCGGGACGACTCTATTTTCGACAATTCGTTTACCTGCGAAAGTGAGTTTTCTCTTCGCCCCCGCTCCTATCACCCAGAACGTATATAAATGTGAGGGCATGTACGTGCAAAGCAGAGATTAATAATCAAGTTGTGTAATGGCTCGCACTAAGCATACTTCTCGCTGCAAAACGACCGCGGACAAGGCACGGCGCATGTGGTTCCTCAGGATGGAGGCTCGGAAGAGCGCGCCTGCCACCGGTGGAGTGAAGAAGTCGTGTTATCGGCCAAGCACCGTCGACCTTTACGAGATTCAACGCTTCCAAAAGGATACGGAGCTTCTCATTCGGAAACTACCGTTTCAGCGTCTGGTGAGGGAAATCGCTCAAGTCTTTTAGGCTGACCTCCGCATCCAGCGCTCGGCAATGCTGAATTTGCAGCAGGCAAGCGAGGTGTATATTGTGAATCTGTTCGAGGTCACCAACTTGTGTGCCGATCACGCCAATCGCGTGACCATAATGCCCGAGGACATCCAGTTGGCGCTTCGGTGCAAACTCATGCTCAATACAGTAACCATTCCAACGACCGCACGCGTGTGAACAGAACAGAACAGAACAGAACGAAAAGGCCCTTCTCAGGGCCGCATATTGTTCTCCATTATTTTGAATTAGTCTCCTTCACGTCAATTCCTCAATGCGTTCTATTTAGATGAAACAAGTTTTTAGCTTTCAGCTGGTGAACTTGTACCTTTTATTCTTTTCACCAGCGAGGACACCTTCAGCAATTCATATTTGTTTATTGCCTCATTTCAGTGCAAAGTAAATTTGGCTGCAAACGTGGGATAGAGTGCACGTGTTTCAAAGGTTTTTAAACTTTGAAATGGGCAACTTAAAAGTTTCAGATCGTTTTATAAAATGTTTAAATTAAACATGAAGAAGTTCAGCAGACTTATTCCCTTGATAGCCATGCTGCATACAGTCGTTGTCACTTCTCTCAAACAATCACTGGTCAGAGCAACTGCAAAGGCGCAGAAGAAGCCATGCTGACATAATTAAATACCGCTTTGGATTATTTACATTTATTAAATTTTTCTCAATGAAACATTTAGATCAACCAATTTTCCGTGACGTGCCTCTCGGTGTTTAGTCAAGTATGGAATCGAGCTCAAGTCGCTATACATAGATATCTATGCCAACGTATAAGTGGTGATCAACAGCTGACCGGCGACCTCTGTGATCATCGTTTAAAATTCGATTATAATGAATAATGTTACAGCTTTTGTCAAAAAATTGTAATCTGATGTGTGGCTGATCCCTCGAACATCACTTTATGAATAGTTTTATACGGATAATTCTTCGTCCTGGATTTCTCTTAACAGTATTTTATAGAACTACTCTGGTAAAAAAAATATTTATGACGCTAGATACTTCAGAAAAAGACGGAATGTGCAGATAAACATCTTACTGACATCTCAAATTTCATGACCGCTAAATTTTGGGAGCCTATGGAAGAATGAGCATTAACAAGCAAATAGGCGGTGGTCGATAAGCCCCATGAGTGCCGTGTCGCGATTTGTCGAGAACGCGGTACGGCACGCATGGACTCGGTCGCCGCATCGACTCACGCATTCGGTTGTCGCTATGTAGCACTCTGTACCGACTAGTATGTATGGTTGTTATGAGTCTTTTGTGTTAAGGTCTGTATAGACTACGACACTAATTGCGACACAAATGTAAGACACTAATGTCTGCACCGTTCACACATAAGGCAGTTTCGGTGTCGCAGAAAGTATTTGGACACTGATGTCGCTACACAAGTGTCTCGGCTGTTCACAAACAACACTCGCGTCGCTCGGACACTATGGAGAAACAACATGCAGCGACAGTCGTATTTTGAGCGCTTCACTTAAGGAACAACGTAAGTGAAATATAAAAATATGGCTCCAACAATAGATAATAACAAGAGGAGAATTAGGAGCTTATCATAGATTATTAAACTAATTACGAAATGAAGGTACCAAATAATATTTTTTTCTTTATTTTATTAGAAAAAATGCTATTTTTGAAGCATTTTTTATAATTCAATAGTTAATAAAAACCTGTAGGAAATATCAAGGATATGTAAAAATGGCATGTTGATCGTTACGACATTTTTATTTCACAAGTAAAAAACTGGAAATCTTATAAGTTAGTTCCATACTCTGACAGAAACGTCTTTTTCAAAAACCGTTTAAAAGAAATTGATATGAAAATTTTAGTGGAAAAAAGAAGGATTTGGTATTATTGCCAGTACTTCAAATAAACTACCATTGAACGCTTCAGTATTAACCAAAGGTACTTATATGTATAATATAAATAAAATTAAGCATATGCATTAATATAATTTATACGAAGCAGTAACATAAAATTTAAAACATCAATCTTCATTTTGACGTTGCTTCAATAATTACAATCACAAATATTATATTAAGGATTAAATAAGGATATTTGACGTTGTATACTTGTCACCATGTAAAATCGAATGTATCATATAATTAACTGATTAAAACCCAGGTGGAACATCACATTTCAATCAAAAATATAACATCTATCATTCATTTTACTCGTATCATTCACGAAAACGTCCCCGGAATAGAAATTGTGCATATGTGCATACATACTTTAAGGGAACTTTGCAACTGAACGCACGAAGTTACTGCTTCGTAAAGAAACTCTGTATATCCTAAAACGTTTATAATTACGGCTTCCACACCTCTCGCTATGATTGGATAGAAATGGGTGTATATTTATGGCTGCAATGATCACACGAAGCAGTAATAACGAATCAGAGTTCGTCAAAAACTGTTCGCGGGAGGATGGACGAAAACATTTTACGTTTTCATAGCGACAGAGGGAATTTAAGTCGATTCTAAAGAGATATTTTACGGCGTATTACTTCAGAAGTTACCGCACTACGGAGCAAAATCAAAAAGGAAATTAAGACGTTATATAAGAAACTTATTCGTGAATAAAGTTTTATATTTGAATATTCAAAATATTATAGAAACATTAAGACACACGTTCAACATTAAACGAAGATATTTTTCAAAGTTACGCGCAAATGGAGAGTGTTTGTAAAAATATATATTATTATTGTTTGTAGTCAGTTCATACTTACAAGAGTTGAATTTAAGTATGCAACAAGTATGCTGCAAAATATACACACACATGAAATGCAACATTTCATGACCATAGTGTAGAGAAGCGGCCCTCTTATCACTTCCTCATCTTATCCGGATCAAATTTCTTGTCTAGAAGTCAGCTAATCCTTTTTATAATTTCAAAGCCTAAAAATATAACTGTCGAATGTTTCAAGAGCTTAGGTATGACATTCGAAGGCCGCTGGCTACGTACAACGTCATAATATATCAAATTACTACTCACTACCTACATATTACTTGGCCGGTACGTGAGATAGACCAGTGACTGAGACGATGACATATTGCTATGCGGATCACTACTTGACGTTATGTGAACTTGCACACTTGTGATGCTACATTCTTGCCTTGTATGTATTAAAATAAGCGCGTCCCTTATCTTCTGAGTATAACAGATTTTTGTTAATATTAATCGGAATTTTGATGCTTAAAAATATCACGTCGCGGCAAAGCACGCTAAGTAAAGGAGAAGGCGGAAGTCGGGCCGCTGCAGAGATACGGTTACCGTGGGACGAATCCATTGATGATTGCTTGGGAAAGGAAACTACACCGAACACTTCGATGCCGGCGCTCCCGTTTACCTCGCTGCCATCACGGATGGAGCACTTGGTCGTTCAGACACTAAAGTTGGCAGGCAACGCTGCTCGTGGACAATAAAAAACCCCAGTTATTCCGAATCACTTGGAGCTGACGATCCACAACGACGAAGAGCTCAACAGACTTCTGTCTGATGCGTCCATCGTATGGAATGGCGTGCTGCTTAACATCCAGCCCGTACTTTTATCAAGAACATAAATTTATTATTCTGCGCGCAACGTCAAAATGTTCCCATAAAACCAGAATAGTAAAAAGGCCCTTCTGAGAGTCGACAGTCAAGTCTGTTTTTATTGAAATGTGTCTTGGCAGCAGCGGCATTTCATTTCAACTATTTGTTGTAAAAGGGAAAGTGTTTATTTATTACAAATTAGCGATGTCGAGTATCGATATAACTTTGTGTTCATTACTCCGAACTAAGCTTCAATTAGACACACACAAAACGGTATGTCGAAATGTAATGCAACATCATTCATCACTTACGAACAAGCAGCATCACTCCGTAACATCACACATAACCCTAACATTACGCGAGATAGGGCATGACGTGTATCACTTTGTACGAAATATTCCACATCAACGCCTGTTACTATTAAACGCTACTTGAGATTATGAATGAAATATGTTACAACGGAATATTATATACAAGAATTAAAGGAATTTTATCGTGTAAAGTTTAGTGCAAATTGTGATACTATCGTAATGTATACATGACAAGAAAAAAAGATACACTGAGTTCGTTCACGCTTAGACCCCATTATAACGAATTTCGACAATTCAAATTCCTTCATAAAACATTTCTCCAAAACACCGGTTTAATTTATTAATTACAATACCTGTGTAAAATTACCTGTACGTAACATATGAACGTAACTAAACTGATACAATTAAACAGCGACATAGGCAGTATTTAGCACAAACACTCGAGGCGTGATGCTTTAAAGTGTGACCTATCGACCTTGTCCCATAGCAGACAGTTTGGCGTCATACACGACACAGCCGTTTATGACGCATATTTCGACGCTCACAAGGAAACCAAAATCCATAGGGTATTTCCCGTTGATCTATAATCATGAAATTTAGCAAAAAGCAAGGTTTCCTCAGTACATAATTATAGGAACAAATATGAAAATCGTTTATAGTTATACCACATAAAAAAATATTTCTAAAAAGATATAGTAGCAATATATTTCCGTTCTAAAAGATTTAAATTTTGTGAAAGTTGCTTAGGAATATTATGTACCATTAAAAGTTTTTTAAAAACGTAAATATATATGGAACCCGCGCAGTGCGAGTGCCACTTTTATGTTGCAGTAGTTTCTACTATGATCGATCATAAATCCCTCTGCCTGTAGACGAACCTATGACGCGATGACTCTCGTTACCAGTTATATTGGTTAATGGAGTAGACTGAAGTAAAACCAATCATTCTTCAGAAAAAATGTTGAGAAACAAAATTATATTTTTTTATTTTTTGAAATTAAACACAAACTTCCAAGTAACATTTGCAGCAGCCGTCAGCTTCTTTTCAGGGAAGATCACACATGTGTATCGTACATAATTTATCCACAAGCGTATCTCTGCCCTTTTTTTAATTATTAAATTCTTTTCATATGCGCTCGACTAATAGTACGTAACCAATTATTTGCGAGTGTTGCAAAAATTGCACTTAAAAAACGAACTGTGTTTTCCAAATTATTAACTTTTATAATAACATAATTGTATCATTCCGAACGTTACGTATATCCTGCCAATTGTTTATATTTAATAATTTGAATTTTTAAAAAATCTCAAAATTAACAGGTGTCAATAAATAAACGGTACTTTGATACATTCGTGGTGGCTTGTGCGACACATCGCCATCTATGAGCGACTGCGGACGCTACGTGGCGCAGTCTATAAGCGATAGTGACTGTCGCACGATGCCATCTACCGGATACCCAGATAGGCTCATAGGTTTAATGCGCCCGTTGAAAACACTAGTTAAAAAATAAATACAGTTTTCTCACTATCAATATTGTATGATAACCGGGGATTCATATGTTGGTGTTATATTTTTAATTTGCTCCGACAGAATGCGTTGCATGTGGCGCTTGATTTCCCAGCTACGATCAGTGATAACATTAGATTAAATATTCATCAACAAAACTTCATCAAAAAACTTTCATTTTTATAGTTTGAAAATAAGATAATTTATTATAAGTACAACGAGTTTTACATACCTACTTCGCGATGTAAATATTTATCTTTTGTGAGGAAATTATCGATCTCGCTTCATTGCGCTATATAGACTAATACAGAATTAAACAATTGTAATGTGAGTGACCGCACCATACGCTCGTCGACTGTGGATGGAGTTCGCAATCGGTGTGTAAGAACTGTCATAAAAAACCAACAAGTGCAAGTTTCACTCGTGCAAGAAGGATTCTGCAGCACCAAACAATATCAAATTTATTTCATACGCAAAAATAAATTTGTATTTCTTAAAGGCACTGTGATAAAACAGATTTATTGCTGCGATCGGTACGGAAAATATCCCATATCTCAAAAACTACAGAACCTATCTTATTGAAACTAATTTTCATTTAAACTTTATGTTAAAGTGGACTTTACCCTATTTTTTTCAAAACTGCACGCGTTAGTTCAAAAGTTAGAGGTGGGGCGGGGGACACTTTACGACTAGGATCGTATATCTCACGAATCTAATAAGATCTCTCTGACGTTACACCACACGCCTATGTGCACTCGCTATTTTATCTTCCCTCAGTTACATGTATGATGTGCCACACACCTATTATATTATTTTTAATTATTTTGCTATTTCATTGTGTACTAGTTCATAGAAGACGAATAGTTCTATATAGTGCCAATAGCCTCCGAGTAAAATGAACAGACAGACGGATAGACGGAAAGTTTTATATTCATTGAAAATATACCGAATACTTTTTATTTATAAAAGTCAACGGATTTATCAAATTATCCGATTTCGAAAGCAGCACAGATATAAAAATAAAGGTATTTTAGCAAGTGCGACAGTTATACATTGACTCGCGTCCAGTTAATCACATTTTTAAAAGCGTAAAGACTTACCATATGCGTTAAAAAGGAAAGAAAATAATAAGACATATTCGAATAACAGAAACTCACGTGAGAGCCCTGAAAAAGGCTTCAATGTCAAGTTAGTGGGTGAGTGAATCACGGGGCACGTACATACTGTTAACAGCTAGTAGCGCTCGCTCCGCAAACCATCTTCAAACAGTCTCCACTTCTTGGGGGCTGCCTTCTTAGCGGAACTAGTCACTTTCGACGCGACCTTTAGCTTGGGCGGTTTAGGCTTCTTTGTAAACGGCTTGGCTGACTTCTTGGTCTTGGGAAACTTCGTTCGTTCAGATGAGGATTTCTGACCCGCAGGTTTGGCAGCGGCCTTTGTCTTCTTACTTTGCCTTTGCTGGCTTAGCTGCATTGCTCGCAGGTTTGTTGGATGCTCCCTTAACCTCGAGATTGAAGGAGCTCTTCAGGTAGTATTCTTGATTAGTCAGCCACACTCAGCGTTCCACCTTATATTAGGCTGCAACACACTTCCTGATGGCATGAAGCTTCTAGCCTACTCGCTCCTTCAATTTCTTTTAGCTTAGTTGACCATTTATGAAGTATTTGAGTGCGTGGTTTTGTCTCGCGTTTCTCGGCGGCCTCCGACATCTTTGTTTGCCCCGATGTTCGCGGGCGCAGGATCATCTATAGCTACCGCAGCGCTAATCACGTTATGCTGAGAGGGAAGGATACCACGGAAAAAAACGCACGCTGACTAGCGAACGCAGCAACTGCGAATGCGTGATGGCGTGTTCTTTCGACCGGTCGATTGGTGTCCGTTGCTCGGAAACTGGCTATACAGATAACGTATCGGCGTGGCATTTTAGTTAAAAATGTGAAATGTTCAATGGTTTCATTGTAATTCTAAATTTATGATCGCGGGGATCATCAGAGACGAGACTCTTTTTCTTACGTGCACGGACCGTATGGCATTAACTCGAGCTGAAGGCAAAGTTTAAACTGTTTTAATGTTACCCCCAAGACTCGTAGTTATCAATATATTTCCAATTTCTTCAACTGAAGTGCACTGACCGACGACCAGGAGTAATTTTTTGTTAGTTCCGAGAACTTTGTGTTTTGTTTCATTACTGTCGTAATGTCCATAGATTGAAACGTCACGGCGCGACGTTTGAGCTAATAGCTTATTCATGACACGGTCTTCGAAACAGAGTTGAGCGAGGCATTCTTACGTGCTCCATCACCGCTGCGAGTAAGCGCCGATGAGAATATCGAACTCGTTGGGTCGATGTGTGGTAATTACTTTTTAATTACAAACTTGAACACAGATAGCTTTGAATTAGTAAGAGAACTTCTAAATTGAACCGTGAACTGACCGAACTAATGACTCAACTGAACTCATGATAATGCTATGTAGTATTATATATCGTCATGTGACCCCATTGTGCGGCTAGCGGTTGCGACGCCAGGGGTTATGAACGCACGGCCGCCCGATCGTTGCGTTGGTTTCTGTGTTTGTCCGGACATCTCTCCCGCTGTACATCGTCTGTTGGTGAAGTTGCATCCAGTTGTCGATGGAGGACGACCTGATCAGTAGATAGGATCACTAGCTTCTTTGCGGGTTTTCTTAGAATGCCTCCCTTGGTATGTACGTCAGCTGTTCTAACGATTCCGTCTGCATCTGGATAGGTGGCTGTCGCGACGTCCTTGGGCCTGGTATTCCGTGGTAGTGTGCTATCGACGATATAGACTATGTTGCCAATTTCCAGGGCTGTTCAAAATTGCAAATATATTAATTCAAGCGTACGGATTTTGATTCGACGTTGCGTATGAGCGTTATGACGTAAAATCCGATGGATTGTCTAATGAAGTAATTAAAATTCAGATGGGACATCAAATTTTTGCTAGCGAGAATATAACCCGAGGCAATAGTTGTTGCATCGTTGCGATTTCAAACTTATGAACGCTCGTGGTGTACTAGAAATTATATATATTTCATATACGTATTTGAAAGAAACGCTGCATCTGAGCGCACAAAGTTATTGCTTCGAAAATAAACTCTGTCGTGATACGGCTTGATAGTTGCGGCGTCCGCTCTTCTCGCTGGTTGAATCAATGTTACGAACGGGAAACTGGAGAGCAGCCATCGCTACGCTAGATTCACATTTGACACAAATTAAAGCTTTTATCTGTCACATCAAGAGGGTCTTCGAATGTCACAGATTCTTTTACACAATAATACACAAATGATTTACGCAGGTTTTGTCATTTTGCTAGTAAATTTGCTTCCTACCACATAATTGTTAGTGGATTAAATTTTATTTTCACGTGCGACTTGACGATATTATAATCTCACGCTCCCTGGACGGAGGCAGTTTCCTTTTCTAAAGCATCCGTATTTATCGTTGCTTTTCTTCAAACATGTGAAATTGTTTCATTTTCATTATCCTAAATTAATTTTATCCGATGAACTATTTTAATCTTTGTATGATCCAAATTTAACGGGGTAAATTAATATTTTGCATCGTCAATGATAGTCAGTGAATAGATAGATGAAACTCTTGAATTATGCACAAAGAACTATACGATTATGACCGGAATTGGAAAAAAACTCGAAATTCTCTTCGAGGTAAAGAACGATGCCTTGGAATTTGGAAGGAAGATTGAAAGTTAAATATTGGTAATATTTGGTAGACCGACTGAATTAAATTATATATAAATCATTGACAGACCCGTGCGCAAAACTGACAGTGCCACTCTTCATCTATCTTATTTTGTCTGACTATGCTTCTAGAACAGAATTTGAGTCCGGTTAGGTGGTTAGGGAAATGTACAAAAGAATAACTTTAAAAATCAATCTATTTATTTAAAATTTACAATAAAATAATAATAATAATACTTTATTTGTAGGAATATATGCACGGTTCAGTTTAAGTCAGTAGTAAAATGGTTTTAACAAATTCTGCCTTAGGAGACGTACAAATGTTACGACATAGACACGTTATAATTTCAAAATAAAAAATGAATTAAATACATATAATACGTAGAAATTTTGAAAGTTAAATCTGAATCAGAAAATTATTTAATTGAAAAAAAATTGAAATTATAAAATATGATGCACTAAAATCTAACAAACAATAAATTACGTTATTTATATTATAAACATTGTTAATGAAACATATTAATAATTAAACTAATGAATAACAACTATGAAACGTTAATAAATGTCCGAGACTAAAATGAATAATTAACAAAAAGTTAAATGTTTTAAAAAACGTTTATCGCTTTTAGACTTGCGAAATCAGATATTATTATTCCTCTGGTATACAAACTCTTTAATATTTCCAATTCTATAGAAATAATAGATAAATTAATCAGTCTTGGTTGAATTTAAATTAATTCTTAATCAGTTTTAACTTAGAAAAAGTTCTTTCTCCAGATGCAACTGTAACTGATAGAGAAAGAAATATTCTTAATGCTATTGATATATTTCGAAAAGTTGACATCAAAACATTTTTGTAAAAATATTCCAAAACTGTATGTGGATCACTAGACTCATTTTCTACAAAATGCTGCCTTAGAGCGTTAATTTCATTCAGTCAATATCGTCGATGTCAGCTTTAATGAGAATCGGTCAAGTCGAAACAGCAGGTATACAACGTAAAGAACTTGAAGCTAAATAAAACCGTTTAATACTTTAGACCAGCGTGCGCATTAAAACTGTATCAACTTAAATATTTACATAAATTTATCTGCAATAAAATATAAATTGCAGCGAATAAGCAATGCACAGAAAACGTTAAAGAACAAGTGGGGCAGTGTAAGTCAGGTCAACGCCACGTGAGCAGTTGTGTTTTTTTACGTTAGCAGATGTTACAAATGTCAAAGAAATAAACTTAGAATTGAAGATAACTGCGTCCCTTATGCCGAAGGCCGCCATGACCAACGCGATAAATGGGGAGCCTCAAACTAGCATTCTTGACCTCGGAGGTCGCCCCAATAAATATCGACCACCGCACGTTCGCACGATTCAAATTTCTTATGCCTACAGCCGCCACGACCAACGCAAGAATCAGCTGGCTGTTAAGCTACGCCTCCGACACTGAACGCCGCTACAATTAACACGACAGGCAAGCGGCCGCGAATTTATAACCCCTGGCGCAGGAGCCGATGGCCGCCTAAAGAAATCAAATCATGTAAAGGAGACGGCGCAAAATCACAACTCGTGTCAGTGTCGGTATCGGAATGAGTGTTAGCATTAGCACTCGACTTCCAGCTGCAATTCAGTCGAGCGGCTCCGAGGAGTTCCAGCGTATAGCATCTTCAAGTAGTATAGCGGTTAAAACTATAGATGTGTAAACACGGAAATTTATCAAACTGAGTTTTAGTCGATTTGAAAATTCGTGTAAACAGAGTTGACCAAGTCGATTTAACAATGATCATCGAATAGTATCGTTTTCTATTTTAAAAACCTGTTCATTTTTAAGTTATTTAATCGGGTGGCTGACAAATTAGGCGGTTAAATAATCAAAACAATAAAAAATCTATAGAATTATCAACTTCTGGTAAGATTAAATTTACGTAACTCGTAAATAAGCGGTCGAATAATCCGAATGCTTCTTTCTATGTTGAGATGTGTGTAATAATCGTGCTCTTATTCCCGGAATATTTATAAGACAAAGAACATTTTCCGTCTATTGGCTTTTCAAAAACCTTTCTAACTGTGGACTTCATTCTCGGACCGCCATTGTAGTTTAAAATATGCAAATTAAATAATCAACAGATTTAAAATGAGACTAACAAAACACAACTGGAACAAACTAATGAATATATTAAAACACGTGCAAGGAATGTATTCGTCGACGAAAACGATAAAATATGATCGAACGAGCTATTATAATATACGCAGGAACCGAGTACAATCGGTTTGATTCGAGAATTCGGTTAAGTCTATTATGCATGCAAGCAATACAAGGACGAGCGCAACGACGGGGCAGCCCCGTCAACTCTTCATCACAGACGTAAATCGATTTAATTTTGTTTAATTTCAACTCTGTTTGCGAAGTCGAATCGTTACATTTTTAGTTCAAACACTGGTCCGACATAGTTAAATACTGTACGTTGGACTAGGGCAATACGAGTATTTTGAGATATTGAATACGACGAGTACGAGAATTATAAAATAATGGTGACAAAATACTCGAGAGTATGGGCAGCGTAATTCCGTTGGGAGAGCACCATATTACAAATGCTTATTATTAACTTACGGTCGCGGGAGACGTGCAATAATCTTAATTGTCACCTATCATGAAAGGTTCAATGCTCATATCCTTTATTTCTTACAGCTAAAATTGGCGGTAATTTCTAAACCGAGACATTTTTAATAAAATATAGTGTTTAATTTTTTCTTCATACTAACAAATATTTATGGCTCCAGCCTTAGTACTGGTTACTAAATAATTCATTTGGCATAGTCATTTAGATAGCATATTTAAAAAATTAATCACATTTTTTACAATAATTACCACTACTTTTAAAAAAAAATTAACGTCATTACAAAAATATTTTTTAAAAATTTTTGTCATGTTTATTTTAGCCGATTTGTTTTAAAATAATATAAGATTTTGAAACAAACAAATTGTTCCATATTGATTATGGTTACAGTTGGATGTTTTCTATTCAAATGTTCCTTAAATTAGTTGTAGCTGTTTTGAATCACAATTTAGTTTTGTAAATATTGCAAGAAGCAAAATAATCACCAAGTCTGTATAATACTCAGGACTTTCTTGAGGACATAACGACAAAATTAGAATTTCACCTAATTAACAGTAAGTTTTTATATACACTATTTACTTATAATATTTACACTACAAAGTGATAAGGTTCAACTGCACAGTTGATGCACTTCAATAGAAAAACGTAGAATCATTAGACGAAAAGAGCATCGTACTTAAAATCCTTATATTAAAATACTCGTACTTGTCGTATTGACTAAATATTTGTCCCCAAACTGCAGTGTAAAGCAATACTTAACGTAATAAGTAAAACGAGTACACGAGTATGTTTATCATACTTATATTACAAACTTTAAAAGTATTACGACTTACGGGTATTTAAATATTCAGTTTGTTCTTTATTTCGTATACGTTTTAATATGAAAGAGCGAGAAAAACTTAGTATGATATGTGTGAGTGAAATAGCTTTAGCTAGTTAGAGAAAGAGGTAGGGATATGTCAGAGCCCGATCATAAAGTAACTATTGTACGAACATCCGGATGGCCATACCATGTAAGTATTTACGATACCAAGTATTTTTTTATTTTGCATATCGAGTACGTATTTTGATCTGAAATATTGAGTATTTTTACTGGTGACAATAAATATGCCACACCTCTACTACACATATCAAACTTTATACACACAATTCACCAAACTCTGCATTATTTTTCGAGTCGTTGTTCAAGTTTTGTGTAAAGGGCGTTTGGTTGGCAGTATGCGTGGTAGACTTGATCTTGCAATAACAATCTCTTAGAGCAAATGAAAAATTGCTTTTGAACTATTCACACACACGTTCAAATAAATTATAATGTTAAAATTGTGTATTTCAAATTGGCAAATCAAGAGTATGTATATTTAAATGTTATGACTGCGAACTGAGCATTCACCTTAATACTGTGACTGGAAACTAGGCTTCAATCAAATGGTTAAAAGTACTGTGAAGGCATTACTCTTAAGCGTTTTGATATATTCTAGAAAACATACACAAAGTTCCAAAATTTACAAACTCGCGCAAAGTTTCAAGTGCTCTTTATCGATCACCATGATCTGACACAATATATAGCATACCACTACCGCTACATTATATACACTACTATCACTCACAATGTCCTTTTTAGAGCCGTCCGTACAGTATTATTCTTTGCATTGACTTTCGTATTAGAGATTCCTTTAAGTTATTCTAAAGGTATTTAAATATGGTATGTGAGTATTGTAGCAATTTTTTTTTAATCTTTAGATCATGACTAGTCACAGTCATAGTTTATAATACTATTTTTATACAAAAGGATACCCAGTAATGTTAAAGGCATGGAAATAAAATCTTATTATAAATTAAAAAAAAAATTAAGTGAAAAGCTATATTAATACCACTATAAACTAAATAATAACACTATAAACCACAAAACCAGTGAAATATTATACCTTTATCAGAAGCGTCATTGGCCCAATAATCATTAGGATATTAAATAATAATTTTGTTACATAAATTAAATAGAAAATAATTGTTTCTCCTATGCTCAAATTCATCAACTCCTCCGTGCAGTCATTTTCATGTTAGTGTCACGTTTGTAGTCACGGATTTATCTCTCCGCTAAAGAAAAGTCTATAAATGAAATCCATAAATTATAACGTTTATAATTATGGTGTTTAAATTATAACTGAAGGAACCAACAAAGTTGTTGTTATATGCTACATTAATTACATTTCAACTTTTTTCTCTAAGTATTTTTGTTAATACGCGGGGATTTGTAAGCTCAGATAATAAAATATTTACTCTTAATTCTGTTATTATTTCCCGATTGTGTTATTGTTTTCTGTTTATACATTTGAAGTTTATTAAATGTACTTAGCTTAGAGAGATAAATGCTAACGAGTGTACTAGAAAATATTATAGTAAGTGATATGAGGAACTGAAAAATAAAATGAAAGTTTAGTTATAACAAACTTTGTGTCAACATTTTTAAAGTATAACTTAAATGTTAAAATGTGATTTCACTACTGTTATTTAAATGGTCAGTACAAACGTGAAATTCAAACACCTTGTCTAAATGGTGGTACAGGTCAAACAAATGAAAGTAGAATTAGGATCAGGATTTTGAAAGGAATTTTCGTTCAGTGGGAATACAAATGTATCTTAATCTTTATCTTTGATTACATAGCGTTCGTTCTTTTCCAATACAAATATAAAATGATTATTTGAATTGGGATCATATTGAGGACTCTCAAACATGGCATTGTCGTATATGATCAAGTTTAAGAAGACTTTTAAGATTTCCACACATTTTGTCATACTAAATAATATAAAAAAAACAATGTTATTTCTAAATTTAAAGTAATAAATATAAAGAGCAGTGAAGGAAACATTTAGATCATGTTTTATTGCTCCGAGTTCAGCGAAAATATTGGAAACGGAGATAAGATGGCCAATAACAAATAGGTTTTGATGTTTATCGTGACTAAAAAAATTTCTTCTATTCTTAAATTTGGAAAGATAATCAACTCACCTAACCGTTCAATCAACTAATCAACTAACCGTTCAAATACATTTCTGTCACAAGTTATATCAATCAACAATAAACACAGGACATGAATTACCCGAACTGTTCTGAAGACTATCAAGGTGTAGTTTCCACTTTCCATTATTAACAAACTTCATAACTTTCCACACCACAATTTAAATGTGATAGTAACTTATTTAGCTGTTTTTCTGCAAATGCCACAGACATACTTGTTTATTAAAATTGGCCAAAGCATATCTTTGATGGATTCGTTTTCCATATTCATTTTTGTAAAATATTTTTGTTTTCCAACTGAATTCCAGCATGAGTGTTCTATTAAGTGTTTAGGAAACAAGTGACACTTTACTGATTAAATATCTTTTGTGTTAACAGTTATTAGTTTATCAAATTATGAAATCTATTGAGTACTCAACACAAGCAACTGAATATAATATTGATCTTTTTAAGGTGGGAATTTTATTAAATTGTGTCTACAAACACCGATTACAAAATCTAGGTGTCTGCGATCACTGTATAATTTTAACTTTAACTTAGCGTTTTGTACTTTGAATTTGGTATAGTAAAAGGATTTTAAAAGTTTATTACATGTTTTTTAGCAGTGTTTTTTTTCTACATATTTTAATATAGTTATATGAAAGACTAAACGAGGAAAATGAACTAAAATAAGGTTGTGATTTGACATAACAAGTTTAATTACTACCAAATACTGTTTAGAAGCCTGCAAGGAAAAAGATCTTTATAATTTTATTATATTTTAATTATATTTTCTTTTAAGTAATTCTACTTAAAAACATCTGACTAACTATTCAATATTTGAAATATTATTTATCGCTAATTAAGAAATGAAAGAACAGCCACTCGTGGACTAAGATTTGAATATGCTAATACCTAGTTAGAGCGTATGAAATGTAATCAAATTATTAAAAAGTTTTCGAAGAGAATCTGGGTCGCAAGAATAATATGTCAATTGGGTCCTTATTGACAATTTCTTCAAATGAGTCAAATTATAAAAAATTTTAAACATTGAATAAAAGGGCAAATAATTGGAAATGGAAATTATTTGGTGTATTCAATGTAAATCATATTTTATTACTATGCAAATATAAATATTTATATATAAAAACAATTTATATTTGTATATATATATATATATATATATATATACACATATATATACATATATATATATATATATATATACACATTTAATATAGAAAACTGATGCTGGAGATATTAAAGTATGATCTGACTGTAGTAATGATCAAGGTTGTCAGATTCTGTTGGGTAATGAGATTGTTGAAAATTTATTCCAAATAAAAGCAGGAAATGGAGACAGATGTTGAAAAAAGTCTGAAAATGTGGGAGGGACATTCTTTGATGGTCTGAACGAATGAATATGTCATGAATGTGTCAACATTCTTTGAATGTTTGGAAGAATGAAGATATCAGAGGATGCACATTCTTTGATTGGATCAAAGTATGAAAATGTCAGAGGATGACCCATCTTTTGAATGGACGATTATATCCTTATTTTTTAGTCAGTAATGAAAACACAGTACTTTAAGAACAAAACTAAACAATATGGTGGAAATGAATGTACAAAAGTGATTGTAATGAAAAATCAAATAACGAAATTCAAAGACTACATGAAATGTTGCTTATATGCAATGTTGGGATTTGTCGATTATTTGTTAGTGTATGGAATATTTGAAAAATCTGCATGTTAATGTATTTGAAACTTTTTACACATACGTATTGTGGTACTTCAATACTGAAGACATCTTTTTCTAAATTTAATTTCCTGTTCTGTTATAATATGTATGTAAATATTTATAAGAAAACATTTAATGGAACATACACTAAACCCATGAAAAATATTAATAAGTGATATTCTGACTAAAAGTGTGGAAAAATGGATTTAAGGGTTTTTCAACTAAAATTAATTTAAGACAGTTTGGACGAAGTGGTTTTCTTTGAGATTATCATATAATTAAAAAAAAAAAGAAGTATAAGAAACTTTTTAATACAAAATTACACTTTTTATTGTTCAAATTTACCTAATTTTAATTTTATAACATTTATATTTTAATTTATTTCCTTCTAGTCTATAAAGACAAGTACGACAGTGCCACCATTAACCTTAGAGAGCATAATTAATCTCTGTCGATTCAATGGATTGTGACGTAATATCGCTAACTCTTTTTATTCCACTTCCCACTTGGTTTTCATTTTACTTCATACTACTTCACGTTACTTCATACTACTGAATTTGTATTTTTATGGATCTGGTTTTGATTTCCTTGTGAGCTTTTCGCAATTCGATGATAATGATTTATGGCTAAAACACTCAGAATATTTTGGGTTCTGTTGGTAGCTCAATGTTTCAATAATTAGCCCAATGTTGCTAGGCTTTTTAGGCAGATGATCTATATATGATTTATATAATATGATCTATACAGATGATTTATATATTTCAAATACGCCCTCAAAATAAGGGATTAAACCTTAAATAACATGTAATTTATCACAAACACCATACCTTGTTTTGGAAAAGGAACAAGTGCTCGTGGATTCATTGAGGCAGATATTTGATAAAATAATTGATGTGCAGCATTCATGACACAACCAAGGATGTTGCGACATATAAACGGTTCATGTTAATAATATCAGTTCAGAACTCGAGCTATACAGGTTGACAATAGTAGGTACAATTCTTGCGAACAAGAGGGAGATTCGAGAAGGATTGAAAAACAACAGAACTAGGGAAGTCGTCAATTCCATATTTTGTCACTATCAACCACTTATTTCACACTTTTTCAGGCTTAAATAATTGAAAGTATGTGATGGGGAGGGTATACAAGGAACATATCTACCAACAAATCACATATGATTGAGTTTAATAGTTCGATTAAAGGAGCTGTAAACACTTGCAACCAGGTGCGTTCAAATATGTCATGTAAACAAAATATAAGTAAATATATAGAATAATAAATATTACTAGCATTAAAGGCAACATAATATTTTGTAGCAATTTCTTGATGGTTGTTTTAAGAACTATATCACATAGGGATTTTATGAAGATATTGCACTTTCAGATTGTGGAGAAATTACTAGATGGTCAATAACAAAAATGTACATGAAAAAGAAACATGAAAGTTGTTTTTTTTCACAAAAAACTTAACCATCCTCCAACAAAGACTAGATGCCAGTAAGTCAGTTCCCTCCTCTGGTACTAGAAAATGATGTGGAATTAAATTCTGAACATAGAGAGGAGTCATCCATGTCTTCAGTAAAGGAAAACTGCGAAAGAAAAACATGAGAAATGCCATGAGTGGGAATGCACGACAAAAAGGAAGGATGAAAACTATTTGCTTTCGTTGTAAGATAACTGTTGTGGTCAAAGTAAAGTTGATTTTGGATTACATATGTCATAGATAAATAATTTAATTCTTTTGTATAAATCTTTGTCACATTATCGTGTCATAAATAAATCTATCTATCTCTTATCTTAGCAACCATTATGTAAACAATGCTTGCATTGATATACGAAGGGTAAAGTATTTACGTAAATTAAAGGGATTGTAACAATTCTGACTTTTAGACGCAAATATATATTGATTACTATTAAAAAGTAAACTCGATAAATAACGCCCCGTTTGTCACTTTGTGCGTAAGGGCATTTCAATTTATTTTCCCCAAATGTCAAAGAAATTGATAAATTACCTTTGCGGATAGAAGCTTGTACATTTAGGAATCTACTCCATTGCCACACTTTAATATTGATTTTTTTTTGACGTGTTTGTTATGTATAGCTTTGAGAAATATTTTTATCATGGCAACCCATTTAGTAAACAAGTGAACAATTTTTATCACACCACATAACTGAATGTTATTTTTATCAAGAGAAATCAGGCCGTTTTTAAATATCTCATTTGCTGTAATTAAATGCGTATGAGCTTCAACATAAACATAAGATAAATAGTCTACACTTCAAATGGGGAATAACAGTCTATAAAGTTACAGTAAAGATTAATTTTGTAAATTGAACTAACGTGCTCTAGGTACTTGTTATTACTGGAGCAATATCTGATAGTAAGTTAAAAATAGTCTGTGTCCTCTCACGGTGACATTTTTGCAACAGTGAAAGAATGGGTGAAATTAGTTCTTTGGTTTAGGAGTTTATTCCTAGGAAACTTACAATTAAAATTCTTAATTAAAACAGTATAGATAAGTAGACTAGGTTAATTTAGATAATTATGAGTTCTAAATTATGAGAAAAATATGGAAAATTATTCAACTTTGATTTATCCCAAACAATGCTATTTAATTATATCTGTACAAGTAACAAACGTGATAAAGATAAAGGCTGAAAAATTAAACAAAATTTCATTTAAGCTACTTGACAAATTTCTTACACAACATTAATCATAAAAATAGATGGAGAAATTTAACTCGATAAGCAACCAGGGACTCGAATTCAGGTTTGGCTATGTATATGATATTGCAGTTAATAATTATTTTTAGAATAATTTACACTTATTAAAATATTAGATTCATAATTTTTTTATTCTTAATATATGTTTCATATGTCATGTATAAATACTATTTCAACTGGTTTTTAGCAACTGCTGTCATAATAATTAATGAATTTGAAACTTACTCTAAACATTAATTTTTATAAAAATTATAACTCTTATTTAGGAGTTGTATACCGAATTTAATTAAGTAAAACGTAAAATTAAAACAATTAGTTTCACTGTAACAATTGTTGCTGTGTGTGCCAACCACATATTGATTCAATACGTTTATTGCAAAATGTTTATGATATTTTTCACATGCTTCAATGTTATTTTCATTCATATAACTTATAACATTTATTTTGCAAATTTTTTAAACAAAAATTTGTGTTTTATCTGTCTTTTTACAATTTTATAACTTTTTTTATTTGTAAATAAAAAAGGAGAGTCAACATTAAGAAAATTTCATAACCTTTTTAGAAAGATAAAATTGTAGATAGTTTTCATTGAATTATTTTCATAACAAGTTGATAATAAAATTTAGGTGGAGCAGTTGGCGTAAATTTCATTTATGTGGGACATTCTGCATATATGATTAGCACCAATGGATTGGTGCCCATCTGTTTAAACTGTAAAAACAATATCAGTTACTAGTTTTCAGTAGTCTTCATGCGCACAAGAAATATTGTGATATTGTTAAAAAATAACGAGATCCCAAATCGTTGATATAGTTTTTTTGGTAACGTTTAGGTTAAATTTCAGTAAACCAGTGTTTTTTTCATAATTCTGGAGACAGGTCTTGAGTTGAAAATTAGACTTCTTTGAATATTTTCTATAATATCTTTAGAATAATGGTACATAATAGGCTAATAAAATATTTTCGGAGTTCTTATAGCTTACCCTTTCAACTGATACCCCACAGGCGGAAAACAATTCTGTTCATATCAAACTTACCTCCTCCAAATTCCTCATGAAAATTTTTTTAGAGTCTCACTAATGTGAAATATGCTAGTCAATTAGAACAATTACAATGTCTATACAAACAAGAATTTTGAATGGCTTATGAAAAATAATATAACTGACAGATGTGTTAACTGTTGCTCAAAATTATATAAAATGTGGTTGGTTTAGACATTTTGTGTAATTGTATGCTGAAATAGAATTTTTGCTCTTGGTTACGTTTTTATGATCAGATGAATATGTCTACAGTATTTCTATACATTTTGATATCAAGTTATTAAAAAAAAACTAATGCCCATAGTGAATATATTTGGCGTTAATTTTGTAGAAATTCATTATTCACAATTAAATGAAACTATGTGATGTAATGAAAACTTTGCTAATATCCCCCCTGAAGATGTTGTAATACAACGAAACCTAGATCGTGGTAAAGAACTTAAAGAAAGTAGAAATAATATTACATCACGTAGTTTCATTTAATTGTGAATAATGCCCATAGAATAATTTAATTCTTTTGATTATGTAAATTTTTAAACTAATCATGGCCAAGTTTGAATATTTCACCTTTTAGGGAAGGGTCCATGGTGGTAGCTATTTTCAACGATGGTATCAGTGAAAATAGTAATTAGCTTTCAACTGTAAAGTTATACAACTCTTAGAGTGATATAAAAAGGGTAACTTGGTCTATTTTATGCTGACGGTACACAATTTCATATCAATTTTTCATATTAAAATTTGAAGATAGGAGATGGGGTATCTTGTGAAGAGGTTTTATTATTTTTCGTTAGTAAGATCACCTATAAGTTTATAAATGGTTTTTTCTTATCACCTTTTTGTTCTTATTTATAAAGTATTTGTGCCTCTTTTGCTACGTTATCGAATTGTTTACATTGTGTAATAATATTCAGATACCATTTTTATTTAGTAATTTGTTTACATTTCCTTTTTCATTCAATCATTTATTATTTCAATACCTTTATAAATTCGATTATTTATTATTTCGATACCTTTATAGAAATCAGTACCTAAAAAATTCAAATTGTGTAATTCTGCATAACGATCATGTCATTTCAGCTCTGTAAAACATCTAATTTATAAGAAAATAAACGTAAAACATGAATTTCATGTGACTTGTAAGATTATTATAAACTTTACCAACGTGAATAGGATTTCCCCAAAAATCATGTGAACCCAACTGAACGGTGGAACTATAAATAGAAATCCAAACAAAAATCAAATTAAGGAATCTACGGAATATCAAATGTTCTTGTATCAAAAATTTGAAGAATTAGGCAAACATATAAATGTATTTCTTATTCAAAAAAGTTCAGCCAACGAATGACTGATGTTAAAACATATACAAAACTTTATGAGTAAAAGGTCAAATGATTGATGATGAGAATGAAAACTAATTGTTTTTTTTTCTTTTAATACTTTCCTTTAAATTAAATAATTTGATTTAGGTTTTCAGTCTGTACTTTGAAAACAAATTGGTGTCTGCAAGAGATACATATTAAGTGCATATAAAATTCTTCCTGTTCTACTCTTTTGGCACTTTTATGATCATCCGTTGTGTTTACTTATCCTACTCAAAAATGCATCTCATACAATAAAGACGTTATAAATCTTGAAACAATGCCATGAAAATGTAACCTTAAGTATTTGTATAGAAATGCAATAAAACGCAGCATGATTCTTTGACGTCGTAATCTTTCTCTAAAACGTTATGCATTGTCACTACACTCTCACAACATTCTTTTCTCTCTGTAACTTTTACGCCTTGATATTCAATTTCACCAATTAGTTCAAATGTAATATTATATTACCAATAATGACTTATGTGAAGTGTGGTATGACAGATGATTCTGATTTACTGGATACATGAGCATCTACACCCATTATAATTTAGTCTAATGATTATGATGAAGTAGTTTCTGATGTAGCTTACGATCATATATGTATACTGTGAAAGGTTTCACTGATCTATCCAATGTTCACGGGGGTGTTTCTGTAACCACCAATACACCAATAGATGGTTTTAAATTTCTACGCATTGCCTGTCTCTTGAAAACAAGCAACATACAAACCAATTGTTACTAAGAGTAAAATCTTAAACACAGTTTACTAAATAAAAGTGAAGTCTTTAAAGAAAATATGCCTAATTTATTTGAAAATTTTCACGCCAAATAAGGTTCACGCGAACATAAAAAAAACTCAATGTAGAAAGAATGTAATGTATATAATCTGAAATGTAAAGTGTAAAGATTGTAAAATTCCAAGTTCAAAATATCAAGATATTGAAAGGTGGAGGTGCGCCGTGATGTATCTTGCTTTGTCCAGAGCCGAAAGTGCAGTATTTGGTAGGGAAGAACTTCATTACGTTAAGCCAAGCTGTGCTTTGATTGGCTAGAATGATCCTTGTCTGTGTCTGCATTGCGGGCCTCTTTCATGGTGGCGTGAACGGAAAAGATAAAAAATTCTCCAAAACCATGAAGACGTAAAATTATTTTTGCTCTGATTTTGCATGACATCTTACTGTTGTGAAAACCATAACTAAAATATCAATATTATCTGCCCTTAAAAAGAAACCAGCTAATATCAAAGTACTAAAATTAATTGTTTGTGACACTGAATTTTTGATAGATTTTGTCGCATACTTTAGCCTAACCTTCAACTGTTGAGGTGGATTTCATCTGACAGAACGGTGACAGAAAATTGACATGGTTTCAAAAATAATCATTTTAATAGAAATTTTTTAGTAGACGTGAAGTAGATTATGTTATTTTTAGGTTTATTATTTTGTCTGGAAAATCAAACAGCTAATATACATTAAAAAGACAAGGAATTTTAATTCCATGCTTACATACAGTTTTTTGCTTATATTTTTATGACTTATGAACTACATTATTTTTAGAAATGTTTGGAACCAAAAATAAATGAAACTAATCTTCTTTTCTTCTCATAAATTAAGTAATTAGCTAAAAAAAGTATTAAGTTTGATGCTTTCACCGAATAAAATACAGATCAGGCGAAACAAACATTTGTTTTTTTATACAAATGAAATGAAACTGAAAAAAATTCGGAAAGGAAATTTTGAACAGTTAAGAATGGTAAAATTAAAGTATGTAAAAAAATTATTTACTCTGTATACTTTGTTTATATAATTTTATTGTATACTATAGTAATTTTAATAAATGTTAATGAACAATAAACTCAGTTCATCTAACTGTAATAAAAAACTTGTCATATTTCAATTACAAAATTTGTTATCAATTCATTATTACTACAGGTAGATGAGAATAAATATAATTTTTTATTAAACATTTGACTAAAAAAAGTTTAGTGTACCCTTCATAGTTTTTCTGATATTATAAGCTTATTGAATGCAGAAGATATTTCAGCCTATGAATCATTTATTTACTGCTCAACAATTTATTATTGACATGATCAAATGTATCAATATTCATTCTATACTAGTTATGTTTTGCTCCCATAGACAAAGGACTTGTAGTCTGATATTTGAATTACATAACAAATTGAATTACATGACAAAAATGAAAACACAGAGGTAGTGTGAGTAATTATAGTAGGAAAATAAATACTGATACACATAAAATTTATTCTAGTTTTTATTAAAAATTCCACCCTTTGGTTTTATACACTTCTGTCACTAATTGTTTAACAAACCTAATAAAAGCTATATATAAACCTATAAAGTACAATTTCTTACAAAATATTTAATTCTAATGTAACAGTAAATAAATTCATTACAGTACTCATAACAGTAAACAAGTGAAAAGAAATTTCAATAAATATACTTTGCTGAAAGCTAACTATTCAGTTTAACAATAAACTTTACAACATTATAAATTATGTGTATAATGTTTATAAAGACAATAAGAGTAATATTAGCATACTTTGTGCAAAATCATATGAAAATAAATTTAATATCAAATGAATTACATTATAGATATTGCTGTCAATTCTTGACGACATGAAAACCCTAGTTAATTTTGCTACAATAGGCTATATAAAAAATGAAATTGTGAAAAATTAAACTGGAAAAATGTATGTACATAATGATTTTTGGAATAATGGTTTTCTCAAAATGCACACCTTTAGCTCGCTGATTCTCCTTGTTAAAATAAATTTACAGATGCCAGCAATGCGCTCGCATTGAACTGAAAATTTCCAAGTAATTCTTGGAACTTATTTTATTAAACTGAGAACTATATTTTGTATCTATTAATTATGTGATTCTTGAAAACGGAATTGGCAAATTTTAGAGAACATTATTAATTTTGATTTTTTCATGAGTCATCTATTTTATATAAAAGAGTAAACACATAACTCAAATCAGTGGGACTACGAGAGTACTTTCTACTGGGATATTGATTTTTCTCATAATGTTAAAGTTGTCCATATTTGAATTGAAATATGTCAAAACTACTGAAGGTAGACATTTGATAGTTGGGAATTTTTGTATTTTTTATCCAAGTTAAAAAAGTTTTAAAACTTCCGTTAATTTCCAAGCCTTGGCTACAGGAGTTTCCATATACATTTCCGTAATTATTCAAATTAACATCTGCATATTTTATGCAAAAAATGATTATAAAAAATAACATTTAAAATAAAAAAGAAGTAAAAAATAACAAAATATGTTAATTTTTAACAACATCCATAAACAATTAGACATTATTTTTACACTTTTCTCAAAAAATTACTTTAATTTCTTTAACTACTTCAACTTTAAAGTCCTAAAAAATGTAATAAAAAGCCAATCAAGATTGTTTTAACTGCAACTCCTACAAAATTACTTACTAAATAACCTGGAAGCAATTTTGTAGTTACCTGTTTACACTTTATTTGTTTTTATACATAGCTATTGACGTGTAAAGACCATAAGGCTGTACCCACACCGATTTAATTATTTATTTAATTTTTTTATCTACAAAAATTGTATCACGTATCTACAAAAATTGAACTTTTATCGCTTTTGGACTTGCGAAATCAGATATTATTATCTATTTTATCTATTTTTATTATTTTTAGAATTTCATTTTCACAACCGATATATGCGTTTACATCTTTTTTGGAACAAAAAATTATCTAGATTGTCTAAATTGTCTATATTTAGACAGACAGGCATCGAAGAAGCGATATAAATATGAATAATCCCTGCACAATATTGACATTAATTTGAGAGAGCATAGAGTTGCATTCTATAGATATTCCCAATATTGAAGTGTTTATTCAATAGGCTTATTAAGGCCCGGGCTTTAGGGACATTTTCGAGTTACAGGAAATACACCACTAAAAAACCAAAAAATATTAAATTATGAAACTTACTTGGTGCTCAATATTTTCAAATATAGGTGAAAATGTCTAATAGAAGAACTATGAAAATCTTGACTATTTTTGAAAGTTTTAAAAAAGTTTATTATTGAGTTTATTACAGAAGTTCAGAAGTCATTAAGAATATGTGCAACTATTTATAGGTATTTTTACAGAAAAGTTAAACAATATTATAAACAGATTATATATATATATATATATATATATATATATATATATATATATATATATATGTATATACTATAATAAAAATTGATATATATTTTTATTTTCAGTATGGAAAAAACCGGCCGTCACTCATAATGAGAGTTTTAATTATAATTATATTTATTTAGGACAATCCAAGCTTTGGTTATCTGTATATGTATAAATGGTTTTTTCATTTTATACATATGTGTGTGTTTGTATATATATATATATATATATATATATATATATATATATATATATATATATATATATACATATATAGTAGAAATTTGTTTTAATGACATCGGTTATGACTATGCACCAGTTGTGATGGTGAAAATTTGAGATCCCACCTAGATGCCATATCATTGCCTTATCTTAAATATTGCTTATAGTTAAAATTTGCATTAAGACAAATTGTGTTTAGCTTTATCTTTCAAAAGTTTTCCTGAGAATCATATTGTTTTCAAATAGGATGAGAAATACTGGAGACATGAGGTACAGAAGAAAATTTAGCTGAATTATTAACCTCTTCCTTTTTGAAATCAGTTAATAATGTTCTTGGAAATTGCCACTATGTTGATATTTTTCTGAGATTGTATTCATCTGTGTTTCCTTCTTTGTCACTTTTTCATGACATGGTCGTCTCGTTTTCTCAGCACCACACCATCTTAGTTTATATTTTCTATAATTTCTAAAAAAATTAATAATCTGAATACTGTAGTATTGAAATATACCACCACATTGGTTTTTTTGGATGCACCAGTGGCGCCGGCCACAAGTGTTATGGCTGCTGTACTGCGATTCTCACTTCCCAGATTCACTCAAGCAGCATCCAATAATAAAATATGTGTATTTAACGTCTGTGGTTATTCTAACTTACACAAAATCAAACAACAGATTCTACCTGAGATTCTTCAGTAAAAAAACTTTATATGCCTTTTAGATAATGTGTTTAAAACATAGAGTTGATCCTATATGGCATGATATTATATTGATATTATTGTACGCCATAACACAATGCATTTACTCTAAGGTTAATGAGTGATATGATGGTAAATTAAAATATACATGAATTACTAACTCCTTTCAGGCAGCCATTAACAGATCATAGATTACAAATCAATGGTGGTTATATGAAAGAAATCAGTTGCGTCTTCAAAAGGAAATAATAAGGGATGTTATGCCATCATTGGACCTTAATGTAGCCGTATTGTAGGGAAAAGAACGTTGGGTTGTTGTCATGTCCCACGTCATGTCAATTATATTGTATTTAGAGTGGGGGTAATACCAGGAAAATCATGGTGTACCTGCCCCTTTACTAGATTTCATAATTGTTCGATATGGCATTGAGAATTACATATATAATTTGCCTAATGACAATAGAGAGTTATATATAACAGATTCAAACTTAATTACTACATTACAATCAATAGAACTAACTATCTTGGACATCTTAATTAATAATTATTTATGTTAATGTATACACTACAAGAAAATACCTATTTTTATTAGTGTCAACTTTGGACTTGAATATCTCAGTTTGGACTGATAGTATCATATATCTATACATAGTTTTTTAGTCATATTAGTTCTTGTTCGTTAAGTTGATACGAAAGGAAAAAAATGCAGTTTTGCTATTGCCTTTTTTATAAAAATTTAATTATTATAATTAATTAGCAATATCTATTAAGATTCATCCAAGTCTTTCATTCATTCAGAATTTTTTATAAGAATAAAACTTAAGCACTTTGTTTTTATCATGACCATTTGTTTTTACTTTAATAAATGTTATCTTTTTTAACAATTATTTTATAAATGTTTTATAAATTACATGATACAAAAAAAATTTAAAAATAAATTTATATCGGCAGACTTTATACTAAAATTAAACACAAGCTGATTTAGAAAGCCCATAGTAGGAACATAGAGTTTTCATAAAATAAGAAACTGACAGTTTTAATAATGTGCATTAATTTATTTCGTTACACACAAGCTTTAGCGACAAAATCATTAAACTGACTTAATCTTTAACTTACATACTTTCTAAAGCCAGGTACATACTAACATGTAATGTGAAGTGCAACACAACTTGCACCGTTACATGTAAATCACTGTGCTGTACGGGTGTTGCATCTGTCCACTGTCAATCTTTGCTGCAAACACAAATACGTACGCCATATATACACAGTTGCCTTATCGGCCTCTTTATAGCTACATGTGAATGTGTATGAATAAATAACGCCGAGCAGCATAAAGAGAAAACGGAACTGAAATTTTATTTTTTTGTTGACTCCACAATACCGAGAAAATGAAAATATACCTAATCTATGCAAATTATTATACAAAACTTTCAAGATGAGCACCCAAGAATGATAGGATGGAGACAGTTAATGGAAACACGTATAGAAATTTGTAAAAATAGGATGGTTTGTAAAAAGTATCCAGAATTATGGCTCTGATCAAATAATTGAAACAAATATATAATTTTATAATTATTTTTAGATTAAAATGGTTTTGAAATTTAAGAATTATATTCATTTACAATGTACTGTTCATGTTGTATTATTTTTACATTTAAGGTTAAACAGATGTGTGATTAATTTTTATGAGAGAACCTAGCAAAGACAGTGCTCTAGTAGGACGTGTTGAAGATTAAAAGTAAATGTTTTGACAATGTGTGTCCCTCTTATATGAAATATTCTGCTAGTTCATCTCTTATTTCATTTGACTTAATATTAGGGATTGCTAGATAAGCAAATGTTTTTGTTGTATTTATTCTTTTGCGATTAAATGTGTATGAAAATTAGGAATTTAAAATTAAGTTTTTTTATTACCTAAGAAATTATTTAATACTTATATATAGTTTATTTTATTTCTTCTTTTAGTCTCTCTGTTGATGCATCATGATGAGCGCAAAGTTCTTGAACAATCCATATTATGATCTGTTTATCTTCGGTTCTAAGGTACTGGTGATATCTAAGTTAAATTTGTAGACCGGTGACTGAATCAACACATCCTCAGAAATAAAGTGTGATAATTTTCTTTGCACGGATATAATTTGCCTTAAAACTATATTTCTTTACTATTTTTGGGATTAATTGTATAACTTGTTCAAAGTCCATATTCTGCACTCTTAGAAAATTTCATATTTTCTACACATTTCTTATGATATCAAATCTAAAAGTTTCCACTTTCTTCTTATACAAATTTGTCCTCCAGCATAGTTGTGTTTTCTTTTAAGTTGACTATATTTAATAATTCAACAAAAAAAACCCTGTTGCTGCTGCTAACGAATACGACTTCTTTCACAGGCTATTCTTAATAAACTGTGGAAATATATATGAGCCAGAAATAAGCATTGTACAAGCAAAAAATATCTCACATTTGTTTTACAGATTGCATTCTACATTACAGTACATATTGCGGTGTAGTGTGTATCCGCATTATGTTGGCAAGAATTACTGCAAAAGTGTAGTGCTAACTCTTATATTCCTGCATCCCAACAGATAATTTAAATTAACGTCTATACTAATAGACTACTAATATTAAATACTACATAAACAGCTGAAATTCAATACCAACATAACACAACATATACACCATAAACACCATAACAGAATATAACAACCATAAACAAATATGCCCTAGAGGAAAAATTTCATAACAATATTTTGAAAAAAACATAAAATAATCAACACTTGTTAATTGACTTAAAATGTGTGATTAAGAGCAAAGATAGAATCATTTTCTTCGCCATGCTGGAATTTGGATTTGAACAAGTTTAACAGTGAAAAGCATTCATCACGGTTAATAATTACTAAAAATAATTAATAAAATAGAAAATACTAAGGTGGGGAAATGCAATTTCTGTCCTGTTGCTCTATAGGTGTTTAGAGAAGAGAGTTACAAATAAGAAAACAGAGATTAAATAAAGCGTAGGATTGCTACGCATGAGATAGTTTGACAATTTAGAGGAGTCAATCTAAATAAAGGATTGGCAAATAGGGCAATGAGTCACTCTGAATAAGGAACTATAATCAAAATTTCCATCATTATTCGAGAATTCTAAAACCATTGAGTAAATAAATTTAACATCAATTTACAGATACCCCCTGGCAAATAGATGATGCTTTGTTCTACGAGACCATTCATATTGGTTCCAAGTTATCTCTATGACAAATGCAAAGAGCGATATGATCCATCCGACTATAATGAGGAAAAAGCAAGCTTGCATTTGATGCATAGTCAACGTTTCATTTTTATCCTTGTTCCATTGAGTATTGTAAATTTCTCTCTTTATAAAATGGTGTGTTTCACTC
This sequence comes from Druceiella hillmani, assembly GCA_039881145.1. Lineage (NCBI taxonomy): Eukaryota > Metazoa > Arthropoda > Insecta > Lepidoptera > Hepialidae > Druceiella > Druceiella hillmani. Next base: position 937,541 of record JAYKKI010000145.1, on the reverse strand, counting down.
TCCCGTTTTTCAAATAATCCAACAGCTGCCATACGAGCCTGTGCTCTGCTTAGCGTATGTTCTAGTGGTGAATTCGGTTGTAAGTAATTAAATAAGTAATGTTGTTTAACATCGTTTGGAATAACGTGCAAGAACTGAGTACGATTATTTATTAAGGAAAATGAAAGTAATGAAACTAACGGCAAATGTAAAATAAGCCTCAGAGATCCGTTAGCCATAGGTTCTATACAATTTACCATATTCAAACTTTCTATCACTTTATATCTATTATAAAGGTCAGGTTCTGCAGAAAAATACGATCTTAGATGTGCCTGTCCCCCGAATTCGTACCCAGCTTTAATGGCACCAGATACGGTGTCTAAATCTGATACGTATACATCTCTTTTCAAAATACTAATGAGAGCTCCCTGATAAGCACTAGTCATAAAGAAACTAAACCAAATCCACAAACTTAGACCAAATGATAGAGTATTTTTTGTAGGTCGTCTAGCAGTCATTTGACCAAAAAATATTGCACAGCCATTTATATACAGATTTGATTGTAAAGCATCATCAAGGTAATGTATTGTTGGAAAATATAAGTTCCTTTTAAGTTTCAATCCAATTTCCCTCAATATCAATAATGCAATAATTAACATCACTAAAGTGATTGCGAATGAAATTCTCAGCCAGAAGTCAAATGGCTTTATTAACTTTTCCCATGGAAGTCTGAGAGGAACAGGGGGTGAGATCCAACCAGCACTTGCTGTCCAGTAAGGATAAACGAAACGAAATGCATGTGTTTTGTCAATATTTAAAAATACGACTGTAGTCAAATTGGCTCGTTGCATTATTAGATCCTTAAAAAATCCTGTTGAATGCGTTTCATTAAATGTCCCAGACGATTGTTGTGTAGCAATTTTCAAAGTTGCATTTATCAATTCACCTAAATTTTTGTAAAATTCACCATATATCCCACTTACTTCTTGTATGCCATCAGTATTCATTGACATCATTATAAAAGGTCGTACGAAATATGTTGTTATTATAAGTGAACAGCCATTAAAATTATTAAATTTTTGTGGAAATAAATTGGAGGGAAATCTTCTATCCGTGCATTTCTTTACCGTATATAAAATTGTCGGCTCTGTGCTGCCACAGAGTTCATGTTTCATTGGAAAATATGTTAGGACATTCACTTCATCAGCTTCAGTCTGTTGTAAAAAGATAACATTCACGAGATAGTATCTCCAGCAAATGGCAAACAACAATTCTGCCTTGCAACTATCTTCACTCTGTTCTTTGGCACTGCAAATGACTATAAATCTGCCATAGTTAGCAAATGAAGATACTTTACTCATTTGACTCATAAAATAATCGAAATCGTTCACCTGGCCAATGTGAATGACGTACTGCATTATGTGGTGCATAATATTCTTATTGTAGGATATGTTTGAAAATTCTTTTTTTTCATTTATCTCTACCAATAATAAGCAGCCGCTGTAGTTATGACGAAACCATTGTAAAAACTCTTTCTCAATCGTGTTCTTTACAAATATCATTGTAGGATTATTTTTGGAGTAAAATTGTTCAGCAATTTGCAATGCCGTACGATGAATGAGTTCATGTTTGTTGTTAGGAAATGAGAAATTAGAGTTTACAAAACAATAAAGTAAAACATTTAGAAAAAATAAAACGTTTATTTCACGATTCAAGTCTATCACTTTCCCGAAAGCCATGGTGCTATACTGTAACTACCTAGATAGCAACTACAGACACAATAATGGTCTATTATCATTATCGGCTATTTCGGGTGCTTTTAATGATCTGCAATAACTTATATTGACAGTATCAAAATCAGTTCATTAATAATGTTTTCATAAACATACCATTTAGCAGTTGGCAACGAATATAATAGTAATGCACCTACGCTAATAAGGGCTAGGAAACAGAAAAAAACATTTAAAATAGTTTTGTTTAATATTTTATGTTCATATAGAATGGGATATGTAGCTGTCTGCTCATCTTTAGAGCCTGTTGTACTCACAATGTTTTATAATATTTATGGCCAAACAACAGTGAAACTTCATCTTCAATAACCAAACAATTTTTAGCATTTTATAAAAATTATAATATGTAAATAATGCATTTTAACTAATAAGGTCCAATTTATTCAAAGTTTTAATGGTTTTTGTACATCAGATTCGTATCAGTTCTTGTATATCAGTTTATATTTGTAAATTAGTACCATCTATTATATATATATAAATATATATATATATATATATATGTATATATATATATATATATATATGTATATATATGTGTATATATATATATATATATATATATATATATAGATATATACATATAAATATATATATATATATATTTGTAAATTAGTATAATCACTTATTTACAAACATGTTGATAATTGAATATTTAAGACAATACCTTTTTCTACAATAAATTTATGCTATTGAAACAGCTAAAGAAAAAAATTATGTTGCATTAATTTATTTCGTTTCTCAGGTGATGGAATATGAATTAATGTTTGGTTAAATATCCATCTCTGTCTATGCAGAGGATAAATATTTTATTATATTTTCCTGAAGATTCTATAGTTGCATGCATATATATTATCATTCAAAATAATTAATTCATATCATTTCTTATTATCAAACACATCATATTAGGCTGTTATTAAACGTATTAAATACAATTTACGATTTATGTCATGATAACAATTTTTTTTTAGTTTTAGTGCTCAGTTTTACCTTATTGGCTTCTATGTTACGTTTAAGAGAATTAAATATGATCATTAAAAAAAGTTTTTATTATTTTATAAATAGATAAAACATAAATGTGTGTATGTAGATTTAGTTCCTTTTCTATATTTTAATAAATAAGTGTCATTTTTTTGTATGAGATTTAAGCATAAAATATTAATTTACATAATATTATGTTGGAAGTTTTATTTATCTATGGACAGATTTGGATTTTTTTACTTTCTGCTTTATTGGTTAATTGATTGATCCTGACAATTGTGTATTCAAAACACAACTTTGATGAAGTTGTGTTATTATTTGTGTTACTTACGAAAATTAAAGAAGATTGTGAAAATCAAAGTGAACCAATTTTATTCTGGTGATAAATTTAAAAACTGTTATTTCACTATTGATTCATGCATGGTATTAAAAACTATAACTTGGAGAAAGTCAAATGTAAACGATATATTATAAATCAAACAAAAAGTTGTCAAACCAAATAACGTTGCTTGCTGCCAATCATTACCATGCATTTTACTCGATTTCACCAAAAGAGTCGAGACAGAAGTAAAAGACAAGAACAATATAATTCCTAGCCCAATACAGTAACTTATTGCTCAAACAATGTAATTTAGCCAACGCTGAGTGTAAATTGTATTGTGAAGTGTTGACCCAGAATATTCACCCATACATAGCCCCGTACAATTATCAGCTGAGTGACGAGATGGCTTGACGCGTTACTTACACACAAAATTACGTATAAATGCACATATGTTGCACAGAAAAAATTTATCCCGTTCGGAAAGGTCGAGAGAGAAATTTTTCTCTTTTTGCTATTGATGCTATTTCAAGTTATATATATATATATATATATATATATATATATAATGTAAAGGTAACCCTAGCCCCTAGCAGCTCAAACAAGTAATTAAAAATCATACATATAATACAAAATGATAGATTCTTTCACAATATTGTTTACCATAATAAATGAGTAATGAAATAAAAACAACAAGGCTTTTACCATGAAAGATTAATGTGATTTCGCACCACAATTTATCATAAACAGCATCAAGCTTCGTACAAGAAGTATAACAGAATTACATAGCACGATACGGGATCACTAGTTACTTGGGTTCACTGCTTATCTAAAAGTTCTACTGATAATCTAAAAGGCTAATAATAATCTTTTTCGTAATAACCACTTTCACCAAGTCACTATGTTTATTTGAAAATAATTTTTTCATTTTATACTATTTTAATTTCTAGCATGAGAAAATCTGATCATGTGTCAGCGTTTAGGATGCAGCTCACATGGATGAAGATTCATAACCGGTGCAATGTTGTATTTTATATATAACCTAAGAAAAGGATGTTAATTTAATTGACTGTGAGTCCCATACTATTATAATAACTATTACGAACTGAACCCGTTACAGAAGGAATACCTTTAAAACATAGATAAGAATTGCAGTACTGCACACTCCCAACAACAAGTGTTGTATATACAAGGGGAGATCCAAAAGTCCATGGAATAGAGGGGAAGGGAGAGCGGATACATTATTTCTTGGTACTCTCATAATTAGGAACTCATTTAAGGTATATAGGTAAAATGTCAAATCCCTAACATCATTCATTAATGAATAATCGTCTGTTAAAAAAGTAAAGTTGAAAAAACATTGAAGTTGTTTTACTGACTTTTTTCAGAAAGATTGATTCTCGAACTACATTTATTATACAATAGATAACGGCAAAAACTCGATGCTTATGACATTGATTTATACAGATATAACTATTAGATAACATTTCATACAATGTCTTGTCGGTACTTAACAATTTTGTCAGAGAAAAATATTTATTTATTGATTTATTTATCTACTTTAATGTATCTAATTGATACATATGGCGGACTTATTGCTACGTGAGCAATCTCTTGCAGCCAACCATAACACCCGTCCCCGCTCGACGAACGGCCGGGAATCGAACCCGGGTCTTCGCGGTGCGCCGCATCGTCACAGGCCGTATGCCTTGTGATCAACCCAACACACCACGGCGACGACATTATTTAGGTAAACAAGAAAAAATTTTAATGCGTGTCGCAGATTCACTACATTTCCAGAATTGTAATAATTTTCATGCATGAAAGTGAATTTTTGAAATGCTTCCAGAGAAATGGAAAGAGTTAAAACAATTTCTGGAGAAAATAACACAGTGAATTCAATGTGAAAATACAAATGTACCTCGGGTAAGTTTCATATCCATTAGCTGATAGAACAAACTAACATTTATAATGCATGCGACAGAAGGACATAAGGGTAACAAAGATACATAATAAACAGAATTTAATGAAATATGATGAAAGACTGTTTACACAAACTTTATCGTCCCATTAGCACCCATGGAAATCAAGTAATTAGAGATAATTATGTGCCATTATTCGTGCTGCATTTCTCCACATCGTCTGATAATATTCATGAACAAACTAGGATATGATAGGTACTTAGTATTTCGAGAAATATTTTTTACCATGAAACATATCTCAAATCAAGTCAAAACACATGGTGTCTCAAAAGAGAAACAGTGGTGTTTTGCGTAGACAATGTTCAAGTGGTTCAAGTCTGGTATTAAGTTGAGATCTAAAATATAAACTTAATAAAAAAATTTCGTAGCAGTGTCAAAACTAAGAGGTTAATATTTTAAACTTCCACATACTTATGGAAAACTCCAGAGATTCAGTCCTTGACCATTCTTCCAACTTTGGAAATGTAGTCCGTCTATCTATCTGTCACTGTCTTCCAATGTTTAAAATTTTTGACCTTCCGTGTTGAATTATTATGAATGTATTAGTATATATAACAAAAGATTATACCAATAGATTGTAACAATATGGATAAGCAACCAACCAAGTACATGTCAGAACAGAACAGGCATCAACTAGGGTTCCGTATTTGTCTATATCTCTTGAAATTGGTGTTGCAAGTTAACAAAACTAATTTTATTTTAAACTTTTAAACAAACTTTCAATTAAAATTATTTAAGTAGAAATTATAAAGATTTTGAAATCTGAAAAATGAGGAGATGACACATCTTGTATATCACTTTGCCTAATATTTTGGAAATTAGAATTAAACAAGAAAATTATTATCTCGTAGTATTAAATGTTATTTGAGAACTCGATATGTAACAGTTGCATGCAAAATTTCTTGCAGAAAGGCAGGCGGATAGATGTGATGAAAGCGGCCAGATGGATAAATAGATTTGTTACAGAATCATAAAAAACCCTCCCCACATACGTTTAACCGTTTTAGTGCCATGGTTTTTTACTCATATATACTTAAAAATAAAAGAAATCTTTTGTTTTTGATGTCATTTACCCTTGTCTCGAAAAAAAAAACTGTATCTCTTCCAAAAATTATCCAATTTTAATAATTTTTTCGATGTTTTCTTAATTAAAACTTGTACAAGAATAATAAAATGCAAAGAAAATTATGGAAATATATATTGTGAACAAAAATTATAACTAAAACTGAAATCAAGGTCACATTGCATTATCGCAGTCCGGTACATCCTCCATATCAGCAAAATAATTGTTCACAATTAAATGAAACTACGTGATATAGTATGATTTCTACTTTCTTTAAGTTCTTTACCACGACCTAGAATTCTAATGAATTTCTAATTAATTCTAATGAATTTCTACAAAATTAACACCAAATATATTCAAAATAATTGTTTTCGTCACTATTATCACTGTCACTCAAAATTAGCATTACGCCAAATTGTGAGCGCACCACAATGTCACTTCCACTATCACTTTCTTCACAACTTGTAAAATGATTATTTTCACTCGAAGTAATTTTACATTCCAACATTATGGGTTAAACATTTTCTTTTCCTGGATCCTTTTTATATTGTAATTACTAATAATATTATAATTTGAACTTTATGTAACACATAGAAAATTAAAAAATTAGCGATGCGTGCGAGCGACCTCCCCTACCGTGCGCTTGCAACAGCAACTGATTTCACGAGCACCATCGCGCTCATGACAAATTTAGTTAGTAAGCGCACAAGCGTGATGGCGCTTGTCGGCACTCACGGTTAAGGGAGGAAAATTTTCTGTATCTCCCAATGAAGTATTCATATTTTATATAAAGCATTCATATGTCGTAAGTGATCAAAACTTAATACATATTTATTCATAATAATATTTCAGATCATCAGCATAAACAAGAAAATTAACAAAATAAATTTTTTAAACTTAACTATTGTTAACTTTTGTTTTGGTTGTAAAATAATTCAATTATGACGAGGATCCACAGAAATAAATACATTAGAAAACGCACAATTTCATACAATGTTATGTTTATTCGCACCTTACATAGCAAAAACGTTTTATATAAAAAGGAATGAATCTGGATATATTCAATAATGCTTTAAAAGAGTTCATATATTTACATATATACATACCTAATACTGTTATGTGGAACAGACCTTTCCTCTGTCATATTTTAAAATGACCCCTCAACTCGTAGCTGGGATATTAATATTTCCAGCTTGTTCATATCGATTTAGAGATTAATTTATAAATGAGAATTTTCTTTTTACTTTCTGTGGCTATGAATAGCAGTAATGTGGCAGGGTATATGGAGATTGTATTATATTAAGCAATATTAATTAACACAAGAAAAATTTAAACTCTTGATTTTACGGACACAGAATTAACAATAAATTGACTCATAACATAAAAATAAAAAATAAAAAAATGCCCGTGCCGTACATCACGGGGATTTGACCTTTAGTTGTAATCGATTTAACCCAGCCTGAGAAAAATCCGCCCCTTGTTCGTCATAGCATTAAGTTAATATTGATCTGACTTTATTATGTTTTATTTAAATAAATTAAAAAAAAAACAGTTAAATAACTTGTTTTGTAAATAACGTCCGGTGAAGAAAAATTGTGTTTACTTCCATAAAAGTCATATTTTATAACATTCATGAAAAAACATTTTATGAAAAAATTAAATTGAACTGATATTAAGAGACTTCATGGTAAAATTGGTTCCAAGGTATTTTAAGACACCATGATAAGAGGAAACAGTATTTGAGAAATAATTAACAGAGAGGCATTACTAGAGTGTATTTATTTCTTTCTTCACACCAATCATAAGCGACCGTTAGACACAAACCAATCAAATTAATCTGATCTCCTAACCTGTAACTTATACATCTTCAAATATTAGTAATATTTGTAGCTGAAATATAGGTTTGGTTCAAGCATTTCTGCATTTCAACAAACAGCCAAAATTTACTTCTACACCAACAGACAGTTGCAGTACTTAACACTTTTTAATTGATTTAAAATCTTTTTTTAAGAGTATAGGTTTTTTTTAACAATCTGCAATCAGTAGTCATACTATAAGCGGATGTTTTGAATGAATCCATTGATAGGTTGAGCGTGACTGCAGCGAGCCATCTCTCCCCACAGGGCTATAAGATGTCTTTCCTTTTTAACCTCTTTGTATAATTTCTAGTTTTTAGCTCTGTAGCCAGCTTGTTAGGATGGTTTTCTAGTCTCTCATGGTATTTTTTGGTGAATTTTTGGATATCCTCCATGACAGTATCCAATTTCAATTCTTTATGTATTTCAGCATTCATGACAAACCAAGGAACACCACTAATTGAGCGCAAGGTAGCATTCTGCTTCCTCTGTATTATGCTTATGTTTGATTTACAAGTGCTACCCCAGAGTTGAATTCCATAAAGCTATACTGGGATAGCTTTATATATTAAAAGTTTGTTGTTAATACTCAGTTTGCTGTTTCTTCCCATGATCCAGTGTAGGTTCTTATAATGGATATAAAGTTCATTTATCATTGTTTTAATATGTTGTTTCCACGACAGACGGCGATCAAGATATCGCCCCAAGTACCTTTTGACAGTTACCTTTACATAGTGTGAACGTAACATGGACAGATTTGCTTGCACTTGCCTGTATCCGCCATCGCTGTAGCCGTGTGGTTATTTCATCAAGGCCCTCTTGTAGCATGTGATGCCATGGCAGGGTCAGCATGGCCTACTAGTATCGTTATGTCATCAGCAAATGTTGCTGTAGTAATACTTTAAAACACGACGACTAAAGTAATTACTTCAACTTTAAAGTCCTAAAAAATGTAATAAAAAGCCAATCAAGATTGTTTTAACTGCAACTCCTACAAAATTACATACTAAATAACCTGTAAGCAATTGCACTTATGTCTTATATAAGTGTATAAACAGTTACGGTTAATAACCTGAATTCATTATACCTGATTTTGATTGATTGGCTCGTGAAGTGCATAAATGTGAAATTTTAATGTAGAAATTTGCCCATTGAAAATTTCCAACCTGAAAATTTCTAACTGAAGCCTTTCAGACCTGGCCTCACTATGTACATTATATGAAACTGAGCGGATTGCAGTTTACATTGAGTTAACTTTTCTGTTAAATGTCAGTTTATGATATGCATATATTTTTTATAGATATTATACTAAAACGAATTTAAGTGAAGTATTTCATCATTGATAGGAGTATCAAAGAGAGCATATCCATAAATATAATATAGGATTGTGACACAACCATAAATAACGTGAAACATGTGCTCATTCTCTGGGATTTATTGAACAGGTGTTTTCTGCTACTCATTCAAATATTGGGAAATTTTATTGATGTGATCAATCTAATGAGAAGCCAATATTTATCTATCAATACCATATGAATTACTTGTACTCGAAACAAAATATGAAACATGCGACGAAGATCATGAAATTCTTTGAAGGTACTTATTTCCCATTATTGTAATTATTTACAATGATCCTGCATGTTGCCGTAGTTATGCTGTAAAATTTCGAATTACAATTATATAGGATGACCTGCGAGTTGCAACAACTAATCTACATTATCTAAAGATAGACTGTAACAAATTCAATAATAATATTCTTCAATTCTTCTTGCTTATTATTTAGAATGATTAAATAATAATGTTATTTATTTAATCATTCTAAATAATAAGCAAGAAGAATTGAATAACATTATTTCAAATGATTTCAATACACATATGGCATGTTCACTCACATGGTCTTATTTACAATAAATTATCTACGTCTTCATGGTTAAGACCTAATTTATATGGCAGTACAGTTACAATGAACTATAATTTAAACCAATTTATGAATTCAACGATAATAGTTTCCGTACTACAAAATTTTAATAGTATATTGAATTAAAAAAAGAAATTATTATAATGTTCATTACTTTATGCGTAAAATGCAATGAAATTATATGTAAAGTTAGTAGTTATTTATTTACCATATTACTATTAATTTATAATACGATGTGTGAAATTATTTCCATTTGTGATAAAGAACGAGTGCTACAACTAATACTTAAATAAATTTGTATAAAAAAAACACAATTTTATTTAAGTATTACTGGACATATGTCTCACTCACATATATAAAAAAAGAAAGTAATATTTTAAACATCGTAAAAAATGTAAACTCCTATAATTTTTTCAGTTGTCATATGACATTTTGAAGTTAATATTCTGTATAATAATTCTATAATTTAATTCTTGTGTGAGATATGATGAAAGTTGTAAAAGATATATTTTCAAAGTATGCATTATGGGTCAGAAATTGTCATAGTACACGGTAATATCACGAAATATTTTTGAATTACACTTATTTCGGACTTCCAACGTATATATATATATATATACATATATATATATATATCATATAGATGTCACGCACTAGTTATTTTAATACTTACTTGCTCATTCTAATCATTCTTTACAAAATATCACATTCATAATCAAATTATTTAGATTTGATAGAATATCAGAAATTTATTTGTATATTAAATATACTTAGACCTTATTATCTTATTAGAATGCAACATTTTTTTATTTTCATCATATTTATCATGTCTGAAGTTACTTGCAATGTGAATAACTATTTGAGAAGAGGCCACAATGAAAATATCACAAATCTAGTGATATTAATTTATATAAAAATTCCATATGGACAATATAGGTTAACACTATCACCTAGTGCTCAAACTTCTAATATCGTTTTGTAAATATGAAGGTGTAAATGTAGCTATACCATTCACAAAAGCAATATTCAAAATATTATGGTATAGATGTACCTTTAATCGCTAAAAATAATACAAAATCTATTGAAATAGTGAAAAATATTATTTTAAGCTAGAGAAATATAGTAGCAGTAAAGAAAATATCAAAAAGTAAAAAGTAAGTCTATGATTGCTGTCTTTTGCAACTATTCCATGATTCAAAAATCATATTCCATGATTTCATAATTGTTTGGCTACCAATAAACACAACATTTAAGCTTACAATTACATCATACATTGATCTTCTTAAAACAATAAGAACTAGCGTGACCCGTGCGAAGTCTTCGCATTATTTATTCCATTATGAAGCTCAGATCACAGATCAAAAAAATATTTTACTAAAATTGACATATAGAGGCGCAAGTATCAAAAGCATTGAGCTAAAGCGCCACTTTATTTATACGTGAGTGGATTTGAAATTAAACAAAAATTTTACCGACCGTCAATCATATTGACGTTGAGCCGTTAGATGGCAGCATTGCTGTTTTGTGTATATAATTTTAATAATTAATTAATTTGCAAAAACAATAGCAATAATAAATTTTTTATTTATGGATGCCGGTAGAGCAAGCAATTATTTATAAAATGATATATAATTTATGTGGATTAGTTGTGAGGTTTTTTCTAAAAAGGGAGAGTAACATCTTAACCTTAGCGTATTAATGATGATTATTCTTCAAGCAAATAATGAAAATTTCTCATCACAAGTAGTTTGCGAGAAAAATATCAACTCTAGAACACCTAATGGTTAACTCTATAGATGTATACAAGCCTCAGAAACAGACTTTTTCCTAAAATTGGTTATATAAGATTTATCTGTATGCATATTACTCTTGTCAAAGATAAATGGCTAGGAGAAATTATGCTGACCACACAAATAAGTACGTGATCTTGATTTTGAAACCGTGAAAGTATCCACACATATTCGTTATGCAAGTTATTCAGTATCAGTACATTTTCAGTATAGACTTTTATTCAAAACTTGACTGATTATGCACTTGAATTGAATAAGGTGTTTCAATATTTACTAGGTGACAAGACAAGAAAAATAATTGATACTATTATTGGACATAACTGTGGACGAAAAGCAACTCAAGGTGTTGTAGGGTGTATTTTGCATATTGCAATACATGCCTAATTTTTTGAGTTGGTTTTGCTTCCAAGAGAATACTTCCTCGTCTGGTCAATTCTTTGAAGTTTATTTTGAAGAATAATCACTGCTATCGGATCCTAATGAAGATGCAGATACAGCATGAATTTAATTTTTCTCACTTTGGTTCACTACTTCTGTGAATAGGAAAGAAGGATTACATTCATTCAATGCCATACGAGTCTGTCATAGACTATCAAATATGGATCTTCAAAAAGGGGTGATTTGTGGAATGTACCTAGATGGATATTTTGTGGATAGTGCTTAGAAAGTTTACATTTATTTTTATCTCCATGAAGAATTTGTTTTTCTGACATAAACCCTTTGCTGCATGGAATGAGAGTTATAATTTGGAAATAAATAAGTTCGATGGTATATTTGTATAAACACATTTTACAACATATTTCACTCATTATACAAAATATTTTTGTCACTTCTGGACCAAGTAATTGATGTGTTGATGCCCAAATTAAACCCAGTTTAATACTTTTCTTTGTAGACTGTTACACAATGATTACAATAACGATTTACAGCAACAGTGTTTGCAAAAAATGAAAAAAGTAACGGGGGAAGAACACAACTCACATGTTAATTCATTTAATACATGTATTAAAAGCATTGTTTACGGTCTTAGAGACAAAATTGAAACCAATCTAAAGACGAGTGAGGAATACTCATCAGATTAAAGTAATTTAAATGCACTAGTAAACTCAAAAAGTACCGGTATAATAAATTATGAATTCTCCATAGTTAAGTTTATATCAGCTGTGACCTAAATTAGGGCAGTTGGTTTGGTGATGTTATATCAGACTCCAAAATTAGATTCAAGGAGGTCGATAAATTGGTTACAGTGTGAAAAATTGTTTAATTGAGATAATGTTAAAATAATGTGTAATTGAAATAATATACTCAAAGACATTGAGATCCAAACACCTACCTATGTAGGGGAATCATGTACTTCCTCCTATTTATTTATTTACGTATTTGACAACTTTAATATGTAATATATATAGCGGACTTATTGTTATAGGGCAAACGCTTCCAGTAACAGAATAATAAGTTTTGTAAAATTGGTATTTTGTTAGACTGACTATGTAAACTTATAAAAGTACACTTAAAACGGAAAAAATTAGAATACAATTAATGACGTGAGAAGGAAAGGACAAGAGCATAGAAAAACTATAATTTTGGAGAGATAGAACTTCTTCACCCGATCCCTGAAAACATTTATAGATTTTCCTGATCTCAGGATCTAGTTGATTTCAAAATCTTACTGACTGGACATAAGGGATGTTTTGCAAGAGGCAGAAGGTATGTTTGGGAATAAGTAGTGAGAGTAAGCTTTCAGGGCGTAAGTCAGCGGAAGTCTCTAAATCTGCCATTGATACAATTTGGACTGAATGGATTTTTTAATTATACATTTTTTGTTAAGATTAGGATAACTCACATCTCCATAAATTGATTAAAGGTAATTGAAGTGTACAAAGGTAGATTTCCATTTTAGTCGAGAGAAAATTTTTAAGGAGCTTAAGAGAGTATTGTCTGCTGAAAACTTAACGACTAATATCATTCACTTGAGGCTGTAAATTAAGATTTTTATTGATCAGTAAACCCTTGTTTTTCCGACTGTTGACCTATTTATAATTACTGTACCATTTAGCACTAGTTGAAGCTAATCAGTGAGGTATATAAGTTTATAGGGAGGTTTTCTAGTTACTAGTGAAAAGTTAAAAATATCAGTAATGAAGCAAAATTCATTACCACCGCTACAGTTATAATGACTATATTAGATTTAAGAGAATTTATATAAAATATATAACTGTGGGAGGATTTAGATTTAATAGATTTTCTTCTTGGTAAGTCATATGATAAATAAGACCATCTAACTTAATATTTAGATCAAAAATATTGAGCCAAGAATGTATTTTATAATTTAAAAAATTATGTTAAAAAATCTCATATATATTTAAAAATCCTTACAATTGCATATTATTCTAAACAGATAAATTACCAGTATATTCCTTGTAAGAGTACTCAGCAGTTTTGCCATTAACGATAACTTGCAGTTAGTGACAACTTTCAGCATTGAATTCGATGAAGTCCCTCAATAGCAAATCACCTCAATAACTTTTATCTCACATACAATATGATTAATTTCCTAATGTAACAAAATATTTTCTTGATAAATAGTGTTAATTTTATATATGAGAACTGCTAGTTGCAACTTATTATTTTATAACGAGATTCACAGAAAGCGTAGTTTGAAGAATGTCTGTATTTCTAACTCGTCTTGTAATTCCTGGGTTATATCAATAGATGCTTTGAAACATCAGTCATAAAAAATTCACTTTCTATTTTTTCGAAATGAACGTACATTTACAGGTCGTTATGATTATCAAAATATTTTTATTATTTTGTCACTACAGCATCGTCTATATACATTAAAGTGGAAATATGTGTATATTCCATTTTTTATTCAGTTTTCTTCTTCAGTGTCATTGTAAATGCAATAATATAAAAAAAATGTTAATATAAAACTTTTCATTAAACTATAAAAATAACATTAAAGGTATAAAATAATTAACAAGTGGTTTTATTGCAAACAAAGACGTAATTATTATTAGTAATGTAATGAAGACAGATTATTAGTGATGTTCCAGAAGAAAATGCGATTTTTTATAACGAATCAGAAGTGAAACCGGAAATGGAAGCAAAAGCACATGAAAATATATTTATTTTCTAATTACTGTACAATAGAAGTCAAGTGAAATTATAATGTTCAGGTATTTTTTTCACCAAACAAAATCAGTGAGTTACCTTATAGGTAATAACAATATTAATAATGTTCATGGTAGCAAATTGTAGCTTAAAAATAATCTTATTAAGTGTATAAAAACAGTTTATAAAAATGTTTGTATATTAGATGGATTTGTATCCTAATATTCCTACATCAAAGTATCTTACTCTGTCCAAAAATATTTAGATTTGTATAAACATAACACACAGCACATTAATTACAAAAAATGACAAGCAATAAATGCAACATGTGTTAAATTAAGTTATAGAGCATATATAATTGAAAAACAAATAATAAATAAAAAAATTTTAATAACCATTCACTGAAAAATTGTGATAAGAAACTTCAATATTTGGAGAAAAGTAATAACAATAATTATAATTACAAATAAATAACAATAAAATAATTATAAAAGACGTGAGATAAACGTATGAGATTTAGTTTGTGAATACGAGAAAATAAAAAAGATTTTTAATATTGACTTAAAAGATAATATAATAGTCCCAAGACTACAAAGGACTTATGGTCATATAATACTCGTATAATCTATTGCTTATACTGAATTAATTAGATAGTAAGTGGGATATTCTGTCGCATTAGACATTAGTGCCAGCGGTAAATAGGGGGGAGAGAGCAGAATTGCGAGTCGGAATATGAGGCACAGTGTCAATTCCATATTGCAAAAAATATTTACGATGAGACCATCCAAGAGTTCTATTCATAAATAAAGAAAATTTATAAACTCAAAATCTACATTTTTTTCCACTTTTTCTAAGCTACTGAATTTGAAAATATTTAATGTGTCTCAAATATGTTATGTATTACTTTTTGTCGATAACTGTTTAGATTATTAGCCAGATAATTTCAGCCCTTCTCCATTACTGGGGCATTCTAGCATGTTGGATTGATGAGCCTCAAAATGGTCCTTAGAGCCAGCGGGCCAAGGTTCGTATTAGAGCCAGCAGGCCAAGGTTCGTAACGAACTCAAGGAAAACCCCATCAGGACCGGCAGATTTCCCCTTTTTTGTGAACTGGCTGTGAGGAGTATTTCCGCTCTTCCTATATGACATCTCTAATATGACATCTGCTGATGGTTGCGTAGTTTGTACACAGATCAGTGGCAAATTTTCTAGGGCTAGTAAGTAGTTCATCATTTCCTGTTACTGGTTCCCAGCATCGAAATATTTCTTATTTAGGCACGAGGAAAACTTGTGCGCCTTAGAACAGTTTTTTCTAAAGTCCAAGTCTAAAGCGATCGATCTATATATATGGCCTCATAGTCTAAAAAATCTGCATATAGATCTACATATATATATATATATATTATATATATATATATATATATGTATATATGTATATATATATATATATATAGATCTACATGTAGATTTTTTAGACTGTGTGATGGAATGTTCCAATTTAGCTTGGACCTTTCTTAGAGAAATGCATTCTGCATGTTATATGAGTTTTGGCTTGGTGCCTTGCCATATTCCTTTCTCTCTTAAGAAAATCATTCCAGAAAGGGAACATATCCCAATTAGTCTTCTTGAAGTTCCAGTGAGTACAGGTTGGCAGCTTTTATAACAGATGCATAAGTATATCAGGTGGTGTTTGCAACCGTCCATGGGGTCCTCCAGAGTAAGCACCGATCTAGAAGATAAATTTGTGTAAACCAGTGCAAGATAAGGTATACCAGTGCATCCTCCAAAAGATGAAAGGTAGGTCCAGAGGGGATTCTAAAAAGAGCAGAGTTGTCCAGAAGATCCCCAACAGCCTTGCTGGTTGTGCTTGTAGTGGAGTAGCCCCTAATAAGGGCAGTTTCTTGTAGCAATTGCTTAGAGATTCATCATTGTAGGCTAGTGAAACGGCGGTTACTGTAGCAGATTTAGTGTTATTCAGGGTGCACCACTAGGAGACCTAACATTCTACACCTTAAAAAAACACCCAATCAACCTGACTCTTTAGTAAGTCCCTCTGTCAAAATATCTCAAAATTAACCTTGACACCAAGCTATTCTGGGGCTCTCCCATTATAAACACACCTGAGAAGGCTCAAAGGCGTATGAATCTCTTGAAAAGGCTTGCGGCTACCAAGTGGGGAGCTAGTCAGGACGTACTATACTATGTGTTAAATATATGTGCATGTATCTGTTTAACATATGTGCGTCCAGTGCTGAACTACGACAGTGAAGTCGTTTCATTGGCAAATTAGCCCTGTCTTGCCAAATATGATGTCGTTTAGAATAAAGCCCTCAGACTAATAACTAGCAGGACAGTATCAACCCCTATAGCAGCAATTCAAGTACAAACTAGAATGGGACCTCTGATTAGCCGCAGCAACAAATTCACTCTGAAGTTCTGAGAAAGGGCAAAGCGAGTGGATAGAAATTACTGGAGTGGATATAGAAAACCAACCCAATGACTAAAAACCCAGACCTCACCTTTAACATATACTGGCTCTCTAATTGATAAGTACCAGCTCTCGGTGTTGAAAAATTACCGTGCCCCTATACAATATTACATCACAGTTGTACCAGCTCTTCTATCCAAACATCTCGACCTGAAAAACATTATACTAGACAAAGCAGCTGCCATCTGCTGCCTGTTTGAAGACTCACTGGCAGTGGGAATAAATACCAGCAACTACGATGTTTGCGCAGTTCATAGGGCTTCAAGCCGGCTATTAGCCACAGACCTGGCACCTGCGAAAGTGATCTTTCTAATTGACTCCTAGGCTGCAATCTCTGTCCTCAATAATAATGCTCCTACAGACTGGAAACTATCATGTGTCATGCGAAGCTAGCGGAGCTTATCACGCATGGATGAGTGGTGGCTTTGCAGTGGGTGCTGAGCCATGTAGAAAAACGTTGAGTCAACCCAACCTAACATACCCATCACACTCCACAGGGCAAAAAATCTGATTAAATCATCCATCAAACTTTCAAGACCCTAAAAGATCAAAGCATTGGCAAAAAGTGGGAGTCCCTCAAAAAGTTTCATATTTAAGACTTGCAATACAAAATAATGAGTTTAAATGATTATTTATGACTGCCTCAATATTATTATGTCGTTTACAAAAGTGATCTCAAGTAATTTTATAATTTTTTGCAGTTAATTCATTTAATTTAATTACTTCTCTTCACAATATTAAATAATGTTGCAAATTTATTGCCAGCATTGACACATTTTAAGTTATTAATGCATCAAATATATTTCCGGACTCAAGCCATATAATTTAGTCAATTTAGTTTCAGATAAACGTGATCTGCAAGTAATTTTATAATTTTTTGCAGTTAATTCATTTAATTTAATTACTTCTCTTCACGATATTAAATAATGTTGCAAATTTATTGCCAGCATTGACACATTTTAAGTTATTAATGCATCAAATATATTTCCGGACTCAAGCCATACAATTTAGACAATTTAGTTTTAGATAAACGTGATCTCCAAGTAATTTTATAATTTTTTGCAGTTAATTCATTTAATTTAATTACTTCTCTTCACGATATTAAATAATGTTGCAAATTTATTGCCAGCATTGACACATTTTAAGTTATTAATGCATCAAATCAAGCCATAAAATTTAGACAATTTAGTTTTAGGTAAACAAATGCTACCACAAGTTTTTCAAGAAATAGATAATAAATTAGCAAAAAGCGATTCAAGGGAATCTCTTTGTGAAACTTGTTCATTTATATTACAATCCAAGTTCACAATTTGAATTTGAATCAAATTAAGTTCTACATTTAGTGTTTCTATTAAAGTAGTTCTTCGCAGAAGTTCACTAAATTCACTAATCACGCCACTCAACTGTTCAGAATTGCCTATTAATTTCAATTTGTGCACTGGTCGGTAGCTCGACACTCAGGTTATCTGTAATTCAATAGTTCAAGTCAGCAAACGAATGAAATGTTTATTATCTTATAAGCTTCGAACTAATGGACACCAATAATCAAGAATTATGTTTAATATGAATTTACAATTATGATTATAATGAATATTTCACTAAAGTAATGTCACTAGCTGTACTTACGGCTTCATTCGCATGTTATTAGCAAAAAAATTTTTTTTAATACTACTTAATTTTGCGTTTGACAAATGAAGCACCCTATCAACACCTATTCAAGTTCTTTACGAATGAAATAAAATAATCAGAAGAAAAATAGGAACTTCCCCCAAATAAAACCATATTTTTTTATATTATAGTAGGTAGCACAATATTGAATAATTTGGACTTTAACACATCCCGTCTAAAGTATTTTTATATCTGTAACCATTAGCAGTATAAGAAATTGAGCTATTGTTAAGAATTAAAGGGTTTGTATGCTACAAATGCAAAGTGATGTAATTATTTATAATTCCATTAAGAGAAAATTAAATGTACTTAAAGCTAGAATATTGCTGCAACGTTTGAAATCAGTGACAATTTAATATATTCCAAATACGAGTTTGCTACCAGCAAAAATATAAGACGGAGAAAACAGTGCTATCTATATAGTTGCAAATACAATACTTCATCCAAATCAGTGTGATAATTTAAGCACTAGGTGCACACAGACACATATATTTGTGTATAAAGCATTTATACCATATAAAAATAAACGCCATCTAGTCATCAGTAGCTCTGCATCCGATCAGGGCCTTCAGCATAGTCGGCTCATATTTGTACTCTTGAAGATATTGTGACTGGTGTATTTTAGTGATATCTACATGTCATAATATTGCTATGAGTTAGGCTTAGGACCTTTGCGTGTCACTAGTCATGCAAAGTCTTAAGCTTACCTTATTACAATTGGATATTTGAGGTTGGATTTGTCATGAGTTCTAGTATTGTAAATTGATAGATTACTTTGCCCACGCAAGTCCTGCAACAAGTACTAAACAAATAGAATGGATACTTTGCAATATAATAAAAATAGACCTAACAACCACTGGACGTACTATACTTGGACAACTCCGGTAGCCGTACGGTGATAAAATCAGACAGTTGCACTATTTTTAGCAAATTGAATGTTAGTTGCATATAGGTTACAATCACGAACACATTGTGTCACAAAATGCCAAATTGTGCAATTAATTTGTCAATAGTGGGAATGGGACATCAAATTTAGAAAAAGATGCCATGACATTTCATTTGTGAGAACATAACATTTACATAATATATTTTATTTCATTGCGAATAATCATTATTTATAAATTAATTGTAATAGAAACCGACATGTACTTCTTATGACATTGGTAAGGTGTAAACTAAGCGCAGATGTTTTATCGATAAAAATTATTTCTTATACAAAATGTGGACTGTGGTTTAATTAGAAATTACTTTATGTGGGAATCATAATTAAAATGTACTTTTAATAAAGAAAATGTTATCACTTGGATAATTATATTAAATGTTAATTATTACTGATTTTATTATTTACATAGGTTTCCAATGGACCCAAATATAAAAATTAAGTAAACAGCAGTTACTTGGCGATCAGAAAACTGGATACGAAGAAGTGGATGGCATGGAAGGCTACCCGAGCCTTATCTTCTATGTACCGCGCCTGTGGCAAAAAGCTCCGTCGCGCATCAAGGACCATGCCCAGGTAAGTCACCTGATCTCATATACCGATTCTAGCTCCGGCCATAGTCACAGAAGGCTCCTTCGCCAGCCTGCCCTTGAAGGGGACAGCCTCAGACTTTTGTGGGGCAAACCAAAGCTTGTTCTTGGTGCCCGTGTCACATTGTCGCCGTGTGCAGAGTGTCGTCAGCATAAGCGATGATACCGCTTCAGCATAAGCTGAAGAGGTATCGCGAGTATACCATCGAACATCACCTTCCACAGGATTGGTCCAAGGACCGAGCCTTGCGGGCAGCCCCTGGTCAACGTTTTCCTTACTTCAGTGTCTCCGTCCTGCAAAAAAAAACTCGATCACAAAAATAATCCATAATAATCCGGCGAAGGTCCGCTGACACTCCCCGGGACTCTAGCGCGGACAAGATGGCTGGCCACCAGGAATAATCAAACGCGTCGGAGATAGCGGAAGCCGGCAGGAAGGACCGTAATGGGTCTGTAGAATTTTGGATCGCTAGGCGTTTTCCCATTACTCTTCGGTATGACTTTAAGCCTCCCTACTTTCCAGATCTTCGGAAAGTGGCCCGTGCGCAGACAGCGATTAAAGATCGCAAGTATCTCATGTGCCGCGTTTTTCCATACTCATTTAACTAACCGATTACCGATTCTATCAATGCCTGGGGCCTTTTTCGAATCAAGGTTCTCCACGATGACGTCCAACTCCGAGTATCGCAGCTCCGGATCAGAACTGATATCTGTGAATAAGCTAGCTGCGTACGAGTCGAGGTCAGGATCGTCGTCAGGGAAAAGGGATGTCAAAAGGTATTCGAGAGCCTTGCGAATGTTCCCGGTGTAACTCCCGTCGGTCCTCTTAAGGGCGCTAAAACAAAGGGTTTCAAGGGGCTCCGTACACTTCTGTATATGGCACCCCAGGGATTCGAATTTCCTACTCGAGATACAAAATTCCGAAAATGGGAGTGCCTAGCCCGCTTAACCTCTCTATTAGTTACATCGGGCATCTACCAAGGCCACCCGGTGAGCCTCGACAAGTTCCCAATCAGTTCCGTGGTTTTTAGCGCGCTGGTATTTACGTCTTTTCCTCTTATATATCAGACACAGGGCCTCAAGGGTGCTGTTCCACCCCGGGTTACTTTTCGGTGGGCTCGGCCGAGCCGTGCCCAGTCCTCCTTCGGCACTGATGATCACCCTGTTCTGAAACTCAACAGCCATATTATTAGGACACTCTAATCGATTCGACAATTTGGACAAATGGTCGAGCTCTCGGTGGAAAATTTGGATAAATCTATCCCAGTCTTGGCACCCAGTCTTGAATCGGGTGCTGGTTCGCGCCCCAAGTTCTGTGGAAGGGTGCGCCTGGGAGATAGAGAAAAGAATTGCGTTGGGGTCGCTCGAGAAAACGCCCGGTTCGACCCGCCAGCTGCGCACACCCCCCGCAAGCCCACTCCAGATGAGAGTGATGTCAATATCACTTTCTCCGAGGGTTCCGAGAACGTTGCTGGCATATCGGACAAGTTGTACAGCAGGAGGCCGTTCTGGTAGATGTAATCCTCCAGGATTTCTCCACACAGATTGGGACGCCTCGAGTACCACAGGCAAGACTGCGCGTTTGCATCAGCACAGATGACAACTGGGGTCCGCCCGATTGAGTGGAGCACAGTGTTGAGGTACCCACAGAAGACTTCGGTGGCCATAGAATACTGGAAATATATATTAATTACTACAATTTGTAACGGGCCGAGAGATATCTAAGCCACTACGCAATGCTCTGTCGAAAGATGTTCCAAGAACAGGACGCCCAGCCCTTTCGGGTCAAGGACAATGGCAGCCTTGGGGTCGGCCCCTCTCTCCAGAACGAGGAAGGATTCCAACCCCAGGCTGGTGCAGGTGACGCAGATTTCGGCTTCCGGCGCACTAGGGCAGTCTTGCCATCGTGGCCCTTTTTTGTACACCTATTGCAATATTGCTCGTAGCGACAGTGTCTGGGGATATGTCCATATAGGTGACATCGGAAGCACCTGTTCACCTGCACAAAATCCGCAACTCGACAGGAAGTCCACTGGAAGAACGCATGTCCCTCCTTCAGCAGAACCTCCCTCATACTTTGTAGCAGCTCTACCACAAAGTTCTTGTTTCCAGACCTTGATGTGCGGGCATTCATTCTCATCTTAGCGAGCTCCTCCATTGGAAACATATTGAGATTGTCCTCTTTAATTGATTTAAGAAACTCCTCATTGTTCGTGTCCTTAGGGACGTCATAGATAATGACAGAGGGAAGTTTCTCCCTCTTCTCCTCTACTTTCAAGCCCTGGATCTTCAATGCAGCAGCTTGAAGTTTTTTGGCGCTATCAGCATCGTGTGCCTCTATTACGATCCCTCCATTTCTGATGGGCGCTGCACGGTTAATCTTAATACCCAGGGCCTACGGTTGATAATACCCAGGGCCTTTTTGAAGGTCTCCCAACAGTTCCCTTGCTCGATCTCGGTTTATCTTTGTTTGCGTCGAAAATAGAATATCGAAATCGAATATCGAAAATATATATTATTCCCGGTGTAATTCCCATCGGCCCTCTTAAGGGCGCTAAAAACAAAGGGTTTCAAGGGGTTCCGTACACTCCTGTATACGGCTCCCCAGAGATCCGAATTTCCTACTCGAGATACAAAGTTCCGGAAGTGGGAGCGCCTACCCCGCTTAACCTCTGTATTATAGTTACACCGGGCGTCTACTAAGGCCACCCGGTGAGTCGTTACGTCTCTTTCTGATCCCTGTTTTGAAACGGGTGCTGGTTCGCGCCCCAAGTTCTGGAGTGGGGCGCGTCTGGCAGATGGAGAAAATAATTGCACTATGGTCACTCGAGAAAGCACCCGGTTCGACCCGCCAGTTGCGCACACCCGCTACAAGCCCACTCGAGATGAGAGTGATATCAATATCACTCTCGCCCGAGGGTCCCGAAAATGTTGCGGGCATATCGGGCAAGTTGCACAAGAGGCCGTTCTGGTGGATGAAATCCTCCAGGATTTCTCCATGCAGATTGGGGCATCTCGAGAACCATAGGCAAGACTGCGCGTTAGCATCGACACAGATGACCACTGGACTCCACCCAATAGAGCGGAAGACGGTGTTGAGGTGCTCGCAAAAATATTCTGTGGGCATGGAATACTGGAAGTAAATACTAATTACCATAATATGTACCGGGCCAAGAGAAACCTGGGCCACTACGCAGTGCTCTGTCGATAGATGCTCCAGGAACAGGACGCCCAGCCCTTTCGGATCAAGGACAATTGCAGCCTTGGGATGAGGCCCCTTCTCCAGAACGAGGAAGGGTTCCAATCCCAGGCCGCTCCCCCTAGGGGCGTACTGCTCCTGGACACACGCAATGCAAAACTTACCAGAGACCATGGTCTCTAAGGGTCATTGAGAGCTCGGTCATGACTGTCGAGCCCCACCCTGCATTCAGCTGGATATAATCCAGCCTATGGTGAGTACGCCGTCTGTCTCACCGATCGCTCGAGCACTGCCCTGAATGCAGGGCAGGCATCAGTGCCAACTCGATGTCCTGCCTCCTTTTTAAATCTGGTGCAGGTAACACAGGTTTTCACTTCAGGGACACTGAGGCAATCCTTCCCATCATGCCCCTTCTTGGTGCACCTGTTACAATATTGCTCATCTTTTCAATGTTTTGCAACATGCCCGTACAGGTGGCATCTGAAGCACCTGGTCACCTGCACGAAATCGGCGACTCTGCAAGATGTCCATGCGAAGAAAACATGATCCGACCTCAGCAGACTTTCCCGGAGCTTCTGAGGCAGTTCCACCACAAAGTTTTTATTTCCTGCTCTGGAGGTTCTCGCATTCATCCTAATCTTGTTTAGTTCTTCACTGCAGAAATAGCCTAGGTTCTCTTCCTTCAGGTGGTGCAGGAAGTCCTCATTGGACAGATCTCTGGGGACGTCATAGATGATTACAGATGGGAGCTTCTCCCTCTTCTCCTCCACCTTCAGTCCCTTAAACTCTGAGGCTGCAACCTGCAATTTCCTCGCGCTCTCTGCATCACGCGCTTCAATGACGACACCGCCATTACGGATCGGTGCCGTCCTATTTATTTTTTTCTTTAGGATTTCTATGATGTCCCTGCTGGACATCGGCTTCTCCTTATTGGTATCAAAGATGAATAACGGTTTCGGGGTGGGTGTAGGGTCCTTTTTGACTGCCGGTATTTTTTCTCTGTTTGGTTGTTGAGTGATAGAGAGGAGACCAGACATCACAGCAGAGCTATAAGATATCGGTTGCTTCTGAGTAACATCAGCCTCCCTACGAGCAGCGTCTCTCTCGACCCGAAGTTTTGTATTCTCTCCACGCTCATATGTGAGACTCTCCCCAAGCCGAGCAACTTGGGCCATGACGAGCGCCGTTAATCTCATCATACACTCTTTTATGGTGGCAAATAGCCTGGTGGAGGAACTCGAGAGATCATTGATCTCTTCAAGGGCCCCTATGGCCAGCTCAAGCTGCTCACTGCTTCGCTCCTCCGGTTGCTCTATTTTTTCTGTACGTCTCTTTGTTGCAGAGAGAGGTGACTTGTACGCCGTTCCTCCTCAGTGTGTCCAGTAACCTCTCTACTGGTATCAGCCCTCGAAGAGGTTCTGGGCTCCTTTACCACCGCCTTACCGGCAGCCTCCTCTGCTCCCTTGATCGATTTAGGTAGTCACTCATGACCTCCGCAAAGAGTGCCTCATCCATGACTACCTTTCTCGCTGACTCTGGGCTCTCCGATCTTACCCGCTTGCCTCCCTTCTCGGGAGAATCATCCCTCTCACTCATATATAGTCCTGTGGTAAAACCCTCATCCACATTACAAAAAAAAATCAAAAATACTAAAAATTAATGAAAAAAATGTTGGTATGACACCGCCCTAAATGTCGGTGTAATACCAGCCTAATGTCCAATATTTCTATATACATAATTGTATAAATTATATATATAGTATAGCAAAGTACATAAAGTAAATGTGAGTATAAATTTAAAGTTAAAAGAAGAAAAAATAAAAAAGGAGGGAAAAGGTACAACACTAGTACCTAGGCACAACACAAATAAAAGTTAATAAATAGTCATAATAAAAAAAAATACAGAAAATAAAATAAAAATCATGTGTGCAATTCACACGTGGTAGAAGTGAAACCTTCAAAAATTTTAATTTTTAAGTTTAATATCAATATTTAATTTTGATAAAAACTAAAATAATTAGAAAAGTTTTTATAATTCTCCCTTATTTATCTCTTCAATGGCTCCTCTGGCCAACTCAAGCTGTTCACTGCTTCTCTCTTCCGGTACATCTTTCTTGGCCACCAGACCTTTGGTTGCAGAGGAAGGCGATTTGTACGCAGTGGATTCCGCTTCGGTTTGCTCTGCGGTTTCCCTGCTCGTATCAGCCCTCGATGAAGTTCTGGGCTCCTCTTCCTCTGGCTTACCAGCAGTATTTTCAGCTTTTTCCTTGGATCTGTTAAGGTATTCGCTCATAACTTCCGCGAATAGTACCTCATCCAAAACCACCTTCTTCGAAGACTCGGGGCTTTCAGATCTACCACGCTTACCTCCTTTCTCGGGAGGGTCATCCCTCTCATTCATAGTTCAAAGTTTTAAATTAAGCTCTCACACACAGCACAGACAAAAAGAGAAACAGAAGAAAAAAGAAAAAGAAAAGAAAAAAAAATAATAATAATGATAAAATGTTTGGTGTAACACCACCCTATATGTCGGTGTGACACCAGCTTAACAAGTTTCTAAGTATTTCTATATATAGAACTACATAAATTCTATTTATAGAAAAAAAAATAAATATATAGAACTAGTAAAGAAAATAGAAAAATAGAGTTATTAGAAAAAGAAAAATAAATAGTAGAAAAGAAAAAGTGAGTACAGCACTAGTACCTAAAGTAACTAACAATAGGCACTCCGTCCAATAAAAGTTGCGCACTTACATAAAATAGGTAATAAGTATAAAATAAATGATAAATTGTCATAAAATAGATATCGATAGTCGATAAAAAAATTATCGATGCTATCGTTACCTCACTATTGTCTCTCCACTTCCCTACAGGCTCAGCACAAGATGGCGCCCAACCAGCCAGTTGTCAAGGCAACCGGGAGTAGGGGGGGCCACACCTCGGTTCGGCATGGGTGCCTGCCGTCAGGCGCGACGAGAGTGAAATAGTCTTCGGCGCTTCGGTCGGCGGCCTATGAGAAGTCGGCCAGCCGATGCCACCACACTACGTAAGGCAGGATAACCAATCAGAGGCCCGTATTTCCAGCAAGCTCGATGACGTCAGGCTCTGTGAGCCCCGTTGCGTATCACGGAAGCTGTTTAGCCCCGCCATGCGGTAGCCAGTGGAATATTCCACGAAGCCACAGTACAATATATAGTAAAAAAAATACATAAAACACATATAACAGCAACACTTTGCACAAAAAGCACTATGTAATTATTAAGTTTAAGTAGACCAATTATTTCAGGCACTTAAATTTCCGGAAAAATGGGGTTTTCCGGTGTTAGACACTAAGTTAAATATAGGTATGTAATGTACTTACTTGACCAATTTTAGGTCCAAATAACGGATATAAAGCACAATAGAGAAATATAACAAATGTAAAAACAAGATAAACACTTATAGATATGAATTAAATAAACACTTGTCGACAACGTCTGTTTTCCGGGAGTTTTAAAACAAAAAAGCACTATAAGAAGGTCAAAGCCACTTAAACCACAGTATTAATAATGTGTTTTCCAACGTATGGCACACTTTCCCGAACACAAAGTTGTGCATCCAGATAGGTAACAACCCAGGTAACAGGAAATATAGGAAACATTTTTGGAAAAAGACTAAAGAATTTTTTCCGATTTTTCAACTGCACAGCGCATAGAAATGCAACCGACCGCGACGGCTGTCGAGAGCAGACTGACACTATTCCCGCCATACTACCCGGGTAATCTCAAGGCCCCTACTGGGACCCGTAACGACCCACCTCATACAAAAAGGGGACCTTCGAAAGTCCCCTAATAGTGTCCCGTATCTACATTCGCAGCGCTTCCACCCAACAGGGTTAGAGTCTGTCTCTTTTCAATGAATCATTTAGTTCCTCCATTTTTTCTAGGACGCTTTTAGCGAACGCTCTAAATGACTCAAAGATCAAAGAGTATCATCCGCATAGGCGATGGTCCCGCATCCCTGAAGGGGTATTGCGAGAATGCCATCGAACATGACGTTCCACAAGATTGGTCCGAGGACCGAGCTCTGCGGGCAGCCCCTAGTCAACGTTTTCTTAACAGTTGTATCTCCATCCTGCAAAAAGACCAC
The DNA here is from genome assembly GCA_039881145.1 of Druceiella hillmani. NCBI lineage: Eukaryota > Metazoa > Arthropoda > Insecta > Lepidoptera > Hepialidae > Druceiella > Druceiella hillmani. Next base: position 909,740 of record JAYKKI010000145.1, on the reverse strand, counting down.
CCGATCGCTGAAGTAATCCATAACTAGCCGGCGGAGGTCCGCTGACACTCCCCGGGACTCTAACGCGGACAAGATGGCTGGCCACCAGGCATTGTCAAAGGCGCCGGAAATGTCCAAGAAAATTCCAAGAACGTATTTATCTGGGCATGCGTCAACCCAAGACAAGGCCTTAAAAATCGCGTCCGATGTGGACAATCCGGAACGGAAACCGAACTGATTCTCCGACCCCGGCGAATGAGACAGCTGAGCCAATAAACGCGCCGCCAGTACACGCTCGAGCAACTTCCCGAAGGCTGGAAGGAGCGTAATGGGTCTGTAGAACTTAGGATCGCTAGGCGATTTCCCATTACTCTTCGGTATGACTTTAAGCCTCCCCACTTTCCAAATCTTCGGTAAGTGGCCCGTACGAAGGCAGCGGTTAAAGAGCGCAAGTATATCATGCGCCGCGATTTTCTATGTGGCTTTAACGATCCTGTTATCAATTCTATCAATACCTGGAGCCTTTTTCGAGTCGAGGTTCTCTACGATGACGTCTAGTTCTGAGTGTCGCAGTTCCGGATCAGAACTGCTAAAAGGGACTACGCTAGCTGCAGACCTGATGTTTCTCTGTTCGACGGTGTCGAGATCAGGGTCATCATCAGGGAAAAGTGATGTTAGAAGATACTGGAGGGTCTCGCGAATATCCCCGGTGTAACTCTCATCGAGAGCTCGGTCATGACTGTCGAGCCCCGCCCTGCATTCAGCTAGATGAAATCCAGCTTATATTGATGGTGAGTACGCCGTTTGCCTCACCGCGCTTTCCGCGTCCCTAGCCTCTACAACTACTCCACCGTTTCTTATGGCTGCCGTCCTATTGATCTTAATGCCCAAGGACTTGGGCTTAATTTCTTTTTGAAGCTCATTAAGGAGCTCCTTGCTGGTTCTGGGCTTCTCCTTGTTCGTGTCGTAGATAAACACGGGTTTAGGCGTGGGCTGGGGGTCTTTGCGAACAGGGGGGATCCTCTCTTTAACCGTTGATGCAACTTGCGGCGACTCTATCCACAATGAGGACCCTTTTTTCTCCCCTTTCGTGGGTCAGTTCCTCTTCTAGGCGGGCAACTTGGACTAATGTTAAGGCTGTCAGCTTCATGATTCGTTCTTTCACGACAGCTGACAGTCTGTTGGATCCACAAACCAGATCATTGATCTCCTCTATAGCTGATATTGCCACTTCAATTTGTTCCCCACTTCTAGGGTCGGAGATGTCCTCATTTTTTTGGTTTTGGTCACGGTTGGGGGGGACTTGTAGGCCGTGGACTCCTCCTCCTCCTCCCCCTCATCTTCTTCTTCCTCCTGGTGTCCGCCAGTGACATCATTACGAGAGGAGGTCCTCATATCCTCCTCCCTTTTCTGTTCCTCCTCTCTCCTTAGTACTTCGTCTCTCTCCCTAGACTTGTTCAGGGCTTCTGTCATCACCTTGGTGAGGAAGCCCTCATCCACTAGGATCTTCCGAGACGAGGTCGGACTTACCGACCTGAGTCACTTACCCCCCTTTTCCGGGGGGGGGGGGTCTCCACTTTCACTCATGGTTTTTTAAATGAAAAAGAAAAGAAAATAATAAGAGTATTTTGTGTGGCAAAGCAAAGTTTGTTCTTAGTGCCCGAGTCGTGTAGCTTGGCGAGGGAGTCCGCCGCCCGGTTCTCTATCTCTCTTCGGCTCGATCCTCCGACCAACAGCAGCGTGTCGTCCGCATAGGCGATGGTACCGCATCCCGGAAGGGGTATCGCGAGTATACCATCGAACATAACATTCCACAGGATTGGTCCAAGGACCGATCCTTGCGGGCAGCCCCTGGTCAACGTTTTTCTTACTTCAGTGTCTCCGTCGTGTAAAAAGACAACTTGATTACAAAAATAGTCCATAATAATCCGGCGGAGGTCCGACGATACTCCCCGGGACTCTAACGCGGACAAAATGGCTGGCCACCACGCATTATCAAACGCGCCGGAGACATCCAGAAAAATACCGAGCACATATTTATCCGGGCACGAATCGACCCAGGATAAAGCTGTTGAAATCGCGTCTGTGGTGGATACTCCGGGACGGAAACCGAACTGTCTCTCGGAACTCGGCGAATGAGATAATTGCGCCAATAAACGCGTCGCCACAACTCGCTGGAGCAACTTCCCGAAGGCCGGAAGGAGTGTAATGGGTCTGTAAAATTTTGGATCGCTAGGCGATTTCCCATTACTCTTCGGTATGACTTTAAGCCTCCCCACTTTCCAGATCTTCGGAAAGCGGCCCGTGCGCAGGCAGCGATTAAAGATCGCAAGTATCTTATGCGCCGCGATTTTCCATACTCTTTTAACTAGCCGATTATCGATTCTATCAATGCTTGGAGCCTTTTTCGAATCAAGGTTCTCCATGATGACGTCCAAGTCCGAGTGCCGCAGCTCCGGATCTGAGCTGCTATCTGGGAATAAGCTCGTTGCGTACCTGATACTCCTCTGTTCGACTGTGTCGAGGTCAGGGTCGTCGTCAGGGAAGAGTGATGACAGAAGGTATTCGAGGGTCTAGCGAATGTTCCCGGTGTAACTCCCATCGGTCCTCTTAAGGGCTGAAAATGTTGCGGGCATGTCGGGCAAGTTGCACAGCAGGAGGCCGTTCTGGTGGATGAAATCTTCCAAGATTTCTCCACGCAGATTGGGGCGCCTCGAGTACCACAGGCAAGACTGCGCATTAGCGTCAGCACAGATGACAACTGGGTTCCGCCCAACTGAGCGGAGGACAGTGCTAAGGTGCTCGCAGAATATTTCGGTGGGCATTGAATATTGAAAATAAACACTTATAACCACAATATGTAAAGGGCCGAGGGATATCTGGGCTACTATGCAGTGTTCTGTCGAGAGGTGTTCCAGGAAGAGAACGCCCAGCCCTTACGGGTCTAGGACAATCACCGCCTTGGGATCGGGTCCCTTCTCAGGACGAGGAAGGGCTCCAATCCCAGGCTGCTTCCCCTGGGGGCGTACTGCTCCTGGACACACGCGATACAAAAATTACTTCGTTCTCTGAGGGTCATCGAGAGCTCGGTGGTCATGACTGTCGAGCCCCGCCCTGCATTCAGCTGGATGAAATCCAGCTTACTGGGAGTAGGTAGTCTGTCTCACAGACCGCTCCAAGGCTGCCCTGAATGCAGGGCAGGCGTCAGTCCTACACGGTGTCCAGCGTTTTTCTTGAATTGCGTGCAGGTGACGCAGGTCTCAACTTCAGGTGCGCAGGGGCAATCTTTGCCATCGTGCCCCTTTTTTGTGCACCTGTTGCAATACTGTTCGTCCTTGCAGTGCCTTGCAACATGGCCGTACAGGTGGCACTTGAAGCACCTTGTCACCTGCACGAAATCCGCTACCCTGCACGATGTCCAAGCGAAGAAAACATGCCCGGACTTCAAGAGGTATTCTCTCATGTTTTGCGGGAGCTCAATAACGAAGTTTTTATTCCCCGCTCTAGAGATTCTAACGCTTGATCTAATTTTCGCGTGTTCAACTTCCGAGAAATCGGCAAGGTTCTCCTGCTTCAACATAAGCATGAATTCCTCATTAGAGAGCTCCTTGGGGACATCGTATATAATAATAGATGGTAATTTTTCTCTTTTTTCTTCAACTTTTAAGCCTTTAATGTTGGACGCAGCCTCTTGGAGCTTACGGGCACTGTCGGCGTCCCGCGCCTCAATTACGACTCTACCGTTTCTAATTGTGGCCGTTCTATTTATTTTGATGCCCAGACTTTTTGACTCAATTTTCTTTTTTAAGGTATTCAATAGGTCTTTGCTAGTCATTGGTTTCTCTTTGTTTGCATCAAAAACAAATATAGGTTTGGGTGTCGATTGGGGGTCCTTTTGCACCGAAGGAATTTTTCCTTAATCGATGGAGGCGCGGGGCGTCCAGACAGTAGTGCGGCACTATAGGAGATAGCAGGAGTCTTGGCTGCGGCCTCTCTACGGGCCACGTCTCGTTCGGCAGTAGCCACCTTCAATTCTTCTCTGGAAAAAGTATAGCCTTCTCCAAGACGGGCAACCTGGGCCATGGTCAACGCTGTAAGTTTCAAAATCCTCTCTTTCACGCCCGCGGACAGTCGAGTCGAGGAACAGACTATTTCATTAATCTCGTTGAGTGCCCCTATGGCTAATTCAATATCCTCCGTGCTACGCTCTGGAATTTCTTCTACTCTCTTGGCTTTGTTCACCGAAGGAGGTGACCTGTAGGCAGTGGACTCATCCTCCATGTTGGTATTCTCATCTTGGCTAATTTCGGTCCTGGATGAGGTCCTAGGCTCATCTTGGGCAGTTTTTCCTTCTTGCTTCTCTTCCTTTTCTCGAGATCTATTCAGATACTCTCCCATAACTTCAGCAAATAGAGCCTCATCCAGGGTCATTTTACGGGACGAGGTTGGGCTCTCCGATCTTAGGCGTTTCTCCCCACCACTTTCCGGGGGATCACCCTACTCACTCATTATATACTAGGTATGTATGTAAAATTAAAATAATAATATTAAAAATAAAATTTAAAAAAAAGAATAAAGTTCAGTATCGATAATAGTGGCACAACACTAGTGTCTTTGCACCGCACCACTATCGTATAAAGTTCTGTAAAATAAACGGTAGGAAAATAAAAGAAAAAAAAATAATTAAAAGTAATATCACTAAGTTTTGTGGTTAAATTAAACATAATTAATTAAACTAATTAATTAAAGTTAATTAAAAAAAAAAAAGAAAAAGAACTTAACTTAAAGGTCTGATCACAGCACTACGGTCCAAGCACTGCCCTAGTGTGGGCGGGGCCAAAACAAGGGCCGCTACAAAAAGATGACGCCCACCAAGCCCGTTACTAAGGCAACGGAGGGGGGGCGATGTCTCGTTCGGGTGTGGGTGCCGAACGTAGGCGGAGACGCTACCGATCGTGCGGTACCAACCGACCGACGATCGCTGATTCGCCGAGGCACGATGACGTCACACCGCCAGTTCGAACGGACCGACGAGGGGCCCGTCTCCTAGACAACGTCTATCTTGTGACTCCCGTACGTATTACAGAAGCCAATGATGCAAGCCACGTGGAGAAAAATGGAAATTTCCACTATTTAATAGACGCACTATAGAAATTATTAGAGGTTTTATAAGTGTGTAAGTCACCAAACTGTAAACAGAATATATTCAATAGTACGTATAGTCTATAACAAAGAGTTTTCTAACATACACCAGTCGGAAAACCTAAGGTTTTCCCGCTTAGTAGCTGTTTTAATAGGTGCCCAAATTCACGTGTTGGTTTCTAAAAATCACAATAGCACATGAAAAAAAAGCAAATTGATTTTAAAATATGTGTCTAGAGTACACACCAGATTGTTCAATGTTGTCCAAAGCAACAGCAACCCGGAAAACCAGCATTTTCCGGGGGCTATACACAATTAACACTTCACTCAAGGTCCTTATGGCACAGTATATTGTTAATTACGTAAGATCGCGCACACGGCACACTTCTCCGAACCGGGAAATGGTACCCAGGGAAAGGGAGAACCGTTGTGGGAACACTATAAAAGAAAAATTGCGAAAATTGACTCTAGAAATTTTTTTTAAAAATATCAATAGCGGAGCGCTAGCAGAAAGCATCCGTACGCGACGGCGGCCGGAGGCAGACTGTAGATAGAGGGACACTATTCCCGCCATACCACCCGGGTAGTCTCAGGGCCCCTCCTGTGACCCGTAACGACCCACCTCATACAAAAAGGGGACCTTCGAAAGTCCCCTAATAGTGTCCCGTATCTACAATCACAGCGCTTCCACCCAACAGGGTTAGAGTCTGCTCCTGCTCAATGTGTCATTTAGGACATCCATTTTTTCAAGAAGGCATTTAGCGAACGCTCTAAATGACTCAAAGATCGGACCATTCCCAACCAAGTCTCGGTGACTAAAGATACTGCGTTCTAAGTCTCCGCGTGATTCTACGTTACCATTTAGAGGTATGCTCTCTAACAAAACTCTACGCGCATCGTCGTGCTCACTACAGTGGAATAGAATATAATTTATGTCCTGCGTCTCAAATCCGCAGGAACATGCCGGGTTATCTCTGAGGGCAAATCTAAACAAACTGGCACGGAATGCGCCATGTCCCGTTAAAAATTGGGAAACGTAGTAGTCAGAAACGAGCCAGTTCTTACTCAACCGCTCGGAAACATCGGGAAAGAACAACCTGGTCGTTTCCCCCTTGGAATCGGGGGAGGACCATCTAGACTTGCCAGTGAGCAACGACGATCTCTGAAATACGTCTCTTTCTAGTTGCAAGGGGTTCATTTCTCGAGCCAAGGTGTAATTAGCCGCGCGTTTTGCAATCGCGAGGTCGGCAGGAAGGAGACCTGCTAAAACCGGCAACGCATCCGTTGAGCAGGTCCTGTAGGCCTTGGTCAGCGCCATCAGCGGCACACGCTGCGATCTTAGCACCACCCGTCTAACTTGCTGGACTCCGACGCACCACGAAGCCCAAACCGATGGCGCATAGGCCAATATACTGAGGTATATTGCCGTATACATCAGCTTGAGGGTCGAGTTATTAAGCCCCCAGCCGGCACCGGCAAGCCGGGCCATGGCGTGGAAGGCAACTCGAGCCCTCTCCCCCATGTACCGCGCCTGCGGTAAAAAGCTCCGCCGTGAATCGAGGACCACGCCCAGGTAGGTCACTTGATCCCGCACGCCGATTCTAGCGCCAGCCATAGTCACAGACGGCTCCCTCGCCAGCCTGCCCTTAAAAAGGACAGCCTCAGACTTTTGTGTGGCAAAGCGAAGTTTGTTCTTAGTGCCCGAGTCGTGTAGCTTGGCGAGGGAGTCCGCCGCCCGGTTCTCTATCTCTCTTCGGCTCGATCCTCCGACCAACAGCAGCGTGTCGTCCGCATAGGCGATGGTACCGCATCCCGGAAGGGGTATCGCGAGTATACCATCGAACATAACATTCCACAGGATTGTTCCAAGGACCGAGCCTTGCGGGCAGCCCCTGGTTAACGTTTTCCTTACTTCAGTGTCTCCGTCCTGTAAAATGACAACTCAAAAATAGTTCATAATAATCCGGCGGAGGTCCGATGACACTCCCCGGGACTCTAACGCGGACAAAATTGCTGGCCACCAGGCATTATCAAACGCGCCGGAGATATCCAGAAAAATACCGAACACGTATTTATCCGGGCACGAATCGACCCAGGATAAAGCTGTTGAAATCGCGTCTGTGGTGGATACTCCGGGACGGAAACCGAACTGTCTCTTGGAACCTGGCGAATGAGATAATTGCACCAATAAATGTGCCGCCACAACTCGCTCGAGCAACTTCCCGAAGGCCGGAAGGAGCGTAATGGGTCTATAAAATTTTGGATCGCTAGGCGATTTCCCATTACTCTTCGGTATGACTTTAAGCCTCCCCACTTTCCAGATCTTCGGAAAGCGGCCCGTGCGCAGGCAGCGATTAAAGATCGCAAGTATCTCATGCGCCGCGATTTTCCATACTCTTTTGACTAGCCGATTATCGATTCTATCAATGCCTGGGGCCTTTTTCGAATCAAGGTTCTCCACGATGTCGTCCAACTCCGAGTGCCGCAGCTCCGGATCTGAACTGCTATCTGGGAATAAGCTCGTTGCGTACCTGATACTCCTCTGTTCGACTGTGTCGAGGTCAGGGTTGTTGTCAGGGAAGAGTGATGACAGAAGGTATTCGAGGGTCTCGCGAATGTTCCCGGTGTAACTCCCATCGGTCCTCTTAAGGGCGCTGAAAACAAAGGGTTTCAAGGGTCTCCGTACACTTCTGTATACGGCACCCCAGGGATCCGAATTTCCTACTCTAGATACAAAGTCCCGGAAATGGGAGCGCCTAGTCCGCTTAACCTCTCTATTATAGTTACACCGGGCTTCTACTAATGCCACCCGGTGAGCCTCTACAAGTTCCCAATCAGTTCCGTGGTTCTTAGCGCGCTGGTAGTTACGTCTCTTCCTGCGATATGTTCGGCGCAGGGTCTGGAGTAGGCCGCTCCACCATGGGTTCTTCTTGAGTGGGCCCGGACGAACCGAACCCAATCCTCCCTCGGCACTGATGATCAGCTTCTCCTGAAACTCAACAGCCAGATTATGTGGACAATCTATTAGTTTTGATAATTTTGAAAAATCTTCGAGCTCTCGGAGGAAAATTTGGTCAAATCTGCTCCAGTCTTGGCACCCTGTTTTGAAAAGGGTGCTGGTTCGCGCCCCAAGTTCTGGAGTGGGGCGCGCCTGGGAGATAGAGAAACGAATTGCGCTGTGGTCACTGGAGAAAACGCCCGGTTCGACCCGCCAGTTGCGCACACCCCCCGCAAGCCCACTCGAGATGAGAGTAATATCAATATCACTCTCTCCCGAGGGTCCCGAGAACGTTGCGGGAAAATCGGGCAAGTTGCACAACAGGAGGCCGTTCTGGTGGATGAAATCCTCCAGGATTTCTCCACGCAGATTGGGGCGTCTCGAGTACCACAGACAAGACTGCGCGTTAGCATCGGCACAGATGACCACTGGGCTCCGCCCGACAGAGCTGGAGAGGACAGTGTTGAGGTGCTCGCACAAATATTCGGTGGGCATAGAGTACTGGAAGTAAACACTTATTACCATAATGTGTACAGGACCGAGAGAAATCTGGGCCACTACGCAATGCTCTGTCGATAGATATTCCAGAAACAGGACGCCCAGCCCTATCGGGTCAAGGACAATCGCAGCCTTGGGATGAGGCCCCTTCTCCAGAACGAGGAAGGGTTCCAATCCCAGGCTGCTCCCCTAGGGCGTACTGCTCCTGGACACACGCGATGCAAAACTTACCATGGTCTCTAAGGGTCATCGAAAGCTCGGTCATGACCGTCGAGCCCCGCCCTGCATTTAGCTGGATGAAATCCAGCTTATGGTGAGTAAGCCGTTTGTCTCGCCGTTCTCTCCAATGCTGCCCTGAATGCAGGTCAGGCATCAGTGCCAACTCGGTGTCCTGCTTCCTTCTTGAAGCGAGTGCAGGTGACACAGATGTCGGTCACAGGAACACTAGGGCAATCTTTGCCGTCGTGTCCCTTTTTCGTGCATCTATTGCAATAAAGCTCATCCTTACAGTGTTTAGCCAAGTGACCATAAAGATGACATCTAAAACATCTGGTCACCTGCACGAAGTCTGCTACCCTGCACGAGGTTCATTGGAAAAATACATGGCCCTCTTTTAATAGACGTTCCCTCATAGCTTGAGGCAGCTCCAGCACGAAATTTTTGTTTTCCGCACGTGAGGTACGCACGTTGGCTCTTATCTTGTCTAGGTCAGAAGTGGGGAATTCGCTGAGATTTTCATCCTTCAGCACCTGCAAAAATTTCTCATTTGTCATTTCCTTGGGCACATCGTAAATTATCACAGCAGGGAGTTTTTCTCTTTTCTCCTCTACCTTGATTCCCTTTATCTTGGACGCAGCTTGATGGAGCTTTTTGGCGCTCTCTGCGTCCCGGGCCTCAATAACGACTCTACCGTTGCTTATGGAAGCCGTCCTATTTATTTTTATGCCCAAGGACTTGGGCTGTATTTCCTTTTGCAGTTCGCTGAGCAAATCCCTACTTGACTTAGGCTTCTCTTTGTTGTTGTCAAAGACAAATATCGGCTTTGGCGTCGGCTGGGGATCTTTCTTAACTACGGGAATTTTCTCTTTAATAGAGGCTGTTGCCAGAGATCGTCCCGAGGCAAGTGCTGCGCTATAAGAGAGGGGCCTATTAGATGACTCTTTCAGGGCCATGTCTTTCTCAGCATTGGCTTGCTTCAGTTGTCCGTTTAGGAAGCTGTGTCCCTCCCCGAGTTTGGCAACTCGGGCCATCGTAAGGGCAGTCAGCCGCGTTATTCGCTCTTTGAGTCCGGCCGAGATCCTAGTAGACGCTGTGATAATCTGTCCAATGGAGGTGTTGATTTCAGTTAGGGCCTCAAAAGCTTGGTCCATATCCTCCAGGTCACGCTCCGGAGGGGACTCTGCTTGGGTTTCTTTCTTTTTAGAAGCAGACGGAGGAGATTTGTAGGCGGTTGAGTCGTCATCCTCCTCTTCCATGATCTCCTCTCTACTTCCTTCGGCTCTTGAGGAGATCCTGGGTTCGTCCTCCCTTGTTTTGGTCACGGAGTCCTCCGACCTCTCACGAGATCGACTGAGGACCTCACTCATAACCTCGTGAAAGGAATCTTCCTGGTTGAGATCGGACTTTCCGACCTCAACCTCTTCAAGGGGGGTCTCTCCTCTCACTCATATTTCCTAGTTATATATATAGAATATATAGATAAATATATATCTATATATATGAACACAATTAATTTAAATATAAAAAAAAAAAAATAAAATAAAATAAAAATTAAGGAAAGAGAACAACACTATTAGCTACACACCTCACTAGTGTTTTATAAAATGTAAGTTAGGCTAATAATATATATATATATATATATATATATATAAATATAATAAGGATTAGCCGTAAAATAGTATAAAGTTAGAGAAAGAAAAGTGTAAGAAAAAAGAAAAAAAAAAAGAAAAAGAAAAAAAAGTTCTTTATCGATACTTAATGTTTGTCGATAGTTTGGGGGCGTCACTAATGATGCCCCGTGTGTCTAAGCATCTCACTATTCGGCCAAAACAAGATGGCGCACCTCAGCCCGTTGCCTAGGCAACCGATGGGTGGGGGGGCGACACCTCGGTCCGGTGTGGGTACCTTACGTTAGGTGAGACGTAGGCAATAATAACTTGCACCGCTCGCTGTTGACGGTCGGCGATTTGTCGAACGGCCGATGGCGTCACACTGCCTAGAGCCGGGAGCCAATCAGAGGCCCGTCTCCATGGAAACGACCGGATATTACTGGTTCTACGAACCACGTAGGTAGTCACAGAAGCGATTAATTAGCCATGCGGTCACCAATTGTAATACAAACAAGCTCTTCACGTGGAGGGAGCTCCACCACACAGTTTTATTTATGTTATACCGTCCAAAAGGCACCCTTTCCAGATCGGGGGATTATGCCCAACGCTGGAGAAGGACTTTATTGTAAGAAAGAAAAAAGAAAATTAACGAAAAAGCACTTAGAAAGATTTTTCCGAATTTTTTATGCGCGGAGCGCAGAGAATTACTTCCGTACGCGACGGCGGCCGGAGGCAGTCTGTCTGTAGAGGGACAGTAGAGGGACAGTACTACTACGACTAGTAGAGGGACACTATTCCCGCCATAACCACCCGGGTAGTCTCAGGGCCCCTCCAGGGACCCGTAACAACCCCCCTCATAAGAAAAGGGGACCTTCGAAGGTCCCCTAATAGTGTCCCGTTACTACCAACCAACGCTTCCACCCAACAGGGTTAGAGTCTGTCCTTTCTCAATGAGCAATTCAGTAGCTCCATCTTTTCTATTGCGCTCTTCGCAAACGCTCTGAATGACTCAAAGATCGGTCCATTCTCAACCAAGTCACGGTGACTAAAGCTATCACGTTCTAAGGAACCGCGTGATTCTACTCTACTTTTTAGACGCATGCTCTGTAACAAAATTCTACGCGCATCGTCGTGCTCACGACAGTTGAATAATATATGTTCCATATCCTGTGTATCATAACCACAAGTACAGGCCGGGCTATCTCGAAGAGAAAATCTGTGCAAGCTTGCGCTGAAGGCGCCATGTCCCGTTAAAAATTGTGAAGTGAAATAATCAGGTTTGAGCCAAGTCTTCTGGACCCGCTCGAAAACACTCGGGTAAAATAATCTAGTTGTCTCGCCTTTAGTAGTTGGAGAGGTCCACCTAGTTTGCCAGTGAGCACATACGATCTCAAAAATGCGTCTCTTTCTAGAACTAATGGGTTCATCTAATTGAAACTCAAAGTGTATAGATCCTACATCCAAACTCCTTCCTCTAGCCAACTCATAATTAGCCGCCCGTTCCGCGATCGCGAGGTCAGCAGGTAAGAGACCCACCAAAACTGGTAACGCATCCGTTGAGCAGGTTCTATAAGCCTTAGTTAGAGCCATAAGCGGCGCACGCTGTGATCTCAGTACGACCCGTCTAACCTGTTGGACTCCGACGCACCACGAGGACCATACCGATGACGCATAGGCCAATATACCGAGGTATATCGCCGTATACATCAGTTTGAGGGTCGAGGGGTTTAGCCCCCAGCCAGCCCCGGCAAGCCGAGCCATGGCATGGAAAGCCACCCTCGCCCTCTCTCCGATGTACCGCGCCTGCGGCATGAAGCTTCGCTTAGAGTCGAGGACCATACCCAAGTACGTTACCTGATCCCGCACGCCGATCCTGGCCCTGCCCATAGTAATAGTCGGCTCCCTCGCCAGCCTGCCCTTGAGGAGGACAGCCTCGGACTTTTGGGGGGCAAAGCTAAGCTTATTCTTAGTGCCCCAGTCTAATAGTATTGTGAGGGAGTCTGCTGCCCGTTTCTCTATGATCCTACGACTCGCTCCTCCGACCATCAGTAAAGTGTCATCAGCATAGGCGATGGTACCGCTTCCCTGAAGGGGCATCGCGAGTATACTATCGAACATGACATTCCACAGAATGGGACCGAGGAACGAACCCTGCGGACAACCCCTAGTCAACGTTTTTCTTACTTCGAAATCTCCTTCCTGTAAGTAGACAACTCGATCACAAAAGTAATTACCTATAATCCGGCGGAGATCCGTTGATACTCCCCGGGATTCTAACGCGGTCATAATGGCTGGCCACCAAGCATTATCAAAAGCGCCGGAAATATCCAGAAAAACTCCGAGAATATATTTATCTGGGCACGCGTCTACCCAGGACAAAACGGCAGATATCGCATCTGTTGTGGATATTCCGGGTCGGAAACCGAATTGCATGGAGGATCCCGGCGAGCGAGACAATTGGGATAACAAACGCGCAGCCAGTACTCGCTCGAGAAGCTTCCCAAAGGCCGGAAGGAGCGTAATGGGGCGATACAATTTTGGATCGCTGGGCGTTCTCCCATTACTCTTTGGAATGACTTTCAGCTTTCCCACTTTCCAAGCCCTTGGAAAGCTACTTTGCGCAGGCAGCGGTTGAAGACCCCAAGAATCTCGCAGGCCGCAGTCCCCCACATCGCCTTAATAATTTATTATCGATGTTATCAATGCCCGGGGCCTTTTTTAGATTCAGATTCCTGACTATAGCATCTATCTCTGAGTGGCGTATCTCCGGGTCTGAGCTACTAAGTGAAGGTACGCTGGAGTTAAGCCTGATTTGCCTTTGCTCGACGGTGTCGAGGTTCGGGTCATCATTAGGGAAAAGGGTATAAAGGAGCTACTCAAGAGTTTCGCGTACGTTCCCAGTGTAACTCCCATCGATTTTTTTAAGGCGCAATAAACGAATGGCTTCCCTGGAGTCCGAACACTCTCGTATACGGCACCCCAGGGGTTAGAGTTACCTATCTGGGTCACAAAAGAACGGAAGTGGGAACGCCGAATCCTCCTAACTTCCCTATTATAGTTACACCGGGCTACTGATAAGGCCACCCGGCGAGCCTCTATTTGAAACCCCTCTAGCGTTCCGTGAGCCTTAGCGCGTTGGTAGTCACGTCTTTTCTTTCTGAAGGTTCGCAGGGCTTACAGGGATCCATTCCATCCCACCAGGAGTGATTTTTCTTAGAAGAGCCCGGGCGGGCTTTACCCAGCCCACCCTCGGCGCTGACAAGTATTCTTGTCTGAAAATCCACGGCCATGTCGTCGGGGCAAATTAATCGATTAGAGAATTTGCTGAAGGCATCAAGCTCTCGGTGGAGAATTTGGAAAAATCGGTCCCAGTCTTTGCATCAAGTTCTAAAACGGGTGCTGGTTCGCGCCCCAGGTTCTGGTAAGGGGCGCGCCTGGTCGATGGAGAATAAAATTGCTCTATGGTCACTGGAGAAGGCGTCCTCGACTCTCCAATTCTGCACATCCCCCGCAAAACCACCGGAGACAAGGGTAATATCAATATTACTCTCGCCCATTGGGCCGAGAAGGTTGATGGCATGTCGGGTAGATTACAGACGAGGAGGCCGTTCTGGTGTATGAAGTCCTCGAGGGTCTCCCCTCTCGGATTTGGGCGTCTCGAGAACCATAGGCAAGATTGCGCGTTAGCGTCTGCACAGATGATCACCGGTGTTCGTCCGATCGCTCGAAGAACTGTGTTCAGGTGCTCGCAAAAATGATCGGTGGACATTGAAAACTGAAAATAAATACTAATTGTAATAAAATATTGTTGGCCGAGAGTAACCTGGGCCACAACACAATGTTCGTTGGATAAGTGTTCCAGGAACAGAACGCCCACCCCTTTCGGATCAAGAACAATTGCGGCCTTAGGGCAGGGCCCCCTCTCCAGAACTAGGAAGGGTTCAAGCCCCAGGCAGGGTCCTTTATGGGCGTACGGTTCCTGTACACACACGATACAAACATTATTTTGGGTACTAAGGGTCTTCGAGAGCTCTGTCATGACCGTGGAACCCCCCCGCGTTTAATTGTATGAAATTGATTCCTATTGTTTAGTTTTTAGTAAGCCGTGCTCTTAACTGTTCTTTCCAAAGCAGCTCGGAAAGCGGGACAGGCACCCGTGCCAACGCGGTGGTCTGAGGGCTTTTTGAAGCGAGTACAGGTGACGCACTTGTCGGTAATCGGCACATTCTTACAGTCTTTGCCATCGTGGCCCTTCTGCGTGCATCTGTTGTAATACTGCTCATCTTTGCAGTGTCGGGCCACGTGACCATATAGATGGCATCTGAAGCAGCGTGTCACCTGTACAAAGTCCGCAATTCGGCAAGAGGTCCATCCGAAGAAAACGTGTCCGGCCCTCAGTAGGCTCTCTCTGATGGTTTAGGGGACCTCGAGTATTGCGTTCTGATTACTAGAACGCGATTGGCGCATCGATGCTCTTACCTTGTTTAACTCCTCCACAGGGAAATATCTAAGGTTTTCCTCCTTTATAGTGGATACCAACTATTCGATTTTCAGGTCCTTCGGCAGGTCATAAATAATTACAGCTGGCAGGCGCTCCCTTTTCTCTTCAGCCCTGATGCCGCTAATTTTGGAGGCCACCTCTTGTAATTTACGAGCGCTGGCCTCATTGCGGGCTTCTACCACTATACCTCCGTTGCGGATAGGAGCAGTCCGGTTAATCCTGATGCCAAGGTCCTTAGGTTTTAATTCCCTGTGTAATTGTTCTAGGAGTTGGGCGCTGGATCTGGGCTTCTCCTTGTCATTATCAAAAAAGAAGACTGGACGTGGTCTGGGCTGAGGGTCTTTTTGGACTTCAGGAATTCGCTCCTTAGCCAGCGGTCTCGTTGTAGGTCGGCTCGCTGACAAGGCTGCACTGTAGGACTGAGGGGCGGTGCGTTGGGTTTCCAAAAGTTGCCGCATCCTTTGCTCCGCGTCTCTTTCCGCAGTCACTGTTTCCAGCCTTCCTTTATAATATGTCATCTCTTCTGCCATTAGCGCCACTAGACTCATCAATCTCGAAAGCTTCCCTCCTCGAAGCCCTTCCAAGCACCCTTTCCTTCGTGCCAACCGGTGTTCTGGTCGAAGCTTCCATTTCATAGTTTATTCCTTCGAGAAGGAGTCTGGCTTCCTCGATATGGCTTGAGCTACGAGGTCCATAAGGGCGGTCATTCCCTGACGGTGGTGAGTCGAAAGCCATCTCTTCGGCGTTTGTCTCCTCCTCGGGCTCCGTTTCCTTTTCGGGTTGGCCCCCCGAAAGGCCAGTAGAGTCATAACGGGTAGACGAGTGTGGCTCTTCCTCCCTTGTGGCACTCAGGGATGGTCTTACTACCTTCGCTATCAGAGCCTCCTCCGCTAACACTTTCCTCGGGGGGCCCGTAGGGCTCTGAGAGTTCCTGGGTCTCTTCCCCCCTTTATCGGGGGGCTGTTCATCTCTCGCACTCATATTGTCCACTAGAGGTCCGAACATGCGCGCGAACGTGCGTATGTGTGTGTGTGTGTATAAAAATTAAAACTAAAATATTAGATTACGAACTATTAGAGTAAGCGTCGTGGACCAGACCTACTGGGGTTAGGTCATGGGTGATGGTTCACGCTACACTAGACGAAAAAGACAAGGTATTAAATTACGAACAATTAGACTGAACGCCGTGGGCCAGACCTACCGGGGATACGTCTTGGGTAACGGTTCACGCTACAATAGAAATACACATTTAAATAATTAAAGCTAAGAATTAAACTAATAATAATTAAATACAAGTAAGAGTGATGGTTCACGCTGTATATAATTTATTGCTAGTAAAAAAAATATATTTAAATTTTAAAGTTAAGTAATAAAACCTAACTAAGAGTGATGGTTCACGCTGTTTAATGCTAAGCTAAAAAAAAAGAAAAATGAAAGAAAGAGAAAAATTACACTAACCAAAAAATTAAACTATATTAAGCTAAACTACCCTAGTAAATTAAATTAAACCTAATAATTGATTGCCTAATCCCAAAAATTAAGTCTACTTATAATCCTACCTACAGATAATAATATAATACTAAATATCGTCTATCCTATTAATATATCCTATGGAATTTGATTAAAAATAATTAAAAGGTAGAAGAAAAACAATTATTAATAATTAATAATGTCCAACAACCACGTCAGACAAGCAGAGCCAATCAGAGGGTGTGCTGTGGAACAGCGGCCAATGGCGCGATACTCGGCAAGGCCGCAAGGCGCATCGACCAATCAGAGCGCCGGACCGCTGTTGCACACGGCAAGATGGCGGTGGATGGAATATTCCGCTTGTATCGGGACTCCACAAGCGAGCACGTGATTATTATAATCGTAGGTTTAGTAAAGTATGCTATATAAACACTTTCTTATAAACTCTAGTGCTATCCTAATTCAGTTTCAGAGTATATTTTATTATTCACAAATTAATAGTCAGTTATAGCTATAATGAGCAATTATGTATGAGGGTAGTAAAATATTTAATTTTTTCACTTTTTGTTGAAAGTTCACAGAAAAAAGCGATATTTAATGTTAATAATTGATTTAACTCACTCACCCAATAGTTCCTGTGATCACAGTGAGGACTATCCCCGGAAAACAGTCGTTTTCCAGAGATATATCAGTTAATTCTCAATTGGAGGACACTTCACTGAACACAATACAAAAACGCACTTTTAAAATAGTTATATTTTTAAAAACAATATGTCACAACAAATGTATTGCACTGTATTTTAATAAATTTCAAGAAAGAATTTGATAGAGTTAGTCTAAGTATTTTAAATAAATTTTTAAATACGGAGCGCCCGAAACCGTGTCCGTACTTGACGGCGGACGGGAGCAGACAGGAGCACACTAGTAGAGGGACACTATTCCCGCCATTCCACCCGGGTAGTCTCGTGACAACCCCCCTCATAAGAAAAGGGGACCTTCGAAGGTCTCCTAATAGTGTCCCGTTACCACCATCCAACGCTTCCACCCAACAGGGTTAGAGTCTGTCCCTTCTCAATGAGCAATTCAGTAGCTCCATTTTTCCTATTGCGCTCTTCGCAAACGCTCTGAATGACTCAAAGATCGGTCCATTCTCAACCAAGTCACGGTGACTAAAGCTATCACGTTCTAAGGAACCGCGTGATTCTACTCTACTTTTTAGACGCATGCTCTGTAACAAAATTCTACGCGCATCGTCGTGCTCACGACAGTTGAATAATATATGTTCCATATCCTGTGTATCATAACCACAAGTACAGGCCGGGCTATCTCGAAGAGCAAATCTGTGCAAGCTTGCGCTGAAGGCGCCATGTCCCGTTAAAAATTGTGAAGTGAAATAATCAGGTTTGAGCCAAGTCTTCTGGACCCGCTCGAAGACACTCGGGTAAAATAATCTAGTTGTCTCGCCTTTAGTAGTTGGAGAGGTCCACCTAGTTTGCCAGTGAGCACATACGATCTCAAAAATGCGTCTCTTTCTAGAACTAATGGGTTCATCTAATTGAAACTCAAAGTGTATAGATCCTACATCCAAATTCCTTCCTCTAGCCAACTCATAATTAGCCGCCCGTTCCGTGATCGCGAGATCAGCAGGTAGGAGACCTAGTAGGAGACCTAGTACCACAGTAGGTGCTCTGAATGTCAACGTGAAGAAATTCAAGCAAGCGCGGGTAAACGGCGGGAGTAACTATGACTCTCTTGAGGCCCTCCCAGGGATCCTTGAGTGCTCTCTGATTGAACAGAGAGCATAAGATCCTAGGAACGGCAGGTAATCTACCGCCTGCACGTTCCACACCAACCCAATACTTCCTCGTAGTGGGGGCCGGGGCGTCGGCCTAGAAAACCGACGTGCTAAAGGTGGGTAATGGTGGGGGCGATTGAGATTCGCCTCTTTCAAAGTGGGTTGTGGTAGAAATGAGGGAATGTCATAGCTCTAGCGGCTCAAGAGGGAACTAGCATGAGCCTGCCACATGCACAACAGCAAAAAGGTGTCGACACGGCGACACCTAGAGCCGCGGGGACCCCGAGGCAGCGGGTTTCCAGGGCGTGACATTCACGGGGGAGTCGTGCTGGGGCCTTGGCCCTGAATTAATGGCTCTCCTTTCGAAAAAGAGAAGATAACCTTAAGTCGCATGTCCCAAAGCCAGTGCCTTCTATGACCGGTGCGGAGAATTCGGTACGGAAAGTCTAGGAGAGCGCGGTTGTGCGCGTTGGGTCGGAATGAAACGGATAAGTTGTCATCTGACCCAGTTGGCAATGAGCTCCGGGGATTTCGCCCCACACCAAGGGTAAACGTGTCACTTGGGGGGGGGGAGTGACACGTACATCTTCTTCCCAACTCCTGTCTCCAGCCGAGAAGCGGCGCCTCGACTTACCAAATCCGTTGTAAGTAAATCGGAGCAGGGGAGGGGACCGGCACCAGATCCGCCTGAGCGGGGAAAATGGGTAAAGTGCACCCCTAAAAACGGACGGGCCCGTATAGGTTGGCTGGTGTGAAGGCTCCAAACACGGACCAGAGCACTTCATACTGGCATGGAGTCGTCCCTGTTTTTGCAGGGCTGATTCTAGCCGAGTGGTTTGTCATGTGGCTAACCTACTGAGTTACCGACAGCATTTGCTATAATGGTAACTTAGAATCCACTGGTGTCGCCGGGCGGGGGGGTTCATAGTTGCAATGAGCTCTCCTGTCTCCCTCTTAAATCCCTCCAAACAGCCAGCGGCAAGAGGGCCTTGTAAAAGGGGCAATGGAGGGGGGTAACAAGGGGGTGTGCGGGCCAACCACCCGTACACCCCATATTCCAAAGGGTTCCAAATAGCATAAAAAGAGACCAAGGTCGTCCTCGGTTGCGGAGGCCTCCGGCCGAGGACCCAACGGAAACTGTAGGGGCGGGGGCACGGACATTGTCCCCACAGGCGATGCTGAAGAGATCTCGTGTCCGGTGTGTGAGCGATCCTTCGCCTCGAAAACCGGTCTCGGCGTGCATCTGAGGCGAGCCCATCCGGAATTGTCCAATGCACAGGCGGCTCCGCCGCGAGTGAAGGTGCGATGGAGTGAAGAGGAGCTTCTCCTGATGGCGAAGGAGGAGGCTAGGATTGTTGCTCTTGGGAAGCGATTCGTGAACCAAGAGCTGCTCAAGGTTATTCCCGACCGGAGCCTTGAGGCCGTCAAAGGTGCTCGGCGTAAAGCCGAGTACAAAGCGATGGTCGATAGGTACCGTGCCGAGGGGACCGTACCCTGTCCTCCTTCTGAGCCCGAAGCTGCTCCTATGGAACTCCGGGGTGCCGAACACGAGCAAGCGGGGCCGGTGGAGGCATCTCCCGATAGCGAGAGTCTTGCCCTAGATGAGGAGATTCGTCGACTCTGCGGGCAAATCGTGTGGAAGGAGGACCAAGACCTTAGGGAATTGGCTCTTCTTTCCATAACTGGACACGATGTGTCGGAGCGGCTGAACATCTGGCTGTTCCGGAGGCTTTCGGGGGGAGATCCACAAAGAGTCCACGACTTGCCTGTGCATTCTCGAATGACTATGGCTATGCCCATTGGTGAACGTGTGCCCACGAGAGAGGGGCGCCGACGGAGACGGCATGAAGCACGACGCGCATACGCAAGAATTCAGCGCCTCTATTTAAAGAACAGGAGGCGCGCGGCTCGGTTGGTGATCGATGGACCTGACCCGCCCATCGATCACTCACTTGAGGAGCTGGAGCGATACTGGGGTCCGATTGTCGGGACTCCGTCGCAAGACGGGCCGACATCGGATCTCCCCCGCAGAGTTGAGCGGCGGGGGAGAGGAAGACACCCCAGTACTCCTCAGGTGTGGCGACCAGTAACGGTTGAGGAAGTACTGGCGTCGACCGGGCCGAAGGATACCGCCCCGGGACCTGACGGCGTAAGCCAGAAGGCCTGGGAGGGAATCCCTGCCATTAAGCGGGCGCTATTGTTTGATGTTTGTCTCCGGACTGGCCATATCCCGTCCGTTTGGAAGGGCTCTCGCACCACCTTCGTACCCAAGCGAGTAGACGGTGAGCGTACAGTGTCGGATTATTGCCCGATTACGATCGGTGCGATAGGGCTCCGACAGCTTCACCGAATACTCGCTATAAGAGTCAATAGCGATGTCGTGCTGGATGAAAGGCAGAGAAGGTTCATTGCCGCAGACGGCTGCGCCGAAAACGTGGCTATTCTGGACGCCCTTCTGTGGGAATCTAAGCACGGCTTAAAGGAGATTCATGTGGCAGTTCTGGACTTCGCAAAAGCATTCGACACGGTCTCACATCGTGCGATCGTCGAGAGTGTGCGGAGGAAAGGATTGTCGCGGAATTTCTTAGGCTACTTGACTCGGGGTTACGCCGAAGCTGAAATAGTCTTCGACGTTAAAGGAAGGAGGAGCGAGAAATACCCGGTACGGCGGGGTGTACGCCAGGGTGATCCCCTCTCGCAAGCATCACTATGTCGAAAGCCGGACTTTCCGGCTGGAAACTAAGTGGTTGCGGCAGCTTGGTTGTACCGAAAGATTAGGTACCTTGGGATAGAATACGAGGCTTCCGGGGTGAGAACGGTCGAAGCGCTGATGCGAATAGGCCGTGCGCCTCTAAAGCCACAGCAGAAGCTCTTCGTCCTTCGTACCTTCCTGATACCGAGATACATGTACGCCCTCGTGCTTGGAAATATCTCGGCGGGAAGGCTCATCGAATTCGACATCTCGCTCCGAAGACACGTTCGGACGTGGTTTAGGCTCCCTAAAGACACGCCTCCCTATTTTCACGCTAACACTCACGATGGGGGACTGGGAGTGCCGTCCTTTACACCGCTGTTCCCGATCTCATTACGAGGCGGTTGGAGCGTCTTGCAGAATCCAACTTCGGAGCAGCAAGGGCGGCATACCGGTGTACCAGGGTCGAGAGAAAGCTGAAGTGGGCCTCGAAATTGCAAGGCAAAATCCGAGAACCTAACGACCAAGTTACCCAAGACCACGAGTTGAGGCCAGTTGAGGAAGTCCTGGGCTCGAAAATGCAAGGCAAAATCCGAGAACCTAACGACCAAGTTACCCTAGACCACGAGTTGAGGCCAGTTGAGGAAGTCCTGGGCAAACGGCTGCACGCTTCGGTGTTAGACTGATATCAATATCACTCTCTCCCGAGGGTCCTGAGAACGTTGCGGGCATATCGGGCAAGTTGCACAGCAGGAGGCCGTTCTGGTGGATGAAATCTTCCAACATTTCTCCACTTAGATTGGGGCGCCTCGAGTACCACAGGCAAGGCTGCGCGTTAGCTTCGGCACAAATGACAACTGGGGTCCGCCCGATAGAGCGTAACACAGTGTTGAGGTGCTCACAGAAGACTTCGGTGGCCATGGAGTACTGAAAATAAATACTGATTACTATAATTTGTAACGGTGTGTTCTGTCGATAGATGTTCCAGGAACAGGACACCCAGCCCTTTCGGGTCAAGGACAATGGCAGCCTTGGGATCGGGCCCCCTCTCCAGAACAAGGAAGGGATCCAACCCCAGGGTGCTTCCCCTGGGGGCGTACTGCTCCTGGATACACGCGATACAATACTTAGGCTCTTTAAGAGTCATCGAGAGCTCGGTCATGACTGTCGAGCCCCGCCCTGCATTCAGCTGGAGGAATTCCAGCTTACAGTGAGGAATACGCCGTCTGTCTTACTGTCCTCTCCAAAGCTGCCCTGAACGCAGGGCAGGCATCAGTGCCTATCAGTGCCACCCGATGAGCTGCATCCTTTTTAAACCTGGTGCAGGTTACACAGGTTTCAGCTTCCGGGGCATTAGGGCATTCTTTACCGTCATGGCCCTTCTTGGTGCATTTATTGCAATATTGTTCATCGCGGCAGTGTCTCGCGACGTGCCCATATAGGTGGCACCGGAAGCACCTGGTAACCTGCACAAAGTCCGCAACTCGACAGGAGGTCCACTGGAAGAACACATGCCCTTCCTTCAGCAGAACCTCCCTCATGCTCTGTGGCAGCTCTACAACGAAATTCTTGTTGCCCGACCTCGATGTGCGAGCATTAATTCTAATTTTCTCGAGCTCCTCCGCTGGGAACATATTGAGGTTGTCCTCTTTAATTGTCTTAAGAAACTCGCATTGTTGGTCTCTTTGGGGACGTCATAGATGATCACAGAGGGAAGTTTATCCCCCTTCTCTTCAATTTTTAGGCCCTGGATCTTTGAGGCCGCGGCCTGAAGTTTCTTGGCGCTGTCCGCGTCGTGTGCCTCTATGACAATACCTCCGTTCCTAATTGGCGCAGTACGATTAATTTGTATACCCAGGGCCTTCGGCTTAACTCCCTTTTGGAGTTCTCCCAAAAGTTCCGTGCTCGATCTCGGTTTTTCTTTATTTGTATCGAAAATAAAGATGGGCTTCGGTGTCGGTTGCGGAATTTTTTGGACAGGTGGGACTCTCTCCCTGACCAACTGAGGGGCTGCTGGACGTCCTGAGGCCAAGGCTGCACTGTAGGATTTGGTCACAGAAGTCTTTTGGGTTGTAAGCTCCTTGCGAGCAGCGTCTCTTTCTGTGAGGGCTACCTTTAGTTCGCCTCTTGTGTATGTCAGTTCCTCCCCAAGTCGGACTATCTGGGCTAGGGTTAGGGCCGTCAGTCGCATTATTCGTTCTTTCACAGTGGCAGAGAGGCGAGTAGAGGAGCTAGCCAGGTCGTTGAGCTCTTCCATGGCTCCAATAGCGATATCCAGTTGCTCCTTACTGCGACCCTATAGGAGTCCCGAAGCAGCGTCTTTACTAGTAGGTGGCGTTGTAAGCCGTAGACTCGTCCAGGTCTATGTCTTCCTCCTGGTTAGTTTCGACCCGGGATGAGGTTCTGGGTTCCTCTTCAGGAACCTTAGAGTCAGCTTCTTTACGGAGTTGCTCCTCCGCTTTTTCTCTTGACCTGTTGAGGGCCTCCGTCATAACCTCCTTAAAAATAGCCTCATCCATAACAACTTTTCTTGAGGTTATCGGACTTTCCGATCGCTGACGTTTCCCCCTTCTTTCAGGGGGGTCATCTCCTTCACTCATCTCTACTAAGTCTGATGATCAGGAAAAGAGGATAAACAGAGAACAAAAAAAAAATAATTAAATAAAATAATTGGTTGGGTGTAACACTGCCCTAATATTTGGTCGGTGTGATTACACCTTTAAAACGAATTATTTGCA
Organism: Druceiella hillmani; assembly: GCA_039881145.1. Lineage (NCBI taxonomy): Eukaryota > Metazoa > Arthropoda > Insecta > Lepidoptera > Hepialidae > Druceiella > Druceiella hillmani. The sequence continues at coordinate 886,098 of JAYKKI010000145.1, read as the reverse complement.
ATTGTATATGAATTATATATATATATATATATATATATATATATATATATAATTATATATAATTCAATACGAAAAGATTAATAAATTAAATAAAGTGTCGATAGGGGTACAACCCTAGAGTCTAAGCACTTCACTAGCCACTCATAAAGTTTTCTAGTAGAGTATAACAATAAAAAAATTTAATATAATATAGAAAAAGGTACAAATATAAGTAACAAAGAGAAAAAAGTATAATAGAAACACGTACACTTGATAACTAGGAAAAAAGTACACTAGATAACTAAAACTATGGGTTCTTAATATAGCAGTCTATAGTTATAGATAAAGTTTATTATACCTATATATAGTCGCAGGCTATGTCGTTGATCTCGTTAAGTGCTGAGATCGCCGACTCCATTTGCCCAGTACTCCTTTCTTGGGCGGAAAGCGCTTCTCCCCCTTGGACTTTGGTAGCCGAAGGGGGGGGGACTTGTATGCCGTAGAGTCATCTTCCGTCTCCACCAGTTGCTCCTCCTCCTCCTCGAGATGGCTAATTCTCGAGGAGGTCCTGGGTTCTTCTTCCCGAGACTTGCTCAAGGCCTCCATAACGGCCTTAGCTATGGTGTCTTCGTCAACTAAAATTTTCCTTGTCGAAGGAGTTGGGCTCTCTGATCTCATTCTTTTGCCTCCCTTATCAGGAGGATCGCCTCGGTCACTCATGCCTAGACAAGAAAAAGATTACCCAAAAGGAAAAGTGGACAGAGAATAAAATTTGGGTCTTATATTTGGGGTCGACCAAATATGGTCGACAAATGTCACTTTAAAAAAAAGAAAATTTTAATATTGTCTAGTGTCCCCTTAAACCTAGCACTATTAGTTATGTATAGAGTCACCTTAACTTATTATAGCTATTTCTATATAAATATTTCTATATAAATTTATACTGTTTATGAACTTAACGTTTAATTCTGTATATATATATATATATATATATATATATATATATATATATATATAAAACTATATATAGTATATATGTATTGTCTTCATTTCTATGGAACTACACTTATTAATATAGAAATTTCAAGGATATGGAACTACACTTATTAATATAGAAGATTCTTTTCTTTTTCTTTTTATTAAAAAGAAAAAGAAAAGAATAGAAAAAAAAAAGAACAAGTTTAGAAAAAGTCGATATCGATATTGTTTACCACCTCACTATAGTCTAGGCACTTCACTGTGTGATTGTGGTCCAAAATGGCGCCCACTCAAGCCGTTGCCAAGGCAACCGGCGGGGGGGGGCAATACAGTGGGGTCGTGTGGGGGCCGTACGTCAGCACCGACGCAAGTGATAGTAGCCCGATGGCGGCTCCGCTATCGGCCGATGATTCGCTATCGGCCGATGACGCGTAAGAGGAAGTGGCTCGATGGCGGCTCCCGATTCGCTGTCGGCCGATGACGCGTTCTGAGTTAGCGGGCGAACCAATAAGGAAGCCCGTCTACTAAGCAGCAGCAGTGGTGGGGGGCGAGCGAACCAATAGGAAGCCCGTCTCCTAGGCAACGACACTGGTCTTATAGACAATGTGGCCTACTACGGAAATAGGTTAGGTCTTCTTCTAGAAGCTTCTATGTATAAGAAACCCAATTTACACTTAAAATAATTAAAAAGTCACTCACTTAAGCACCAAAGTCACCTTATTATATATAAATATAAACTGTTTAACAAGAAAATGTATGGAAAACTAAAGTTTTCCAACAGATAAGTTTTAAATATGTATATTATATTGCATGCACTTACTTACTTACTATAGTCCAATAGAGTATATTTAAACACAAATTAAAACAACACAATTGTTTAAAGCACAAAGCAATATTATTTGTAAAGTATTCAGTCACCAAATCACGGAAAACCAGGGTTTCCCGGGAGTTACACACTTAAACACAAAACCACGTGGCTCGCTAGAAGTCCAATTATTCGAATATGTGGGAAAATGTGTATGGCACCCACTTCTGGTCGGAACAAATTGTATAACCAGGTAGAGGAAGCAATTATCTATTAAAAACAAAAAAAAAATTCGGAAAAATCCTACTAAAAGTATTTTATCCGAATTAATAACGCGGAGCGTTGGTAGTATGCGTCCGTACACGACGGTGGCCGGAGGCAGACTGAAGCGAGGGACACTATTCCCGCCATACCACCCGGGTAGTCTCAGGGCCCCTCCTGGGACCCGTAACAACCCGCCTCATACAAAAAGGGGACCTTCGAAAGTCCCCTAATAGTGTCCCGTATCTACAATCACAGTGCTTCCACCCAACAGGGTTAGAGTCTGCTCCTGCTCAATGTGTCATTTAGGACCTCCATTTTTTCGAGAACGCATTTAGCGAACGCTCTAAATGACTCAAAGATCGGACCATTCCCAACCAAGTCTCGGTGACTAAAGATACCTCGTTCTAAGTCTCCGCGTGCTTCTACGTTACCATTTAGACGTATGCTCTCTAACAAAACTCTACGCGCATCGTCGTGCTCACTACAGTGGAATAGGATATGATTCATGTCCTGTGTCTCAAATCCGCAGGAACACGCCGGGTTATCTCTGAGGGCAAATCTAAACAAACTGGCACGGAATGCGCCATGTCCCGTTAAGAATTGGGAAACGTAGTAATCGGAGGCGAGCCAGTTAATACTCAACCGCTCGGAAACATCGGGAAAGAACAACCTGGTCGTTTCCCCCTTGGAATCGGGGGAGGACCATCTTGACTGCCAGTGAGCGACGACGATCTCTGAAATACGTCTCTTTCTAGTTGCAAGGGGTTCATCTGCTAAAAACTCAAAATTCAACGGACCCGCAGTAAAACTCTTGCCTCGAGCCAGGGTGAAGTTCGCCGCGCGTTCTGCAATCGCGATGTCGGTAGGGAGGAGACCTGCCAAAACCGGCAAAGCATCCGTCGAGCAGGTCCTGTAGGCCTTGGTCAGCGCCATCAGCGGCGCACGTTGCGATCGTAGCACCACCCGTCTTACTTGCTGTACTCCGACGCACCACGAAGCCCAAACCGATGGCGCATAGGCCAATATACTGAGGTATATTGCCGTATACATCAGCTTGAGGGTCGAGTTATTAAGCCCCCAGCCGGCACCGGCAAGCCGGGCCATGGCGTGGAAGGCAACTCCGGCCCTCTCCCCGATGTACCGCGCCTGCGGTAAAAAGCTCCGCCGTGCCCAGGTAGGTCACATGATCCGACCACGCCCAGGTAGGTCACATGATCCCGCACGCCGATTCTAGCGCCAGCCATAGTCACAGACGGCTCCCTCGCCAGCCTGCCCTTAAATAGGACGGCCTCGGACTTTTGTGGGGCAAAGCAGAGCTTGTTCTTAGTGCCCCAGTCATGTAGCTTGGCGAGGGAGTCCGCCTCCCGGTTCTCTAGTTCTCTTCGGCTCGATCCTCCGACCAACAGCAGAGTGTCGTCCGCATACGCGATGGTACCGCATCCCGGAAGGGGTATCGCGAGTATACCATCGAACATCACGTTCCACAGGATTGGTCCAAGGACCGAGCCTTGCGGGCAGCCCCTGGTCAACGTTTTCCTTACTTCAGTGTCTCCATCCTGTAAAAAGACAACTCGATCACAAATTAGTCCATAATGATCCGGCGGAGGTCCGTTGACACTCCCCGGGACTCTAACGCGGTCAGAATGGCTGGCCACCAGGCATTATCAAACGCGCCGGAGATATCCAGAAAAATACCAAGCACGTATTTGTCCGGGCACGAGTCGACCCAGGACAAAGCTGAAGTAATCGCGTCAGAAGTGGATACTCCGGGACGGAAACCGAACTGTCTCTCGGATCCCGGCGAATGAGACAGCTGCGCCAATAAACGCGCCGCCACAACTCGCTCGAGCAACTTCCCGATGGCTGGAAGGAGCGTAATGGGTCTGTAAAACTTTGGATCGCTAGGCGATTTCCCATTACTCTTCGGTATGACTTTAAGCCTCCCCACTTTCCAGATCTTCGGAAAGTGGCCCGTGCGCAGGCAGCGATTAAAGATCGCAAGTATCTCATGCGCCGCGATTTTCCATACTCTTTTGACTAGCCGATTATCGATTCTATCAATACCTGGGGCCTTTTTCGGGTCAAGGTTCTCCACGATGACGTCCAACTCCGAGTGCCGCAGCTCCGGATCTGAACTGCTATCTGGAAATATGCTCGTTGCGTACCTGGGACTCCGCTGTTCGACGGTGTCGAGGTCAGGGTCGTCGTCAGGGAAGAGAGATGTCAAAAGATATTCGAGGGTCTCGCGAATGTTCCCGGTGTAACTCCCATCGGTCCTCTTAAGAGCGCTAAAAACAAAGGGTTTCAAGGGGCTCCGTACACTTCTGTATACGGCACCCCAGGGATCCGAATTACCTACTTTAGAAACAAAGTCCCGGAAATGGGAGCGCCTAGCCCGCTTAACCTCTCTATTATAGTTACACCGGGCGTCTACTAAGGCCACCCGGTGAGCCTCTACAAGTTCCCAATCAGTTCCGTGGTTCTTAGCGCGCTGGTAGTTACGTCTCTTCCTGCGGTACGTTCGACGCAGGGTCTGGAGAAGGCCGCTCCACCAAGGGGTCTTCTTAGGTGGGCCCGGATGAACCGAACCCAGTCCTCCCTCGGCACTGATGATCAGCTTCCCCTGAAACTCAACAGCCAGATTATGTGGGCAATCTATTCGCTTTGACAATTTTGAAAAATATTCGAGCTCTCGGAGGAAAATTTGGTCAAATCTGCTCCAGTCTTGGCACCCTGTTTTGAGTCGGGTGCTGGTTCGCGCCCCAGGTTCTGGGGTGGGGCGCGCCTGGGAGATAGAGAAACGAATTGCGCTGTGGTCACTGGAGAAAACGCCCGGTTCGACCCGCCAGTTGCGCACACCCCCCGCAAGCCCACTCGAGATGAGAGTGATATCAATATCACTCTCTCCCGAGGGTCCCGAGAACGTTGCGGGAAAATCGGGCAAGTTGCACAACAGGACGCCGTTCTGGTGGATGAAATCCTCCAGGATTTCTCCACGCAGATTGGGGCGTCTCAAGTACCACAGACAAGACTGCGCGTTAGCATCGGCACAGATTACCACCGGGCTCCGCCCGATAGAGCGGAGGACGGTGTTGAGGTGCTCGCAAAAGAATTCGGTGGGCATTGAATATTGAAAGTAAACACTAATAACCGTAATTTGTACTGAGCCGAGACAAATCTGGGCTACTACACAATGCTCTGTCGATAGATGTTCCAAGAACAGGACGCCCAGCCCTTTTGGGTCGAGGACGATGGCAGCCTTGGGATCAGGTCCCTTCTCCAGAACGAGGAAGGGCTCCAACCCCAGGGTACTCCCCCTTGGGGCGTACTGCTCCTGGACACACGCGATGCAAAACTTACCATGGTCTCTAAGGGTCATCGAGAGCTCTGTCATGACCGTCGAGCCCCGCCCTGCATTCAGCTGGATAAAATCCAGCTTATGGTGAGTAGGCCGTCTGTCTCACCGATCGCTCTAGCGCTGCCCTGAATGCAGGGCAGGCATCAGGGCCAACTCGATGTCCAGCTTCTTTTTTGAATCTCGTGCAGGTGACACAAGTCTCCACTTCAGGGACACTGGGGCAGTCCTTCCCATCGTGTCCCTTCTTAGTGCACCTGTTGCAGTATTGCTCGTCCTTGCAGTGTTTCGCAACGTGGCCGTACAGGTGGCACTTGAAGCACCTGGTCACCTGCACGAAGTCGGCGACTCTACAGGAGGTCCAGGCGAAAAATACGTGGCCTGATCGCAACAAACTCTCTCTTAGGTTCTGTGGCAGCTCCACCACGAAGTTTTTATTTCCTGCTCTGGAAGTTCTCGCATTTAGTCGAATTTTACTGAGCTCTTCGGTGTTGAAGCTGCCCAAATTTTCCTCCTTCAAATGGCGCAGGAAGTCCTCGTTTGACAAATCTCGAGGGACATCGTATATGATTACGGCTGGAAGCTTCTCCCTTTTTTCCTCTACTTTTAAGCCCTTGAGCTCCGAGGCCGCAGCTTGCAGTTTCTTCGCGATCTCGGCATCGCGCGCTTCGATGACGACACCGCCGTTGCGGATCGGTGCCGTCGTGTTTATCTTGATGCCCAAAGCCTTGGGCTCAATTTTCTTCTTCAGCGTCTCTATTATATCGCGGCTGGACATCGGCTTCTCCTTGTTGGTGTCGAAGATAAACACCGGTTTAGGGGTGGGCACAGGGTCCTTTTTAACTGCCGGTATCTTATCCTTGATCGGCTGTTGGGCGACAGAGGGACGACCGGACATCACGGCTGAGCTATATGAGATAGGTTGCTTGAGGGATACAGCAACCGCGGCCTCCTTACGAGCACCGTCTCTCTCGGCCCGAAGTTTTTTATTTTCCCCACGCTCATACGAGAGACACTCCCCAAGTCGGGCAACTTGGGCCATAACGAGCGCCGTAAGTCTCATCATACGCTCTTTGACTGTGGCTGATAGCCTGGTGGAGGAACTCGAGAGATCATTGAGTTCTTCGAGGGCCCCTATGGCCAGCTCGAGCTGCTCGGTGCAACGCTCCTCAGGTTGTTCCCTTTTCTCTGTCGGTCTCTTGGTGGCTGAAGGTGGTGACCTATAGGCCGTGGATTCATCTTCCTCCGTGTGTCCAGTTACCTCTCTACTAGTGTCGGCCCTCGAGGAAGTCCTGGGCTCCTCTGTCAACATCTTACCGGCAGCCTCCTCCGCCTTCTCCCTAGACCGGTTGAGGTAATCCGTCATTACCTCCGCAAAGAGAGCCTCGTCCAGTACCACTTTCCTAGCTGTTTCAGGGCTTTCAGATCTTACTCGCTTTCCTCCCTTTTCGGGAGGGTCGTCCCTCTCACTCATTATTAGTTTTTATAAATATAAAACCTCACACTCAGTACAAATTGTCAGAACAGATAAAATCAATTAATAAAGTTGTTGGTGTGACACCGCCCTAAGTGTCGGTGTGACACCAGCCTAATATCTAAATTTTCTATATATAGAATTAATAAGAAAATTATATATATAGAAAGACTAAGTTGAAATAAAAATGATAGTATAAATTTAAATTATAGTTAATTATAGTTAAACAGAGAAAAAATAAAGAATAAAGAAAAATGGACAAGGTGCAGCACTAGTGTCTGGGCACAACCCTAGAGATAAATAAAAGAAAAGTTAATAAAATGTCTTAAAGAAAATATTGAAAATATAATAAAGTTATAGCATACGCTGTCGATGTCGATAATATTTTATCGACACTATAAGTACGTCACTATGTCCATACACAACCCTAGAGGCACCGACCAAGATGGCGCCCAGCGTAAAGATGGCGCCCACCGAGTCCGTTGCCAAGGCAACGGAGAGGGGGAGATGTCTCGCTCGGGTGTATCAGCGGAGAGGGGGAGATGTCTCTTCGGGTGTGGATGCCGAACGTAGGCGGAGACGCTTCCGAAATGACCCGATCGTTCGGTGGCAACCGACCGGCGATCGCTGATTGGTTCAGACGGATGACGTCACAGCGCGCCGGCTCGAATGGACCAATGAGGGGCCCGTCTCCTTGGCAACGTCTGTCTTGAGACTCCCGTACGTAGTACAGAAGCCAAGACGCGAGCCACGTGGATCTCAATGGAAATTTCCACTGATAAGTATATGCACTATGTATGTTTAAGCAGTTCTAGTCAACAAACGATAAGCAAAGTTAAATGAAACAAACACAAAATCACAACACAGTAGTCAGAACTTAAATACTTCCCGGAAAAACCCTGTTTTCCGGGAGTTTCAAACACTTAAACTATATAAAAAAGACGTCACAAGAGTATTTAAAAATGTACTAAACCTCAAACGGCACACTTTCCCGAAGGAAAACTTAGAAAATTTTGTAGCCCAAAGTAGAGGGGCAACCTTGGGCATACAAAAGCAAAAGAAAAATTGCAGGAAAGCACTTAAAAGCAATTTTCCTGAATTTATAGGTGCGGAGCACACGTGAATGCGACCGATCGTGACAACGGACGGAAGCAGACTGAACGGACGGAAGCAGACTCTTAGCGAGGGACACTATTCCCGCCATTCCACCCGGGTAGTCTCAGGGCCCCTCCTGGGACCCGTAACGACCCACCTCATACAAAAAGGGGACCTTCGAAAGTCCCCTAATAGTGTCCCGTATCTACAATCACAACGCTTCCACCCAACAGGGTTAGAGTCTGCTCCTTCTCAATGTGTCATTTAGCAACTCCATTTTTTCGAGAACGCACTTGGCGAACGCTCTAAATGACTCAAAGATCGGACCATTCCCAACCAAGTCTCGGTGACTAAAGATACCATGTTCTAAGTTTTCGCGTGATTCTACGTTACTGTTTTGACGCATGCTCTCAACTAAAACTCTACGCGCATCATCGTGCTCACTGCAGTGAAATAAAACATGATTCATGTCCTGCGTCTCAAATCCGCAGGTACACGCCGGGCTATCTCTCAAAGCGAATCTAAATAAGCTGGCACGGAATGCGCCATGCCCCGTTAGGAATTGGGATACGAAATAGTCGGGGACGAGCCAGTTTTTACTTAACCGCTCGGAAATTACGGGAAAGAACAATCTGGTCGTTTCCCCCTTGGAATCGGGGGAGGACCACCTAGCCTGCCAGTGAGCGACGACGATCTCTAAAATGCGTCTCTTTCTTGTAGCAAGGGGTTCATTAGACAAAAACTCAAAGTGTAACGGACCCGCAACAAAACTCCTGCCTCTAGCCAAGATAAAATTAGCGGCGCGTTCTGCAATCGCGAGGTCGGCAGGAAGGAGACCTGCCAAAACCGGCAACGCATCAGTTGAGCAGGTCCTGTAAGCCTTGGTCAGCGCCATCAGCGGCGCACGCTGCGATCTTAGCACCACCCGTCTAACTTGCTGGACCCCGACGCACCAAGAAGCCCAAACCGATGGCGCATAGGCCAATATACCAAGGTATATTGCCGTATACATCAGCTTGAGGGTCGAGTTATTAAGCCCCCAGCCGGCACCGGCAAGCCGGGCCATGGCATGGAAGGCAACTCGAGCTCTCTCCCCGATGTACCGCGCCTGCGGTAAAAAGCTCCGTCGTGAATCGAGGACCACGCCCAGGTAGGTTACCTGATCCCGCACGCCGATTCTAGCGCCAGCCATAGTCACAGACGGCTCCCTCGCCAGCCTGCCCTTGAAGAGGACAGCCTCGGACTTTTGTGGGGCGAAGCAGAGCTTGTTCTTGGTGCCCCAGTCATGTAGCTTGGCGAGGGAGTCCGCCGCCCGGTTCTCTAGTTCTCTTCGGCTCGATCCTCCGACCAACAGCAGAGTGTCGTCCGCATACGCGATGGTACCGCATCCCGGAAGGGGTATCGCGAGTATACCATCGAACATCACGTTCCACAGGATTGGTCCAAGGACCGAGCCTTGCGGGCAGCCCCTGGTCAACGTTTTTCTTACTTCAGTGTCTCCATCCTGTAAAAAGACAACTCGATTACAGAAATAATCCATAATAATCCGGCGGAGGTCAGCTGACACTCCCCGGGACTTTAGCGCGGACAAAATGGCCGGCCACCAGGCATTATCAAACGCGCCGGAGATATCCAGAAAAATTCCGAGCACGTATTTGTCCGGGCACGAGTCGACCCAGGACAAAGCTGTTGATATCGCGTCTGAAGTGGATACTCCGGGTCGAAAACCGAACTGTCTCTCGGAACCCGGCGAATGAGATAGTTGCGCCAATAAGCGCGCCGCCACGACTCGCTCGAGCAACTTCCCGAAGGCTGGAAGGAGCGTAATGGGTCTATAGAATTTTGGATCGCTAGGCGATTTCCCATTACTCTTCGGTATGACTTTAAGCCTCCCCACTTTCCAGATCTTCGGAAAGTGGCCCGTGCGCAGGCAGCGATTAAAGATCGCAAGTATCTCATGCGCCGCATTCTTCCATACGACTTTCACTAGGCGATTATCGATTCTATCAATGCCTGGAGCCTTTTTAGAGTCAAGGTTTCCCACGATGACGTCCAACTCCGAGTGCCGCAGCTCCGGATCAGAACTGCTAACTGGAAATAAGCTCGCTGCATGCCTGATGCTCCGCTGTTCGACTGTGTCGAGGTCAGGGTCGTCATCAGGGAAAAGGGATGTCAGAAGATAGTCGAGGGTATCGCGAATGTTCCCGGTGTAACTCCCATCGGTCCTCTTAAGGGCGCTAAAAACAAAAGGTTTCAAGGGGCTCCGTACACTTCTGTATACGGCACCCCAAGGATCCGAATTACCTACCTGAGATACAAAATTCCGAAAGTGGGAGCGCCTAGCCCGCTTAACCTCTCTATTATAGTTACACCGGGCGTCTACTAAGGCCACCCGGTGAGCCTCAACAAGTTCCCAATCAGTTCCATGGTTCTTAGCGCGCTGGTAGTTACGTCTTTTGCTCCTGTACTTCCGACGCAGGGCCTCAAGGGTGCAGTTCCACCACGGGTTCCTTTTCTGTGGGCTCGGCCGAGCCGTGCCCAGTCCTCCCTCGGCACTGATGATCACCCTGTTCTGAAACTCAATAGCCATGTTATTAGGACAATCTATGCGGTTCGACAATTTGGAAAATTGGTCGAGCTCTCGGCGGAAAATTTTGACAAATCTATCCCAGTCTTGGCACCCGGTCTTAAAGCGGGTGCTGGTTCGCGCCCCAGGTTCTGGGGTGGGGCGCGCCTGGGAGATGGAGAAAAGAATTGCGTTGTGGTCGCTCGAGAAAACGCCCGGTTCGACCCGCCAGCTGCGCACACCCCCCGCAAGCCCACTCGAGATGAGAGTGATATCAATATCACTCTCTCCCGAGGGTCCTGAAAACGTTGCGGGCATATCGGGCAAGTTGCACAGCAGGAGGCCGTTCTGGTGGATGAAATCTTCCAAGATTTCTCCACGCAGATTGGGGCGTCTCGAGTACCACAGGCAAGACTGCGCGTTAGCGTCAGCACAGATGACAACTGGGGTCCGCCCGATAGAGCGTAACACAGTGTTGAGGTGCTCACAGAAGACTTCGGTGGCCATGGAGTACTGAAAATAAATGCTGATTACTATAATCTGTAACGGGCCGAGTGATATTTGGGCCACTACGCAATGTTCTGTCGATAGATGTTCCAGGAACAGGACACCCAGCCCTTTCGGGTCAAGGACAATAGCAGCCTTGGGGTCGGGCCCCCTCTCCAGAACGAGGAAGGGATCCAACCCCAGGGTGCTTCCCCTGGGGGCGTACTGCTCCTGGACACACGCGATACAAGGCTTGCTACGGTTTCTAAGGGTCATCGAGAGCTCGGTCATGACCGTTGAGCCCCGCCCTGCATTCAGCTGGAGAAAGTCCAGCCTACGTTGAGTAAGCTGTCTGTCTCACAGATCTCTCAAGTGCTGCCCTGAAAGCAGGGCAGGCATCAGTGCCGACCCGGTGATCTGCTGGCTTCTTGAACCTAGTGCAGGTGACGCAGGTCTCTAAGGTATGCTCCTTGGTACAATCTTTGCCATCGTGGCCTTTCTCAGTACACCGATTGCAATACTGGTCGTCCTTGCAATGGCGAGCCACGTGACCGTATAGATGGCATTTAAAACACCGCGTCACCTGCACAAAATCAGCGATACGACAAGATGTCCAGTTTAGGAACAGGTGCCCGTTTTTTAGGAGGGACTCCCTCATGTTTTGGGGGAGTTCAACCACAAAGTTCCTATTTCCCGAGCGCGAGGTTCGGGCATTGGCACGGATCTTTGCCAGTTCGGTAGCTGGAAATTCCATTAGGGTTTCTTCCTTCAAGAGCGCCAAAAATTCTTCCATCGACAATTCTTTCGGAACATCATAAACGATTACCGAAGGGAGTTTCTCACGTTTCTCCTCTATTTTTAGGCCTTTTATAGAGGCGGCAGCTTCTTGGAGCTTTTTAGCGCTCTCAGCATCACGGGCCTCGACCACCACCCCACCATTGCGAATGGCCGATGTCCTGTTAATTCTAATACCAAGACTCTGTGGCTTAATCTCTTTTTTTAGGGTACTAAGAATCTCAGCACTAGACCTCGGCTTTTCCTTATTGAGATCGAAGATGAACACCGGCTTCGGTGTCGGCTGAGGATCTTTACGGACCTCGGGGATTCTTGCTTTTAAGACCGTTGGCACAAGGGGGGTGCGGCCAGATTGCAAGGCAGAACTGTAGGAAGTTGGGGCAGAGACCATCTTCGTCGCCTGGGTCTTCAGAATTTTTATCGTCTCTTCCTTTTCAGCTATTACGGCCTCTGCAACCTTTAGGTCACCTCTAGCAGAGGTAGCGTCTTCTGCAAAAAGGGCAACTTGGGCCATAAGGGCAACCGTGAGCTTGGCTACCGTCTCCTTTATGCCTGCTGAGACACGAGTGGAAGAACCGATCGACTCATTAATTTGGTCTATGATGTTCCGTGTCGCCATAATCATGTCGGCGCTGCGACCCTCAATTTGTTTCCTGATGGCTGCGGGGGGGGAAGAATATGCCGTGGACTCTTCGTGGTCTTCCTCAGCATTTAAGCCATCGTCTTCGTGGCATTCCACTCTTGTAGAACTCCTGGGTTCTTCCTCACCACCTGATTTCCTTTGCTCCTCCTTTTCCCTAGATCTATTTAAATAATCTGACATTACCTCCTGAAAGAGCGCCTCGTCAAGAACTATTTTTCTCGACGACGACGGACTTTCTGATCTCAGTCTTTTCCCCCCCCTCTCAGGGGGGTCACCCTTGTCACTCATATTTTAGATCTACTGTGAGTTTAACGGCAGGAAAAAATAAGAAATAGTTTAATTTATCGATGCTGATACCTGAAAAATGTACAGCACCTAAGACTAAGAACCTCACTATAGAGTCGATAAGTTTAAGAAGAATAAAATAAAATATCGATACTTAGGGCACAACACTATAAGCTATGCACTTCACTAAAAGTAAATTGTCGATAAAGTTAGGTAAAATTAAAAATTAGAAAAATAAACTAGTTTATCGATATTAGGAGTACAGCCCTATGGTCCATGCACTTCACTAAGAATGTATAAAACTAAATAAAATAAAATGAAGAAAAAAGTAGAAAGGAAAAAAGAATAAATGAAAAGAAATAAAGCTAAGTATAAATTTAATTAATTAATTAATCAAACTAATTAATTAATTAAAGTTTAATCAAAATTAAGTCAGAACTTATCTGTGGGGTCTTCGCACAACACTATGGTCCGAGCACTTCCCTAGTGTGGGCGGGGCCAGTTGAGGACCGTCACGCAAAGATGGCGCCTAATCGGCCCGTTGCTATGGCAACTAGGCAAAAGGGGCGTCGATCCTCTATGGCGTGCGTGCCGTATCAGCACAGCGACGCAATCAAATAGGACGATCCGATGACGCGTCTCCGAACGACGTTCGGTGATTCGTCCCTCTGCGATGATGCGGATGACGTAGAGGCGGGCAACCAATGGGGGGCCCGTCTCCTAGGCAACGCTAATGGCCACGGGGGCTTGTGAACCCCGTTACGTAACACAGTAGTCAATTAAATGACCATGCGGTTCTCAGTGGAAATTTCCAGAGAGATGGCCGCTGTACAAAAACTTTATATAGGAATATCTCTAGAAACACTGCACTTATTGTATTCAAAATTGAAACTTAGCCAAGTCAATAGAGCAATATTGTTTTAAGACTGTTAATATCTTGGAAAACAGTAGTTTTCCAGAGGAAAAACGGATTATAATATACATTAATTACGACTTACTTGAGTTCGATAAAGTCCGTTCCACTACACAGTATATAAGAATGTAACTAAATATATATGGCACGCTTTCCCGAACCAGGACTTAGTTCCTGGTGAAAGGGAGCACTATTACAGAGGCAATAGAAAAGAAAATTTATGGAAATTCTCAGAATAACTATTTTTAATGAATATTTAACGCGGAGCGTTAACAGAATGCATCCGATCGTGATGGCGGCCGGAGGCAGACTCTTAGCGAGGGACAGTAGAAATCTTTACAATTCATTCAAATGCAATACTAATCAAGCAGTAGGACATTCAGCTTCTTTAAGAGAGATGTAGTTACTGCTGCCGTTTACATGCTTGCTATAATTCTTTTTGGCCTACTGGAAAAATCTTTTAGGTAATATTAGGCTGCTGAAAAATGTTTTATGAAAAATGTTTTGATAATGCTGTCTCCATTCCTTACTCAATTTTATGGAAACTGCAGAAAATATTCCGAGAGATTCAGAGTAATGTTTCATAATTATAGTAAAAACAATAAATAAGTTTCAATAAGAATAATCAACTAAACAGTAAAGGTCAATCACTTGCGAGTCCAATCTTTAACAGTCCTTTGATGGTATCCAATATTACAGCCATTTTAACTTGTCTATTATGAAAAAAAGAGTAAGGAAAAACATCTATCACCTTTTTTATAGAAGTATAGTTGACTGCTTTCTCATATTACTATTTACTATAAAGCACAGTGTGGACTCCCCCTTCAACTGTCTTACGTTAGCTAGTCATCATATGATAATGTTATAGTTAGAGATGAACAGGCCAGAGTAAAAAGAAATGAAAATGTCACACACACACATATGTTTACGGAACCGTATATATGTGTGCAATCAAGTGGTTGCATAATTAAAAAAAAAGTTTTTGTAGTGACATAAGTTCTAGCCTTACTTTTTATTCATTAATTTTTAGAAAAATCTGCCATTTTGTCAGCTGGCTAAATGGCATTTCAATCTCCACAGACCAGTTGGAGGGGCCAGTAAAGGAACATTTTACAATTAGTTCTAGAATGCTTATTACCAACATTATACTCTAAAGTTACTCCATTACATGGACTGCTTTATAAACTATATGTGCTACAGTTCTTTGATGCACTTTTACTAACACTAGTAAAACATAACAATTATACTGGTTTTTAACTTTTTGTTAAATGCAAAATTTGACAAGAAATTAATGAGGTTTATCCAGTTGCATAATAATAATAAAAATAATTGACTACAAGTATTTACTAGACAATAATGACCTCTTTCAAAATTTAAACGGCTCATTAACAGTAATTTACACATTTTTCTTGTATTGTTGTCACAAAAATGGTTCAATTCACACTTGACTATTCTCTGTTTGGATCCTCTCCGGTTGGTCTAAACGTAGCAGACATACATTCTGCATGTAACAATATTTAATCATTAATGTAGCCCTAATTTTGCTATTTGATATCTGGCTTTCTCGGTTTGTAAAATCACCATTAAAACAAGGATGGACCTGTGAAATTTTCATTATATTGGCAATGTCCATTTCGAATTTTCTTTTTTCTTGAAAACTTACTTTCGAACTTGTTTTTATAAACTAATGGAATACACTAATAATAAATACTGCGTTTAGTATGTGCTAATGGGAAATCTGCTATGCAAGTGTGGTCATAACAAAAACTGGTAAGCATCAAGACCAGACCAGATAGCAGAATATCCGTACAGAGTTCGTGTAAATAATTCATCAGTGAGTGTGAACAAAAAAGAAAATTGGGTCCAAGCTTGTGATAGAAACGATCTGTAAACTTCTTGTAAATGATTCAGAATCTACAAATATAGGCCACCGGGAGTTAATTCAGTTAGTAATTTCTCTTTAAATTTCTTTAGCGTAACGGTTCACCGTCTCTTACAATTATAATAGTACCCTTGTATAATTACAGTCAAATTATTGTATGTGACATTTTTAAACATTCACACAAAATATGGCCGCAGATTTAAAATAAAAACATTTTGAATAATTTTTATTTCTTCATTTCGAGACTATTTTTTGATGAATTTATGGAATCATCACACCGGAATGAATAATGTAGATAAAAAATCTGCACTCACTTTTTTGTGTTACTATATTATACACAGAATTGTACAATAGCAATGATCACTTATACATTTTTTTTATTCGAGTTAGAAAAACAGCATGTGAAAGTTTTTACAAATCAACAGGCATGTGAATGTAAACTGTACAAGCAAGTTATGTTACAGCTCAGTGTCAACAGTAACTGAGGGATATATTGTAGAAGAATTTGTTACAATAAAATACAATATTTGTCTATAAAAAGTAAAACTGTGCCTCTTGTTCCACCTCCAAATTTAATTTTTTTCAATGTCAAAATTTATTGTTCCTCTTTAACATTAAAGAGCAGCTTCTGTTGCGACATCTTTTAAATGCACAACATTTAATTTTTTGCAACATTCAGTTTGCTTTTTTTTAGACAGCTCCTTTTAGTTTTGAAGCATGCATTTCACATGTCATTTTTTTTTATTTTTCACAAATTAGGTAATTATTGGGTCTCTCATGAAGTTCAGCATACTCAATTTTTACAGGCTATGATGTCTAATGGAGGCAATCGTTCGCTGCAACTTGAACTGAGTTACCCATTCAACTTAATGCTGCTCAAGTAAGAGCAGCCGTTTTACACTTTACTTGTTACAGCGAATGTATAATGCAGCTTTCCTTTAACTCGGGCAATCTTTGATTTTCAAATGTTTAACCTGGTTGCCGCTCTTGTCACTTAAATTCAGTGAAATGAATTTAGGAGCAATATAAAACTTTGTTAAGTATGCTGCATTCTCCCTGCTACAGCAATGAGATCGCTATGGTCCTCCATCAGGATTTCCCCTGACTTCAACCTGACCAGGCATAGTTCACCATTTTTTGGGTCCCAGCATACCAAAATTCTGAGCGTGTCTATATTAACGAATTGAAAGTGAGACGCCTCGAAGTGGCATAACCTCGCTGATAGCTGAAAATAATTTAAATACTTGATTATTGTATTTATTATAACACTTATTTCTTATTCTAAGTAAAAAACAAATAATTTTATATATCTAGTTTGGAATTAGTAAAAAATTCATAAAAATATAGCAGATAAACTGTAATCTACTAATTTTACACATATCGTCAATTTGCGGTGAAATACTGGTGAACTACATTTCACAGCGCTGGCTACAAAGCAAGCGGGGAACCCAAGAATAGCATACAGTATGCCACTAATATCAAAACATGTAGCGTCAGAAAGCTAATTAAATATTTGATCGAGATGAATGCTTTTTATAATCTAGATACAAAATTAAACTACCACTGAATGATGTATAATTTAATTGAGCAATCATTTGAGGATTTAATTGAGCAATAATTTGAGGAAGTATCTGCAAGAAGTTTAGATTTTCAAAACTTTATTCGGGTATAGAGGAACAATATTTTTAATGGAACAACTGTATGTAAATTTTTCTTATTCACATCTGGATAGTTTTTGGTAAGTTGTTTGATTAGATTCTAAAAAGATACATATTAAAATAGCATTTCTTATTTCTTTCATACCATTATAAAACAACAAGAAAACAAAACGAAAAAATGTATAACAATTTGAAGCACCATATGTGAACTGTAACATTAAGTTTAGTATCAATTACAGGTAATAACATTTTTTATGTGTCAATTCTATAGTATTTTACTAACATTCAATATGTCATTTTATTGACTAGCAATTTGTAGTAATGGATTATAACCACATTCTTCCAAACAAACTTTAGCACCACAGGTTAACGATAGAACATCACATAATTCTCAAATTACAAATATCCACAAGTCTATCTCTTGTATTTTACACGTAACTATCTGGTTTACAGGCTCCACATTTCAGAAAAATCAAACAGTTTATTGAAGGAATACGAAACGCCATTACAATATTCATATTTTAAAATTATGACTTGTAAATAAATCTGCATGGTTCCATCATCCTGTACCTTTCAGTTACCTTGTGGAAAAAGAACAAAAATGTGTCTTGCATAATAAAAAGTAAACAAGACATACTTCAGTCACCTTATCAATGCAGCATTTGAGCAATCAGTAAGTCTTAAAACACAGGAAGATATCAGTGATGCGGTCAAATTTTTTACCTGGTCGGTACAGCATACAGCTTGGGACTCTACTCCTCTACATAATCCTAAAATGGGTGTCTACCCTATAGCTAATCCCCGGTTGGAATTAGTGTCCCAAAAGAGAAAAATTCGAAAGCAATGAAAGAACACAAAATGTCCACAAGTGAAGACACATCTGAATCACACTGCTAGACAATTAAAAAAAATCACTAGCTGAAGATCAAAATATCGACTTTTAAACTTACCTGGCTGGGACTGGAACCCACTTAATTTTCAAACTATTCTCTGTGGAAGGCTACGAAAAAATTTAACCAGCCTTGTGAATACAGAATGGAAAATGGGCCTGAACAGAAATTGAAAAGACTAAAATATTAACACCTGAGAAGGAAATGGAATGAAAAACCAAACTTCGAAAGGAAGTATATGGGCCATCAAAAAATTGACCCTAAAAAAGCACTGGGATACAACCTGATCACAAGTCCCAATCAGCTGAAATTGTTTATTCTTGAATAATTTTCTTGACATCAATCTTAAACTCAATAACTAAGCTGAATTTTTTTTCACCGCAATGGAATGTGACTCAGATAATTATAATACTGAAACCCGATAAAGTGCTGGATGAGCCCAAGTAAGACTTCCAAGGGTCATCCAGCACTCTATTGGGTTTGAAGCCAATAAGCCTACAGCCAATCCTTTCGAAAATATATGAGTCACTACTCTTGACATGCATACTACCTGTAATTAATGAAAAGTATCTGTTACCAGACCACCAGTTTGGATTTTGCCATAAACACACTACAATAGAACAAGCTCAGGGACTTGTTAATTAAATAGTGCACTCATTTGCACAACACATCAGATGTCACTGGAACATTTGGCCTACGTCTATTCTACTAGCCAAAACAAGCCAGAGGTGGCATCAAAAATGCTTCAAAAAAACCTGGACTAAGTGGCTGCCTGGCTAAAGAAATAGAGAATTAAAGTAAATGAAATAAAGTCAGTAAATGTGACATTCATACTCAAAAGAGGGAATTATAATAACCAAGTGTAAATAAAATAGGCAAATCATGTGTGATATCTGGGCATACATCTGAACAAACGGCTGACCTGGTGAAAACACATATATGAAGCGCAAGCAATTAAGGAAATTACACTGATTTATTGGCAGAAAGTCCCAATTGTCATTAGAAAGCAAACTGCTCTTGTACAAGATTATCCTAAAACCAGTGTGGACTTAAGGCATTCAGCTGTGGGGGACTGCGTCTCACTCAAACAGAGAGATCCTGCAAATGTTCTAAAACAAAGAACTTCAGGTCATAACAGATGCCTCATGGTTCTTGACCAATGAGCAACTGCATAAAGACCTAAGAGTACTCGTAGTCAAGGAAGAAATAATCAAGCATACAAAATCGTACAGGGACAGAATCCTTAAACACCTAAATACTCTGGTAGTCGCTTGGTTTTTTTTCTCTATCAATAGATTCATCAATTTCAGCATTGTGGTGGAGACTAGACATAAGTATAACAGCCTTGTTTTTTTGGTATATGAGACACGAGCGTTATATCCTTTTAAAAGGCAAACTTCGACGAATAGACAGCTGCACCGTGACCGCGAGAATTGATAAATACATTTGGAAGTTAGCTAATAGGGGCCAAGTTGTGTAACAGCTTTCTTTCATCTCGTGTAGATTTATCATCAAATCACAGACAACTTTGAGTGAAATGAAATCGCTGCTGCGACATTGTCAATCTAAATATTTAGGCTCCTGTACCGTCTGAAGCCCACAGATCAACAGTGTGTTGTCTTCCAGCACGATAAAATCCAGCAATGTATAATATTCCACTGAAAGCCTTCAATTCACTAATACCCATATGTTTCCTGTAGTGAGGGATAGATTCACAAGCTGAATTTCTTTCTGGAATTTGCGAGTTTGTGTGAGTAAGGATAACAGAAAGCATAATTTTGGGACCAAACAAACTCCAGCATTCGTGTTCTGACAGAACCGACCTCGTTGTTGGGCTCACGTCAGATGTTTGGCGGATGATATTTTCAGAGCGGGTTCGAACTTGGTGTGGAGGATTTTTAGACCATCTAGTCCCATCTTTGGTAAAATGAAATGAATTTGTTACCTGGTCATCCGATTCCTCTCCTTCTAACACATGTGGGTTATGAGGTGGCAAGCCAGATAGCAGTACATCATCCTCGCTGTCAAATCCACTACTTGCATTTTGCTCAGTATCACTATCCTGATTGCATGTAATCAAATGATCTTCATTTTCACTACCGTCGGATAACAAGTCGTCTTCGCTGTCGGATTGCATTAAAACAAGACGTATATGCTTAACCTCACGCTCCTGGTTATTCATTTTGTACAAAAACACCTGAAAACACAGGTAAAAAATATTTTTGAAACATTGCAAAAAAAATATTACCCCTCAAGAAGGGTCACATTTACCCTTCTCGACTTCACGCACGTATTGCTCCCGTCGCAGGCGACGGCCGACGTAAGTAGTGGTGCGTGGCGCGCACGCGGTTCCCTTAGCAATAGTTACTGAGATGCCCAAAACCCTACGATTGCGGAAAAAAAACTACACACTAAAGGTGTTACAAAATGAAATATTACTAGGAAATACGAGCAAAATAGCTTAAACTAATATCCATAGTTGTTTGAAATAATTAATCACTAATTGTTAATAAGACAGTCGGCTTTGTTTTTCACTTAAAAGTTTTTCTATATGTGGATCATCATTGCAAACATACATACATAAATTCTTTTCTAGTGACTAAAGACAATTTCCATATTTAGTTTTTATAGACACCATAGAAGTCTTTTTTGTATAAATATGAAGCGGCAAAGTGGATTAATATTTTCAAAGCGTCTGTTACTAAACTTCCATAATCACGTCATGGTGCAAACCAAAACTTATCTAAATCTTGTTATAAAAATTCGAGTTGTAGAATTTCGTTGGCCGACATTTGAATTTGTCAGTAATGAGTCCCAACAAATAATTTGTCAGAGGCTACATTTTCATAAGACGGAGTGGAAACCCATCCTTATATATAATGGGATATTTTTATTGTTTTTTGGAATATTTTCGAAACAACAACAATGTCAAGAAAACATCGTTGTCGTTTGGAAAATATCCGAGTAGCTGAATTTTAAACGCACATAAATGCGTTTTCGTGCTCTCTAATACGTAATCAATAAGAGAATTTTCTAAATTCATATTTTAGCCAATATAATCAAAAGTTGCAGTGAATGTTTCAAATTGCATTTTTCAAGGCCAAGGTATAATCCGATTAATAAGCTTCTCGATGAAGGCGTTGATTTTGCATGTCATTAATAAAATGTTTTTGTGGCAGTTTTGTAAATTTGTATTCAAGTTATTCAAATGTGAAAATATATCACTCAAGCAAGCTAACAGTAATAAAGATTCTTTATCTCGTAAAAACTCTCGAAATGAGTCATTTTTACCTATAAAAAATATTTTCAGTTCATCTCGCAATTCAAAACCTTGCTAAGAACTTTCCTCGTAACAACCATCGAACAACAGTATGGAAAAGCAGTGAATTATTTTGACATTCATTTCTTTGTACAATCAGGAAAGTCGGCAATGGTCAGCTTTTAAATAAATTTTTAATTTTGACAGCTTCTGACAGAACTTTTTGTAAGTTATCTGGCATCTTTCTTGTGGCAAGCAAATGTCTGTGAAGAAAGCAGTGCGTCCATTCCATCTGTTGGTTTAACATTTTTTTATTTTACTTTCACACCACTGTTCTTTCTCATTAGGCACCATCAGTAAGTACTGTATCACTACGTAATGCATTTCTTCCAGTCTGAGTTTTCATTCTATGTTGCATCAATAAAAACTTTAAAACGACCTTCGTCAGTTGCATGACCAGGGATTGATTTGCCAAACAGCATTTTTTTTAATAGAATCTCCACGTTCATTTCAAATGAAACATAAAAATTGAGCAAAGTCCAATATGTCTGTTGACTCATCGAACTGAATGGCAAAAAATTCACTCAATTTTACTTGTTCAATTACTTGATTGCAGATGTTGATGGTAATACACCATATCATTAATACATAGATATTGCGTCATTTGAAAGTTTTTTGCTTCTTCCAGGAACATGAGATTTACTGCAATCAGGTCCAGTTTAAACTCCCTGGCCACTCTTACTGCTACTAAATATGATGCTCCAAGTGCAGCAGTCCCATTACGGCTTGATTTAGTAATAGGAATTTGTTAATTTTTCAAGAAATCTAAACTAATGATTTGCTTTGTAAAGAAGGTTGTTTTGTTTCCAGGTGCCAGATTAATTTTGAATGCGTCATGCTTTCCGCGGACAGAACTTGATAACGAACAACACATTGCAGTTTGTCATTCAATGCAATAAACTCATATTTTAAATATGTATCACTGTATAATCTGGTCTTTTTCTTCGCTGTTTCGTCAGATGTAGACGGTGATTTTTTGTTTTGTCACAAATTGTCCATTTTATATATTTTATATATATTTTTTGTAGTGTCCAATTTGATTTTACGCCCACTGTTATTAATTTAATTAACACTGTTTGAAAGGACACATCGTACTTGTTTCTGTAAGAAACATAATTAATAATGACTAGCGTGACCCGTGCGAAGTCTTCGCATTATAAATTATTCAACTCAATTTAATAAATCAAAATTGATTGCAGGTATTCAATTCATTTCTAATTTTGCACACTGCTTATTACGTTTTTATTCCATTATGAAGCTCAGATGACAGATCAAACAAATATTTTACTAAAATTGACATATAGAGGCGCAAGTATCAAAAGCATTGAGCTAAAGCGCCACTTTATTTATACGTGAGTGGATTTGAAATTAAACAAAAATTTTACCGACCGTCAATCATATTGACGTTGAGCCGTTAAATGGCAGCATTGCTGTTTTGTGTACATAATTTTAATAATTAATTAATTTGCAAAAACAATAGCAATAATAAATTTTTTAGTTGTGGATGCTGGTAGAGCAAGCAATTATCTATAAAATGATATATAATTTATGTGGATTAGTTGTGAGGTTTTTTCTAAAAAGGGAGAGTAACATCTTAACCTTAGCATATTAATATATATGATGATGATGATGATGAATTGATAATAAGGAGTTACACATGTCTAGTTGTTTGAAGTTGTTTATTGGTATTTGTAGCATTAAGTGTAAACATTCTTTGTCACTTTAGTAATGTGAAACTTTGATAAACGTAATTGAAATATTATAGTGAAGGGTTGCAAGGACTTTTACTAAACTTTTTGGCTTTTTAGTGGGCACAATATTAAAAATGTTAAGAAACGATGAACTAGTGTATCCAAAACTTCATGTTACATTTTTCTATTTACCACATATATATGATTATATATAATTTTGTTTTTTTACATCATCATTACAAATTAAGTCTATAGTAATCTCCATAAAGTCTCACATGTGTACTCTACACACAATTTTTGTAACTTGCATAAAATGCACATGTTTCTCCAGTTTTCTCTACATATGTCAAAATTGATACCAAATAAGGTTTTAGTTAACTTAAGATTATGGAAAAAAATTAAAAATAATATTGACACAATAATGAAGCAGAGACAGAGTATAAAGTATAAAATATACCTAAATGAGAATATAATATTTGACCTCTGAGGTACAACTTGAAATGGTGTTGAGGTTAACTGTACTTAGCAACTTTGTGGTCAATGTCACATAAGCAAGAAATTTGAAGACTATTATACGGTGATTTCACAACCGCAGAGTGACTGCACTAAGGCAATCTTCCCCATTCCACATTTCGCAAGCAATTATGGGAAAGTGCTCTCACCCAATAAAGAGTTATGGTTGTGCAAGTATCTAAGAGGGTGGGTCAAAAAGTATGCACAATGTGGTGGAATGTCAAATAAAATGGTTTCATTTTTCCTTTTCAATATGTTCTCCCTCAACCATATTACATTTCTCATCTGTCTATTAATTTATCTATACCCTCAACAAAAAATGTTGTCCCCTTAACTTAAAAATTTCATTATATCATTTATTATATCATTATGAATATCAAAAATTTAATATTCATTATTTTCAATATACAATTTTTGTCCTTCCATGTGCGTGAGTGGCAGAAGCAAATATACAAGGAGGATGTAATTTTTTATTGTCGAAATTGCAACAAAAGTAATACTGCAGACATATCTGATGAAGAGTAATTAGTTATTTAATTGTTGGCTACAAGAATGTTAAAATTCTTTTTTCTGAGATTTTACACGTTCGGTGAAATAAATTTTCTTAAACAGACTTCTATTTAAATTTCTTACTTGAGAAAATATCTATGTAGACAATATATCCCATTTTTTGGATTGAAAATTGATATCATTATAAACACTCGCATATCACTAGAAAGGTCTCAAAGGGCAGACTTAGACAGCGGCATTTGATTTCGTGACGTAAATGACATCTGGTTAATAAAAGAAATGTAAACCACTGTCATCGCCATGGTATGTTGGATTGATCACAAGGCATACGGCCTTTGACGGTGCGGCACACCGTGAGGATCTGAGTCCAATTCCTGGCAACTTGTCGAGCGGGGTGGACTGGTGATCTGGTTGACTGTAGAGATTGCTCTCATAACAATAAGTCCGCCATATACATCAATTGTATATGTTAAAGTACATAAATAAATGAACTAAACATTTGAACTTTTTTATTATTAGTTAAGAGTTTTCCTAGTTTAAGTGATATATTACCTATGTATGGGATGGATTTATAGTCAATTTTATTATTATTTGGTACGACCAGGTATATTTCTTGTATTAGTATTGTTCGTAATTTATTCTGGTACAGTTTTGTGACAATTGATGGATTATAATTATTGTTTACTGCGATTTGTTTTATAGTATTTATTTCTTTACGTAAATTCGGTTATTCTAGTGAGATGGTTAACGCTCTGTGAATCATCGAATGAAAGGCTGCTAACTTATGGGACCAAGGTTGTTGTGAATAACAATTAATTATGGAGTCGGCAAATGTGTCTTTTCTAAGTATACTAAATTTATGTTTATTATTTTTGCGTTCTAACATGATGTCTAAAAAGTTTAATTTATTACCGGATTCTACTTCTAAAGTGAATTTTATATTGTTGTGTAGGGAGTTGGCAAAGTTAACAAACTGGTCTGTCGTTGTGTACCTTTCCAGCAGTTAAAAAGGATGTAAAACATGAAAGAGTAGAAAACACTAACTCTATTCTTAAACACTTTCTTTTTGCTCTATAGTCCAGATTCCAGAAAAACTTTTAAGCATGCAGGTAGCACATAGCAACTGTATGTGACAGAGTCATTCCTTTATATTGTTATACTTTATTTATAATTTTATGACTCTCAAATATTGTCTTGGAATGATTCTATATATGTGTTTGTATATATAATACACTTCTGGCAATTTCAGTACATTTATGGAAATACGATCATAGTGTCTGACTTTAACTTGCATGGACAATCTTATTTATTTTGATTTTATTACAATCTTTGTGTGTGTTTTGCAAAATGAAATCAGCCTTCAAAAGTTCAAAAGAAAATTCGAGGTCTGCACCCTAAATTTGATTGAAATTGAATACAGTTAAGACTTATTCCGAAAGAGATAGCATCATTTTGAACCACAAAAACATTGTGAAATTTGGGTTCAGCACCCTAAGGTTAGTCAAAATCAAATATAGTGAAAATTTGTTTCAAGAAAGTCACATATTGCCACCTTTATTTTCAAAAACATTGTAAAATTCGAATTCAGCACCATAAATTTAATCGAAATTGAATATGGTGAAAATATATTCCAATAGAGATACCGGATCAGATCTCAAAAACATTGTAAAATTCGAATTCAGCACCATGAATTTAATCGAAATTGAATATGGTGAAAATATATTCCAAGAGAGATATTGGATCAGATCTCAAAAACATTGTAAAATTCGAATTCAGCACCATAAATTTAATCGAAATTGAATATGGTGAAAATATATTCCAAGAGAAATACTGGATCAGATCTAAAAAACATTGTGAAATTCGAATTCAGCACCATAAATTTAATCGAAATTGAATATGGTGAAAATATATTCCAAGAGAGATACCGGATCAGATCTCAAAAACATTGTAAAATTCGAATTCAGCACCGTAAATTTAATCGAAATTGAATATGGTGAAAATATATTCCAAGAGAAATACTGGATCAGATCTAAAAAACATTGTGAAATTCGAATTCAGCACCATAAATTTAATCGAAATTGAATATGGTGAAAATATATTCCAAGAGAGATACCGGATCAGATCTCAAAAACATTGTAAAATTCGAATTCAGCACCATAAATTTAATCGAAATTGAATATGGTGAAAATATATTCCAAGAGAGATACCGGATCAGATCTCAAAAACATTGTAAAATTCGAATTCAGCACCACAAATTTAATCGAAATTGAATATGGTGAAAATATATTCCAAGAGAGATACTGGATCAGATCTCAAAAACATTGTAAAATTCGAATTCAGCACCATAAATTTAATCGAAATTGAATATGGTGAAAATATATTCCAAGAGAGATGCTGGATCAGATCTCAAAAACATTGTGAAATTCGAATTCAGCGCCATAAATTTAATCGAAATTGAATATGGTGAAAATATATTCGAAGAGAGATTTCGGATCAAATCTCAAAAACATTGTGAAATTCGAATTCAGCATCTTAAGGTTAGTCGAAACTGAATAAAGTGACTATTTATTTCAAGAAAAACATACGCCACCATCATGACTCTCAAGAACATTGTGAAACTCAAATTTAGCACCCTAAACCGGACGAAATCGAATATAGTGACTATTGTGAGAGAAATAGATATCATCATCTTAGTTCTCCAAAACATTGCAAAATTCAAATTCAAATTCAGTTAGAGGAAACCAACTACAGTGACAATTTACTTTGAGACAGATGCCGCCATCTTGAATTTAGAAATTATGGTCAATTCTAAGATTAGTCGAAAATGAATAGACAACTGTGTGAAAGGTTGACGCTCGCATATGGTTAAACAATTCGATAACAAATTACTATTTTTAGAACAGCTTTAAGAAGGAATTTAAACCTTTATGTCCAAAAACGTGCCAACATCGTGATTATTTAGACAATTTATCTATTTAAATAATTTTTCTAACAAGAAATAAGAATTGTGCACGTTTTGCTGTACCTACCTTTTGGTTCTTACTTCATTGCATCAATTTGATCTGCATTTGATAATTGATTCACACGTGCGTGAGACAGTGATTATTTTGGATGAGATAACCGTCGCTAGAATCGTAAAGGTGAGTTTAACTCTGCTTGATGAATTTTTGATGTATTGCATTTATTGATTTTTAATATTTAAGTGATAATTAATATTTCATTTTTATTATGACAGAAAACGGATTTATTCAGTGCCATCATTCTACACACAGGAGCTCAATTTGAATTTGATTTGGCACTTAGAAACATCGAGCGGCGATGTATCAAGAACACCATT
The DNA here is from genome assembly GCA_039881145.1 of Druceiella hillmani. Taxonomy (NCBI): domain Eukaryota; kingdom Metazoa; phylum Arthropoda; class Insecta; order Lepidoptera; family Hepialidae; genus Druceiella; species Druceiella hillmani. Next base: position 858,660 of record JAYKKI010000145.1, on the reverse strand, counting down.
TCATGCTAGTTTTGTACATGAATAATTGCTCACTGACATCAGTTTGGTTTTATGTCTTTGCTATTTTTGTCTAATTTATTATTTGGTCCGTCTAGCAATGATTATGATTAAATTGGACGATATACAAAATGAAGAATGTAATCAAACAAAATCTAATCTTAAATACAAAGGCCTGTTTAAAGTAATTGATGCATTCGATATTAGATAGCAAGTGTACTAACAAGTACACTCATCACATATTGGGAAAAATCCCTGAAAGTCAAGCACCAACCAATGTTTATTTAAATGTCACAATAGACAGTGAAGATCACATAGACAGTGAAGATTAACTTTAAATAATTTAGTTTTTGGTATATATCCTCTATGGGCCACGTTTTTGTTGTTGATGGGGATTGTACTAGTAGCTATTTCATAGCAGTAACCTGGTGGAAATCAATGTCTCTTGAGGTAGCTCGAGTAATCTGTGGGAGCACGGTGCGCATTTAGTGCTGGTGGCAATAGGGTCATGAGAAAACCGTAGTGTATGCTCAGGTAGTGATCCGTACAGCGATCCGTGGATTGCGTGTACATATTAAGGCAACATGGGGTTACTGTTATTGGGCTAAGTGATAGCCGAATTAGACCATGATGATAGAGTGACATACGCGAAACAGTGATTGTTGATTATTAGTTCAAATGCAGAATGCAGTTGGTACTTGGCTACTGGATGAATTACGGTTTTAATTTGATTATAAATCCTAATTTTAGTAAAACATTTTGTAATTATCTTCTTCATTAAAATGACAGATATGATTCTGGTGATTTTTGATTACGGGAATAGCTGCATGATAAAGTCACAGATAATTAATTGTATGTTGCATGCCCTAGGTAACCAGGATGAAGGCGAAGTTTATATTGTGGAAATCAGAGAACAGGCAGTTACGTCTATTAAAGACGATGTTAAGAAAGGTAAAGAAAAAATTGATAGAAAAATAGCTAGAGTATCCAAGTTTTTGGTTGGAGATTGTGTCTTAATAGAGAACAATGAACTAAATTAATAAAATTAGATCTGAAATTATGTGGACCATTTAAAGTACATGAAATATTAAGTTGAGATAGATATTGTTTAAAAGCACTTGATAGTAAAAGAACTTTCAAGTATGCACATGACTGACTGTGTGCATTGCCAAATTGTTATGTTCACCCTGAGTTTGATACGTGTTTTAGTGTCAGTGAGAGTGAGGAAGAGTCAGATCCAGCCGTTATTAACAAAAGATATATTAATTGAATATAATATTATACAGTGACAAAGGCTCCATAGCATCATTTCTAACCCAGTCTAGCTGGTCGGAGACTGTGCACTATGAGGACAAGCAGTAGATCCACGAAGGTGACTATGGTGTTACATAAGGGTGACTATGATGTCACAAGATGGTGATTGTGGTTTAACATGATGGTAACTGTAATGTCATGGTACAGATCATGATGACTATGACGTCACAAGATGGTGACTGTGGTGTCACATGACGGTGGCTAGGGTTTTACAGATTAAGCTGATATGTGAATGTAGTATTTTGATTTGATTAATGTAATGTATTTGAGAAGTACCTTTAGGAATGGAACTGTTCTTATGAGACGGAACTGACCTATTATATTATTTTATCTAAATTGAATGTGGGAACTTAACAATTTGCCATTTCAGTATTTTGTAGGCAGGATAGCCGAGCTAAATAACTTTTGTGAGATATCTCTTTACAGATGACATGTGAAACCAGCTTGCACATGAGGGCGTGTGATAGTCAGTATCGCCCTGGAAATAATACAACAAAAGCGTATTCCTGCGCTAATCACTACATTTGTTTATCATCCATTGAAGCTCGCCGTTCATGCCCTAATAAAGAAACGGAGACAGGGTGACAGTTTTTGTCGCCGAACATAGCCCTTGGGCCCATGTGAAACCAGACCATTATTTCGAAAGGGGTGCGGAAATCTTGACCTGACACTCCACAAAGATTTCTTTGTGATGATTTTTGGAATCACTTCATTTTAGGAACTCAACGCGATTACATATGGCCAACGCATTCATTTGTCCACCTCTGCCATTGTCGATTATATTTAGTTTAAAAGTGTATACTAAATACTTTTCAAAACTCTTTAACTTGGGTTACTTATATCTTGTAGTATTAATCTAAGTTTAATAATTAAAGACTATATTGTAGCATTCGTACATGTTTCCCTGCCCACAACAATGAATCAAAACATGAACGATCAATACCCACCTGATACCATACGAAAGCCCGTCAACACTCCGACATATTATATATATATATATATATATGTATACACATTTTTATATATATATATATATATATATATATATATATATATATATATATATGTATATATATTTTTTTTCCAAATAATGAAATAGTAATTACAATCAATAAACAATCTGGCAATAACAGACAAACAATGTTTTCATTTAAATTCTCATATTTAATGCAACTGCAGGATAAAAATGGCCAGGTATACAGGTGAAATGTGCTATGCATATCAAGAATTTAACAAGGAAACTCTTACCGTGGACAGATGAAATAAGAGTTAAGACGTTTTGAAACGTTGCCTCCAATAATTTCAAATTAAATTAAAGCTTTGTCCGTTTACGTTGGGAAATCTGAAACACATAAAAATATAAAAATAGTACTTGACCACATTAAAGAAAATCTAGCATCAACTTAAAATGTGATTGAACTGCAATAATATTGAAAAATAAACGTACATGTATGTAAGTAATGATGTTGTGAAAGAGGTTTGTTTATTCCCGACTCGGAATCAGAGTTTTGAATAAAATTTTCATTGTCAACAATAGTAAAGATAAACATGAAAACAGAAATTCTTAATATAGTTTAAGATTCCTCTGGTCAGGATGCTCTAAACCTATGTTATAAATTATAACAAAACAAAAAGTATACATTTTTTTAAAAACTCTACCAGTTTTTAAAAACGAGTACACCTTCTCATGCGAAAACTGTCGGGGAAGGTACTATGGATTCTGCCACTAGAGTTTTGGGTTCTTTCTTGATACTAAATTATATGATTACAAGCAAATTTTCATTTCAATTAAAGATTACAGCTATTTATTAAATGGTGAAATAAAGAAAGGGACTTCTTTATTATTGTGTGATAAAGAAATTCACTTTAAATGTGCTAAGAGTGCCGATCTTATATACAAATGACTACTTCGTACATTAACTACTGTGCACTGCAACATTTACAATTGACAACAAAACTCGGAAATAATTTTTTTATATGTTTTTTAAATAATGAGAATGGAGGGCATGTTAAGGTCAAGAATAGAATTGTTTCGTGAGCAACTTGTTATCGGGGATACTGCAATACTGAATGACCAAAAATTGTACAAACTGCATAACTTCATTATGACAATTATCCACAGAATTTTGTGTGAATTATAAAAGGTCTAAGGTTTAATAACCTTTAACTAATTTTAGCATTTACTAGTCAATTTACAAAATAGTTCATTAGAGAAAGCATGTCTGTAGTCTTGCTTTGTATGTATGTAGTCTTGCTTTGTTTGCATTTAGTCTTTAAATAAATAATTGTTAGCAATTGCGTGAAATTGTAAAGCAAATAGAAAATGGACAGCCATTTGATAGACATTTTTATTTCAATTAACAAAGTCATATTGACAAATACTTTAACGCTGACCAGTCTCGCATCTAGACTTTGTAATAGTAGTACAATTAACCCATTAAAAATATTGAAGTCGATAAAAACAATCCATTAAAAATATTAAAGTCCATAAAAGCAAACAGGAGTAATGTAAACTGTTTCACAATTAAAAAGCAAGAAATTATATTAATCACTTAGTATTTTTATAATAAACATCCAACATGAAATAGATAACACATTGAAAGGACATACATTTTAATAAGAATGGAATTGTGTTAACCAAACAAGAGATAGTTTAGACTTTTGGCTCATTGCAGTCTAGTGCGCTTCGCTAAACCAAAATCAATAATACATATTTCATTTCAGCAAAATATTTATTTACTAAATTAATAATCACCTTCATTATTGTAATAAACATAAATTAAAATTATTATTAATAGCTATTTAATCATAAATCTTCTATACAAACTTAATACTTCTTAATTATTTTCCTACTTGACAAAAGAACAAATCTAAGGTTCGAAGTTAACATTTTCTTAACTAGGCGTGTCATTGAATCTAAACTGACAGACTTGCACTGCAGTGCAAGTAACATTTTTGATACGCAACAAAAGATTATATTTAAGTTTCCATAAAGCTGATACCCATTTCGTACTACTTCTTGACATGCTAGCCACTGTCAATTTTGTGCAGTAATTTTCTTGAAGTGTTTATAGATAGTCTACAACTACAAGATACTAAACGACAAAGAATATATACGGTTAATGGGTGTGAACATTTCCTTAATTGGCGGATGGCTGAGATTCTTTGTTTTGGGTGCAAGTTAACAGCAAAAATTACAATTTTGATGGCACAAATAAACGACTGGGCCATCATTTGTGTCAATAGAACGTTTATGATCATACTAGCCAGTGAACTTAATTGATCATGAGTTTGCCCAATATCTATAAACAATGAATCAAAATCTATAAACTTAAAAACAAACCTTTTAAAATAACAAATCTATGGAAGTGCAGAACGAAAAGGTAAGTGGATTGTTAAAACTACACAGCTGCCACCAAAATGTTATCCAATGTTTTACTAAAATAAAAATGGTAATTTAACAAAATCAAGTTTCTGAATAAGTAATTCAGAAAACAGAAATTAAACAAATAATACTTACAGAATAATAAAATATTTCTTAAAAAAACATTTTCTTTTCTGAAACGGCACACAAAAACAATCACACATTCTAGTACTGTTGCGTAAATATGAGATATTGACGCAATTATTATCACTTTTGTTTCAAATTCTAATCAATTTGATTGGAAGATGTTTTAGGCACTATGATTGAAGGATACTGGAGAGTTGGGTCAGAACCAATAACCTTGGCTTAAATACAGCTGCGTAATCGCACTTTTCTTATTTTGGTAATTATGCAGTATTCTATACAACCATAATTAATAAATGTCTCATAATTGCTCAGTGGACTTTTTAAAGATTTACAATGTTAAATATCAATACGAATACACTAGCCAGTATTTGAGCGGCGAAGCTGTTTAAAATAATTATATGCAGTTAATATGTACAATATCTACATATATTCTACTTCATTTTTATTTATCTACTTAAACATATCTAGTTGATACATACGGCGAATTTATTGCTACGACAGCAATCTCTTAGAGCCAACCATAAAACCAGTCTAGCCCCGCTCGACGAGCGGCCGGGAATCGAACCCGTGCCCTCATAGTGTGCCATGCCATTAAAGGGCGTATGCCTTGTGATCAACCAAACATACCATGGTGATGACATTTAGGCTGTATCAAAAAAATTACATTTTGGATTAAAGAGGAGTTGAGTAAAGCGATGTGCAGTGGTACCAAACTGTCGAAATACAAACATAAATCTTCATCATTCATTGGCAATGGCATATGACCTGTGAGTACAGATGAGTCGCTTGGTAAGTACACTGAGCATATCTATAAGATTACAATAATTAATAAACCTCACAGGCTTGGGGGACAGTAACAGAAGTTAGAAAATTAACGTTGCCTGGCCAAAAACTTACCCATTATGCTAAATGTAACATAAATGCTAAATATTGTACGAGAGTTAATACAATCAATAACAGTCCAATTTTAAGCTTCTGCATAAAATGGTTTCTAAGAAAAACGGTTGCTACAGACAGATAAACACTAGAATGACCTTATAAATGAGAATGACCTCTTTTAAGATGGAGCTGAAAATGGTGAGGCCAATGCACTCATTAAAAAAAAATTAAAATGCCGAATACAATTTTAACTATTTATAAAAATATTGAAGTTTGTTAACTACTTAAACCATATTTAAAAAAAATATTCTGTTTTAAATAAAATACATTTTTTTCCACACCTAATTAAAATTATTTTTCCAAACCAATTTAAAAAAATTTTTTTGTAACAAGTTAATTTAATTTTTTTAATCAAAGAACAGGTTTATATTAAAGATGGATTTAAAATCTTACTAAATACCATATTTATAGAAATTCTTTAAAATTTTTGTAAAAAAGTTAATGTTATAAATTACTTTATAGTATAACAGTTCTCTTTCTCATAAGTAGAATTGTTGGCAAAACCTATCAATAGCAGCGCCATTATGTGAAGCAATATGTAAATGAGTGTACATAATTTAAGTGTGGAAATACTTCACTTTCAATGTGAGTACCTTTCATATATTTGAGTACGAGTTGTTCTCGAGTCGCCCAAATACTGAAGTCTCTAAAATTTATGCGATACTGTGGGTCAATAAAATTGATAGACAACCTTCTCAACTTCCAGGCATTCAGTGCTACATACGTTAATCAAATAGCATGTGCTACTTGCATTCGAGATGTGGATCTGTATAGTGAATAAACACCACCGAAGGTTTTGTGCTATCGCAGCAAAGAAGTTTAGGTACTTTATTTCCGAATATGAAATGAAAAAGTATTTAGTTAAAAGTTTACAGAAATTTCTACCAATATTACAGCCATGCGATTTTAATTTAAACTTCCTTTGTTTATGTAAATTTCAAAATTACATACCCAAATGGCCAGATTTTCAAGTTTAACGGTACACTACTGTTTAAATGCATTCTTCTCAAGCAATGTAAAATGATATGATTGGTACGGAAAAGACTGCCTTCCGCATTGCCAAATTTCCAGCACAGAACTAATTCAGTGTGATCTGAAATATTAAATAAAAAATTGTGATTATCCATATAATTTTTTAAACAGCTTCACTATAATGGAAGCATTCCACAAACTGTATTGCGGACTGATGGTGGGTTCTCAATATAAGCTATATATAGCATTATCATAAATATCATAACTTTTCACCTTGGTAGCAGTACTACTTGTAATATTTTACCTTAAACTATTCGTAAATATGTTACTTTTTTTCTGACCCCAGTGTTATTTGTATATTTGGTACAGTAAGATTAGAATCTTGGTGAGAATAGTAAGTTATTGGTACACAGTTTGGTACCATTCAACACTTACATAGTAAATTTTGCGAAGGATCCCACCCTAAAGCCACCGCTGATCGGTGAACAGGCAACAATTGCACCTTACTTCAAGTGTGATCAAGAAATGTACAAATGAAATAATAGTTCTTTAAGAAAAAACAACATTAAATATTCTAATTAGACTAAAAAAAAATGTTCTGCCATTAGAGGAAGTGAATCCATTGAATCTTACCAACAATTCTTTCAGGTGTACATCATAGCAGCCACTGACTTAATTATGCGAATTTTTGTCTGGTGATGTATTTCATTTAAATAAATTGATCAGGGTTTAAAATACCTGATGAAACAAACATATTAGGATACCTTAGAAAAGCGATTATGAAAAAAGTTTTAAAGTTTACAAATAAAATGAACAAGTCAATAGACATTGTGCTGCTAACTTAAAATAACTAATTATGCAGACGGTAAAAAAAAATTAAAATACTTTAATAATATCTAGTATCAAAACTTTATTGGATGATAATTACGTATCTTTAAAAAAGACAAAATGCTTTGTCTTGTAATGGAGAAAATACAAAAATAAAAGTTCTACCATGTTAACTATTCTGGAACCATGGATATCATTTTCAGGTCCTCTATTAGGTTGTTCGGTTTCCCCTGTTCCCTGTGTCCATTTTTTGCAGACTCGGGTAAGTGAACTTTGAAACACATACTTTTTATGTTTTCACTGCGTCAGTAGCTGCTGTAAGCTTCTTTCTTTTTCATTCGCTCATTGAAACTGCCAACAAACATTAAATTTTAATTACATTTCCTCACATTGTAGCAGCGTGGTTCTAAATTAAATTAGTGTTAAGTAGAAATATCGCTTTGTTCAACTTGATGTCATGGTGGCAAACAATTGTTACACTAAGGCTGAGGTGAATATGACTCACAAACTAATATTTTAATATACTTGGTAATATATCAAGAAACTGTTGATGTATTAAAATATTTGGATATGTGTATTCTACAAATTGAATAATGTAAAATGTCGGAAAGGATCTTTTTACACTAATTTTATAGTGAATATAATTTATAGAACATAAAAAAATAAAGAAGTTGAACTCGCCTTTCCAATTTGAAAAACAAATAAAAAAGTTCAAGTTTTCAATAATTCATTTTTATGCATTATTTTTAAAAATTACGGATGAAATGAACCTATCTCACAACAACTGATGCCATAACTTAATAAAAAATTAGAGCAGAAACAATCATTTTTTTGGATCAAATAAATTTCATATTCAATCGACATTTGTGAAGATGAAGAGTGTCTTAACTCCTGCAACTGAAAACTTTAGCAACATTCAATAACTCAACCACAGATTATATACTAAATAGATGGCCAACTTTAAGTAATTGTGCGAGCAAGGTAGCCCTTCCGCATTTCCAAGTGTAAAAAGCTTCTATATTCCCTTATTGTATAGACATTGTTAGTGCATGATTTGACACATGTAATTTTCTTACATTTTAGGTTATAAATATGTACAATTGAAATTAAAAGGTTTCAATATCAAAAAAATCCACAGGTTTGAGCCACACAACTAAGAAGAACAGACAAAAACTTAATAGCTACATACAAACTCCATATTGATATTTTCAATTGTACTCAGTATTAATGTTTCATTGAATAAACTGTTTACTCTCTCTCTACTGTACACAGTATTACAACTAGAAGTTTTTTAAGATTGATTCATTTATTAAATTCAACATTATAGTTTAATTAATCCACAATCTCTGTAGTGAAAAATTACGTAAAACAAAATGGTTACCCTTCCTACTTATAAATTTAAATTTAGCTTATTTCATTTTAATTTTAGTCTAGTATAATAGAATCAAATGTACTTACTGTGGAAATTACACTTTACAAAAAGAAAAAAGAAACAATAGCTTTTATCATGCAAATTATACTTAAATTTTGTTCTACTAAATGTAAGAAAATACTAAACTAGGAGATGATTTCAATTTTTTAACCTACTTGAAAGAAATTTTAACTATCTATTAAATATTGGGTATTATTTTTTATTTTAAACATTTTTTGTACTCATGATAGGTTAATTTCTGTATCCTACTTAATCTGTCAAATACATTATGCAACAATATGAGCAAAATAAATTATCGTAATAATTCCTATGTAAACATTCTAGAAAACTAAAATATAACCTGATAGATATACAACAAATGAAATTATTTTTTGGTAGTTATTTTTTAAATAATTTTTTACTTATTGGCTACATGTACTAAATTTCCAGCTAAACAAATCACTTGGACGTAATAATGACTTATTTTTATATTTTAAATCAATATAGGTATGTTATATATATTACCATTATTAATACAAAAAAATTTTACAATCCTTTGTTTTAATCAGAAGCTTTTGCAAAATCCAACCCAATACAAGTGCAATATTTGGTATCTATCACATGTCTAGTAGTCAACGGTAATATTTGTGCTTTACCAATTTGTGCAAAACTTGTAAATCACATGAACTATTGGGCATGGAAGAAATACATTTAGTAAATAATACAATTTTATAACTTTGTATCATTGGTTGGGTTTTATACTAAATAATACTATAACTTTTTTAAATTCATAATACTCATTGAGAAATTTATTTCAAAATTGGAAAGTTTGGATATACAATAACTCTAATAAGAAATCTCTGTTTTGTGAAAAGTCATTATATTATGGTTATTTAAATGTGAAGCGAATACAATATACCTATTGTGGGTAACGTGGAAAATGTTTGTAGCAACTTTAACATTTGGAGGTATTCGTATATATTATTGACAAGCTTTACATCATACTAAATTTCTTCTACACATTCTTATTCAATAAGTGCATTTTAACAAATATTTTATGACTTTCATTTAAACCTTCCAATGACTTACAAAAAACATTTAATCTCTCTTAATCCAATTTGTGAACCAATTTTTCTTGTTTTTCCCACCTTGAAATGCAAATAAAGGAATAGATTGTTTTACCAATAATATAAATATCTTATATTGGTAGTTTACAAATGAATTCTTTTTAGGTTTATAATAATCCATCATAACTGCATAAAAAGTTTTTTTTATACTTAAGAACCATTGGGTTATTTATAAACTCTTACACTCACAGTACAATAAAACTTACATTATTATAAAATTAATTTATTGAATTTACGGGTAACAATAAAAAACGTGTTCATAAAGAGAAAACTTTCAAGTTACCAAATTCATAAGTAAACTTACTAAATGTTATTTTTATTAATTTTGGCCTTTATTAGGGTTCGAATCATATGGCAGAGATATTTTTGAGAGAGCGGGGGCTACCGCTGCTATTACTCCATATATCGTACTTCCCTAATCCGTTCGTCTAAAATAAAAATTAAATTATTGGCGACTTATTTGCTGTTATTTATTAAAAATATGAATGTAACTTTGACAAGTTTTATCAATATTAACATTAAAAGGAACAGGTCTGGTTTGGCGGAAATGCGAATTTCCTTTCTGTTTTTGGTTTAAATGAAAGAATATAGGTAGAAAATTAGGGACCTGCAAATTTTAGGGCTCGGTCGCGAATAATTTATTTAAAAAAATGATTTGAAAATGTTCCCATACAAAAGTGCAGTTTTCCAAGCAAGTGTAAGTTATAAGTTTTCGAGTTCAGATCGCGTAAAGAGATATTGTGAAATTTATGTTTGACGCCCAACTGACAGGGTTTCTCTGTAAAAACTGCATTTTTCAAATAATTTTTTATAATGAAAAAATCAAGTCAGAGCTCCAATTTTTATATACGTTGTTTTTTATGCATATTCTTTCATTTTACTCAAAAAAATACGGGAAATTCGCATTTTCGATAAACCAAACTTAAGCCAAAAGGATAATATATTCAATACTATTTTTGAATTAATAAAATTAAGTTTCACCTTACCATCAAACACTTGTGCCTAGAACCCAATACACAAGAACTGTCTTGAAAATAATATCATAATATTACGAATAAATGTAATAAACATGCAAATACTTTAATTGAAAGTTAAAATATAACAGATATTACAAACACATGTTATAAATAAATGTAAACTTATACCATAAAACAAATTTTCAAATTATAAATTTAAAGTTTGACAGCAAATTCAAATAAACGTGAACGATTTAAATTTCGATCATAGAGTATTTATTAGCATGCTCTATGTTCCATAAATAATATTTTTGTCATTACTTTTGTAGAAATTCAGTATAATTAAATTTTTCACAACTAAATGAAACTACGTGATATAGTATTATTTCTATTTTATTAAAATTCTTTATTACAACCTAGATTTCGTTGTATGACTAAATCTTCAGGTGGGCAATTCGTAAAGATTCAATCTTCACAAATTGCCCACCCGGAGATGCTGTCATGCAATGAAACTTAGGTCGTAGTAAAGAATTTAAATGAATTAGAAATAATATAAATATCACGTAGTTACATTTAGTTGCGAAAAATATTTTTGTGTTACTATAGTATAGAATGATGTTATATAGGTTGCAGATAGATATATATTAAGTGCACGGAACGCATGGATTTCGCGTTTCCATCGAAATAATTATATGAAGAAATGCTGGACTCAACTAATAACAAAAGTAATGAAAAGCCCGAATGTTCCGAAAATTCAAAATATTTAAGTCAAGCTTAATGCCGTTGGGTCATCGTAATAAAAACATTAAAAAACTAATTACCTTCAAATCTTCACTTTAGTGCAGCATCATTTTATATAATTACACCTTTTATTTTTTTCCTTATTCACTTTATATACTTTCATAGGGATTATTGTATATTGCATGCCCGATTTGCAATTTTACACATTTATATTGATTTTTCTATTGATGTCATCATTTTAAATACATTTTTCTCGTATTTTACTTAATGCATCATATTATTAATTGCCCATTTTACTTTACTAATTAAATAACAAGGTCGTCGATTTATACCGACAGCAAGTTAAATTTTCGCAATCATAAATTTATTATATTAGATAGACGAATAAAGATAAGAGCAAACACTATGATGCATAATATCAATGTTATACGTTAGAAAGGGTAACGAAATACGTTACCCGTTATATCCATTTTTGCAACATAGGAGGCATACGAAAAATTGCGTTAAATGTTTTATGCAATTTTTAATTCATCCATTATTATATTGACAAAATATGTGTGTTTAGAACAATGGTAATGAGTTCTGTTCTTGATTGTGGTACTAGACATCGAAATAATTTGTTTATTTATTTTTTAATTTATTGTGTAGGATTGATAAATATGGTGGACTTATTGCTACGTGAGCAATCTCTTAGAGCTAATCAGAATATCCAGCCCCGCTCAACTAGCGACAGGGAATCGAACGCGGATCGCAACGCAACGCGGTGTGTCCCATTATCGAAGGCTGTATACCTTCTGATCAATCTAACATTCCATGGCGATGACAGATATTCTGATTAATGCGCCAGTAATTTTTAAAAAAATTATACCGTACTTTTTGTGTTTATTTAAAAAAACTCGCAGAGAAGTTAATTATTCATATTTGACAATTTACAGAACAATGTGTCTTATTACAAGACAAATAAAGTTTTATATTGAAATATCACGATTTACCGAGTTTTTGTGTACAGATATTTATTTGAACTTTACGCCAATGATAAATCATTTTGTTTATAATTCTGTCGATGAAATGAATTAGGATTAGAATTGTTGAATGCAATTTGATACCGATAGAAATTTAGGTATTGCTCTTTTTATTGTTTTATGGCAAGCCAGGAATCTTATAATTTCATCGTGTCTGTCCATCTGTCTTCTGTATAGTGTCTGTCCGTCTGTCTTCTGTATCACAGCTCAGTAGTCATGTCATTTTTAACTATTTCGCTTTTATATATATATTGCAGATTGATAAGTTTAATCAATTCAAAGAAAGTATGATTTTCTTGAGGTGCCCTCTTATATATGGAACTTGATATAAGATTTTTTTCATCTACCTCGTCAAATGGAGTCAGTGAATATGTTTAAATATCTTTGATAATGCAATTAAAAACGTCATGTAATATTTTTAGTTAGATTCATTATTTCTCCGCTTTCCCACCTCACTCCTCTTCCAATGATACGTTTTAAAAACCTGAATATGATCACAAACTTAACAATGACTTTAAACATTTTGTGGAATAACTTTAATTATATTTTTTATATATTAATTAAAAAAATAATTTATTTTTAGAAATACTAAGTACTTTAATAAAGATTAATATATCATTTATTACTAATTATTTTTAATAATTATGCCACTTTAACCAAATTAATTAATAATTCATATAAATTTAAAATATTTATTTTTCAAATATTATTTTATTTATTAAACTCTTATACACAAGATACAATAAATTTAATTTACTTTTAATAAAATAACTATACTTTTAATTTATAATTTTTTATTATAAAATACTTTAACTAAGCATTTATTTTACAATTTTTTATTATAAAATACTTTAACTAAGCATTTATTTTACAATTTTTCTTATAACAATAAAATATTTTTTTCCAAATTATTTCATTTAACAAACTCTTCTCAACGTAAATGAAATATTTAAAAAAGTTTTAATTTTTCATTGATCTGAAATAACTTTTTTTAAATATTTATTACACCTATTGTTTTGATTTAATTATATTGCCAAATTAAAAGTTTTAAAAGTAGAATATGTTAAAAATATATTAAACATACTAATTACCTTCGATACAATGCTTCCTACTTGCCCTCTTCCTATTATATATATTTCTGTCTCTATTTTTATTTTGCAAAATTCCGGCCTCGGATTCAGAATTGGTAGTAGTTCCTGCAAATATGAAATTATTGTAGATTTAAGTAAAATATACGTAAAATATATCCATCAAACAAACAACAGAATGAAACACGCAACTATTTCATTTTTCTTCTTAATTCCAATTAAGAATAATCTACCCTTAATATTATGAGCTGAAATTTTTATAGAAAATAATTCCCACCTCAAAAAATATTATTCGGAATAATTCGAAATTTTAAACACTATAACAAGCGGGACTTTGTAATTCTAAAAACGGTTTAGATTAGATTACAACACGCCCTCTTTATTTTTAATGCATAGATAAACGTTAAAATTGTGTCTTCACGTTTGTTTAATTATTTTAATTTATAAAATATATTAACAAGTAGGTACAAGTAGGCACTCCTGTGGACACCTGAAGCGGGCGGAAACCAGAGCGCAACTGACGGTAGAAGAAAATGTTATTTCTACAATTCTTTGCCTCTGTTCCGTGTACAAGCCCATATAAAATCAGCGTTGCCAACTGATAAAAAAATTACTTACAGTTTCAAGTCGAATGAATATTTTTTTTAAACCCAGAAAAGCAGAGGTACGATTGGAAATAAATACGTTACAATCTAATAAAATGAATTTTAAAATATTCAATATAATTCTATGAAAGTATTTCTAAATATTGTTTTTATGATTTATGCAAAGCTATTAATTAATATTACACTTATATTAAAACAAAAAGGTCCCTAATGGTATTGGATATACCAAGTTTAGGACGTACTCATATAGAATACATCCGCAATCTATCGTGTCCAAATAGTTTATCCGGTTTGCCGCATATAAACAAATGAACAAATATTTTTGATAAATTAAAGTTAATAATTAATAGCGAAAAAATTAAATTTTTAAGAAAAACTTTATTCTTCGAACATTTAATATTTTTAAAAAAATGGAAACAATTATATTTATTAAAAAGTAAAAGTATATAAGTTATAAAATCAAATAAAAAAGCCGGTAAAGTGCGTGTCGAAATACGCAAAATTGGGGATTCCGTGTGCGTGTCGAAATATGCAAAATTGAGTATTCTGTATGCGTGTCGAAATATGCAAAATTTGGCATTCCTTGTCGAAATACGCAAAATTGGGGATTCGGTGTGCGTGTCGAAAATGGAAAATTGGGGATTCTGTATGCGTGTCGAAATACGCAAAATTGGTGATTTTTTAAAATTTTTATGATAATTAATTGAATTAATTTTATTTGAAAATACTAATTAAATAATAACATTTGCACATTTTTTTGATCTTTTCAGATCCACAGTTAGAAAATATTAAATTAACACGTTAAAAGTCAATTTTAAACTTAATATTTCACAAATGGAGCTTAAAATGAAAGACGCTGAATGAAACTATAATTTAATTCTACGAAGCATATCCGATGATGCCGAACTCAATAATAAGTGCGAAAATAATTTCTCTGCTTTATATGGATGGGGAGATACATCGAAAACATTTGATTTAATATTTTGCTACAAATGAATGTAAATCACTGAATGGAGCATACATTTATCATCATCATGTCATATATATTAATACGCTAAGGATAAGATGTTACTCTCCCTTTTTAGAAAAAACCTCACAACTAATCCACATAAATTATATATCATTTTATAGATAATTGCTTGCTCTACCGGCATCCACAACTAAAAAATTTATTATTGCTATTGTTTTTGCAAATTAATTAATTATTAAAATTATATTCACAAAACAGCAATGCTGCCATCTAACGGCTCAACGTCAATATGATTGACGGTCGGTAAATTTTTTGTTTAATATCAAATCCACTCACGTATAAATAAAGTGGCGCTTTAGCTCAATGCTTTTGATGCTTGCGCCTCTGTATGTCAATTTTAGTAAAATATTTGTTTGATCTGTCATCTGAGCTTCATAATGGAATAAATAATAATGCGAAGACTTCGCACGGGTCACGCTAGTATAATTTTATTTACATAAATCCAAAGCTGAGGAAGCTAAAAAATTCTTATATATAGTGATGAACAGGCAAACGAACATCACGAAGCTATAAAGGTTCCGCTTTTGCCATTTGACTACGGGAGATTTTATTTACTTTTAAGAAAAATAGGAAAATACTAAAAAACATGTACTAAAATGCATATTTAATAGTTTATTTTTGAGGGATAAATAAAAATCATTAAAATTCATCGCTTCATCACTTATTTACATGAAGGTTTTTTAATGTTTTTTTTTCTGTTTACATTTAAGTATATAATTAATTATTTTCTAATTAATTAGAATCATTATGATTGACTGCTAAGTGTTGCTGTATTAATAGTAACTATGCACAAAATAGTATATACATTATACATATTATTAAACAGATTAATTTAATCGACTTATCGGACGACTGGCAACGTTGTATATCAAATACCTCCGATTCGAACTGTTTTATATTTTAATGTTTGTCGACAGATGATTCTTCTAAAAAGATGTTCTTAGTGGTTACCACTAAGGAGACGTTTTGCTACTGACCAATGTGTGTATTGGCATTATGGTAAACTGAAGATTTTCAAAATTATATTCACGTTGTCGCTTACTAAATTCATCATTATTAGGCCGCGCCGTAGGTATAAATTTATGCGTGGGTATGATTTTATGCACTAGCGGAGATTATGTGTTCATGCGATATCTACTGATTTATGTACATAAAGACGTAAAATTAATTATATAAAAATTATTTACCATGCAGTGTACGTGGCTCGTTCGAATTTTTTTTAAAGAAACGGAAAATGAAAAGACATTGAGACGCGTTCACTATTCTATAGCAGATTTCGGCATTGAAAACGAAAGATCATCATTTCATTTACACGCTCAACGTGATCGTACATAAATAGCTTGTGTGGTTAACCGGAAGTCGAGAAAATAATGGTTTTAATTTTAATAACGGATATCACAATTATTTTATTGTACATGATTTAATGTTTATAGTCAGTTCGATCGATACCTTTTAATTTCATCTATCACTCTGTAGTTGAGACCCGGCAGATATCCCTTCAAAAGTATTATTTAACGTTGCTGGTGATAATTGTTGATTAGCGGCGGGTAGAAGTCAATTTCAATATGTCGCATCGTTTAATTAGGACGTCGCTATATTAATGATATATTTTATTTTATATCTATAATTAACGAGCGACAAGCGTAGCAACAATTTGACTCTGAAACGTTGGAAACGAGTATATTTCTTGTAATTTATAGAAGTTTATTTAAACATAAAATGAAAGCAACAAGTAACAAAATACGCACGGCAATAATTATACGAGTCTCCCTAGACTATCCCAACAGACGGTGCACTCTTCGACTAATCACTTGCATATTTATTATTCGTTCACCTAAATAAATTGTTCCAATGCGAATTCGTATCGCGTACCGAATGTATCCATATTTTTAATATTAACGTATATTTTGTTCATTTCGATATTAATGCGATATCTTTTGGTATTACTTATTAACTTATTAATAATACAGTTCTATATAAAACTTGTGAAACTCGCACTACAAGGGTACACAATGGAGTATAAAGAAAAAAATTAAGGCACCTACGTTGTATTTTTATTAAACTATTTATAAATATTAATGTAATTTTTCACCTTGCGAACATATTGCATAGGATATGTCTCACAGGCGTAAATATATTTTGAATGTCAGGAATATTATGATACATAGGATCATTGCTATTGTTTTCTGGTAAACTCCTGGAAACGCAATCAGTTTTATAACATCGGTTGGACATTTTCAATAATAAGTATTTATAGAATTATCTTACGTAAAATGCTGAAAAAAATTACCATGAAATCCTTATAACTTCTCGTTCAATTGACACCTAAAATTATTGAAAAACTACGTCAGTTTGTAACTATGAAAACGGACGTGGATATTAGCATTGATTTAACATACCCCTCGCACCACTGGAACTGACAAATTCTATGGCCGAAATTGGAACAAGCTTATTATGTCAATCGTTCAAAAAACTCAGTATTGAGGAAAGGCGATAGGATTCAGAGGTTCGTTTATCCTGATATCCAAACAATAACAATAACATAAACCATTGATTAAATATTTATCCTGGATATTTTTGTAAAGCGAATAATTTAAAGAATCATTAAGCAAATTTAAGCTTAACATATTCATGTTAAGCAAATAGTTTCCTCTTACCATTTCCAGGAGCTAATTAGACTCATATGATATTAACTATCCACCGATACGTCCAGATTATTGATTCATAGATGACATTTGCTAAAGCACGGATGTCTACGAACGGAATGAAGATGTGTACTGGTTTAACAAAAATAAAAGGCTGCGACACGGACACGTGAGTGATCGCATAATTGTATCAAACTACTTAGTCGTCGCCAACGCCATGAACCAATATTTTCAAAAGAACATTATTTTAAAATTACTCCATTATGTTTTCAGTTTCCACGCGAGCGGAGCCGCTGGTATAAACTGTTAATTATTATATCAACTTCTTATTATATCAAATGTTTTCTTATAAAATTATATATTTTACGTGAAGTGGTAATGGTAAACAGCGTGTGCGCGGGTGTTACCCTCACTGTTGACTCAGTCTCATAAATTATACTTCTTTTGTTCTGTTTTGTTTTTTATTGTTTTGTTTTGTTTTGTTTTTATGTCTTGGAATAAAAATATGACGTTTTATGCCAATACCATAAGTGTCGTGGGTGTACACACATATTCAAATAAATGTTAGTCCCTCATTATTTTTTGATGAAGTATCAGAAAAATAGTTTAGACGAAAGTTACTGTATTTTAAAAGTACTTTCTCACGATATACGAGTAGCCAGTCACAGTGTCCATCGACATTATTCCTTGCTACGGCGATTGATGGTCCGACGGTGATTGAAGCTTTCGGTGAGCACATCTGGTCAGTGTATAGTCCGGACGTTCATCGATATGACTTTGCACATGTTGATGTCATGGAGATTAGTAATAGCGACTTAGCATTTTCTTCCTACGACCTGAAGAGATACCCTCAGTTCCTGATGGCTTACCTGGTTATATACTCAAAGCATGTACTGATGTTTTCATTGAATCTTTGAAACATATATTTAACACGGCATTGTTAATTAGGGTGCCAATGTTTTCGAAGTAACTATTTTTTGACCGATTGCGATCCTCTCTACACCGACTAAATTGTTCGATTCCACGTTACAACGCAACGTCTATTAGAGCCCTGAACTCGATCACGGTGTTATTTCTGAACACGAACCGATTTTGAAAAAAAACTGCAAACTAATAAATTATGTCTGGTTTTGGCACATAGATTGTATACCTACTACAGCCCATTTTTTTCTACACCGCTATTATTTTGTTATTGTTTATTTTTTAGGCCTCACATGCCGTAGGTATGGATGGGGAAAAGTCAACATCATACAAAATATAATTGTTCATAGAGTGCCCGCAGATTATTTTAAAACCACTTTTCTTGTGTGTTTGAATTTTGCGATATCCAATAAAATTAAAAATCACAATTTTTTTTCTTGTGTGTTTTTGAACGGTCGCGTGATAATTTTAAAATGCTCGCTAATATCAATGCATTTATGCAAAATAATATAATTTTATTAGTTTACTATTTATTTTAAGTAAGCTGAAAATCATTGTCGATAAACTGTTTTAGAGTTCTGTATCTCAAATGGAAAAGAAACGTAATCCTTATAAATACCCTGTGTCGGTCTATTACTGAATTTTTTTAAGATGGTTCTAGATACATTGCTGAAGTTATCGAAAAAAGCGTGTCATTCTCCGTCGTTTTTGAAATTGATTAAGACAAAATTATCATAAAAATTTACCGGAAGTTTATCTACAATTTACCGGAAAATTACCATTAGTTACCGGTTCTAAATCGCATAGCTATTGACAAATTCATCATATTGTTACACCTGCGAAAGATGGACCAGGTAACATATTTACAGGATGATAAATATATTGTATATAGTTTAATCTTCGTATTGCTAGTTCCATTCGTACGTAACAGGTTATTTGATATGTTTAAACTTTATGAGGGTAACAATTTTATTCACACTAAAATATATGTTTCTGCCATTTGAATAAATTATAAAAGTAGCGTAAATTATATTATGTGAGCTTGTTTTTAACCTGAAATAAAATTGTATGCCGGCAAGCCAAGATGATTGCGCCTGCGGGCAAATAAATTTTATATATAGTATATAAGCCCGCTCGGAAAAGTATAAAACCGTGAAGAATAAAAAATTTATTAAGAAGCTTAAACTATGCGTATGTCCATGTACCACCGGGCCTGCGCGTTTATTTGCAGAAAGTGAGTAAATGATGCCTGTCTGGCCTTGAATTTGAAATTAGAAATTTAATTTCATATTTTTACCACGTTTTTGAAAAGGAACAAATTAAGTGTGAATCGGATTTTCATTATAGGTTTTCCGCAGATTAAATTGAATACATAAATTATTGAATATTTTTTTTGTAATGGATTAATGGTTGTTTTATTGATGATAACGTTGCCACGTTCAAGTTTTGGTTTTACGTTTTTACTGCTGTCATTGTAGAAGATGCAGGCAGGTGGACAATTATTTGAAGACTTTTCTTTTCTCTTTTTTACCGTACTTTATATTTTTTATTTTATCTATTCTATCTTCTTCGTGTCTCGTCATTTCATTGGTAAGTTTAAAATGTAGGTATATTGGGAAAGCAAAAATGATGTTAATATTTGTTATAATTTATGAATCTACCGCCTTCAATCGATATTAAATTTTCGAATGGAATAATTTCAAGGTGAAAGTGATATTCTAGAAACTATTCGAATACAACGTTGCCACACGCACGGCAAAGTTGAATTTTATATTATTTTATTTGATCGTACACAATATGTGCTCGACTTTTTGTGTATAAATTACTTATTGTTAAGAACAATATGTGCTCGACTTTTTGTGTATAAATTACTTATTGTTAAGAGAGCAGCCTTTGCGACAGACTACAAAAGTCTGTAGGATCGCAACAAAAAAGAACACTAAGGCAATAGAACTCAATTGATGTTAAACATAACAGTGAAAAATCACATCTGCGGATAATTCTATTAGCTAATTCTATGAATTTCAAATTTCGAATGCCTAAAAAAGTTTTGAATTTCAGAAGGTATTTAAATTAGAAAAAAATATATATACGTGACGTAAGTAGATATTATCAACATAGTACTAACTAATAATACTTTAATTAAAATATTGTTCAGTTCATCCTGGAAGTTCTGATTATAAAAAAGGTTAATAAGGTTAAATAGAAAGGTTAAATATTTCACCTGATAAAACTAATTAAGTAAAATAATAACGGGATGAACAACAAAAATTACATTATTATTTATTTGTTTCCATATTTTCTCAGCGGACAGTTATTTGGTAAACTTAACCTGTTTAAATATGTTCGCTTTAGTGTTTTAAAAGCCAAGTGCTTTTTATTGTTGATGGATAATTGGAAAATCACTGTTGATGTTCATCAAGAATCGACAAATCAAGATGATACAGAAAACAATCAAACACAAGCACAAGTGTAAGATGTTGCACTAATTTAATCAATTAATGTTTGTATTGTAACATTTATAATACCGTGTGTTATTTTAATTTTAAAAGTGAATAACTGTTTTTATTACTGTATCGATATTATATTAATTTATAATTAAAAATTAAATTTTATATAGGGTGCATATTAAGCTTCGCTGCTGTCGGACTTCACAATTTTATTTTTAATATTAGTGTATTAAAGGTAACTTTATTTATATATTATTTTAATATTATTGTACGGTTATTAACATTTGGTATTTTTATGTTTGCAATAAATATAAATAAAACAAAAGTTGGGAAAAATGTTATCACAAGTTAAAGAAATCGTTTTCAATTTGAAACGTACAAATACGTTTGATATAAAGGTCAGCTGGCAACGCCAACTTTAAATTGCCTGAAGATATATATTATACTTTTCTCCTACCTTCTTCAGTCACACGATGCCTTCCTTCTGAGTAGCGTGCGTTCACGGCTGTACGTATTTTAATTAATTTATTGATTTTAATTTCTGTTGCACACGCGATACACTTTATGTAAAAATATTTAGAGTCTATTGCCATTTAATATTTAATTCTTGCACAATACTGTAAACGTATATTTTTATAGATTTTATTTATATTTTATTATTATAGAAAAAATAATTATTTTCAGCGTGCCAGTAAGCGATGATTCATTGTATAATTATTATTAGAATTGTTGTTTTATTGAAAGTTTATTTGGTAGATTACCTTTTGTTCTGGTAAATATGAATTATATTAATAGTGTAATAATATTGGGCGCAGGTCATTCGACGACATACCGTCAAGGAGAGTTCATTTTATTATTGTAATCGTTGTTATACCCACGTATGTAATATTTCAGACCTGTCGAATGAAGTTGTATGTAATATTTCAGACTTGTCAGAAGTTCCCGCTCGTTCCAGCGCTTTAAGCTCAACAAAATGGAGGCGGTCTATATTATGTTGGTTTTTCACCCTACATCGTCTGAGATGAAATTCATTGCAAGATGACACGTCGCCGTTTTTAAAATTGGGTATGTACAAAGTACTGAATTTGTTTATTTATTTATTTATGTACACACTCACGTTTATCGTTACATTACAGTTCACCTATTTATAACGATTAGAAATTAACAATTTGACAAAGTTTAAATTTTAGATTAAACATAAATACAACATACATAAGAAATACAAAAGGTAACAACGACACACTTCAACAAATTTACTTTCACTCATCATAAATAAATCACTCTGGTACGATCGTTGAGCAATTTAACTACATATGAAACTGGAGAGTTCCGATACAGTTCGGTTCTAGAGGGTGGTGTAGCAAATAGGTGATGATTGCGTGAACGCAGGAAATTGTCAGGTACAAAGAATGAAAGTTTACTCAGTAATACAGGGCATGGAATTTATTTCTTTTAATAGCTGGAAGATAAATTTCATAAGAGCAACTTCTTTTCTGAGTTGCCAGGAAAGTTATAATACCCAAGAGGAAATCGGTAGGAAGTAGAAAGGGGAAGTAACCATACTGTCTCATATACATACATCGAAGAAACGTCTATAGCACACGTTTAATCGTCAAGCTGTACGATTGTGCTGTGCCGCCACGATTATGCTATACCGCTGCTGTGGCTTCGCATTGGCTCCAAATAATGGAGCCGGATTCTAATCAGCTCTGCACCAATGAAGTGTACTGCAGATGATATAGATTGAAAACCTTTGAATTATTTAACATGAATCCAACTTTATTAAATAAATATTTGTTTGCTATATCCGCCACTTGTCCACGAAACGTCAATGGCGAATCAAATGTGACTTCCAAATCAACGACCTCATACTGACGATGCAGTGGGATTCCGCTGACCGTGTATTCGTGTTTAATGGGAGCGCGTGCTCGGCTGGAACTCCCTATTGAATATTTGCTTGTATTAAGCCGTAAGTCGCTTGCTGCACCTCACACAAAGACGGCGCTGATGTCATGGTGCAATCATTCGCCATCTGCTGCATCCTTGGCGACAGTAAAAAGTTTCATGTCGTCCGCGAATAACAAACAACGCGCAGTTTTCATCGCGAGACCAATATCGTTTACCAGAACCGTGTAGTAGAGACCCGACATTTGAACGCTGACTCACTTTCGATCGTGTAAAGTAAGTCTCGGATGTAAAGTTGCCCACTCGTATATATTGTTTCAAGATACGAAGAGAAAAATCGTAAAAGTGGACCGGAGAACCCTCCACGTTAAGGCGATTTGATAAGATATCGTTATCTACACGATCGAAAGCTTTCTGGTAGTCAAAATATTCAACATCTACTTGACATCCGGGGTCAACATGATAGGAACATAACCAAGGAAACGTAAAAGGTTTGTGACCACCGAACGTCCGGACCGAAACCCCCGCTACTCATCACAGATTTGACCTCTGTAGCTCGAATGTATGTTGAGATATAAACATTTGTATAAAATACATCGGGTGCATTATTTTTACACATATATTTACACATTATTAATTGCATATGGCGGGGTTATTATTGTTGAGTGTATAAGCGATAATACTTTAGAGAATATTGATCAAAATATATCATGTTTGCCTAATTACTTATTGCTAATCAAACAACGGATACATTTTGCTTTCTTTCTCAACATATTTTTCTAAGTCATTGTCTTTCCAACGACAAAACCTGAGAAAAACAACGTGATTTAAACAGGTGCTTAATACTGAATTTTATAACTAAACTACTAGTTTTTACCCCACTATATTGTCGTAGACATTGCTTTAAATAATGTACAGCGTACACATGAATTTGTAACTCATCCTCCTGTAAGCTCATTAATACCTCGCACTACGCGGTTTCTGCACACAATTGGCGCATATAGACATATAAGCGTAAACAGTGTTTCCATTAAAATATTTACAAATATTAATATTATGTCTCATAATGTAAGTATATGTATATAATGCCCAGTTTATATTTAACAAACATAATAAGTATTCCTTTTTGAAATATAAAGTTATTTTTACAGTTAGTCACTTGTATGGAGTTTATACGAACATTTTACAAACTTAACTACATGGTATAAGTTGATCGACTATTACATATAATGTAACAGGTCCCACTTAGCTCGGATTATTTTCCTTTTAATATCGGGAATCTATATATCTTTTAATATTTATTTTAATATATTTATGTACATCTATTGTGAATAATTCCGTATATTCAAAAACATCCGTCCAACTGATAGGGATTGGGACAGTGGTACTAACAAAAATAACTACTTTAAAGCTTAATATTTCGTAAACGGATACCTGTATTGAAAAACCACATGTCATACTCACAATACTTTAGACACATAATTCATAATGAGACATTAAAAATTCACATCTATTTTATATGTAGGGGACGTACTCTAAGAACCTTTATAGAAGTTTTTATTTGATTACTTTGTAGCCCATATGTGTAGCCGTGCCATATGAAAAGGAACAAAATTGTTTTCTTAAATTTTATATGTACCGTGTGGGTTATCATTTGAAAGGGCTGTTGTAAAGAACACAAAATTTTTATTTTATAATTTTAAATAACAAATTTATTGAGACATTTTTAAAAATGTATATAAAAATGGTACAAAGTTACTTTCACGGCCCGCCTCCCACATTTTCGAAAGTACTCGACCAAAAATCGTGAAAAGAACAGGATTAATAAAATAAAACAAAAAATTACAAAAAAGCTATAGCGATTACCTTAGATCTTATAAGTTTTTGAATTTGCACCATGTTTTTACGCCTGTGTAACACGTAGTAGGCAACATATCGCGAAGTAGGTAACATATCGTAGTAGGCAACATATCGCGAAGAAATTACTATTTGCCAATAGTTTAATAGAAGCGTTGTGCCCCATTAACGTTTATATGTGCAAAAATATGGACGGACTCTCGTAGTACAAGTTCTAGTCTGGCTTGACGGCTTTATTAAATGCAAAACTGAATCCGGAGCACAAGCTTTAACAGCTTTCTCGTCACAATGTCGGTTTTCGAGGTTTAACTAAATTTTATAATTCTTCGAAGGCTTCGTGATTTAATCACAAGTATATACGGAAATGGTCATCATCACGAGATTCTATCAGCTTCACCTGACTGAATTTTTGCCTAGCTCTTTCTTTACGCAGTGGCATTGATGTCCCAGCTGCAGCTGTAATTTTCGCACGCTTTGTTAAAAACTGAAGGCATGACATCCGTACGCACTACGTGTTGTATAGTTTCAGCTATTGTTAGATCCGACTGTCAGTCGCGTCAAACGAATTTAGTCCGAGGATTTAGTTCACCAAACCAAATGTGACGGTCTGCTAACAACATATGTAGTGTCACAGTATTTCCCGGATAAGGAATTTGTTTTCACGCAAATAGAGTGAGGGTGAACTTTTTTCGTACGCATAATCGAGCAGGGTATTATTGAAAAGTTACTTAAAATGAAAGTGAATTTTCTTTTACCATTTTTCGTTTTGAGTCCCGTTTTTGAAATCTAATTTTAAGCTATGAGCTACATTTCTAATTTTTCAGCTATGTGCTAAAGAAATGTTTAAAAATTCTAGACACTGGTATTTGATTAGAATTTACAAATAAAATTATTTCGATTAACTTGCAACAATAATTTCAGATATTGACAACTACGAAACCGTACTTCACTTGGCTGGTTTTAAAATTTGCTTGCAGATAAACATATTTTTTTTAGTATAAATATCAAATGCGTCCTCTTCAACGCATAATAATGTGTGCTGCACTCGAACGCGTAAAACGTATATATGCACACAAAAATACGCTCTACAAGAGATGCGCCGCTGCGTTTGGTCGCTGCGTTGCCGCGTTGAGGATCGCCTGTAGTATGCGATGATTCGTACAAAATATATGAAAGTGATCAATAAGTACTTTAATTTCTTTGCCTTAGAATAATGAGTACCCCTGAAGGCGAGAACACGCGCGATAATGTGTCCAAAAAACAACGCATAAAATGCATAGTATCAAAACACGGCTGTCGGTGCAATTTAAGATACAGCTCTGAAAGGTTACGCGACGATATAGCTTAAAACGCCGGCTTGTGCTATTCCCATCTGCAAAAATATCACTGGACTGCAAAAGAAACAAATGGGGATTACTTTTCGTATGTAAAAATTACTACTTAATTTCATTTTCAATTAACTATGCAATTGTAAATATCGAAGTAGATTATTATCAACAGAAGCGCGCCATTTTTACTGGTGTTGTCACCTCTTAAAAAATTGTTTACCCAAATTAAAACATCGTAATTGCTCGAAACTGAAAAATGTAAAATTTAATCAGTTAAAAATCGGGATTTGGGAAATTGATGTAACATTTAAAATTTCCGTTGTCATATTCAATTTTAAAATATTTTACCTACACATATAATACAATTGTAACAGAGTAAATTATGCACATTGAAAATATTTAAAAAAAATATTGAGTTAGCGTATAGAATGGTTTAAAAACTTTTTTATAATTTTTGTCTCTGTATGTTAATTTGTGCGGGTATCACGCAAAATCTACTGTACGAATTTTGATGAAATTTGGTATGGTAACACAGTATATAGGAGCAACATATAAGAGAAAAAAAATTTTTTTTTTTCCATTTTACTCGCGAATGCAGGCAGATTGGAATATATAATCATTGTGTGTAGGATTACAGAGACGCGCGAAAGAAATGAATTTTACATTCATTCATTTTCGCCATGTTAAATTTTATCACGACACTGAACGCTAATTAACATAAATTATTTTTTCGTCCTATTTTGAATGTCTTTAGTATGGGACCGATTATTTTCTAATTTTGTTTGCAGGTTGTTTAACCTCTCTTTTTACTTTAAGACACTAAGCTAATTTCTTTCTTCCTGTATTAACAAAACAATATTCATTTGCATATGTAACAAAAAAATTTGTAAAAACACACAAACGCGCACACGCACAGGCGCGCGCGCACACATGTACACAAATATTTAATGATAATGTATTTTAATAGTCATTTTAATTAATAAAATGGTAAAATGTGACATAAAGTTTTTAAATAATTTTAACCTAAATACTTTGGCCATTGATTGTGGTCAGAATAAACATTTTAGAAATTTAATACGACGGCCTTAATAATACTTCGTATAAGCTAAGCCATGACTATATAAATCGATGCAAATGTTATCGTACTGCTGCAAGCAAATATATTTATATGCGTCGATTTTCTGAAGTTGGTGGGTAAATTTATTCTGCTGGTAACACCGTGCGCGTTAGGAGGGGGCGCTATTAGGCGGAGTGTGGTGTGCGTATGCGCCTTCTGGATTAGTCTATATTTTAATACTTATGCATTAATAGTTTTGATACGTTGAGGTGCGGCCCGCCTATATATGCGCCAGACTTAAGCACTAAATACACGTGTCAGTTTGGTTGTCCGAGCCACCACGACCCCGACAAAATTGTAACGTATATGGGAATGTTATCCAACTATTATTACTATTATTATAGCGACAATTGTTTAGTTGGTTCCGATAAACAGTCAACTAGTTACAAACAGCAACAAGTTGTACCGTTGTGTAACGCGGTTGCCCAAAAAACTATTGACATTCGTGTCGGAGCGATCGCAGAGAGCAGTCGTTTTTATTATTTGCGTGCGCTTCCAGATGCTTAAAGAAAATAGCAGACGACGAGAAATAAATTGATGCATTGCAGCACGAAATATATGTTTAGTATTCTGGAAAATTATAGCACTTTTATATTTTCCAACGGCCTTTCCAATATCAGTTAAAGCTACTCTAGCTTTTAAGAATTCTAAAACTATTCATTTTAGAATTGTACGTAAGATCATTTTAGCGACATCGCTAAAGAGGTCCAAAATTGTTTTCAAAAATAAAAGCACCGGGATTTTTTTCCTTGTACCTTGTAGATATCAGTTTAAAGAACAAATTATAAAAACTCTAAAATTATTTTTTCAGAATTATTTGTAAGACAGTTCAAAAGGTCTTTTTGAAAATGTCCACAAAAATATTTCGCTGTTAAAAAAAGATACACCAGGCAATTTGTTTGCCGGGTGAAAAATAATATCGTTATTCTTAAATGATTTAGTAATAGTACTATGTATCCTTAAATCGTTATATATGCCAATGTTTGTACGGTACCCTCGTAGCGCGTGTCCTACTCGTACGTTTATTTCTTGTAATTGTGTAGACACTTAAACTATTCCTTTTTTTTCCAAAACTAATTTTGAAAGCGACGGAGCCATCAGAATGCGTCAATCACTGCCCGAAGTAAAGACAATACTCACGAGTAGAGGTGAACCGTATTTATTTTCAACGGTAAAAATACTCGATATCTCACATCAAAATACGTACTTGGTGTGCGAAATAAAAAATACTTGGTACCGTTAATACTTGTAATCGTATGACCGATCGGACGTTCGTACAATGGTTACTTTATGGTCGGGCTGCGTCATAACCCTACCCCTCTTTGGCTAGCTATAGCTATTTCATTCACTCATATCGTACTCAGGTTTTCTCGCTCTTTCATATTTAAAACATATAAAATAAAGGACAAACTGAATATTTAAATACTCGTAAGTCGTAATACTTTTGAAGTATGTAATACGAGTATGTCAAATATACTCGTATACTCGTTTAACTCATTACGTTAAGTATTGCTTCACACTTTACCGATCGCTGACAAATATTTGCTCAATACGACAAGTAAGAGTATTTTAAAATAAGGATTTTAAGTACAATACTCTTTTCGTCTAATGATTCTACGTATTTCTGTTGGCACAGTTGAGCGTAATTACTTTGTAGTGTAAATATTGTTAATATTTAGTGTATATACAATATTTAATCATTTGTTTATTGTTGTAATTATTTTTAACAAAAAATAGAATTTGTTTAATACATTTTAACCATCATAAATCAATTTTATTCTATACGATCATAATTTTTAAAATTGTATTTATAATAATTTTTATGTACTTAATTAATATAAAAATCATCTAACTTTAATAACAAATTTTTAATATATATATATATCGTCAAGATTTATATAAATAACTTTAAATTCTTTATAAGTAAAAATAATCTAATTACAATACTTTTTCCCCAACGATAAAGTTGTGCTTGCATTTGATAATAATATACATTGTTATTTTTTAATACTAAACTATTGGTTGAGTCATACTCCAGATATGGAACCATTACAGGGTTAATCATCATTCCACTACTACTATAAAGGCACTTTATTAAAATAAGTGTGTCTGAACCTAGAAGAGCATCAGGGGAAGTATTTAAATAAGGCCTCTCTTTCGATAAAATAAATAAATAAACCACACTTCTTGATTTTAAAACCCAGCCATTCTTTAAGTTGTCCTAAAGCAATAGGCTCATTACAAATGTCATATTAAACAGTTTTTGATAAAAAAGATCCTCTATTTAATAATATTTTGATAAAATTATTTTGATTTTTGGCTTGGAAATAGCAACTTGAGTGAAAATTGCTGGCTGTAATATGCACTCTGCAATGTTGTATCCAGCTGTCCACGTGTTTCTCTTTCTATAGTATTAATTTTCCGGTCTGATACGTCTATGTGATTAAGGTATTTCAATAGAGTCTATTGGGTTATAAAATGTGTAATTACGGTCATTACATATAGCATGCGGGTTTGCTGGCAGTAAGATCTGCTTTAAAGACATTGTTGGTAGCACAAAATTTATTGTTAAATTTCTAATATAAGTGTTATAATTTTTTTTGTCAAATTGTTCCATACAATACAAGGAGATTACTTTTTTTTAATTTTGCATCGTGTAGGAAGATTCGAACATTTTATAAGTGAAGAGTTACACTTTTATTTGGCCTATGGAATGATTGTATCTTTTGTGTGGGTACTTCATGGATTTTAATCACATTTTTCCCTCAACATATTTTCAACAGCGAGAAGAACAACACCAACATGTTTATAATGGGCTTGAGGGCCACCACCAGGAGTGCATTCACAAATGGTTCTTTCAATATTATCACTGCTCAATTTAACATTGACTTCATATTGTGTGTTCTTCATCGTTGCTCTGCAATACCTAAATGAGATGATTAAAAACAAAATTAGGACTTCTAAGTACACAAGAAAATTCTGATAACATTAAGTTACATGAACAGAGCATAGTTTGACGCTTTATTTTCTAAGAAAAATAAGCTTTTATGTAATAATTTCACAGATATCTCAATCTCTAAATTCATCAACAATTTAAGTATTATCTCCAAATTATAATATTGGCTACAGTAGAACTGCACATTCTAAATATTCTACTTGTTTATCTTTCACAAATCTAAAGTTTGCATCATAGGCACATATATAATTAATGTAATTGTTCGAACTCAGTTAATTCAATTTAAGTAATTGTGGTGGCTAATGTTAAGATAGTGGTAAAAATTGGAAATATAAAAGTTTCCAACATTTATCATGTTTTAAAATTTAAGTAAAAAGAACGTAGCCATGCTTAACCGAAGTTACTTTACAACTACCTCAGTATTCTACCTTTAGACCATAATATTTGTATAAGTTCTCCTATGCAATATAATAGCTTAGTTAGTTTTCAATTTTATTTTAAATAAAAATTCTTACAAAATAAGTTCACAACATATCTTTGAATGTATCAATGTATCGTCAATAACATACATTTACCCAAATTCCAATTCTGTATATAAATTGAAGTACCTGAAATGGTAAATATGGCAGGGATGGTGAACACATTCGCTCTTGTTTTTGGATTGTGGCCCTTAATATGTTTACATGTAAGCATTTTAAAGTATTACTCCTGCAGACCTTAAATGTGATAAAAATTTGTGCAAAATATGATTTAAACACTGATATATTTATTAAATTCTCCTTATCCTCCTAGAACTTTTACAAACTTGTCTACTTAATTCTTGGTTTTAAAAATATTAACTTTGTTTTTACAGCGTGTACATTTGCAGTTCACTTAAAATAAAGCAAACCCAAGTTAAATAATTTATAATTTGAAATGTTTTTCTCTTGTGGCCTATTTTTTATACATTACCATAAGTACTTATGTATTTAATTATAATTTTAATTAATTTATAGATTTCAAGATATTACTTTTGTCTATGTAACTAATTTTCGTTTTTTCTCTTAAATAAATGTTTATAGCATTTATTAATTATCCTCAATAACCAAGTAACTCAATAATAATTCAAGGCCATTTGAATTAAACTTAAACAGGGTATTTTTCAATTTTCCTATTAGCGGTGGCGTTTGTGATGTCACTTTATAATATCATGTGGATCACCATCCCCTGATAGGCCGAGGTGAACATTGATATGTGTAAATTTATGTAAATTTATGTAATCTGGCTATTATACAATTATTCACAAGTATCTACATTTTAGCAGTCAATTTATGAAATTATATTTTATTCCATTTCAATTATTTTAATTTAAATAAACGCATTTCTGTGAAACTACTTAAATCAACACATTAGAAATCATTTTTTTGATTAATCTTTAGGTTTTTTATTCTTTAATTGAAACAAAAAACTTGATCAATAAATTTTAATATCAGCTTCAACCCATTTAATTATTTATTCCAATAAAAAATTTTTTATTTCATATTAATAATAATTTACGTTTAATATTTCAGATCTTACCAAGTTGGTATTACACTTGGCCCAACGCAGAAGTCCTGGTAATTCAAAAACATTGAAGACTCTTCGATTTAACCTTTTATTTGAGTTTTCTTTGATCCAACATCATTTAACAAAATGCTTTTAACAGTGACATGCTAATGGCGTACTTAAATCTGGTAAGTTGGATTATGTAATTTTTAAATTCTTAGAAATTAAAAAGCATATATCACAAACAGCATTTAATTGCCATCCTGTTGCAAATTACGAAGAAAAATGTAATGAAGATTTTTAAATTGCATTTGATTTAGAGCTATGAATTAAAATTTCTTTAGTTCGTAATTGCCATTTATAGCATTACCTATGTCATTCAGATAGCACTGGAATAGTTTATAATTGGCTAAAATAAAAACAATAGATACAGTGATATCCACACATTCACACTCTAAAAGATAAAATTACTATGAATATTTTTTATAGAAATTAAAAGAATGAGAATATACTTATAAAGTAAATCTCTTATTAATGATCATATAAAGCAATTGCATATAAAGCAGTCTCTTATTGATAACCTTGAACCACATCTCAATTATGAAATATAATATTTTATCATTGCTGTAATAAAAGTAGCTATAACTAATACGTTTCACAAATAAATTAGTGTAGTAAGTTCATTCATATACTTTAGAAAAGAGACGTTTTCTGATTTCTGGAGATATAAATTTGAGAATTTTTTTAGATAAATACCATTACCGATAAATAAAAAATTTGAATATAATAACATTATTGTTTTTGCTACAATTGACAGTTGCATTGCTATTTCATATAATAGTAAAATATGATATATTTATTAATATAAGCCATGGTCGGTGTAATAAATTAATAATTAAATACAAACTTTCAAATAGGTTGCTACAACTTACTGAGCTGGGTTAATGAGCTTTAATAAAATATTATATTGCATAATGGAAATAGCAGTCTGTGATAAAAATATGACGGGAATATAATTTTGTACACAAAAATTAAAACAATTATCAAAATCAATCTATATCTTTAGAATTATTATTCTATTGTAAAATGGAACCATCATTTGAGTCGTAACTTTCTTATAAAATTACTAATTTACCTATGACTTAGCTTGCTAAGTCAACATATTCTCCAACCAGATAAAATAACTTGGTATCTTATTTTAAACTTTAAGCTGAACAGTGCCGACAATTTTTTAATTTTTAGGCTTATGCACTCGATGCTAATTGCGTGAAACTGTACTTCAAATCCCATGGGGAATATTCGATAAAACGAAAGGAGCTTTTTAAGTATCATTAGAGAGAAAATTTTATTATAATTTTTTTTTAGTTATTCATGGTCCTCTAATAAACAGACAGATGGCAAAAAAATAAGTTGTTGACAGAAAAACAAATAAAAATAAGTTGTTTTGGCCTCTACTTGTTCTCAAATGCGACCAGGATCCAAAATTTTAAACAAATATTCCATGTACAATGTAACACCCCCCTCCCCCCCCTCCCCTGAACGACTTTATGCATTAATATCAGTGGTAGTAAAAATAGAAATTAGGTAATAGAAAATTTTATTACAAATAATTTTGTATCTTCCACGTTTTGTGACAGGGTTTCATGGCCAAACATCAAAAATGGGATCCTTATAAGTCATCATATCCGTCTCTCACTTTGTCCATCCTTATATTATGGTATCATAACACAGGAGACAGGAGATTTTAAGGATTTTTCTCCTAGAACCCATTCAGTGGAGTGTCATGAGGTAGATTAAGTTTTCAAAGCCTATTACAGTATTTGTCAATTTCTCTTCAACCGTTTCATTTTTAACTCCATATTAAAAATAAGCAAGATGACGGCACTTAATAAGTGTTAAAACATAGTATTATTTCGACCAGCTTGGGCTAAGAATAAAGGAAGATACATCTTTAAGTTTGTGGAATTGGTAATTAGTTCATTAGTGAGGGTGATGGACTTGTAATGAGTTCAGTGACTCATTGTTAGGATAAATAGCAAGTTTTATCTTAATCGGGCCATTAGTCTTTGAACTGTTGTTGACCAAGCAACTCAATTGGGAAGGAAGTGAGAAATATGGAGAAAATCGAATACTGCACTATTATAAAGTTCCTTGCCAAGTAAGGAAAGTCCACACCGGAAGTGATGGCATAGATTTAGGGGGACTCTTGTCCAGAAAAAACCATGATTTATGAGTGACCATGATTTACAATATCTTTAAACAAGGCAGGGACTCACTTGGAAAGAAAAAGATGTACAGTTTTCTTTCAAGTTGACTTCTATATTACATATATAATTAGTTCAAAGTTGCTTATTTAATATTTGACTTTATTTCGGAGTGAAGTAAACATTATTCTTTTAAACAGAACTTAAGCACAATTTTAGTCATGTCCAGAAAAAACCATGATTTATGAGTGGTACAATATCTTTAAACAAGGCAGGGACTCACTTGGAGAGAAAAAGAAGTAATATTGTGAAAAAATAATTTAGTAGGATGTTAAAAAATTATTTTTTTTATTTTCAGTTTCCAATAGGAATTTCTCTAGCCACCAGAGTGAAGCAAATGAAAATATGCCATTCCGAATGGAGTTTCTTACTTGAGTCGGCGGCTTCAAGAAGTATGGCGACCAAATGCTAACATATTCGCTTTGCAAGGCAAGGTTCAACCTACACCAGTGGCAATGCAGTTATAAAGATGACAATTCGAAATTTCTATGAAATAAGAGAAGTTGCTCACCGAAAAAAATAATCAAAGCAGCAGCGGATGGTTCTTTCAATTCGTTACTTTAGATCATGGAAACTTCATAAACTGACTGACAACGAAAAACGAATAGAAACTGTTTAAATTCAAATTTTTTAAACTATGTTAAAATTTATATTATTTCGAATTGAATATCAAATATAGTGTCAATTTCGTACTTAAAAGTTAAAATAGGATAGTTATATTTATGAAGCCTGTTTAAAAATCTGTCAAAGAACAGGTAAAAACCAAATGGAAGGAAAATGTCAAACTAAATGTTTGTCTGTATGAAAGAAATGTTTAGTTTCATTCAAATTGACTAAATAAGTCTTATCTTGATTCAATATTATCAGCTTTTACTTACTATCATATATAGGTAATAATAAACATTATAATACACATATATGTAATTTATGTAATTTAACATTAAACTAAGTGAACATTATTAACTAATTCATTAATTAACTATAAAAAATTAATGTGATAACTATTTACTAAGTAAAGGGAGAAGTGAGTTTACTCTATCAGGCCTTTGCTTATATCTCAAAGCCTACAAGAGGAAGATTTGGGAAAGTCACACATACCAACAAATTAATTACTAATTATTTTGATTATATCAAAAATCTACATCAGAATAGTTATCCATGGAAACATCATTTAAATTAATAATGATAGGTTGTGGTTCTCAAGTCTTCGTCTTGTAGGGCTTCTATATATCAAACTAATTTTCTTTGGACACATTTGCAGTGGCCTGATGGAGTAATTTCTCGAAATCTGCAGTTTTAAATGTGTTGTCCTTCATTACCACTTCTCCCTTTACTTGCGTCCGACCAATTGTATAGGGTTATATTTGCAGTGATAAGGCGGCAAATGGACAACTTCATGACCATGTTGGTTTGACAAACGGTCTAAATAATAAACCTTTTCAGGTTTATAGCAATGTAAGGTACATTGGTATAAACCTGAAAAGGTTACAAATTTATGCTTTTAGATCAGCGTTTGAATATGTAATTTTGTTGTCATAAAGCCACTTTCATATTTCGTCTATCCTAGACATCAATGTAGGTGCTCGATGAATTTGCTGTGAGTGGTAATTGGCATTAACCACATTGATTACAGATGGCTCTTGCAAGCTCAATAGCTGAAACCACTCAGTAAACCCTTCAGTGTTCATTTCAGAATTGCAGTCTTTTGATGATGCCTTGCTTATGGCATTACGGGGATGTGTTCCGAATTCTGATTCCCGAAATGTTCTCGTGCATCACGGGGAATTGATCTTTAGTTGGTATTGATTAAACCCAGTCTGGGAAAAACCCGTCCCTTGAAGTCGTCAGCCAGCCCAGGGACGGTAAAAACCCAGACCCTACTGACCCAGCGAGTGGCACAACGTCCACATGCCCAACCACAGCCTAGTTAGGCCCGGCCTAAGACCTACTTCTCCTCCTCCTTCAGGGTGCAGTTCCCTACGGTAGCCTGTCAGGCTGTTGAACGAAGTTCAATTTGTGTCCGAACCCGGCAAAACCCTCGTTGCGATCGAGGCAAGCTCTACCGACGACAGTCCCATCTCTCTTAGACCTTTGGCCGACTTCCCGGACCAGACACCCCTCCAAGACAGGGTGCAGCTGGTTCCATGCACCCTTTCTAGCGCGAGACTCTTTTTGATCTGCTCAACCAGGTCAGGGTGGTCCAAATATTTGCTGACCTTTTCTTTATGGGAGCGATCTAGTGGTCTCGAGCCCGTGATCACCTGTGCGTCAAGGAGTATTGCACGTCCCTGTTTCGTGCAAACGAGGTCCGGTTTCCGGAGCCCACGGTCCGTGTTATAATGAGGTTCCCTCAGGACCTCCCATCCCTTCCTTCCGAGTGTACCTTCTAGATATCGAACCACTGCGTCGTGTCTACGGATACGGCCTCCGTGTGTCGGCCAACAGGACTGGATAATGTAAGCAGTAGTTTCACTGTTCCCGCATCCAGCCCTGCATGCGGTCGGCATGTTCTCCCTTCTACCCCATGAATTTCTAACTCGCGAGGGAAGGGCGTTAATGTGAACATGCACGTATTGCACGAAGTCCCTCCCCCTGATGCCGCCAGCTCCTGAAGAGAGCCAACGGCTCGACACACCGCACTTCGGTTTCTCGGTGAGTTCGCGGCCATCCACCGAAGCGTATAGCCGCTTTCTCCAGAAACTCCTACCTAGCCTCAACCTGTGTTTATCGGTAACTCGGTCGTCGGGTTCTCGGATCGACTCTTGTACACCGGTATGCCGCCTGTGCTGCTCCGAAGTTGGAGTGCGCAAGGCGCTCCAAACGCCTTGTAATGAGGTCCGGAAGAGCGGTATATAGGGACGGCACTCCCAGTCCCCCGTCGTGTCCTTCGGAAGCCTCAACCACGTCCGAACATGCCTTTGGAGCGAGATGTCGAGTTCGAGAAGCCCGAGATATTTACTAGTACGAGGGCATACATATATCTCGGGATCAGGAAGGTACAAAGGACGAAGAGCTTTTGCTGCGGCTTTAGAGGCGCACGGCCTATGCGCATCAGCGCTTCGCCCATTTCGATCTCTACCGTTCTCACTCCAGAAGCCTCGTATTACATCCCTAAGTACCTGAATCTTTCGGTACAACCAAGTTGCTGCAACCACTTAGTCTCGAGCCGGAAAGTCCGGCTTTCGACATAGTGGTGTTTGCGGCGTTTGCGGTCAGGAACCATCGACAGGACCGCAGACTTGGGGGGATTCGATACGAGTCCCATTTTTCCAGCAGCTATCTCAACCTCACGAAGGGCCCTCTTCATACCCGCGGTACTTGATGTAACCAGTACCAAGTCGTCAGCAAACGACAGGGCCGTGACATGCTCGCCCGCTAGCCAAAAGCCGACTTCCCTTGGTACTGCCGCGAGTATCTCCTCCATGACCAGGTTAAAAAGCACCGGCGAGAGGGGATCGCCTTGGCGTACACCCCGCCGTACCGGGTGCCTCTCGCTCCTCCTTCCTTTTACGTCGAAGACTATTTCAGATTCGGCGTAACCCCGAGTCAAATAGCCCAAGAAATTCTGCGACAGCCCCTTCCTTCGCACACTTTCCACGATCGCCCTATGGGAGACTGTGTCAAATGCTTTCGCGAAGTCAAGGACCGCCACATGAATCTCCATTAAGCCGTGCCTAGATTCCCACAGAAGGGCGTTCAGAACAGCTACGTTTTCGGCGCAACCCTCTGCGGCAATGAAGCCCCTCTGTCTCTCGTCCAGCATGACATCGCTATTGACTCTAGTCGCGAGTATTCGGTGCAGCTGTTGGAGTCCTATCGCACCGATTATAATCGGGCGATAATCCGCCCACTGTCCGCGCACCGTCCACTCGCTTGGGTACGAAGGTTGTGCGAGAGCCCTTCCACACGGACTGGATATGGCCAGTCCGAAGAACGACATTGAACACTAGCGCCCGCTTTACGGCAGGGATGGCCTCCCAGGCCTTCTGGCTTACACCATCAGGTCCCGGGGCGGTATCCTTCGGCCCGGTTGATGCCAGTACTTCCTCTACCGTAACTGGTCGCCACACTTGAGGAGTACTGGGGTGTCTCCCTTGTACTCAGCTTTACGGCGATCACCTTTGACGGCCTCCAGGCTCCGGTCGGGTATGACCTTGAGCAACTCCTGGTTCACAAACCGTTTACCAAGAGCCCCAATCCTGGCCTCCTCCTACGCCATTAAGCGAAGCTCCTCGTCGCTCCATCGCACCTTCACTCGCGGCGGAGCCGCCTGCGCATTGGACGATACCAGGTGCGCTCGTCTCCGATGCACTCCGAGACCGGTTTTTGTAGCGAAGGCTCGCTCATATTCCGGACACGGGAACTCTCCAGCATCGGCTGAGGGGACAATGTCCGTGCCCCCCCCTATCGTTTCCGTTGGGTTCCTCGGCCGGAGGCCACCGCAACCGAGGACGACCTTGGTCATTATCTTTGCTTTTAGGAACCCATTAGATGAGATATGTGCGGTTGGTATGGGTGGTTGGCCCGCACACCCATTTTACACCCCTCTGTTGCCCCTTTTACAAGGCCCTCTTGCCGCTGGATGGTTGGAGGGATTTAAGAGGGAGACAAGGGGTCCCATTTGCAACTATGAACCCCCCCGCCCGGCAACACCGGTGGATTCCAAGCACCATTATTAGCAATTGCTCTCGATAACTCGGTAGGTTAGCCATTTGACAATCCATTCTGCTAGGATCTGCCCTGCAAAAACAGGGTCGACCCCATGCCAGTGAGAAGCACTTTAATACGAAATTGGAAACCTCACACCAGCCAACCTATAGGGCCGCTTCCGTTCGTAGGGGCGCACATTATCCATATTTCCCGCTCAAGTGGATCTGGTGCCCCCCCCCGCTCAAATTTCTTTACAACGGATTTCATAAGTCGAGGCGCCGCTTCTCGGCTGGATTCAGGAGTTGGGAAGAAGATGTGCATGTGTCACTGCTCCCTCGTTGACACGTTTACCCTAATGCGGCTGAAATTCCCTGAGTTCCTTACCAAATAGCAATTTATCCGGTCCATTCCGAACCGGGTGCACAACCGCACTCTCTTAGACTTAGCTTTCACATCGGTCGTAAGAGGGAACTGGCTTTGGAGTATGCGTCTGAAGGTTATCTTCCCCTTTGAGTCATTCATTCAGGGTCAAGGCCTCGGCATGACTCCCCCGTGGAGAATGCTGATATGGAGGCACTGGTTTTTTATTTGTGACTTTAGGTTATTTTCCCTATTCCGAGAGTGGAATTATAAATTTAGAATGGACCAACACGTTTCCCCTCTGTCACGCCCTAGAAACCCGTGATCTGGGGTCCGCATGTCTGTACTGTGTCACGGTGTTAAAAACTTATTACGATTTTGCACATATGACAGGCTCAAGCTTGGATCACAAAGAGCCATTAGAGTTATGATACCCCCTCTATTCTACCATCTTTCTCACTTAGACCACGAGAGGGAGATATTTCATATCGCCACCACCAGTGCCCAACTTTGACCTGCTTTCCGGTTAATATGTCCATTAAGTTTTGCCACTCTCCAAGGGAGTGACGTGGCTCTCATTACATGTAACAAGTGAGTTGGTTATAATGAAGTAAGTGGTCATTGAACGGCGAACCTTTGTGTTCTCTTGCACTCCCGGAGGGCCAAAGGTCAAAATTACTCCCACTCCTGCTCTTTACCCGCTTACAAATTTTGTATCTGTCCCAAAAAAGAAAAATCTAGATACTGTATGTAGGTACTATAGATAAGTTTCTTTAGATTTTGCTGTATTACTTCATAACTCTATGATTTTAGAAAATTCTTAGGTATAGAAAGATGTTTGTCACCAATGAAATTAAATATTGCTGCTGCTAATATTGTAGAACTAATTTCTTGATATTGCAGAACCATTGCTTTTGTTGCTGAATATTCTGAACTTCGGTAGTTTCAACAGAACTGCAAAATTCAAATGAAAAAAGAAAATTATTTGAAATTTGTCCTACAGCTGAAGGAAATAAACATTTTTCAGAGAATTTTCAGATTTCTATATAAATATATGTTTCTAAGATTCAGATTCAGATTCATTTCAGAGAGGAAATTCTCAAATTAATGGTCTAAAAATTAAAATCTATTCTCCTCTCACTGAATTTCTGAAATTTATGTAAAATATATAATTTTTCTTATAATTATTGACGGGAAGGTTCCAAATATAATATAAGTTTGTTTTTTATTATTAATTATCAATATATTTCAAATAAAACGGTATATTTTTAGAATATAATACCTTATTCAATTTACATTATTAAATATTAGTATATTTCTTTATGTATTTTGATTAAAATAAATTTTCAAAAATTGTTTTTTTTCTTTATTTTCATAAATTTTATAAACAGAAAACGAAATTATGTGCAAAATTATTTCTCTGGCTTAACTCTTTCTTTATAGCAACACTTGGGTGATCGTTGCTAATGACAATTATTACTCCTATTTTCCCGATGGCCAAGAAATAATAAAATTAACAAAATTAGTATAAATTGTTTACAAAAACCTTTCTTTAAATATATTAACCCTCACTTGCTCTTGATTAAATATGAATTTGTCCCATCATGATTCAATGACTTAAAAAAATTATTTACCATTTGACTTGTAACCTTAATTAAAGCATTTTTCCGGCTATCTGAGATTCTAATGAGCATATGGAAAATGCATTTCTTGTGGTTTCAGACTAA
The DNA here is from genome assembly GCA_039881145.1 of Druceiella hillmani. Classification (NCBI taxonomy): domain Eukaryota; kingdom Metazoa; phylum Arthropoda; class Insecta; order Lepidoptera; family Hepialidae; genus Druceiella; species Druceiella hillmani. The sequence goes on along the minus strand of JAYKKI010000145.1, from coordinate 817,415 downwards.
TTGTCAAGTCTTTTATTGTTGGGTAGACTGGGGTCATCTAACCCTTCAGCGGTTCGCTGGTCTGATACTGAGCCCAAATAAAAATCTACAACAACGGTCAGAGGGCGCTATATCAGGTCCAAAGTTCCTTAAAAAAGACGGAACTGTCAGCGTTTATTGTCTTATTTTAGGCTGGATCGTCTACGGGTTAAAGCATTATTAAAAAAAAACTGGTTGTTGTGACTACCTGCAAACCTCCTTCCTCTTGGATGTATGCATGAGTTAGAAAAACATGGAACTCTTTTCAGGTGACCCTGAACCTGGGTTAGTTGAAATCTCATCTGGGGTTTGAAGTATACCTATGTAAAAGTGAAAGACAATTTAAGTTTTCACTATGTTATAAATTCTTATTACAAGTTAATAATTATTTTAAACGTAACAAAATATAAACTTTCACTTGAAACATTTTGCTATAACAAAGCTTGTTAATCAGTCTCAAATACATTCTTGCACTTGTTTCTAGTTTCTGCTTCAAAATTTTTTTACACACTAAATTTTTCTTTCAACATTTTCAATATCAAACCAGCAATGACAAGCCCACGCTACTGATCAAAATATTTCATTTTAAATAAACTGCATAACAATCGAACCAATCACAAGTGTGAACTTTAACTCTGATCAATCACAAATATAATTTTTGATATCGATGCAACGTGCCAGTGGTCGTAAGGTGACTGTTGATCTATGTGCGTGTCGCTATGTCGGACGGACAGAAGAATTTTTATTTTTACATCGCCCTTATCATTATTTTTATGACCCGTTTATAATAATTGACGTCACAAATAACATGACAAGAGTTTTAGTTAGTTTCTTTATTCGTTTATGATTCTTAGAAGTTTTGTCGAGTAACCCTTAGAATGTAATTGCCAATATCTGTGACCTTATATATATGTGCTTGGCGTGTGGAGAACGATTTGACAAAACATATATATTTGTGCTTGATGCTAAAAAGGTTAATTTCTTTTCATCACTTATCACATACCTTCCTTTTCTGATAAAATTGTGGTGCGATGAGGCTCAAACCCTCCAAAATTATCTTGAGCCTCGACATGCCACAACTTTATGAGGTTTCTACACCATCTGTATACCCATTTCATCAATATTGCAAATGTTTTGGAATTCAAAATGGTAGTGAGTGATCCATAACTATTTGCAAGTTATCATAAAATGCTTCAACATTTGTTCAATTAAAGTTGATTGCGAATAATAGGCTTATTACTTGACCACATCTCATAGATAGTTCAGGGTCCCATCCCATGAAAGCCCTTAACCAATCTTCACCAGCTGACTTGTTATCATTCCAGGAACATGGCCTTTTCAAATTGTACATTTTGGTTAATTTAAATGCTACTTTCTGCATCTCTTTTAGGGAAAATCTAAAATAAATGTCGGAGCAAGTATTTGCATAATATCTTTACTTGTGTATCATTGAATGCCCTGTTGTAAAATTTTCATTCATTGAATGCTCTGTTTGTAAGTAGTCCATAATGACTGATAATGCTTCTTCTTCGTTGCAGTTATCAAAATATAAGTAATGGACAAAGTGATTATCTACTTTTCTCAATTGGAATAATACACCTTTTTTTATTCTTCGTCAGCATTCTTATACATGCCAATGTCAATCTTATCATAATTTATCATTTTCGGACGATTTCACGGTGTATAAAAAATTAAACTATACAAAAATGTGATAATATGTAAAAAGGCATTAAATTAAAACATGTTTCAAATTGATCCCACGTAAAATTGTTTCAATTAGCCTTAACTCTAATTTAAATTTTTTTGCCCATCAGAAAAAAAATTTTGTTTTAGGCAGAGAAAAAGCATTATTCTAGAATCGTCCATAGGAACAATATAAACAATGTTCAATCTAGTACTAAATTTTTTACAGATATGCAATAATATTAAAAATATTTACTTTTGGAAATAAAAACACAAGACATATTTAAAAATACACGATCCACTCGAAATTGAATGAGACATTGATCAACATAAAACATAAAACCTCCCTTCACCTCGTGCCCCCACTACTCTCGCCATTTTGAATGTTTACACCTTATGCCAATTGACTCATGTTTCAATCGACCACTGGTCCTTGTTTCAGACTAATCAGGCCTTTGGTATACTTACTATTTTACGTATTGCATTAAGAACACAAACATGCACACAATCTCTTGTGGCAACCATTACTAGAAATATTTGACAAGAGAGTAAATGTTCACTGTAGTTGTCTAGTCAATTTTTTTTTGATGAAGTAACATTACGAAATTGAACAGAAAACATTATTAATTTATTAAAGTTTAATATTCAATGAAATTGATAAGCCTTGGAAAGAACTGTAAATTTGTTTTCGACATGAATATGCTCGATGTAGTAATTCATGGCGTAATAATTTTGTGCTTTAGTTATTTAGTAAGTTACAGTATGATTAACAATATTATAATCGCAACAAAAATAGGAACTGATGAAAACAGTGTTGTAGCTAAAATGAAAATACTGAATAATTAGAAAATAAAATAAAATTGGAAATCATGCAATAGGGTCACCTGATGAATCATGGGCTAAAGAAGAATATTCGTCTCTTGTAAATAATATTTCATTAAACGGTATATATTCTGACCATATTTACAATGTGGTTGTGTAAACTATATATATACGAAATATTGTATAAGTAAAATGGTGAAATATATTATATAAGACGTATACGTTATATAAAAAAACGAATAAATATGAAACTTCATACAAAGGTCACCAAGAAGAGGCGCTTATAATAAGGAACTTGATGAGACAGTTGGCAAGTTTCACCGATCCAAAGATTTATAAGGTGCAAAATATGTCAAGTACACTGGTGAAAATTATAATAAAAACTTTTAAATCTTTATTAACCAAAAATCAGGAAGTCACATAGATGTTATATAGAGCTAGGTTTGTAGATTTCCGACAAAATTAAATTTAACAATACATGAATAAAAAGGACTCAATTATCACTAGTGTCGATGTGTAATATTTAAAAAAACTTAGATTTGATTCATTCAATTTTCTAATTATCACCAGTAAGACATTTCAAACCAATAGGCAATGTATTGTAATATTTAAAAGCAGTATAATTTGCTGTGGTGTGTTAGATTGATCACAATGCATATGGCCTTCGACGATGCGATACATCATTGGGACCCGGGTTCGATTCTCGGCCTTTCATCAAACGGGGCTGGACTGGTGTTATGGTTGGCTGTAAGAGATTGCTCTTGTAACGATAAGTCCGCCATATGTATCACTTCAATACATTAAAGTAGATAGATAATTCAAATTCTTACGACTTATTGTTTTTTTGTAATAAAATCGCCCTATTTCTAAATATTTCTTCATACATCTTTTTACAATTACTATAATTCAATAATATAGAGTTGACAATAAAAGATTTATTAATATTAAAGTGGAGTCTGCACATCATTATTATCACAAATGTTTTTAAGAATATCTTTTGTAGAGACTAGAAGTTTTAATGGGTTCCCAAGATGTTGTTCCATAGTTTATTATCTTCTCAATCAGAGCATGATATGTAATTTTCAAATTTAACAATTTTTCTTTTTATTCATTACTTAACATGCTTTATTTTTAGTACTATAAGTATAGTATTGTATTACATAACGTACTATACCTTTACATAACGTACTTTTTTATCACCTATTTTCTGCTAAATTTTTATTTAACTAGACTTTGTTAAATATATATGTTGTACTAAACTTATTTTATTTTATGTTTTATTGTTTATTTTTATTGTTTGTTTTATTTATTATATCTGTGAAAAATATATAGTAATTAACTTTGTAGGTATTGATATACACAGATCCGCATTATTTTATCAACAAACCGTATTGATAATACAGTATTGTTAATACAGTATTCAACCGAAAGATCGAAAATTGGAGAACAAAATTACATTTAGGCACAGTAAATATTTCGAATAAAAAATAAAAGTGATACTAGCAACGCAATTACTTTCTGGGTCTGTTATAAGAGCTATTCAGTACTGCCGTGATTTTTTTCTCTCATCTCAATATGAGAATTCAGAAACCACTATGCTATTTATTACCCTTGTCAATGATATATTCAATATTTTTAATTCCAGAAAATTTCTTTTCTTCAGCATTTGAAAGACCTTTGCATGCAATTAATTAAAGTTTTGTACAAAATCTATCTAAATTAAACCTATATTAATTAAAGTTTAAGACAAAATCTATCAAATGTACAAATATTTTAAAAATTTAAAATTTGAATATGACACCGTTTTCATAAATTCTATGAGACACTTAGATTTAGTTGGGTTTTAATAAATGCAACAAGTGTAAAATATTTATAGACTACATTCAAAAGACCACTAGCAATTTCTGCATTTTTATGAACTGAAAAAGGTAAAAATTACAAGTGACCTTTTTGAATTTCGTCTATAAATAATACCATCTTCAAATATTTTTCAACTACAAACGATCTAGGCATGCAATTAATCGCAGAAATACAATATATTGTTTCGATAATCTCATTACGTGAGGATCTATTTGTGATTGTATTTTTTAAAAACGAATATAATTAGTTTATACTTGGTACATAAAGTTTATTTAGATAGCATGTTATTCTATTTATAATTAAAGTACTTGAAGAGATCAAAATATTAGATTTGACAATGATAAAGGTCAATAGAATTGCATTGTGTTTAAAATCAATTAAAATATATATTTTTTACATTAAATCTGTTGTTTTTAAATCTGGTGTTTAATTATATATTATCTCCTATATAGAAACACTCAGATTTATATTTCCTCACAATGCATCCATATAATACACCCAAAATACTTAAGGTTAAACAAAGAATAATATAATGCTTGGAAATCCCAAAAAGATTCAATCAATAATTAACTTTTGTGACACGAGTTACTCGTATGGAATTCAATCATCCCCGAAAGCACAAGTAAATAAGTACCAAATAAACCTTAGCCACATGAGTGCTCTTTTCTTTTTATGTTATCGACATCACATCATTAGTAAAAAGTCATTACTAAACTCATACATGTGTACAATTATGCACACAAGGGTAATTCAATTCCTTTATGCAAAAAATGAAGAGTATGTCCATCTACTTGTAATATATTAAGTCTGTGGTTAATGTACACATTTCCATTTTAATCTTTAAGAATGATACATGTCGAAACAACGTTTCCGCAATATGGAAAGCAATGACTAATTTATATAAACTTGTCAAATTATTACAAAAATATCGCTTATAATGAATTTAAATTAATTTGTGTTTATGTTATTTCATTTGTTTTCACCTATACCCCAAATTCACTGCACAGTAAACAAATAGTTTGCAAGAGGAGTTACAGTATAAGTTTCCATAAATAAATGTTGTTACGCAGCAATTTTTTATAAATCAACACACTTATATTTTGAACATCAGTTTACTAAAATGTCAACTACACAAGCAAGTTAGACAAATTTTCTACCTGCTTTGATAAATACTCCTTCTGTTATCTCCAATTTTGTAAATCCTCGCAGTAAGTCATCTTCAGCGAGAAATACTAAATAAAGAGTTTCGTTCCATATCGGAATCGAATAACGCTGTTCACGTAACAAGCTAATAAGAAATATTACAAATGGTAAATAAACTTGTAGAGTTCTTTAAAATTAAATTCCATGTGCTGTCTGTTATCCTAGAATTCTACAACCGAGCAACGAATTACCATCAAATTTTGCATGTATATACATTGTATGATGGGGTAACATATTACGCATGGTTTTGTTTGTGTGGGATACTAATAATATGAAATTTGTTCGAATGCTTGTTATTTCCTTAATGTCATTACAGATACCGCTTATGATTCTAATTAATACATAGGCTACATTTAACCTGAGAAATAGCATTACACGTGTATGACAAAACTCGGTGTTCTTATTCATATGGAGACATTATAACTTATGTCGTGATAGATTTGTATTGATTGTACAGCTATAACAAAATAGGCCCATACGTTAGAAGCAAGAGCTAGTTTAGAATAACAAACATAATTCACGCGCATAACAAAACAGTTCGTGATGGGATCATTATTGCCCCAGAGGCAAATAATTAATAATTTATTAACAAAAAGTAATATTTTATTATTTGTTTGCTATCAACAATAATTTAAGTACAAAATTAATAAATAGCTTATAAAAAACATTTTTTTTTGTAAGCAGAAAATTAAAAGTAGTTCTGGTTCAGACAATAGTATTTAAAGCACTACGAGTTATACGTTTTTTGGCATAATACAAGAATAATTTTATTTAGTAAGCAAATAATTAATACAAATTTTTACATATAAAAGAGGAAGAGGACTGACGAATTGATCAACGCACAGTGTCTATTGGTTTTTGGAAATCCTACCTCTAAGGGGGTAGAATAGGGATTGAAAGTGTATATAAAATTTCCTTGGTTTGTAAGTTATACACATGAAATTTTAAATTTACGGTTACTAAAAAAAATTAATGTGTTTATTGGTTTTTGGAAATTCTACCCCAAGGGGTAAAATACCTGTTGAATGATTATATGAAATTTCGTTCGTTCGGAAAGTTAGACACCGGAAGTTAGACATCGGAAATTAGATATACGCTCTTGGTTAATAAAAAAATTAATGTGTTTATTGGTTTTTATAAATTGTATCCCTAAGGGGGTAAAATAGGAGTTGAAATTTTGTATGAAAATTCCTCAATTTTTAAGTCAGACATGAAATTTTAGGTTACGGTCTTGGTTAATAAAAAAATGAATGCGTTTGTTGGAGATGTGAAATAGGGGATGAAATTTTATATGGAAGTCCGTAAGGCAGAGGGTGTGCACTAATATAATTACATTTAATTTTTACAAGGATAATTTCATACATTCATTAATATGATAATTTCACATATCCATTGAAACCAATAAATGATTGTCTTGATTCAAGAAAAATGAGTTCTGATTTTGTATGCCGTCTATCACAGAGCACTGTTTGCACGGCATGGTAAGCAGAAAGAGTGTGCGGGGCCGTGGCCAGGAAACAGGAGGGTGTGCGCAAGATGGCGACCCGAACGCTGGCTGATACATGAGGCCAAACGTCATTGACGGTTGTACACAATAACTAAATTTTTTGGAGTTGAAGATAATTACGAATGTTAACGATTTAATGTTCACACCTATTACGTTGTTAAGGAATTTAAAGCCACCAAAACTTTGTAATGGGATCAGGGTTCAAATTAAAGTATTACATCCGAACGTATTAGAAGCTACTATATTGACTGTGTGCACTAGGGGAGGAACGGTCTTCACACCCCGAATCACTATGATACCCAACAACCTACCATTTGAATTTAAAAGATTTCAATTTCCAGTGAACGTCTGCTTTACCATGACAATTAATAAGTCACAGAGCCAGACTTAAATTCGCTGGGGTTGAATTAAGGGATTTTTTCACTGGGGTTTGTTTTTGTGGCTTACTCCACTGTCAGTGCACCAAACACAAAATTAGTAAAAAATGTGGTTTATAAGGACTGTAGGCTTATTCATACAAGAAAAAGATTTTCTAAAATACAAACCCTAAGTGGGTAACATAAAAAAGGAAAATTTGTATGATTTTTTGATTCATTTTATAGATTTGCTTCAAATATACATATAGGGTAAAAACAGAGCTGCATGATTTATTAGAACGTATTGTAATATTGATTTCCGCGCGAGCAAAGCTGTGGGCAAAATCTAGTAAAATAATAAAAGCACTGGAGCGTGATTGTAAAAATGTCTGGCAAAATCTAAAATCAATCAAGTAATGAAATTTTAAAAATTTAAATTTATTTTGTCATGCAGTATTGTAAAAAATTGTGTCTCTTTATCTGGAATTACAATCAATATCATTTAATAATTAAAAAACGAAAATAAATGAAGATGCTGAAAAATTATTGTGATTTATTAATTTTAAGTATTTAATAAATGATAAAGCAATAATTTATAATTTATTATGCAATTAAACACGTATCCATATTTAACCTCACTTAAAGAAATATTCTTAAAATATATTTTAAAAAGCTTGTAAGCACTATTTCTATCACAAATATTAATAATAAATAAATGTTTTTTGTCATATGGACCACAATTAAATTCCAATTGCTAACTTAGATTTGTATGAATATAAAACATGTGTTGTTTATTTATAAATACCTCACTAACTATCATGAATATAGTGTTAGTCACTACATGCATATAAATATATTTTTAATGAGCAACTTCATCCTCTCGATTTTACTCTCATAATTTTTTCATAACACGCCTAATAACGTATAACTTCAAAAACTAATTGCAATAATCATTGGAATAAAATAAAAATTGATAATATTGAGATCAGTAACTGATGCACGTGTAAGTAAAAAATAAATAATAATATAAATATCTTGTAATTAATAAAATTTAATTCCAGCTGGGACAAAACAGAAATTAACACATTTATTTTTAAAGCTAATAATCAAATATTGTTTGTGATTTACAATTATATCAAATGAAAATTTACATCGAAGCTGTTTTGGCTGTAACCCAATGCAGTAGTTTAGCATGTAGATGTAATAAGCTTTATGATGACATAGCGGCTTTAATTATATATACATGTCCCCTTATAGTGGAACAGATAATCGTTTATTTTTTTTTTTAAAATATACTTCAAATTATGGTAACTGAAATAATCACGATATCTTGATGTAACAATGAATCCTCGATGTGCTAAATATATTAATGGATCAGTAAATTTTTTGCGGTTTCTTTATTCACAATTTTAACAATGCTTATTAGACTAGTGTTCATAAGGGAATATCTTCTTATATATGACTGAACATCGTGTTGGACAGCACAGCAAGCCCTTCGCAATATTTATTGATAGTTATTTCGAAGGTAAAAGCGTACGTAAAGGGCTTCAAAAAAAATTGATACATCAAGCGGAGTTGTCAAAGAACCTATTTAAAATATACGCAAGTTTTTGGGGTCATCAGCAAAATGTAAGAATGGAATCTTAATAATATTGTTATGTCCGTCTGTTCATTCATATATTACAGTATTGTAGCACTTCTAGGTTAGATACTAATTATGATGTTGGTGCACTCATCATAATTAATACCTGGCTTTGTCAAGTGCTGAGTCACACTACCGAACAGCGTCTTTGCGCAAAGTACAATATAGTGCTTTTAATGCCCCTGTAACTTAGCTTCAGCGAATACTGGAAGTCTATCTGCATTTTAAGGATATGGTGAGACAAATACTTGGTTCTACAGTGTTGTCAATCTGAATTTCAAATCTACAGCAGATTTAGAAATATTGGACATCAACAATAAATAATACCATAGCTTGTACACTCACTCACTGACATATCATGTAAATCTTAAGGCCACATCTATAACAGTTAGAAACTCGAAATCCAATATATATAAAGGGTTTAGGATAGCAATGAAGAAAAAACTGAAAATTTTTAGCCAGGAAGGAAGATAAGATTTAGCTTAGCCTACTTATCAAGTTTCATATGTACTTAATAGGTTTCCATGGCTCCACATATGTATTGCCGCAAGAACTGTGGTTCCAGGTTATATTAAATAAATAAATAAACCAGATCAATATAGGATCAGTGATTTGCTTAGTACTCAACTCTCGTACTCTTTACTTAGTGCTTGAACATCTTAAAGAGAGGAACTTGGCAATTTTTAAAGTAATGTTATTGATGAGATGAAATTTTACAGGAAGATACCGTTGAATTGTATGAACGCATGGAACAAAAAATACATTAAAATTTTTAAATATTTTTAAACATCTATTTATTTTTAATATCAAAATTTGTAAATGGTACAATAGAAATATTACGTACCCTTAAATGTTTAAACTCTTTTAGGTAACAAAGTGCATGTGGAAACCTCCTAGTGCCAGTTCTGTTCGCACTTAACGTATTTCATTTAGCGTACAATTTTCTAAACTTGGGCTTTAAGTAATAAAATGTTCATAGTTTAAAAACAATTCGGTACTAAAATACGTGACAGGTAGCAATAAATGTAAAAATAAGCGAACAACATTAATGGGCAAACTTATAAAACATGTTGCTTTGCTATTTTGAGTAATGTCTTCTCATATGGATAAAGTGTGTGCTCCAAGTTTAATGGAGAGATTGCTTCTCCCCCGCGATACATCCAGTCTGATGGCGAGCTATCGTGTTGATATATGACTGCTGGTCCATTGCTTGCCCATGTACATTGATAGAGTGGTTAGTAAAAAGCGGTGCTCCACAAGTAATATAAAGCTTCAGATTAAAACAGAATTTATAAAGATTATAAAAGTTGAGACTATCATTCAATTAAAAAAAAAGTAAAAATTGTGTGTAATCTCCGTCCAGTACAGTCTCAGTCATGTTTGTATTGGGATTGTAATTTTGACGTGGACACATTTTGACAAAATACAGCATATATGGTTATTTATATAAATTCATTATTTATATAAAACAATAACATCATTTAATTTGAGTATACTTATCGTTTTGTAAAATTGTCATAATAACAAATCTAAGATGTAAGGTCACATATTTTAATCATTTATTCTACAAGATGTAATGTGGTGTCAACATCAGGTCTTTTCTACTAAAGTGAACAAGTCAAACGTAATAAACAATGTAATAAAATAATTTCGCCCGATGTTGATAATTATGGTTTATCAGAGGTGGCCAATTTGTTTGTTGATGTGTATATATAGAGGTCACTGATAGCCACTGACATGACTGGATAGCCACTGACATGCCATATATATCTGTCAGGCTACATCTTAATGATTATAACACCTTAGTATGAACTAAATCTGACATTCTTACACTTGTAAGTGCAAGGGAACATGTCCAAACTTATGCCTTCAATGTATAACGACGTACATGTTAGTCATTATTACTCTATTTTGTGCAACTAAATGTGGCTACACATTGAATTATATGCGTACATTTGAGTATGCAAACAATTATATCTGAATATACAATTACCTACAAGTATACATTGAAACATGTGACTAAATCAAAATATACACATGGACAAAATCTACTTGCAAGGAAGAAAAATGTAGACTAATTTTACAGAAAAAAGCAAAAAATAAACTTTGCTAAACCACATCAGCAATAAAAAAAAAGTGATGATGTATCGCGACACACCTAACAGAAGTGAAGCTTCTTATGCTTTTCTATGTAACATAAAATGGTAGAATCACACTTTCTCTCTCCCTTCCCTTCCCGTTTCTGTTACCTCCCTCCCCGCCTGAAACCATCATCTCATAACCCTCCTCTCCCATCCCCATACACAATCCCATCCTGTGCCCTCCCTCTCTTACTCCCTCCTTCCCTCCTTAAGCAACTGTACACACACACATATATATTTAGAGTAAGCGAAGATTGGAGAGAGGCAGCGTGTGTTCTTTCATGCCATTGTTCTTTCATGCTCTCTCTTTCTGTTAAGAACTGGAAGCTTTTGAAGGTTTCACTTTTCCTCACTTATTTCGCCGTCCCAAACATTCGTTTAGATGCTTTGCTTCAAAAATTTTCAAAAATGGTGTGGCCTAGCCTGTCCTAACCTAGCTTCGTCACACCTAGCTTAACCTAACCAAACCTAACATAACCTCACCTAACCTAACCTAACCTAAAAGATCCCAGCTAGGTCGAGACAGATCATCAACAGAATGATCATATTTTATATAATTTATATATTTATAAAAATTTTCAAAGATAATATTTAAAATAAAAAGGATGAATTACATTTAAATAATATAAAAAAAATTTAAAATATATTAAAATAACAAATAATTGCAAAATAAATTTATAAAAAAGATAAATAAATTTAAGCAATAAGTATATTAAATAAAATTAAATGATTATAAAATTAAAAAAGTAATACATGAATTTAAAGTATAACTATAAAAATATAAAAAACATTCAATGTTTGATAATTAAATTTACTTATATTTTATACTTAGTAATTTATAAGAAATTGTGCGTATAATTATATAATAAGTGCTTACTGGCGAAAGAAAAAATGAATTAAATGGAAAAAGTTAAAATATATTCCCTTGCAAAACAAAATCATGAGATGTGAAATTTTTCAATACGATTGTTAATAATGAAAAATCGTCATTTGCAACATTTTTTTTAAATATGTCTTTTTTTATGTATATTCTTTCATATAATTTATATTTCATATAATTTATTCTTTCATATAATTTATATTTCATATATTTATATTTCATATAATAAATTCTTTCATATAATATCAAAAAATTGCCAAAGTATCATTAATGTTAAATTGCGTTCACACCTTTTTTTTCATTTATAGTATTCATTTATGAACCAGAATAAATATAAGAGAAACAAAATGCCTTAAATAATTATATTTTACACATACATAAGTCAGCACAAGAGAGCACTACATAATAATTTAAATGAAAAAATTGTTGGCTTCACAGAATGGTGTTGCATACTTTTGTAAAATTTTAGTTAATTAGACACTATATACCCATCTGCCTTTTTCTTGGGGCAGTGTAACTTGGTAATATGAAAAATATATTTATTTTAATCTGGTCACGTTACTTACTTTAGTCCAGAACTGGGTAGCAGTTTAAAAATCCACCGACATAATTTTAGGGCTAATTTGTTTCATGCTTTACTTCCAAAGTGTGAATGTATCAACTGATATAGTAAGGATATTAGACATAAAACTGAATTGCATGATTTATATCAGTCTGTAGGCTCAAAAATGAGAAAGATTAAACAATTGTAGATGACTATCCATATCTCGTTCATCAGCAACTAGGTATGGAATTCGCTTAATATGTTATATCAAGCATAAGCTACATCACAAATCACTGACCTCTATTATACTGGTATGCTGGAATGGTTTTAAATAAAGTTGTAATGAATCAATTTGATTTCGCCATTTTGGACTTTGCTTGCCGTCTACAGCACAAGTATCCACACCACTAATGTTAGAAATAGACAGTGTGACAAAATAAACCAATAAAAAGTTCATTACATTAAAGTTGTATATATCAAGTTTTCATCTATTTATTTATACAATTAACTTAATAACACACCGATAATCAGTATTGATAATTAAAAAATTTTCTATGAGCAGGGATAAAATGTAAGATATATATAAAAAATACAAGTAACATTGAATTAGAATTAATTGATTATAATAATTGGTGGGCCCAAATTTTCCATGTCGAAAAATTTTGTTTATTAATACCTATATTACATAGCAAATAATTTTTATTGCTGCATTTATATGCATATCTATATATTTTGTGTTAATTTGTTTTACTAATATATGAATGAAGGAATGTATTACTCGTAGGATTCCAAATATTCCTTAAATTGATCTTATAAATCAGGAATCAAAATTCTGTTTTTATATTTAGAGTTCTGGAGTACTTTTGCTATTAATACCGGAGAAAAGTTTAATTCTATTGGAGGTTCATCTTTATTATTTTTCCAAACTTTGCAGCATAATGACTGTCAAAAATAATAAATTTTCAGAAGTTATACTTTAAGAAACTCCATTTATTTGAACGAGTGCTTATACCATTTCTACGATCCAAAATTACGTTTCCGTTACAGATGCGCACGCAACTAAGTTGTCGCTATCCTCAATTTTTATTCGATTTGCTTGAAAGATAAATGTTACAATATATCAGACACATGGTCAGTGCTGGGCAAAATACATGGTTTAGTTGAAATACAAATTACAATATACTTTCTCGCATGTGTTTAAATTACAAAATACAAAATATTTCTTGTTGTGTATTTTAAATATCATATACAAAATACAGTATTTTAACCACTTTTATTTGAAATATAAAATACTTTAGTCATTGATAAGTTAAGTGCCCTAATCCGAGAATGACTTTAACTTGCACGCCTGAAAGTAAATAGAACTATAGCGTCTAATTAAATAAAACAATTTAATTGAATTAAATCCCATGTATTATTTTAATCAGAAATCTGAACATTGAGTTCATGAAAGGAAATTGTTCTTTCGTGGATTAATAAACGTGGGGAATCATTTATTAATCCACGAAAGAAGAATTTCCCTTCATGAAGACCAGACTTTTAAATGTACCACCAGACATACAGCCTCTTGCTGGGAAATGAATGAAACTTTCTAAAGAAAACAATCTTTCTATAGGTCCTGATGAGCACAAACTTGTGTTAAATTGTATGAACACTCTTTTGATATTTGGATAGTAATCAAATATGGAAAACTCTTTGCTTTTCTCGTTTAGGAAGTTGATTAACTCTAACTCCGTTTTTGATGTCTGTGGTTGATCTCTATCCCTATTCATAAAAACAATAAAATCATTGTCTTCTATACCAGTACTGCTGCTACTCCTGGTGCTCTCAGGCACTACTTAACTTAGCTGAAAGATTTTGAATCCTTTGCCTCTCATCGGTAGTTATAACGTATGGCGACCAACGCATTTTGTGTCTGGAGTGGTAATATGACGCCAATATAACTCTCTTTACTTCTGGTGACAGTTTAAAAAACTTGTCAAATCTTCTTTGTAAGCTCTCTTTTAGTTTTAGTACAATGCCAGTAAAATGCTTTATATTTCTATCTTGCAGGTGATCTAATCTTGTCCTTATTGATGATTAAAAGTGATGTATGTATATTGCACAATACATTAAATTTTCAGTGAAATTGGAGCCGTAATTAAACTTTATTTTTGTTTCATTTTGATACACATACATCACTTTTATTCATGAATAGATAATGCACTGTTTGAACCTAAAAAGTATTTAGGTGAAATCTTACCTCAGCTTCTCCAAGAAAACTTGTTTTATTGGACCACATGTCTGCAGTGATTGGGACATACTCCAAATTACTCAATAAGTCTTTCCATTGTTTCTTTTTGGAATATTTCTATTTTTTTTTCTTATGTTCTTCTTGACATTACATTTACCTTTTGTGTCAATGATGTCAACATTCAAAATATATTTCCCCCAAAATGTTGTTATCGACCGTTGCCGATTTATCGTTCAATAAATAGTTACGCAAATAAATATTTCCACTAGCAGCTATCGCGCTCCAATAGATACCTTCCATTATCAAAAAAACATGCTGCGATCCACCTTTAGCATTCAGTATATATCTATTTTTATTTTCGCGAAAGAAATCTTGTGTGTTTGTGGTGCGAGTGGGACGCGAATATCTCTTTAATCAGGAATATCTCTCCATTTTGGTTGCGAATATCTCTACACGTGTTATTGAAATTTCAATAAATTTTAATAACACTTGTAGAGATATGACTATAAAATATATATATATATATATATATATATATATATATATATATATAAATATAATAAGAAGAATGAGGTTTGTATGTATGTATATATTTTAGACGAGCTGATGCGTAATTTCGATAACCTTTCACCGATCTTGATGAGTCTTTTTTAATTAAATGAATGTACATCCATGGTGGTGGTTTCAATTGTGAGGAGGATCTGATGATACACTCTGGGAATGTTTTATGAAATGACTTGGCCAATTTCTACTTAGTTGTGTCTAGTATTACCCACAAATGTAAAGTAGACATGAAAAAACTAAAAATAATTTAATGAATTATGGTGATTTTTACATCCCTAGAGCTGGGGGGTAATTGTTTGTGTGAAATAAAAAAGGAATTGTTTTGAAAAATATTTTTCTCTTTTAGGTTTCTTGCATCATATTCTCCATTCTTATGTTCCATTCAAAGTATAGAAAGTAAGTAGAGTAGTCTAATATTGTATATTTTTATATTAAAATTATGTAATTTTATCGTTAACAATTATTTTATTATTATGGTATAAAAATGATTTGAACAATGGAATAAACGGTATTATTACAAATTACAATATCACAACGCATTGTGACAGAATTATTTTGATAGTTGGTAAAATCAGATTTGTAAAATATGAAATATATCCAGAGATACTCTATTTACATGATTAGTTTATTAACCAACATATTATTATTTTAAACAAGAATTACTTAATGTCAAATAGCTGTCAAATGTTAATGCATTGCATTTGTTATTGGAAAATGTATTTGCCATGTTTATATTATATTTATATTTTTATTAATTCTTATCTTAAAAAGACGTAATTTTTTGTATCTAAATCATTATAACAATTATTTCATTAAATACTAGATTGTACTAGACTTGTACTAGAAAAGATTATTATAGTAGTATTACTTATATCGAAAGTTCGTATGCTGACAGATGACAGTGTTATCCCATTTTCTTCACTACGTAGTATACTGTATTATTTTCTATACTGTTTTCTAATATTTTTATAATCCCCTGACATTATATGACCGTTAACCTTTAAAGATTTCTTAATTATTTGACAAAATGCATAATATTCTTCAAACAATTCGGTTTTTATATTATGTGGTAACATATATATGTAGATATATATTTTATTAATTTTGACGAAACCCCGAATTTCTGAACCTGTTACTTATTTATTATTGACTTATAGATCTACCCAGGACAATTTCCTTTTCTAGGAGCCACACCCGACAGCCAGTACACAGACAGCATTGTAGAAATTAAGTTCCAATTATCTATTGGGTTAGCTTGTTTAACTTATTTTGAAGAGTCCTTTAATCAAAATTAGAAGCCAGGGTTTGATAATGAAACCAGAACGTAGTAACAGGAACTCCTCAATACCGAGAAGTGAGTATTTTCTACTTTGACTTGTCAAAACGTAAGCAAGAAAGTAACAAACTAAATAGGCAGGTAAGTATGTACAGGTATACAAAGCCATGAAGAATTTGCCGCAGTGAAGCCATAACAGGATAACCTTATTAACATGCCCGTGTTTGTATATGCATGCATGTAAATATGAATATATGAACGTATTCGTGTTATGCCACAAATACCTGTTTCTACTTTAATAAAAGTGGTATAATTATATATTCCTGTGCATCAAAGATCACCTGGTAATAATTCTGTTTCGTAATGCCAGATGTCATCAGTGTAATTTCTGCAACTTAATCGCAAAACAGTAACTTTGTAGGACATCTCATAGTAGTAGTCCCGAGCCTACCAATTTTTTTGTATTTCTACCGATATTGGGACTATTTTACCGAAATATCGAAATCTTATGTTTTTTCCAACATTTCTGAAAATACAAGGCACTTTTTGTGATATTTTACCGATTTTTTCCTTTCCAAGTGATGACAATCTCACAGAACACAGACAAACATAGGCACTACGCATACGAGCCCATATAAAAAAGTCTCAATTTTTCAAATAAACTCGCGACACCAAGACTCACCCCCTGACCAAGGTGTCTTATGTAATCATTACTAATGCTCATAGATGGTGTCTTTTACTCATAGATATTATAGTATTGATCATAGATAGCCTTAAAGAAAAGGGTATTTTAATTTTGATAAATTTATTTATATTTCACAAAAGGCAAATTTTAAAATAACATTATATAGATATTAAAATATCATTACTGTAAAAATACAATTCCAGAAAATTTAGCTGTAAATAGCATCAGGGTTTTGCAAGTAGCTCTCTGACATCACTAGGTGGTAACTGCTTATACGAGTGTGGGCAACTTGCACATCTAAAAGCAAACAAAAAATACACAAATATAGATATAATTATAGAAATATAATCTAATAATGAATGAGACATATTTTCAAAGTTTTCTTACAACCTCATACATGGCCTACAACACATGATGATATGATTTCATGAAAAATGAAAGAAAACATAATACATTAATAACTACATAAACATATTGGCACTATTTTTCTTTGAGGGAGCCTAAGGAGGAACAAATTGTTCACAATCATCTTACAAAATGTATATAATATTTAAAGATCACATATCACACAAAATATTTTCTTTAATCCTGCACATCAATATCTAACAATTTTTTCATGATTCTTTAAACTACACTTTATAATTTTGTACATATTTTTCATGTAGTAACCGCGACCGATGTTGTCCCACCCTGAGTACATCATTACACCATTTGACGTACAAAGTACTAAATTGATAATTATCTTATTTGATCATTTGATAGTTTCAAGTACAAAAGGGTACAGGACATATTTTATTGTACTGTCAATTTTGACACACAAGGACTGTATTTTTTACAAGTTTACTAAAAATTGTGATGAAAATAAATTTAATTAAATTAAATTTTTTTTTATTTTTTACATGATTGTAATAGCTTAAAGGATAACTAATTAACAACCTTACAGAACTAATTTTAGTTGACAACAGTATCAGTTCTTGGTTTGCCAAAGTGTGTAAGAGATCTGTAAATACGAATTACACTTCATTAGTTAAACAGATTTTATATGAGAATAATTGGTGCCCTCAACAAAACATTAGAAAAATAACAAATATACTGCCCTCGGAGAATTAGCAACACTTTTACATATCAACATTGTGGACTACACTCCATTCATCGATAATGAATTTTCTTTTCTAGAAGCCACACCAGACGACCAGTACACAGACAGCATTGTAGAAATTAAGTGCCAATTATCTAGCTTCAATTTGTACCAGATGTAGCAATAAAACAAAAAGAAATTGAGGTTTTGAGAACACAATAGTGTGAAAATTAATATCAATAAAAAGCATCCATGTTTATATGAAATACTAGGTCTACTTCGTGGCCATGACGTATGCCTGTTTATGGTCTGGACTGTTAGTAATAAATTGATATATGAATTTATTGTAACGGATGACCAATTCTGAAAAGGTAACATGGAATCATATTTAGTGAAATGTTATCAAAACTGTGTGCTTCCAGAATTGGTAGATCCTCGACTATCGAGATCAATGAAATTAAGAGACCATTCATCATATTCAATTAGTTCTAAGTTTTTGAAAGCAAGAACCTAAAGTTGATCAGAATAAAAGTTTGTCATGTGAAGCCCCAACATTTTTATAGCCAATTTATATTTTTAAAATGAAAAAAAACTACTAATGACTGCTCACTTAACTAAAGTGAGTACTAAATAAAAAGGTTTTAACAAACAAAATATAAAATAAAAAGTTTAGTACTTAAATTTAATTTTAATTAGAGAATTTCGCTGATGAGGCCAACAGGTAAGTGATTTTACGGAACTGACGTAAACTTTATTTGTTTTGGAGTTGAACATCACATTGCATATGCGATGGTGAGAAAGAAAAAAGCATCACGAGGCAACGTAATATCTTTATTAGTTAATACATTTCACGATTTTCAATCCTTAGTAATCTCATGTTTATGTTCACGCATTCTTGTAATATTTTTTTCATTTCTTTAATTTGCCTCACATATGATTAAGGTCTGTCTTCACAGTGTTAACGAGAAAGCAGGTTTCAGTCTTTTGCGGTTTCCTTACGTTATGAAATATTTAAATGAATATAAAGATATTTTTTCCTATGCGATTATCCTATTTTTTTTTGTCTTTTACATTATTGGTGATTGAAGACTAACTAGCCACTCCTGGTTCGATAAAGCCACATGTCGAAGATAAAATTATTGTACATAGCCAAAATTAATGTATCCAACACAATAAGTACATATTTGTTTAAGCCTTAGTTTTAATTGGGGTATGTAGTCTTATTAAATACCTAATAAATAATTTCATAAAACATTTTCCACTATCAAAGAAAAAAATAACAAAACGAGTCTAAACCTTGACGTGCAGCCAAAACAAAATAACGTATAAAAATGCATTTCCTGTTATCGTCGACAAAACCATTCTTTTTTTCTCCTCGTAAAATTATATGAGGCTACTTTTTTCTCAAGACAAATAAAATAGCGTTAGCATGTAGATTATGGCACGTTAAGTGTCAATAAAGGACAAGCAACGTGAGTGTGATATAACATGCCAATTTTTAAAGCGAATATTAAGACAGTTGTTATTGTCGTGCATTAGTTAATGCATATAATTTTGAGTAAAGTAAATTATCGTCACGGGTATTGTCTGAGAATCCGTCTCAGATTATGCCAATCCTGTTTTGTTAGTAAAAAAAAGTGTGGTGACCATCGATTGTGTGTCCAATTACTCCACATAGAAGAACTACTGGCACGGTTTTGTGGAATAACATTTTTTCTTACTAGAGATCTCAACAGAACTGTTATCAGGTACAGGTACCTATAGCTGTAAATTCCATAAGTAAATGTGTTCGTGACACCTTCCGGACAGTTTGAGTTTTTGAAAATGCCTTTTGTTCCAGTCAATACGCCTGCAGTGTTTTCATGATTGACATGCATGACCTTGTATAGGCTTAGTGACAATATGATGCTTTATTTAGATGATATGAAGGACCCTTCCACCTCGGTTGACACAGCACTGGAGCTCTTAGAGAGGATACAGCA
Organism: Druceiella hillmani; assembly: GCA_039881145.1. NCBI lineage: Eukaryota > Metazoa > Arthropoda > Insecta > Lepidoptera > Hepialidae > Druceiella > Druceiella hillmani. Next base: position 796,941 of record JAYKKI010000145.1, on the reverse strand, counting down.
ACTGCTCACTGATACAAATTTAAAATTGAACTACTTAAGACACGAGCTTACAGTCTACACGATATAACCAAGCCAAATGGAAATAAATTGTGTAGCCATACAAAGCGCCGAGATATATACGCAAGATAAGACAGTTTACTGGTTTAACATCTTACTTCAGGAAATTCAAACATGGGTTCGTTGAAATGACACGACCACGGATAGAAATAATTAAAAAAGAAACCAACTAGCATGTATGTTCTGACTAACAAGCAGTGTTTGAATCTCTAAAGCAAAAACTTATTGTATGTCCAGTATTGGTTATTTATGACAGAAATGCAGAAACTGAGTTCCATACTGATTTATTTATAAATGTTTTGTTCGCAAACTGGTGAACAATTGTAGTTCCATTGAAACAATAAGACTTCTTAATGACGTATTCCATATGTTTGGAACATCTCCTAAAATTATTGCTAAAAGGGAAAACTTTTACCAAGTAGATATTTTAAACAATTCACGGAAGAAATGCAATAGAAGTATGTCTTAAAGCCCTTGTTCAAATGGTCAGATTGGATGTGTAAACTGAATGTGTCTAAATGGTCTCAACACAATATCAGACAATGAGTGCATGTGATGGAAAATTATCTGAGGTTGTCTATGATATCAACAATTCTCCTAATACCACATCAGGCATTTCGCCTGTTTAAATCATGTTTGGTCACGGTAATTAACATCTACCGGCTTATCCCAAGTCAACCCCTTATAAGCATAGTACCCAACAAGAAAAATTGGAAACACACAGAGCAACTGCCAAGGCCCTTATTAGCTGTAACTTATGAAGACCGAATTAGATCGCAATTGTAAGAAATGTAAGAAGTACATAGTGGGGCAGCTCATTTTATGGAAAAATGGAATTGCTAGGGGTTTTATCGCTGAAGATGACAGAAAACTCAATGGCCCCTATACAGGTCCTTATAAAGTTTGTTCAGCTGGCACTAGACCACTATACAACTTCCAGCATAAAAGGTATGAAATGTTACAAAAAATTCAAAGTTGTAATTTCAGGTGAAGCTCTCCAACCTTATAAGCCAATAGTCTGATGATGATAATTCTGGTAGCGATCATAAAGTATAGAGAGACGACTTGATTTGTTAGAAAATTAAACAGTTCAAATGATGAAACAATTGTACTATATTTCATGTATTAAAGTAAGAAAGATGAAAGAAAATTGTTACATATTTTGAATTAAATACCTAGTAAGTTGTAATTACATTAATTAATTAACATTTGATATACTTTTAAAATTTTGTAATAGTGCTAACATAGACTATATGAGAATTATAAACGGTGTGAACTTAAATTTGTTTGACACGTGCCTACTACCTAATAGCATAAATCACTGTGGTATCAAAATTAGTACGAATAACTGTGTGAATCACGTATACTTTGCCACTAAGTGCAGAGTATGTGAAGTGCGTGTTTAGAGACAAAATATGTCACAATCATTTATTTGCGGATTTCACTAATTTTCATTAAGATAAAATGTAATATTTTAATACCTAGAATTTTTGCATAAATAACTACACCAATATCTGACATTTCTCTAATCTTGCAATCATCTTGAAGTGACAGTCTCGACTCTCTTCTGAAATTCAACAATATATGGGAATGCTTTTAGTTTGAAAAATATTTTTCTAATTTATCAACCATAAAATCTCTTTTGTGAATTATAAATCCAAAAAAATTATAAATTAAAAAGAAATATTTGGCAGACGGTAAATTTTCTACAAGACACAAAACTTGTATTTGATTTTTGCATAAAAAACACGAACACGAGTTAAAATGAATGGGATTGCCTGCCAGAAAGGATTACCAAATTTTACTAATTTTGAATCATGTTTTGAAAACTACCGATGAAGAAAATAGTAAAGAACCTCCAGTCTACACGCCCCCTCATTCAAACTTTACCTATATCGTATCGGTAAAATCAGCGTACCAACCTGCTAGTAATTTTGTCTGTCGATTACAGATAAATTTTAATCTCCTTCAAGGCAACACTTAAAATCTATCATCAATTATAGACTAATTTTTCAGAATTACTTGGTTGATGTCCCCTTCAGGGCACAATATGGAAATATATTCTGAAATAGTTTTAATCTTACCATTCTCCAGTTGGAATTTAAATCTATTTTTTTTAATCCATTGTCTTTAGTAAACAATCATTCAAATGTATGGATTGATTCGATCATCGATCCTTTCAAAAAAAGATTGAATCTTTTATATCAATCATTCGTTCGTTTCGAAGTATGAACTGAATACGGTTCTTCCATTCATTCATTAGCTAACACGATGCTCCATCGAAACAAGATTTGAATGAACGTTTTTGTTCCGTTGATCGGAATTAATTTAGATTTTCTTATTGTATTATTGTTTACATCTACAAGTATCTTAACCAATTAGATGGTCACAGTGCATATTTTCAAATTTCATGTTTGGCATACGAAAGAAGGCATACATTTATTGTAAAATTATGGTGATAGTGCTGTGATATTTTAATCATTCTTGGGTCCTGGCGTTGAGTGTAAACTTTAATGTGAGTTGCATAATTTTTTTAAGTATTTTCATTTCGATTTTTGTGAAATAAATCTAGACTTTTGTAAAATAAGTCTGCGCTATTTAAACTTCTAACAAATAAATGCTTTCATGGTTATTTTTTAATTGTTTATATGTTAACTATTATAGAATTATTCCTTTGCTTTGTGGTGGTGTTTTACGAAAATAAGTCCGCGCTATTTAAACTTCTAACAAATAAATGCTTTCATGGTTATTTTTTTGTGAAATAAATCTAGACTTTTGTAAAATAAGTCCGCGCTATTTAAACTTCTAACAAATAAATGCTTTCATGGTTATTTTTTTGTGAAATAAATCTAGACTTTTGTAAAATAAGTCCGCGCTATTTAAACTTCTAACAAATAAATGCTTTCATGGTTATTTTTTAATTGTTTGTATGTTAACTATTATAGAATTATTCCTTTGCTTTGTGGTGGTGTTTTACGAAAATAAGTCCGCGCTATTTAAACTTCTAACAAATAAATGCTTTCATGGTTATTTTTCTGTGAAATAAATCTAGACTTTTGTAAAATAAGTCCGCGCTATTTAAACTTCTAACAAATAAATGCTTTCATGGTTATTTTTTAATTGTTTGTATGTTAACTATTATAGAATTATTCCTTTGCTTTGTGGTGGTGTTTTACGAAAATAAGTCCACGATATTTAAACTTCTAACAAATAAATGCTTTCATGGTTATTTTTTTTGTGAAATAAATCTAGACTTTTGTAAAATAAGTCCGCGCTATTTAAATTTCTAACAAATAAATGCTTTCATGGTTATTTTTTAATTGTTTGTATGTTAACTATTATAGAATTATTCCTTTGCTTTGTGGTGGTGTTTTACGGGCGTAGGGCTTCATTGACTGAATTATATTAATTGCTTTATAAAGCAATAAGAAAAAGTATTTAATTAATTGTATCTTTTTCCTAATTTTTAATATGGTATTGTATTTCATTAGATGCGTCATTTAAATTGAGATTTTTGCAAAGTTTCAGCAAGAATCGCATTGAAGTGCAACATCATTTCACCATTATTAGGTTGAGTAAATGGAACTATGCCTCTATTAAAACTTAAGATATATTTATCAGTTATAACAAAATTGTTGTATAAATAAATAACACCTATAAAATTATTAGTTAAATTACAAACATTTATTATACAATTCTTACCATTACAATAAAGGAACAAATTTGAACTTTGACGAACAAATTTGAACAAAACAAACAGATTTATCTTTGACTTTGAAAATTTGATCTTTGACGAACAAATTTGATCTTCTAACCAGCTGTATTATCACACTTTAAAATATATGTACATGTAAACTGCTTTTCTAACACTAATGAATGAGTTTTCTAATAATAATGATAGCAAGCAAAATGTACGAATAATTACAAACAATATAGTATAGTACTATGATATTTTAGTTTCATAATAGGGATCACAAAGCCAGGAAACATATTTGACTCATACATACTTGTTTTATTTCTACCATGTAATTTAAGGATGTTAACTCCAGTCTCGGAGTTACATCAACCTGTAGCTTGATGTCAATAACGTAGTAGCTTAAGGCCTCGAAAATCAGTAATTAAGTACACTTTTAAAAGATCAGAACGGGGCTGGTTTGGTGTTAAGATTGGCTGTAAGAGATTGCTCTTGTAGCAATAAGTCCGCCATATGTATTAATTAGGTACAATAAAGTAGATAAAAATCCTTCAAGTCAACCTCAGAGATCAGAGGGTTTAGAGTAGTCGCCGAGCTACTTTTGTCACCATACCCTTTGTTTCACCGGCCGTTTCATTATGATCAAAATAAGCAATGATTTTATCACCGTGAATATATTTATACTTGCACCAAGTGTGTTTTTATGGGTCATAAAGTATGCCTACAGTGCCCTATTGTATAAAGTGCGCTGTGATTTTTTCGACAAACGACCACGACATCCACATATTTCAAACAAATAGCAAAGTGCAATTGTAAATTGAAGTGGGCTAGAGCCAGGATTGGATTTCAAAAAACTTCACCTGCTTTTATTATTGTTTCAAATAAATCTATATCATTGATATGGTCATTTAGTGTATATATTAGTTTAACAGCCATGCAGCCATTTGACGATTTTTGTTCATGTTCACAAGAGTGACAAAAAACTATTAACTTTGAATACTATTTAGGGTTTTGTTAATTTCTAATATTTTTTCATTCTATTCATATTATAATATAAGTTATTTTAAAAAGATTTAGGATTTATTAGTACTATATAAGCAGTTTTAACAAAATTGTCAAAAAATTTATTTAAAATGATTTTTTTAAAATTATAATAAAGAATTGAATACATTTAATTTTTTTCTGTCGTGTTCAGTCACAGAACGTAACTAAAGAGTTATTTTAATTTGTGTGATCGCCTCCTAAAATGCTTATTTTTCAGTTATATGTATCTATATACCTATAAATAAACATTTCATATTCATATTTGTTCGTGTGAAGGACAATATAGGTTTATAAAGGAAATATAAAAGAAATAAAATGTGAAGAAAATAATTCCAGATTGGTAGATCAAAACAAATTTTACTTAAAAATTTTAAAATAATATTTAGAGAAAAAACTATTGAATAAAATTTTATAACTCATCACAAATTGAAATAAATAAACTCTTACGTAAGCAGCGAAGGAAAAAAGTTTATACAACTCAATTGATAACACTACATGATGTGTTTATGAGGAACAATAAATAATATTAAAAGTACTATACAGGCCACATGTTCGTGTGAGATTATTTAGGACAAACTTAACTTGTATACGGTACTAAAATATACATACTCTTAAATATAAGTCAGCGATTTTGTCGCTGTGACTTTTCATCAATATTTTTTAGTCAATCTCACACGTGACACAGATACTAAAAAATCAACTTTTCACCTACTTCTAAGAGGGTTAATGCAGTTATGGAGTAAACAGCCCACTAAATATAAATTTTTCACTCTACCTACTAAATATTTAGTCTCGGTATAAGGTTTTGGTCATTATTCTTATTCTTATATTAATCACTACCTTTACGCCACCTGCTCCGTTGGCAACAAAACCATAATACAACATGTTTGTATGTTAATATCATCTAGCTCTACGCATCAACCCTATCATGTAGCTCTACGCATCAAAGTGCCAGGTTCGACATACTGCTATTCTTTGTGATTACGATGTTGACATATCACACATATCCTGCAATAATCTCAGATTTATCTTCGCAACCAATTAAATTACTGTATAACTCGTTACAAGGCAGCAAAACAGAGTCAGTTATATTAAAACTTACTGTTACGTTACTGAGTTGCCACATAAAACTAAATGAAGGTTTACTGTTTAAAACTTATAAGTTTGTCTAAACCTCAAATTAATAGAATCATTTTTGTGGTACTATGTGGTATAACTGTCTGTTTGTCTATATCTTTTAATAATTGATGATAAACACTCTTCAGACTTTAAACTATTTAGGAATGGTATAGTTTTCTCTTGTACATGATATCATAACAAGTTTTTTTATAATTCTTAACTATGTCTGGTCACAGCACCACAACAATACTAAATAATTTATTGGCTTCGAATTGTCATTGAATTGTGATTTACACAAAATAAATTTCCCCCCTTGTAATAGAGAATGACACTGCCAGTATTTGATTTTATACTTTTTTTTTATAATGAAGTATAGAAATTACAATTGATGACTTTTAAAAATTTAAATGAGTTTTAATTCATATAAAAGTGCAGTAAAAAATAAGACCCTTTTTGAAGATTTTATAAAAGAAAATCATTTCAAAGAAAATCATCCCAAATTCCCTAATTGATGGAATTTAGTATAAACATTTCTTGAAATTTTGTATATAATATGCATAATAAAAAATATTAGGAATATAAAAAATTTATTAACCCAACATTTGTTCTTTCTTAGTAAAAACAACAAATATTTTTATAATATTTGGACTCCCATCTATTAAATATGACACTACCTTATAGAACTATCTTTTGATTTGTTACAATATTATCACTTCACCACACTACAGATGCACTTGGTTTATCTATTTTACATTTATTTATATATAAAGCATCCTAATAGATTTAAGTAGTAATAACAATTTATAAAAAACAAAAGATATTATTAATGTCTTGGTATTGTTTATAAAAAAACATTTAAGTGACAAATAACTTATAATGACATTATCTGGCATTGACTGATTCAGTGCGTTTATCAATTTTACAGTGTGAAAGAATATTTCCTCTGTTGATCCCCAGTAATACTTGCTACACAAAAACATGCTTTGCAATTTAGAAAATAGGTATCCTAAATCCATTACATTTGTGTATATTAAACATATTCATCATATAGTCCATGTAAGTTGTCGCAACTGACGACTCCGCAAGAGAGATTCGGGAAATTCTAAAGGAATAAAAGAATTATTAGAATTAAAACAGGATAACAAAGTAAATTTGAAATATATAAAGGATTGATTTTAACAACATACAAAATAATAAAATGTGAATTCATAGCAATACATGGTTATATATATATTTTTATATATTTTTTCACACTTCCTTCATTAAATCAAAATAACGTTCCAGGGCATATAGATAAACACAGTAGAAAACATTATTTAATACATAATTTATAATCTAAACCACAAATTGCATCTTAAAATTCAAAACTGTAGAAATAATAAAAGGGAAGCAGTGTCACCTAGTAAATTTCGAGACATCCAAAATTCTATTTGATCAATTAGGTATAACAATTATATTAAAAATAACGAAACTTTATATTTTTTCTCATTGTAATCAACTTTACAGCCGTCATGCCCATATAATTTAAATACTGAAAATTTGTATCTTGTTTTATTTTATTTCATATAAACAATATTTATATATCTTGTTATTGTCAATTTATATAACTTTTTTCGTTCTCAATAAATACCTATATGTGTTTATTAAACTTACATATGCACCCTTATTATGGAAATATATAGAGAAAAAGTGAATACACTAAGAATGAAAGAAAAATTAAATTTGAAAAATCACTTTAATTCAAATTGAAAATTAAAATGGTTATCGTAAAACATCATTTACAATATTTCATAGTTCTAAAAAGAATTTTTTATTTCATTAATTAAAATGTAAAACAATAAATTTTGTAGTATATTAAATTTTCATAATCCCGTTTTTTGGAATGTAATTTTATTTATGCTATTCTGAATCTAAACATATCAATGACATTAGAAAAAATGCACTTATTTTACTTTTAAAGAATTTTTTCTGATAGTGTCACAAAGATATCTCATAATTATTGAATATAATTGGCGTTAATTTTGTAGAAATTCATTATTCACAATTAAATGAAACTACGTGAAGTAGTATTATTTCTACTTTCTTTATGTTCTTTACCACGACCTAGGTTTCGTTGTATTACAACATCTTCAGGTGGGCTATTAGCAAAGATTTCTTCTTTCTTCATTGCTAATAGCCCCCCTGAAGATGTTGTAATAAAACGAAACCTAGGTTGTGGTAAAAAACTTAAAGAAAGTAGAAATAATACTACAATCACGTAGTTTCATTTAATCTCATAATTAACTAAGGTTGTTCAACTTAACGGTGTTACATTTCGAAATCTTTACAAAATTAATATATCAATCTGAAACTCACCTTATTGTTATTGGCAAAAATTAATAATTTAAACAAAATAATAAGTTACCCATACGATTACAAAAGCAAACACATAGTCCAAAACTATATATATATATATATATATATATATATAAAACTATATAAAATACTGTAATCCCTCACTATTTGTAGGTTGAGTATTCGCAGTTTGTGATTGTAAAGTATATTTTTAAAAACACGCGTAGACCCTCTCAAACAAGCATATTGATACACATATTCAAACACATATCCACACATGTATATGGGTATAATAAGCATACTCAAGTAAGCATACTCACAGACATACATAAAAACATATACACATATGCATACCCACTCAAGCAAGCGTACTCATTTACATACACAAACACATATACAGATGCATACCCACTCACGCAAGCATACTCATGCACATACACAAACACATATATACACATTCCTACCCACTCATGCAAGCATACTCATACGCGTACACAAACACATACACACATGCATACCCACATGTACACAAACACACACTCAATATATTAAAAAAAATAGATAAGAAGAAAGGCCTATTGGTGGTGAATCAACAGAACATGTCAGATTGCCTGCCTAATGTAAATGAAGCTAATGAATAATTACGGCCATCAATAATCTAACGCGGGTGGAAAAAAATTATCAACAGTAAAATTTGTTCCCACAATGAAGAAAAGTTTTAAGTTTAATAGAGAGATAAAGTAATCAATACCACCTTACATAAAATTCAAAAAGAACTACAGAAATAAAAAAAAGGTAATCTAAAATTCCCCTTTTCTCAGTTCGTCTTTACGTATATAAATATTTTCATATTTTTAATTAGGTACATTAAGTCATTACCGAAGATTATTTATGATTTCAAGCCCGTAGTTCTATGAAAATATCATAAAATATGGAGATATAGAAAAAATTAAACACACTACAATCAGGTTTTTGTTTTTATTTGAAACTTCACCAAACCTCCTTTTCTACTGCTATTTGTCATTTTATGTAATTGTTTTAAGGAGCCTAATACTGTGAATAATGAGGAATTACTGTACTGTGTTACCATTTTTAATAGATTGTTAATTAACTGCAGCTAGATTATACTGACTTATTAGTTTTCAACTAATTTATAGAAAAGCACAAAATTATTAAATAAAATTTATATTAATTATTTGATTATGAAGCTATAAGAAAATTAAAATAGCTCAGAGCACATTATAATATGCCAAACCAAAGTTGAACAATTAATAATTATCACTTTCATTACTAACAAAGTACCTTCGATTAATCCTCAGCCAGCTCAAGACAAAAAATGAAATCATTAAAGAATTAGGTATTCCTTAAGCATTTTTCATAGACATTAAGAACTTTATCAAATTAAAGCGAGAACAATGAAATAAAAGTGTAAAAACTTCAATTTTTATTAACTTATCATAAAATTTTCTTTATAAAAGATGTATTCTTTGCAAGACATATACATGAAGAAAACTTATCGCCGTCAGAAGCTTCACCTTATTTACTTCATCATTACTAATAAAATTTTCTTTTTTTTACTTTGATCTTATTTATGTCATTTTATAAAAAACAAACTTACAAACTGACAAAAAAATATTTCAATGTAAAAAAACCACACTCTAAATTAATTTAATTTATCTAAACTATGAATTGAATTCTGTATTATTTTACACAAGCTCAATGGTAGCCTTACGTGATCATCAGTGTTGCATCAGTAAACTGTATAATAAAACCGTTGCCATTGTCTAACTATTGTCTAACACACATAATTGTCTAAATGTTGTCTAACACACACAAATTTCAAACTTTTTCAAACATTACTATATTTCCACAAAATGTAAAGAATTTATATTACCATAGCTGATAAAAAAATTACATACCTGGTGCCTCACAACCATCGAAGAGGAATATAGAGAGCAAGGGGCACCTTTCCAGTATGTATTGTAATGTGCTAGCGGGTAATCCGCATCTGCTTACTCGCAACTCTGAGAGATAATCAGAACTCGCTCCATCAACAACCTTCTTTATTCCATCACCATTTTGCTGGATAAATTTACATAAATCAGTTGGGTTTCTGCAAATACAACTCACTAATTTTCTTTGCTAATAGATTCTCACTTGTAGCCGTCATTAAGATTCATCAAATACTCTAACATTATCTACACTGATATTATAAACAAGGGAAGTTTTTCTATTTGTAATAATATCCGAAACTACTTAATCAGTTTTAATAAAAATCTCTTGGTCCATCATTATTGGTGTAGATTTTTTGATTTATCATTATTGGTGTAGACTGTAGGCTATTTTCTGTCAGTTAACGTTTTTAAAATTTACATTTGAACACAAATTTTGACAAATTGTGCTATAACCATAGGGCTCGTATTGATTTGGTATTGAAATATAGATAGTACAAATATAGATAGTATACACAATGCATAACTCGCATCACCTATAATTCCTTTTTCAAAATAATGTCATACGATCACAATCATTCGCAATTTTATGAGCCTGACATCCTATTGTCATAAAAATAATAAATATTGAAATTAAAGAGTTTAGGAGGTGACCATCCATCCCTTCCCCCCTCTTAAAAAGGTGCATAAAAATCAGTTCAGTTGTAAGATAACCAACCTTCTATATGATAAAAGGAATCCATGTAGACAGCCATGAGTGGCCATTATTGATTTAAAAAAATTATTATGTCTTACATACATTCCTATTGGACACTTTCAATAGTTTATCTTATACAAACTACTGAAAAAACTGTTTCTTTACTCATTCTCCAATTGTTTGTTCAACTTTTGTTTCTTACCCAAAATATTGTTTGTTCAACTTTTGTTTATTACACAACTTTGTATTCCTACACAAAATATTTTTTGATGCAAAAATAAATTAATAAATAATGCAATAGGGAGAAATTTTGGGGCATTTTATGAGAGTATTGAACTTTACTTTATTGAACATTTTATAAGAGTATTGAAATTACTTTACTTTGTTAATTTTTACATTTTTGTTTTCTGAACTAGTTCCCTAAAATAAAAAGTAAATCATTTAATCTACACTGTATTAATTTTCTTACCATTTTTGTGTATTGCAAAGGCATTTTAATTGTAATCTAGGAAGTCAGCAATTATCCCCAGTTTTTACAAAAAAACAATTGCAAATTCATAGTATGAAATTAAAAAATGGTTTACCTTTATATTGGAAATATTAAGGGCCCTCAACTTCAAGTTATGTAAATAACCGATTCCTTCATCAGTGACATTGATAGAGCCAATAATATCTAACCATTTTAGTAATGGGCAATACAAATTTATATACTGAAGTACAGTATCATTCACTGCTTTGCAATTTTCCAAAATTAAAGTTTTTAGATGAGGCGCTCGTGAAAAAACTCCTATCAGTCCTAAAATAAAATATATTAGTACTAAATTAAAACATATAAAGTTACAAAGCCTTAAAAGTAATTAAATACGTTAACTAATTGACTATTAATTATTTAAATGTATGTCATATATAAAGGAAATATCTTACCATGGGAAGTAACAGCACAATTTCTACTATTCATATTTAAGTATCTCAAATTAGGGCAGTCTATGGCATTAAGAAATACATCATCGAGATCGACAAATCTCAACTCAATAACAGACAACTGATGGGTTATTAACTTCAAAAGAATTCTGGTATCTTTCAAATTGTTTATTTTTGAAAGAATCGAAAATAATTTTGACTTCAGATCTGCCGGCAATATTTCTATCTGGTCAGCATATTCTTCTATATGTTTACACAAATAATCGATACAGCTGAAGTACAAGAAATGTCATAATTACTAATTAATGAAGAAATGTAAGTAAGGAAATTGTAAGATTAATTAGGTTTGTCTTACATATTAAGTAAGCGAGGCATCTGTTAGGGATTTACTATTTACGTACTGTTTACAGTATATTATTTATGCTTTTTGCTGTCTGACAACTGTCAGTTGTCAAAGTTGCAATTTCGTCTTTATCTTTGATTATATGGCGTTCGGTCTCTCCAGAGAGAATCTTTGCCAATGTCAAGTGTGGAAAAAAAGCTAAGCAACACTAATTAAGTCATATTTCGGATATTTGTCATTGTTACTTGTTAACAAAAGTATAAACTATACAATAAAACAAAAATTAAATAAGAAGTTGGCCACAATTAAACAAAAAGAAGAAAATTACATTATAATATACAGAGAGTACAAAATAAGTACATATAAATATATAAACAAACACAAAAACAAAAATGAACAAGAAAATAAATATGAAAAATTCTATATTTTGATGTCGTTCTTTCTTATGGACTGAATGATTAATCATAAAATGGGTTTGTTGGCAAAAAATAAAAGTGCTTTTATGTTTATGGGCAATTGAATTTCATATTTTAATAATTTGGAAATAAACGAAGGAAATCTATTATTCAATGGACGTGAAAAAATTAAATGTTTTAGATCGCCTTCTCCAAGCCCACAATCGCAAATTGGAGATTCTCTGACCCGCAGTCTAGGGATTTATGCGAGAACGACATCCGATCCCGATCTCTCCAAATTAAGCGTAAGTTGCTTGATCCGGAGAATCAGGAAACCACAGTTCGAAAAACATGGATTAGCGAGAAGGGACTGTAAACAACTTAAGGAATCAGAGAAGATACGTTTTTGAGTAGAGCATAATTCAAGGCCTCCACAATAGCATGGCATTCCCCGGAGAATACCGAACACTCCTTAGGAAGGCAAAAGTATACTGAATGAGCTGTGTGTGTGTAAAATGACGTGTGTATGAAATTATGTGTGTGTATGTAGATGGAGAGTAAAATGACGCTCCGACATAGCCATCTTTAAGGGTTTTTGATGCATCTGTGTATATTCGCATCCAATCCATCCAAAAAGAATCAAGATAGAATTGAACAGCGAATTAGCATTTTTGGACTCCTTTTCAACTCTAGAACGGAGGAGTAATTCTCCTTATCGAGAAGACCACCACAGCGCTTTTGGAAGGGGATAAATCCATACCATGTGAGTTAACTCATTTGTTCAGGCTAACAAGGACAGCGTTCAAAGCATTTTCGGCAACCATTATTGACATCAGAAGAATATAAAACCAGGTCATCGGCGTATTGCAAAACACGACAGAAGGGATTTACTGTTAAGTGGATCATATAGGAGTAAATATTGAAAAGTAATGGACTTAAAACAGAGCCTTGGGGAACACCCCTCCATATAGTTCTTGTTAAGGGGGGGGGTATCCGGGGATCTAAGAATAATAGATCTTTCTAAAGAAAATTGAGGCAAAAATTTATAATCTTGTTCGGAATCCCAAGGTTATGAAGAATTTTTTAGAGGTCTGGAAGGTTTACATTATCGTAGGCTGAAGAAAGATCTAAAAAAGCAGCAACGAGTAATTTTTGTCAAGAGAAGGCAAGTCTTATGTCAGTGGTTAGGACGCTAAGATTAACCATCGTACTTTTAGCTCTTCTGAAGCCAAATTGGTTACTTGGAAAAATATAATGGTGTTCTGTAAACCATTCCAAACCATTCTTAATTAGAAGTTCCGTAATCTTCGCTAAAACAGGAGAAAGGGCTATGGGTCTGTAGGATGAACCTACATTGGGATCTTTGTGAGGTTTAAGAATGGGAATTATTATTTGAGTTTGCCAAAACTTTGGAATAGAACTTGATTTGAACATACAGTTAATGAGGGATATAATATATCCTATATAGGTTGTATTTTTGAAGAGGGGGAATTTTTTCAACATGTAAATTTAAATGAGGGAAAGAAATCAAAATGGGGAAATGGTGGCTTCCAAAAGATTCAGAAATAATATTCCAGGAAACTAAAGATGCCAAGGATGATGAGCAAAGAGAGATATCTACTGAGCTCGGGTTCTGAAATGGGACAGGAACTCGTGTTAGAGAACCATCATTTAGTAAACACAGGCCAAAATCGTCCTGGAGTTCCACCAAGGAGACCCCAAGAGGGTTGCTTCGGGTGGAACCCTAAGACGGGTGATGAGCATTAAAATCTCCTAGTATAATATATGGGCCAGAAATTGAAGATAAAATATTCCGGAGTTCTAATGCTACGGAACATGTTGGAAGGGGGGCATATATAGAGAGGATAGTGATATCTTTAACTCTCGCAGTAACAATATTGAATTGACAACCGCGCGAGCCAAGAGAAACCAGGGAGAAGGGAAGGGATTTGTCAAGTAATAGGGCGAATCCACCCTTACCATCGGCTCTATCATCCCGGAGGCAGACATAATCTTGGATCTTAAAATGGAATCCAGGCTTCAGCCAAGTCTTCGAGATGGCAGCCACGGATGGAGAATACTTGACAAGGAGGTAACGAAGATCTGTTTTGTTGGAAATAATAATGCGACTATTCCATTTCAAGACCCTCACCACTATTGGCGAAGCTACTTCACTATTGGCGAATCTATTAGAAAGAAGGGATTGAAGAGAAGTGAGAATAGAGGAGGCAACGTTGGACGGTATTTGATTGGGGGAACTGAGAATTTTGACCAAGGTGGTCAACAGAAATTGAATAATATACGAGTATTATTAAGAAGAAGGATTATTAGCTGAAGGTTGTTGACTAAAACCGCAACTATTTTCAGGTCGCGGAATTCGGAAGTCTGCCCAGGCTTATTCTAGAGCCGAGCGGTCATAGCCCTGGTTGGAACTAGTCGAAGAGAGAGATCGGGGTTTTAGCATAATAATTTTTTTGTGAGAAGACTTGGTAAGACAAGACGGAGAAAGCAAACTTTGGGAAGAAATTGGAGAAGGAATAGTTAGAGGGGGATGAGCTGAAATTGAGGCGTATGATTTTTTAGCAGAAGGGAGCATTTTGGACGCTTTCGCATAGGAAATATCTCTTTCAGACAAATTATATCAGTGGAATCATGATTTCCACTGCAAAAGATACATTTTGCTTTATTAAGAGGAAGTGAGCAATTTCTCCCAACGTGACCTTGACCAGATCGGAAACAATGCTCGGAAGATCGACATTTGACAACAACATGTCCAAACCTATAACGCTTGAAGCACTGTATTGTAGGGAAATCATATTTAGAAACTGGAAGCGATGAGTAAGCCATGATTAATCAATTTTATTAGTCAGTGTAAATAGTGATTAAAACAGTTTATTATTGTAAAAAAGTAGATACAAAATGATCGACATGTCAAAAAAGAGTTGACTACTTTTAAACGTGCCAGTATTTCACTATCTTGATTAAGCTGACAGACCTAAGCCTGTCTAAAGTATGTTATAAAGGTCAACCAAAAAAACGAATAATTCATATTAATAAATAGAATAGGACGACGATCGTGTACACATTTTTAGCAACACTTCCAAAGTACATACTTACATACATAGAAATAAACGCACCTCGCAACCTTTACGTTATATTTGAAATTTTCAAAGTATTTAGAAAGTATTTAGAAACCTGGTTTTTGACCATGGTATTTTTTCATATTCATACTTGAAATACATAAGACTTAACGTTACATGTATGACTCGTCTCTATTACGTAGCTCGCTTATACATACTAGGCGGTACTTCAAGAACGGGTATTTGGAGTAGGTACGTACACAATACCATACTAGGTGTACTTAGTATCAAAATTCTCTAGTACCAAATGAGAGATCATACAGGAATATATCGATTTCTCCAGATCATTTGAGCAATTAACCGCAGCTCTGTCGGGCGAAAAATATCCAATCATTAGTAATTTCTTGAAAAGAAACGTTCAAGCAACCTTGAGGAAGAAGACGTCAAATATATCTACTGGGCATGATCTCAAAAAAATATTTAGTGGAGGAGTAATAGACAAGCGTTCGAGAATTTTAGAAAATAACAACACTCTAGCGAAGACCACTTTATTGGACTCACGTCCAGCGACGTACCAATAGAAAATGACGCCTAGGGCACACATTTGGGTTGCACCGTTTCGTAACTTATTTTAGTCGCTGTCATTTCAAAAAAGCGTATGTAAAAAAGACTGTTTCAGATAATACAAAAACTATTAATTTTTTAACGTTTTTAGTTGACCTTGCCTATTTAGTAAAAATGTTATAATCAAATTAAACTAGGATATATTTTTGTAACTATACGACTTTTTGATACTTTTTTAAGACATACGCAGTGATTGGGGAAAAAACCTGTGACATTTTGATATGACAGCCACGTTTTAATATAAAAAAAAACAGATACATAGAACATTCATAAATCTTGCTTACAAAACATATTTATTGTGTATTTTATAAAGAAAGTAGGTCCGTAAAACAGTTACACGCAAACAAATCCAAGATGTTTTTGAAATCAGATCTTTCCGTTTCTTCTCGCTCTACACTGAGCAAAGTTAGGTCGCATAACCTTTCTTGACCCGTTGTCGCTCTCAAATAAGAAAGTATTAATTTTAATTTACTAGAAGATCTCTCACAACTTACGATGGATACTGCAACTGTGAGCAGAATTTAATTAGAAATGCGTAGATTTGGATATATGATTGCATCCCCGTACAGCACAATAAATTCAAGTAGCTCTTCAGATTTTTTTATGGTGACGTTTTTTCTTGTCGGTGCCGTAACACAGAGTCTTAATATCTAAAAGAAATCCAAACCTGGTGTCAGTTTCGTGCAAACGAGTAAACCTTTCACTCATTCCACACGATACGATCCAGTGATCCCTTCATTACTTAATCCATTTCTTCTTTAGCAGTCAACCCTGCGTCAGATGCACTTTTTCCTGCCATACATTTTTTTCGATTTCTACGCCTCTCTGTAGCTACATCCCATTCCTGGCAAAGATCGAATCCTCTTTTTAATGCCTCATTAACTAACCTCTCTCTTTCATTTGAAAAATAGTCTCAGAGGCCTTTTATGTTCAAGGCAACATTATGAAGATTCGTACTAGGGTCCTGGAGTCGCTTGTAGACACGATCTATGGAAGTGACTACATATTACCAAAATCCTGATAATGTCAACAAATTGTAGGACAACATACGATTATATATAAGCCTGGCCTCACTTCTTGTTTCAGTGGTATGATTGCTATCTTCTGCCATATCTTGAAGAAGGTTCAGTATATCTTTAAGATATTTGTGAACTGGCTTTACAGTTTCAACCCTTGCACTCCATTTTGTTTCGGACTCTGATTTTGCAACCATGGGCATGCATTTTCTTAATTTTTCCCAACGCAAAGTAGAACGATCAAAGAATACGTAAAGAGCTTCAATAGTACCAAAAAATGTGACCATTATAGTATATTGCTTGGCTGCATGTACACCGACCAAATTGAATATTATCGCAATTCGCAAATATCAGTAGATGTTTCTTTTCGATTATTCTTTGGTGAACTCAAGTGCGGTGCCCAGCCATCGCAGCAGCGTTGTTATAGCATTGTGAATGATAATCCTGTATACCCACATCGTCTTTCCCTAGCTGCTTAAGTATTTCGTCAACTAAACTTCCCGCGTCCTTTTGACTTATCTCAATGAAACCAAGAAAGGACTCTCTAACGCTTATTGATATTCTTTTAAAATCAACCTCTACATCTGACATCTGCTCACGGTGTGCATAATCAGGAGTTGAATCAAACATGAGACCGTAGTATTTTGATTTGCGAATGCTTCGCAATAAATTTTGGCGAACAGCGGTCGTTATCACTGGACTTGACTTAAAAAGTAAAATGTGTGGGATTATTTTAACCATATCCGACCAAGTCATTAATAACCATGACATTCATCGTGGTTATTAATGACGGGGTCGAATATAGATAAAAGTTTCATTAATCCAAGGAAATTACCAACTTTGCTATATTCAGGTTCCATCGCCTGCAGTGAGAGACTCTCTGTGACTTCGTAATGCAAGGTTTTGCGAAACAAGATATATGATACAGTAAATGATTTTTTTAAATATGTTATACCACTTTTGTTTCTCTGTCTCGATGTGGGTCTGAAGTTCAGCGTCAATGATCCCCCTCAGCGTCAATGATCATTTCCTTACACATTGTGAAACACTCACGATAGTTCTTCACATTTGCATGTATAGTGAGATTTTCAGATACTTGTGCGTAAAGCCATCTTTGTGCTCTAATGAAGATTGATTATCTAATCTTGAAAAGATAAGACAACGAATAAAAAAGCCAATTTTTCGCCGCGATGGCCTAGTTTCTTCTTAAACCAACTTTCGTTCATACATCGGTTATTTGTAAATCAAATCTTTGATTTCTTACTATGTAGCTATAAAGCGCGCTAAGTGATGCGGCCACTGATGTCTATCGCATCACAACGACGGGCAGCCTTCCAGTGCGTCTATCACTCTGCCTGCAATAACGGCTTTAGGAAAGCTACAGTTAACGAGAATAAAAATGGATAAGTCCAGAAGGAAATTCAGTAAACGTTTTATATTTAATTATCTTTTATATTTTGTACAAATTCCGAACTTAATTATAACTTAAATCAGAACAATAGACGTGGGAATGTTGGGAAAGGTAGATTCGAACTTAAGATAAATATTCATATTTATACAAAAGCCCGTGTCTTCGTTCGCATAGATTTTTAGTTAATCCAACGGAACATTCCCAATAATAATGTTTGGATCCTCAAAAGCGTTCTTAACTGGAATAAACAAAATTTATATTCCAATATGAACTACAACAAGAATTACTGCCACGATCTCAAAAATTTGTAATCTGAGTTGTTAAGCCTGCTAGTGTTGAGCTCCTATAATTATTTACATTTAACATGGACAGCAGGTATTCTTGATTCTCAGTCCTCATCATCTGCTCAGTGCGTTATAAAATATTAGATTTATATATGTTGGCCCGGTACGTGTTTTTACATTATAATCTTCCATGTTTTGTAAAATATTTGTTTTCTTAAGTGTTCCGTCTGGTAAATTTAATGTAAAAACAAAACTATTAATTGCGATTCAGACATCCCGCTGTACTTGGTAAATACGATATGGCATGAACACATAATCTCCGCTAGTGCATAAAATCTGTAAGGAAAACTTATTTTTATATATATCCAAGGCGCGGCCTATTGATGATGAATTAAACAAGCGACAATGTTATTATAATTTTGAAAATCTTCAGTTTAGTATAATGCCATCACGCATATTGATCATTAACAAAATGTCTCTATAATGCTTACGAACATCTTTTCAGAACCATCATCTGTCGACAGACATTAAAATATAAAACAGTTTGAATCGGAGGTATTTGATATACAAAGTTGCCAGTCGTCCGAAAAGTCGATTAAATTAATTTAACGAATCATATGTTTAATTCATAAGTTATTTTATTCATAACGTACTCACTACTAAACAGCAACATTAAGCAGACAACCATAACGATGTAAATTAAAACTAATTAATTATATACTTAAATATAATCAAAGAGAAACGAAAAACAATATTTAAAAAATCTTTATAGGTACAAATATCAAATGAGAACACAACGTTTTTAAAGCGATGAACTTTAATATTTTTTTTATATATTCCTCAAAAATAAACCGTTAAATATGTATTTTAGAACATTTTTTTTGTATTTTGCTATTTTTCTTAAAAGTAAATAAAACTTCCCGTAGTCAAATGGCAAAAGCGGAAACTTTATAGCTTCGTGATGTTTGTTTGATGAACAGTCATCACTATCTTTAAGAATAAATGATGATATATAGATGATGTTTGTTTGATGAACAGTCATCACTATCTTTAAGAATTTTGTAGTTTCTTTAACTTTGGATTTATGTAAATTAAATATATAAATAAATGCTTCATGCAGTGATTTACATTAATTTGTAACAAAATATTAAAACAAATGTTTTCGATTTACCTCCCCATCTATGTAAAGTGGGAAAGAGAAATTTTTTCGCACCTGTCATTGAGTAAGGCATCACTGGATATGCTTCATAAAATTAAATTTTATTTTCATTTACTATCTTTTTTTAAGTTCCATTTGTGAAATATTTAGTTTGAAATAGACGTGTAACGTTTCACTTAAATATTTTCTATGGGTCTGAAGAATATAAAGAAAATTCTGCAAATATTAGTATTTAATTAATATTTTCAAATTAAATTATTTCAATTAATTTTCATAAAAATTTTAAAATATCACCAATTTTGCGTATTTCGACACACACGCAGAATCCCCAATTTTTCATATTTTGACAAGCACATAGAATCCCCAATTTTGCGTATTTTGACAAGCACACAGAACCCCCAATTTTCCGTATTTGGACATATACACAGCATCCCAAATTTTTCGTATTTCGACACGCACACAGAATCCCCAACTTTTCGTATTTAGACACGTACAAAGAATCCCCAATTTTCCGTATTTTGAGATGTACACGGAATCCCAAATTTTGCGTATTTCGACACGCACTTTACCGGCTTTTTTATTTGACTTTATAATTTATATACTTTTGCTTTTCAGGAAACATAACTGTTTCCATTATTTTAAAAATATTAAACGTTCGAACAGGAGGATACTTTTTCCCAAAAACTTAATTTTTTCGCGATTATAAACTTTATATAACTAAAAATATATATTCTTTTTTTATATGGGGCAAACCGGATAAACTCTTTATTTAGACACGATAGATTGCGGACATATTATATACGTTCTAAACTTGGTATAACCTATTCCATAATGGACCTTTTTATTTCAATATAACTATAATATTAATTAATTGCTTTGCATAAATTATAAAAACAATATTTGGTAATACTTTCATGGAATTATTAATATTCGAGTTTAACGTATTTATTTCCAAATGTACATCTGCTTTTGTGGGTGTTAAAAAAAATATTTATTCGACTTGAAATTATAAGTCAATTTTTTATCAGTTGGCAACACTGATTTTATATGAGCTTCTACACGGAACAGAGGCAAAGATTTGAAGAAATAATATTTTCTTCTACCGTCAATTGCACTCTGGTTTCCGCCCGCTTCAGGTTTCCATAGGAGTAGGTACTTGTTAATATACTTTATAAATTAAAATAATTAAATAAACGTGAAGACACATTTTTAACATGTATCTATCCACTAAAAATAAAAAAGGCGTGTTGTAATCAAATTTACAGCCGTTTTTCGAATTACAATGTCCCGCTTGTTAAATTGTTGTTTCAAATTTCGAATTATTCCGAATAATATTTTCTGAAGTGGGTATTATTCTCTATAATTAGAAATTAAGAAGAAAAATTAAATATTTACGTGTTTCATTCTGTTGTTTGTTTGATGGATATATTTTACGTATCTATATTTTACTTAAATCTACAACAATTTCTTATTTGCAGGAACTGCTACCAATTCTGAATCCGAGGCCGGTATTTTACAAAATAAAAATTGAGACCGAAATACGTGTAATAAGATGAGGGTACGTGGGAAGCATTTTTTCGAAGGTAAGTAATATGTTTAGTATATTTTTAAAAAACGCTATTTTTAAAACTTTTAATTTACCAATATAACTAAATCAAAACAATAGGTGTAACAAATATTTAAAAATTAAAAAAGTTTATTCAGACGAAGGAAAAATTAAAAAACTTTTAAATATTTAATTTACGTTGAGAAGAGTTTGTTAAATGAAATAATTTTAAAATAAATACTTAGTTAAAGTATTTTATACCAAAAGAAATATAACATTTAAGGTAATAATATGGTTATTTCATTAAAAGTAAATTAAATTTGTTGCGTCTTGTATATCAGAATTTAATAAATAAATATTTGAAATACAAATATTTTAAATTTATAAGAATTATTAATTAATTCAGTTAAAAATAATTAATTATAAATGATACAATTAATCGTTATTAAAACACTTAGTATTTCCAGAAATAAATGAAATTTTTTAATTAATGTTATATGTTAAGGGTTATTCCACAAAATATTGCAAATAATCGTAAGGTCATGATTATATTCAGATTTTTACAACGTACAATTGGAATAAGAGAAGGGTGGGAAAGCGCGGAAATAATGAATCTAACTAAAAATATTGATAACATTTTTAATTGCATTTTCAAAGACAATTAAACATATTCACTGACACTCCATTTGATGAGGTAGATGAAAAAATATTATCTCACGTTCCATATATAGGAGGGTACCTCAAGAAAACCATCCTTTCTTCGAATTCATTAAACTCATAAATTTGCAAAATATGTATAAAAGCGAAATAATTAAAAATGACATGACTACTGTGCTTTGGTACTAAAGACAGAAGATAGACGGATAGACGCGATGAAATTATAAGACTCCTAATTTGCCACGGACACTAAAAAGAGCAATACTTAAATTTCTATCGGTATCAAATTGTATTCAACAGTTCTAATCCTAATTCATTTCATCAACAGAATTATAAACAAAATTATTTATCGTTGGCGTAAAGTTCAAATAAATATCTGTACACAAAAACTCGGTAAACCGTGATATTTCAATATAAAACTTTATTTGTCGTATAATAAGGCATGTTTTTCTGTAAATTGTCAAATATGAATAATTAACTTTTGTGCGAGTTTTTGAAAATAAACACAAAAGGTACGGTGTCAATTCTTTAGAAATTACTTATGAAATGTGCATTAATCTAAATATCTGTCGTCGCCGTGGTGTATTGGATTGATCAGAAAGTATATTAGATAATGCGGTACACCGTGTTGCGGTGGGATCCGCGTTCGATTCCCGGTCGCTAGTTGAGCGGGGCTCAACATTCTGGAGTATTTTTATTGTAAGTTAATTTTTTAATTAAGATTAGCTCTAAGAGATTGCTTGCATAACAATACGTCCGCCATATTTAACAAGTGTATACAATAAATTAAATAAATAAACAAATTATTCGATGTCTAGTACCACAATCAAGAACAGAACTCGTCACCATTGTTCTAAACACATATATTTTAACAATATAATAATGGATAATTAAAAAATTGCCATAAACAGCTAACCCGATTTTTCGTATGCCTCCTGTGTTGCAAAAATGAATGTAACGGTTTTTATTTCTTCACCTCTTTCTGACGTATAACATCGCTATTATGCACCATTGTGTTCGCTCTTATCTTTATTCGTCTATCTAGTATAATAAGTTTATAATTACGAAAATTTAACTTGCTGTCGGTATAAGTGGACGTCCTTGTTAATTAATTATTAAAGTAAAATGGGCAATTAATATTATAGTGCATTCAGTTAAATGCGCAAAAAATGTATTTAAACTGATGACATGAATAGAAAAATCAATATAAATATGTAAAATTGCAAATCGAGTAAGCAATAAACAATGGCATGGAGCTTGACTTAAATAGTTTGTATTTCCGGAACATTTTGAGTTTTGATTATTTTTATTATTAGTTGACTCCAGCATAGGATTACTTCATAGAAATATTTCGATAGAAACGCGAAAGCCCCTTCCGCACACTTAACATATATCTATTTGCAATCTATATAACATCATTCTATATTATAGTAACACATAAAATATTTCTCACAACTAAATGTAACTGCGTGGTGGGGTAGGTTTCATTGTGTGACAATACTTTTAGGTAGGGAATTTGTGAAGACGGAATCTTTACAAATTGCCCACCTGAAGATTTCGTCATACAACAAAACCTAGGTCGTAGTAAAGAATCTTAATAAAGTGGAAATAATACTACATCACGTAGTTTCATTTAGTTGTGAAAAATTTGATTATACAGAATTCCTACAAAATTAATAACAAGAAATATAGTCTATGGAACATAGAGCAGCTAACAGATACTCTATGATAGAAATTTAAATAGTTGACGTTTATTTGAATTGGCTGCCAACCTTCAAATTTATAACTTGGAAATTTTTTTATGGTATAAGTTTACATTTATTTATAAAATATGTGTGAAAAATCTGTTATATTTTAACTTTCAATTAAAGTATTGTCATATTTATTACATTTATTCATAATAATAGGATATTATTTTCAAGATAGTTCTTGTGTGTTGGGTTCTGGCCCCAAATGTTTGATGGTAAGCAAAAATTTATTTTTATTAATTAATTAATCTATTATACTTTTGGCATAAGTCTGGTTTAGCGAAAATGCGAATTTCCCGTATTTTTTGGGTAAAATGAAAGAATATGCATAAAAAACGACATATATAAAAAATTATAGCTCCGACTTGATTATTTCATTATAAAAAAATTGATTTGATGAGACGTGAGATCCTGTCAGTTGGGCGTCACACATAAATTTCATAATCTCTATGCGATCTTTTTTGCGCATTTTCATATTTTTATTTTCTGGGTTTCTTTTTTTTTTTAAATATCAATTCCTGTTTGTATTTGCAAATTCAGTGTTTAGTGTTACTAAGAATGGCATTGAACTCAAAAACTTATAACTTACACTTGCTTGGAAAACCGCACTTTTGTACAGGAACTTTTTCAAATCATTTTTTTCAATAAAATAATCGCGACTGAGCCCTAAAATTTGCAGGTACCTAATTTTTTATCTATCCTTTCATTTAAACCAAAAAAGAAAGAAAATTCGCATTTTTGCTAAACCAGACTTGTTCCATACTTTTTAATGTTAATATTGATAAAACATGTCAAAATTACGTTCACATTTTAATAAGCAATAGCAAATAAGTCGGCAATAATTCAATTTTTAATTTTTATTTTAGATGAACGGATTGGGGAAGTATGATATATGGAGAAATAGCAGTGGTAGCCCCTGCTCTCTCAAAAAAAATACTTCCGCCATATGATTCGACCCCTAATAAAGGCCAAAATTAATAAAAATAACGTTTGGTAAGTTTACTTATGAATTTGGTAACTTGGAAGTTTTCTCTTTATGACCACATTTTTTATTGTTACCCGTAAAATCAATAAATTAATTTTATAGTAATGTAAGTAAGTTTTACTGTACTGTGAGTGTAAGAGTTTATAGATAACCCAATGGTTCCTAAGTATAAAAAAAACTTTTTATGCAGTTTGTAGTTATAATGGAATGATTATTACACACCTATATAAGATATTTATATTTTGGTTAAACAATCTTTTCCTTTATTTGCATTTGAAGGAGGGAAAAACAAGAAAAATAGAAAAATTGGTTCAAAAATTGGATGAAGAGAGATTAAATGTTTTTTGTAAGTCATTGGAAGGTTTAAATGAGTCATAAAATATTTGTTAAAATGCACTTATTGAATAAAAATGTGTAGAAGAAATTTAGTGTGATGTAAAGTTTGTCAATAATATGTAAGAATACCTCCAAATGTTAAAGTTGCTACAAACATTTTCCACGTTACCCACAATAGGTATATTGTATTCGCTTTCAAAATTTGTTAGAATTGGTCCACATTTAAATAACAATAATATAATGACTTCACAAAAAAGAGACTTTTATTATTAAGAGTTATTATATATCTAGACTTTCCAATTTCAAATAAATTTTTCAACGAGTATTATGGATTTAAAAAAAGTTATAGTATTATTTAGTATGCAACCCAACCAATGATACAAAGTTACATAATTGTATTATTTACTAAATTTATTTCTTCCATTCCATTTACAAGTTTTACATAAATTGGTAAATCACAAAAATTACCGTTGACTACTACACATGCGATAGATACCAAATATTGCACTTGTATTGGGTTGGATTGTGCATAAGCTTCTGATTAAAACAAAGGATTGTAAAAAAAGTTTTATTAATAATGGTAATATATATAACATAGCTATATTGATTTAAAAGATAAAAATAAGTCATTATTACTTCCAAGTGATTTGTTTAGCTGGAGATTTAGTACATGTTGCCAATAAGTAAAAGATTATTTAGAAAATAATTATCAAAAAGATAATTTCATTTGTTGTTTACATAGGAATTATTATGATATTCGTACATTTTGTTTTTGATTCTTTATTAAATTGTGTCAATAATTTATGTTGTTCATATTGTTACATAATGTATATGACAGTTTAAGTAGGCTACAGAAATTAACCTACCACAAGTACAAAAAATAAAAAATAATGCCCAGAACCTTATGATTTTTATTAAATTCAATAGATAGTTTAAATTTCTTTCAAGTAAGTTAAAAAATTGAAATTATCTCCTAGTTTAGTATTTTCTTACATTCAGTAGAACAAAATTTAAGTATAATTTGCATGATAAAAGCTATTGTTTCTTTTTTCTTTTTATAAAGTGTAATTTCCACAGTAAGTACATTTGATTCTATTATACTAGACTAAAATTAAAATAAAATAAGCTAAATTTAAACTTATAAGTAGGAAGGGTAATAATTTTGTTTTACATAATTTTTCACTACAGAGATTATGGATTAATTAAACTATAATGTTGAATTTAATAAATGAATCAATATTAAAAATCTTCGGGTTGTAATACTGTGTACAGTAGAGAGAGAGTCAACAGTTTATTCGATGAAACATTAGTACTGAGTACAATTGAAAATATTAATACTGAGTTTGTATGTAGCTGTTAAGTTTTTTCGGTTCTTCTTAGTTGTGTGGTTCGAACCGGTGGATTTTTTTGATACTGAAGCCTTTTAATTTCAATTGTACATGTTTATAACCTAAAACGTAAGAAAATTACATGTGTCAGTCATGTACTAATGATGTTGCAACGAGTGCTCAGCAAATGGGCACTCACTGCAACGTCATTAGTCTATACGATAAAGGAATATAGAAGCTTTTAGTACTTGGAAATGTGGAAGTGCTACCTTACTCGCACAATTACTTAAAGTTAGCCATCTATTTAGTATAAAATGTGTGGTTGAGTTATCGAATGTTGCTGAAATTTTCAGTTGCAAGAGTTAAAGACACTCTTCGCCTAATCGCAGAACAATCCACAAATGTCAATTGAATAAGAAATTTATTTGATCCAAAAAAATTATTATTTCTGCTCTAATTTTTTATTAATTTATGACGTCAGATGATGAGAGACAGGTTCAGTTCCTCTGTAATTTTTAAAAATAATTCATAAAAATTAATTATTGAAAACTTAAATTTTTTATTTGTTTTTCAAATTCGAAAGGCGAGTTCAACTTCTTTATTTTTTTATGTTCTATAAATTATATTTACTATAAAATTAGTGTAAAAAGTTCCTTTCCGCCATTTTACGTTATTCAATGTGTAGAATACACATATCCAAATATTTTAATACATCATCAGTTCCTTGATATATTACCAAGTATATTAAAATATTAGTTTGTGAGTCACATTGCCTTTAACCTTAGTGTAACAATTTTCTGCCACAATGACACCAAGTTGAACAAAGCGATATTTCTACTTAATATTAATTTAATATAGAACCACGTTCCTATTAATGTGAGGTAGAGTGATGAGTTGTAATTAAAATTTAATGTTTGTCGGCAGTTTCAATGAGCGAATGAACAAGAAAGAAGCTTACAGCAGCTACTGACGCAATGAAAACATGAAAATATGTGTATAAAAAAAAGTGGACACAGGGAGCGGGGAAATGCAAACAGCCTAATAGAAGACCTAAAAATGATGTCCATGGTTCCAGAATAGTTGACATGGTAGAACTTTTATTTTTGTATTTTCTTCATTACAAAAAAGGTATTTTGTTTTTTCTAAAGAAACATAATTATCATGCAATAAAGTTTTGATACTAGACATTATTAAATTAATTTAATTTTTTTTACCCCCTTCGTAATTGGTTATTTTAAGATAGCATCACAATGTCTGTTCACTTGTACATTTTATTTGAAAACTTTAAAACTTTTTTGATAATCGCTTTTCTAAGGTATCCTAATATGTCTGTTTCATCAGGTATTTTAAACCCTGATCAATTTATTTAAATGAATTACATTGTCGGACAAATATTCATATAATTTAGTCAGCGGCTGCTATGTCGTACACCTGTAAGAATTGTTGGTAAGATTCAATGGATTTACTTCTTCTAATGGCAGATCATTTTTTTTAGTCTAAGTATAATATTTAATGTTGTTTTTTCTTGGAGAACTATTATTTCATTTGTACATTTCTTGATCACACTTGAAGTAAGGTGCAATTGTTACCTGTTCACTGATCAGCGGTGGCTTTAGCGTGGGATCCTTGGCAAAATTTACTATGTAAGTGTTGAATGGTACCAAACTGTGTACCAATAACTCTAACTATTCTCACCAAGATCCTAATCTTACTGTACCAAATATACAAATAACACTGTGATCACAAAAAAGGTAACATGTTTACAAATAGTTTAAAGTAAAATATTACAAGTAGTATTGGGACCAAGGAGAAAAGTTAAGATATTTATGATAATGGTATATTCTTTAGACAGCTTCACTATGAAGCTGTCTAAAGAATTATATGGATAATCACAATTTTTTGTTTAATATTTCAGATCAGACTGAATTAGTTCTGTGCTGGAAACTCGGCAATGCGGAACAAAGTCTTTTCCATACCAATCATATTATTTCATATTGCTTAAGAAGAATGCATTTAAACAGTGGTGTACCGTTGAACTTGAAAATCTGGCCATTTGGGTATGTAACCTTGAAATTTACATAAACAAAGCAAGCTTAAATTAAAATCGCACGGCTGTAACATTGGTAGAAATTTCTGTAAACTTTTAACTAAATACTTTTTGATTTCATGTTCGGAAATAAAGTACTTAAACTTCTTTGCTGCGATAGCACAAACTGTCGTTGGTGTTTAATCACAATATAGATCTACATCTCGAATGCAAGTAGCACATGCTATTTGATTAACGTATGTAGCACTGAATGCCTTTTAGCGATCGACAGTGAGGATTTAAATTTTTGGGCGACTAGAGAACAACTCTTAGTCAAATAAATAAAAGACATTCACATTCAAAGTGAATTATTTCCACATTTAAATTATGTACACACATTTACATATTGCTTCACATAATGGCGCTACTATTGATAAGTTTGCCAACACCTTAACTTATGAGAAAGAGAATTGTTACTATACGTATATATTAATTTATATGATTTACTTTTAACAAAAATTTTAAAGAATTTTTATAAATATGGTATTTAGTAAGATTTTATATCTAACTTTAATATAAACTTGTTCTTTGATAAAAAAAATTAACATATAAAATCTATCTTTTTAAATTTATTTGGAAAAAGAATTTTAATTAGTTATAGGAAAAAAATTATTTAATTTAAAACAGAATATTTTTTCTAAATATGGTTTGAGTAGTTAACAAACTTCAATATTTTATAATTGTATTCGGAATTTTAGTTTTTTCTTTAATGCGTGTATTGGCCTCGCCATTCTCAGCTCCATCTTAAAAGAGGACTATGAAACATTTAAAATTTTGCAGTTATTAACTCTCGTAGAAAAGTAAAAAACATATAAAAAAATTTGTCTCAATCCGATTTGATGGTTAAACAATTTTAAAGCTTGATTTTGTATATGGTGGCTGTCTTTCACTCAGCCATCGTCCAATTTTTAACGTTAATTTTGTAACTTCTTTTACTGTCCCCCAAGCCTGTGAGATTTATTAATTATTGTAATGTTATAGATATGCTCAGTGTACTTGCCAAGCGACTCACCTGTACCCACAGATCATATGCCATTGCCAATCAGTGACAAAGATTTATGTTTGTACTTTGACAGTTTGCTACCACTGCATATCGCATTACTCAACTCCTCTTTAATCTAAAGTTTCATCGTGATTTTTTTGATGCAACCGAAATGTCATCACCGTGGCATGTTGGGTTGATCACAAGCCATACGGCCTTTGGTGGCATGGCACACCTCGAGGACCTGGGTTCGATTCCCGGCCACTTGTTGAGCGGGGCTGGACTTGGTGTTATGATTGGCTGTAAGAGATTGCACTCGTAGCAATAAGATTGCCATATGTATCAATTAGAAACATTTAAGTAGATAAATAAAAATGAAGTAGAATATATGAAGATATTGTACATATTAACTGCATATAATTCTTTTCAACAGTTGCGCCACTCAAATGCTGGCTAGTGCATTCGTATCGATATATAATATTATAAATCTTTAAAAAGTCCACTGAGCAATTGAGACATTTATTAATTATGATTGTATCAAATACTGCTTAATTACAAAAGTAAGAAAAGTGCGATTAGGCAGCTGTATTTAAGCCAAGGTTATTGGATCTGACCCAATTCTCCACTTGTATCTTTGAATCATAGTGTCTAAAACATCTTCCAATCAAAGTTCTTAAATTGATTAGAATTTGAAACAAAAGTGATAATAATTGCGTCAATATCTCATATTTACACAACTATACTAATGTGTGATTGTTTTTGTGTGCCATTCCAGAAAAGAAAATGTTTTTCTTGAATAAATATTTCATTAATCTGTAAGTATTATTGGTTAAATTTCTGTTTTCTAAATGACTTATTCAGAAACTTGATTTTGTTAAATCACAATGTTTATTTTATTAAAACATTGGATAAAATTAAAATTGTAGTGGCAGCTGTGTAGTTTTGAAACAATCCACTTTCATTTTCGTTCTACACTTCCACAGATTTGTTATTTTAAAAAGTTGGTTATTAAGTTTGTAAATATTGGTTTATTGAACTAATTTTTTATACTAATATGAGTAACTTTTTAATTTTCAGTGATAATAATGTTGGAAGAAAAATAGAGACGCACGAGGAAGAAAACCCATTATCAATCAAGTTCACTGGCTAATATGATCATAAACATTCTACTGACACGAATGATGGCTCAGTCGTTTATTAAGAGTGATGTTCTAAATTGTGCCGTCAAAATTGTAAATTTTGCTGTTAACTTGTACCCAAAACAAAAAAGATTTTCCAAGGGCATTAAATAACCTTCCACCCCCTTATTTAATTTTGTACCTATTTCAGATCTTACCAAAATGATGAATAATTCTAAAACTGTGTTAGAGTGCCAAACTTATTATTTCAAAATGGTTACCATTATGACATATCAAGCATTTATATCAATGTATGAAGTTTATATCAATGTATGATTGTCTATATCATTGTATGAATTATTACAATGTGTGTTTGAAAATTAAAATTTCTTGAAATTAATAAAGGGATAATATATACAAATATTCCAAAAATTTGTTGTTTGCTCTTGCAATTTTCTGAAACCGCCAAAGTAAAAAAAATCTCAGCCATCTGCCAAGTACAGAAAATCTTCACACTCATTAACCATATATATTCATTGTCGTTTAGTGTCTCGTAGTCGTAGTAGTCTATAAACACTTTTCATAAAATTTCATGCCAAGAAGTAGTACGACATGGGTAATCAGCTTTATGGAAACTTAAATATAATTTGTTATTGTGTATCAAAAATGTTACTTGCATTGCAGTGCAAGTCAGTTTAGATTCAATGACACGCTTTGAATTGGATATTCGTAATTAAGAGAATCTTAACTTCGAACCTTATATTTGTTCTTTTGTCAAGTAGGAAAATAAATTAAGAAGTATTAAGTTTGTCTAGAGGATTTATGATTAAATAGGTAATAATAATTGTAATTTATGTTTATTACAATAATGAAGGTGATTATTAATTTAGTAAATAAATATTTTATTGAAATAAAATATGTATTATTGACTTTGGTTTAGCGAAGCGCATTAGACTGTAATGAGCCAAAAATCTAAAATATCTTTTATTTGGTTAACACGATTCCTTTCTTTTTAAGATGTATGTCTTTTCAATGTGTTATCTACTTCATGTTGGACGTTCATTATAAAAATACTATGTTATTAATATAATTTCTTGCTTTGCAATTTTGATACCGTTTACATTACTTCTGTTTGGTTGCTGTTTTTATCGACTTTAATATTTGTAATGGTTCTATTGTACTACTATTGCAAAGTCCAGACGTGAGACTGATCAGCGTAAAATTATTTGTCAATATGATTTCGTTAATTGAATTTTGCCCTTTTTTTATTTGCTTTACAATTTCACGCAACATGCCCTCCATTCTCTTTATTTACAAAAAATATAAAAAAATTATTTCCGAATTTTGTTGTCAATTGTAATTGTTGCAGTGCACAGTAGATAATGTACGAAGTAGTCATTTGTATTTAAGATCTCCGTTTCTTTGCTGGGCACGAACAACGAGTTTCAACAGATGATAAATAAATGTAGCGAATAGCGCAGGAATGCGCTTATGTTGCATTATTTCCAGGACGATACTGACTATCGCACGCCCTCATGTGCAAGCTGGTTTCACATGTCATCTGTAAAGAAATATCTCACAAAAGTTATTTTCCTCGGCTATCCTGCCTACAAAATACTGAAATGGCCAATTGTTAAGTTCCCACATTCAATTTAGGTAAAATAATATAATAGGTCAGTTCCGTCTCATAAGAACAGTTCCATTCCTAAAGATACTTCTCAAATACATTACATTAATCAAATCAAAACACTAAACATTCACATATCAGCTCAATCTTTAAAACCCTAGCCACTGTCATGTGACAACACAGTCACTATCTTGTGACGTCATAGTCACCATGATATGTACCATGACATTATAGTCACCATCATGTTAAACCACAGTCATCATCTTGTGACACCATAGTCGCCTTCATGGATCTACTGTTTGTCCCATAGCGCACAGTCTCCGGCCAGCTAGTCTGGGTTAGGAATGATGACCTACGACTAAGGAGCAAAGAAGTAAACCACGCTACAGCGTCTTTATCACTGTATGATATTATAATCAATTAAACTATCTTTTGTCGACAACGGGCGGGATCTGAGTCCTCCTCACTCTCACTTACACTACAACGTATCAAACTCGGTGGGAACGTAACAATTTGGCATTGCGCGCAGTCGGTTATGTGCAAATTTAAAAGTTCTTTTACTATCAAGTGCTTTTAAGCAATATTTATCTCAACTTAATATTTCATGTACTTTAAATGGTCCACATAATTTCAGATCTAATTTTATTAATTTAGCTCGTGGTTCTCTATTAAAACACAATCTCCAACCGAAAACTTGGATACTCTAGCTCTTGTTCTATCAAATCCTTCTTTACCTTTCTCAGCATATTCTTTAATAGACGTGACTGCCTATTCTCTGATTTCCACAATATAAACTTCATCTTCATCCTGGTTACCTAGGCGTGGCAACATACAATTAATTATTTGTGACTTTATCATGCATCCATTTCCGTAATCAAAAATCACCATCTCTGTAATTTTAATGAAGAAGGTAATTATAAAATGTTTTACTAAAATTAGTGTGTAGTGCTGACATAGTTATTTCACTGACTTGGTCAGGGACTTTAACACTTGTAGTTTGATAATAGTAAGCCGGCGTGCTTGCTATGAATTTGAGTCCGCGTACCCCCTGCGAGATAAAAAGGCATTTCTGTGATTGCATTGCCATCTTATAATAAAACAATAAATGAACCGTTCAGATTTATTTGGAGTTCATAATTTTAATATATGGAAATTTTCTTTAATGTTATTAATTGAAAGTTCTTGTTTTGTAATAGCGTTCGGTATTCCCTCAATTCATTTCCACATTTCACTCTTCTCCACATTACAAAAAATTTTTTTTTCTTAAATGTGGAGCCTTTAAACCGGATAGTTACGTTTAAAATACAAGGGATAGACTTGTGGATATTTGTAATTTGAGAATTATATGATATTCTATCGTTAAACTGTGTGCTGTGTTGTGCTAAAGTTTGTTTGGAAGAATGTGGTTATAATTATATTAATATTATTAATATTACTACAAATTGCTAGCCAATAAAATTACACATTTAATGTCAATAAAATACTATGGAAATGACACATAAAAAATGTTATTACATTTAGTATCAGTTACAGGTAATAACATTACATTTAGTATCAGTTACAGGTAACTGATACTAAACTATCCACGTGTGAATAAGAAGAATTGACATATAGTTATTCCATTCAAAATATCGTTCCTCTGTACCCGAATAAAGTTTTGAAAATCTAAACTTCTCGCAGATACTTCCTCAAATGATTGCTCAACTAAATTATTCATCATTCAGTGGAAGTTTAATTTTGTGTTTAGATTATAAAAAGCATTCATCTCAATTAAATATTTAATTACTATTCTAATACTACATGTTTTGATAGTAGTAGCATACTGTATACTATTCTTGGGTTTCCCAGCTTACCTTGTAGGCAGCGCTGTGAAATACATATGTATACAGATATTTAACAATGTTTGCAATGAAATAAACAGCATTGAACCTATAATAACTCTTTAAATAAACTGTACTTTAAAATACATGCATCACGAGCAGCTTGGAAAACAATGATATTACAGGGATGCAAATTAAAGGTTTAAGGAAGGGTTTTTCTTGCTAAGTTCACCAGTATTCACTGCAAAATTAGTAGATTACAGTTTATCTGTTATATTTATATATATAAAAAAATACAGTAACAAATTTTTTAAATTATTTTCAGCGAGGATGTCACCCCGAAGCGTCTCACTTTCAATTCGTTAATGTAGGCACGCTCAGAATATTAGAATGCTGGGACCCAAAAAATGGTGAACTATGCTTGGTCAGGTTCAAGTCAGGGAGAACTCTGATGGAGGATCATAGTAATTCTCATTGCTGTAGCAGGGAGGATGCAGCATACGTAATGAAGTTTCATATTGTTCCTAAATTAATTTCACTGAATTTAAGTTACGAAAGCGGCGACCAGGTTAATCATGGGAAAGTCAAAGATTGCCTGAGTTAAAGGAAAGCTGCATTATACATTCGCTGTAACAAGTAAAGTGTAAAATGGCCGCTCTTACTTGAGCAGCATTAAGTTGAATGGGTAACTCGGTTCAAGTGGCAGTGAATGATCGCCTCCATTAGACATCATAGCCTGTAAAAATTGTGTATACTGAACATCATCATTAAAGACACAATAATTAGAAAATATGAAAAATAAAAAAATTACATATGAAATATGCGCTTAAAAACAAAAGGAGCTCCCTATAAAAAGCAAAGTAAATGTTGTGCATTTAAAATATGTCGTGACAGAAGCTGCTTTTTGATTATTAAAGAGTCCACCAAAACAAAATTATATTAGACATTGAAAAAAATTTAATATGGAGGTGGAACAAGAGTCACAATTTTACTTTTTATAGACAAATATTGTATTTTACTGTATCAAATTCTTATTATTGTATAAATATAACCCTTAGTTACCATTGACTCTGAGCTGTAACTTGCTTGTACAGTTTACATGCCTGTATTGAATAATAGCTGTTCTAATTTGTAAAAACTTTTACATGCTGTCCTCCTAACTCAATTAAAAAAAAATGTATAAATGATCATTGCTATTGTACAATTCTGTGTATAATATAGTAACACAAAAGAGTGAGTGCAGATTTTTTATCTGGATTATTCATTCCGGTGTGATGATTCCATAAATTCATCAACAAATTGTCTGGAAGTGAAGAAGTAAAAATTATTCATAATGTTTTTATCTTAAATCTGCGGCCATATTTGTGTGAATGTTTAAGAATGTCACATACAATAATTTGACTGTAATTATACAAGGGTACTATTATAATTGTAAGAGACGGTGAACCGTTACGCTAAAGAAATTGAAAGAGAAATTATTGACTGAATTAGAAATACTTCCGGCGGCCTATATTTGTAGATTCTGAATCATTTACACAGGAAAGTTACAGATCGTATCCCTCACATCCATGGACCCAATTTTCTTTTTTGTTTAAACTCACTGATGTCATTTTGATGAATTATTTATGTGAACTCTGTACGGATATTCTGCTATCTTGTCTGGTCTTCATGCTTACCAGTTTTTGTTATGACCACACTTGCATAGCAGATTTCCCATTAGCACATACTAAATGCAGTATTTATTATTAGTGTCTTCCATTAGTTTATAAACACAAGTTCCAAAAATGACATGTTAATTGATTAGGAATTTTCCATTTTTAATGTATAAAATGTAATTTTCATCACTGAAAGTTGTCAAGAAAAAAGAAAATTCGAAATGGACATTGCGAATATAATGAAAATTTCACAGGTCCATCCTTGTTTTAATGGTGGCTTTACAAACTGAGAAAGCCAGATATCCAATATTAAAATTAGGGCTACAGTAATGATTTTTACATTCAGCATTTATGTTTGCTACATTTAGACCAACCAGGAGATTCAAACAGAGAATGGTCAAGTGTGAATTGAATTATTTTTGTGGCAATAATATAAGAAAAATGTGCAACTGTTCACCTGACAACTGCTAAGCTTAATGAGCCGTTCAAATTTTGAAAGAGGTCATTATTGTCTAGTAAATACTTGTAGTATATTATTTTTATTATTACTATGCAACCAGATAAACCTCATGAAGTTGTTAATTTCTTGTCAAATTTCACAACTGACAAAAAGTTAAAAACCAGTATAATTGTTATGTTTTAGTAGTGTTAGTAAAAGTGCATCAAAGAACTGTAGCAAATATTGTTTATAAAGCAGTCCATGTAATGGAGTAACTTTAAAGTATAATGTTGATAATAAGCATCCTAAAACTAATTGTAAAATGGACTCCCCTTTAACTGGTCCGTGGAGGTCGAGTTGTTATTTTGCCAGCTGACAAAATGGCAGATTTTTCCAATAATTGATGAACAAAAAATAAGTCATGTCGCTACAAAAACTACAAAAACATTTTTTTTAATTATACAACCAAGTACACATATACTATTCCATAAACATATGTGTTCATGACATTTTCATTTCTTTTTACTCTGGCCTGTTCATCTTTACCTATAACATCATCATATGATGACTAGCTAATGTGAGACAGTTAAAGGGGGAGTCTACGACATGCTTAACAGTAAATAGTAATACGAAAAAGCAGTCAGTTATAATTCTTTAAAAATGATGAAGGACGTTTTTCCTTAAGATCAAAGGACTGTTAAAAATTGGACTCGCAAATAATTAACCCTTCCTATATGGATGATTTGATTGAAACTTATTTAGTGTTGTTACTGTAACTATGAAACATCACTCTGAATATTTTCTGCTGTTTCAATAAAGTAGAAAATTGAGTAAGGAATGGAAAAAACATTATCAATTTTCAAGCTAATCATAATACATTTTTTAGCAGCCTAACTGTTACCTAAACGATTTTCCCAGAAAGGTGTTAGCGCCAAAAATAATTATAGCAAGCGCATGTAAACGGCAGCAGTAACTACATCTTTCTTAAAGAAGCTGAATGTCTTACTGCTTGATTAGTATTGCATTTGAATGGATTGACAAGATTTCCACTGATCCACTCGTTAGCTCAGTAGGTTAGAGCACCGATATCAAATGATCCACTAACCTCTGCACAGTCTGCCTCCGGCTACCGTCGTATACGGACGCTTACTATCGACGCTCCGCGTTACAAATTCGGATAAAATACTTCTAGAAGGATTTTTCCGAATTTTCTTTTTGTTATTGATAGATAATTGCTTCCTCTACCTGGTTGTACATTTTGTTCCGACCAGAAGTGGGTGCCTTACTCATTTTCTCACATATTTAAGTAATTGGACTTCTAGCGAGCCACGTGATTTAGTGTTTAAGTGTGCAATTACTTTGCTATGTGCTAATAGATAGTGTAGTGCATTGTACATAAATTCTGTGTTTCTGTGACTGTGCTTTTGGATTTCCTGGACATACTAAACTGTTGTAAGTGTTCTGTCATTGTAACTTTAATACTAGTTTTCCTTTGAAAAATCCTCCATTTTCTAAAACATTAACACGATAACTAGTTATTTACAACTTTGCCATTAGGCTAAGTGTCTATTTGTTCAGATCTGATAACATTATAAGGATTAATAGGGACCTTAAAACATCCATTTTGTGAGTGCAACAGTGGAAATTTCCACTAAATACCGCGTGGCGACATTAAACAGCTTCTGTACTACGCCACGGGGTTCACAGACGACGTGTAATATCTTTGTTGTCATGGAGATGGGCTTCTGATTGGTTTGCCCGCCCCCCACTCGTGAGACGACGCTGCTGACGCCGAATCAGACATCGACTTTCGGTGACGCGATATCGGGATCGTCGTCTACGCTGCAGCGTACGTACGGCGACCAATCCCGAACGCCGAGCGTACATCTCCCCGTCTGTTGCCTTGACAACGGGCTCTAGGTGGGCGCCATCTTTGTGGTGGCCCCCTCTGAGGCCACGCCTTAACTAGTGAAGTGCAAAAGTTTAAGGGAAGTGCCCAGATCTTAATTAATTAATTAATTTAAAACTATTACTATTATTATTACTTAATTTTCTTTTTTTCATTTCTATATATATAGTTTACACGGTACAGTGGTCGCTTAGTTTTAGTTTTTCTTTTTCCTTCTTTCAATTAACCATAGTTTATAAGATTTTCTTTTTAGGTTTTTTTATACTAGGGACTTTATCGACTGATAGTGAGGTGCATAGACACTAGTGACATGCCCCTCATATAATTAATTAATTTATTAATTAATTTATAATACTATTATTTCTTTTTTACTCTTAGACCCTTTTCTTAGCCCCACAGTTGGGGTTGTGTGTGGTTTGGGTGGTAGTGCATGTTGGTGTGTACGAGACGTATATAATAATATATAAATTTGTTTATATATTTATTGTATACTTAAATCCATAAACTTGGGGTGGTGTTACCCTAGCCTCAGCTGGTGCCACACCAAAACATTTAAAAAAGGTATTACAAACTCAATCTAGATGAGTGAGGGTGGGAACCCCCCTGAAAGAGGGGGTAAACGCCAGCGCTCTGCGAGCCCAATCACTTCGAGGAAGGTTGTCGTCGATGAAGCCATCTTCAAAGAAGTAATGGATGAGGTGCTGAGCAGGTCCCGTGAGAAGGCCGAGGAAAAGCGTACCATTACCAGCGATAGAATGATCTTGGAAGAAGAACCCAGGACCTCATCTAGGGTTGAAACCAGTCGGTTTGAGGACACTGAGCTGGATGAGTCGACGGCATATAGGTCTCCTCCTTCAGCGAAGAGAGATTCTGATCCAAGGCAACTCGAGGGTCGAAGCAAAGACCAGATCGACATTGCTATCGGAGCCCTCGAGGAACTGAACGACATGAGCAGCTCCTCAACCCGACTGTCGGCGACTTTTAAAGAGCGAGTTTTGCGCCTTACGGCCCTGACACTGGCCCAAGTAGCCAGACTAGGTGAGGAGCTGACCTTTGCGAGGGACGAACTCAAGGTGGCTAACGCCGAGAGGGATGCCGCTCGTAGAGAGTCGGCCCTGAAAAGCACTAACGTTGCGACACTCTCATACAGCGCTGCCCTGGGCTCTGGACGTCCAGAGGCACCTCAGATCATCAGGGACAGAGTCCCTCCAGTGAAAAAAGATCCGCAACCGACCCCGAAACCAATCTTCATCTTTGATACCAATAAAGAGAAGCCAAGAACGAGCAAGGAACTGCTGGGAGAGCTCCAAAAAGGAGTACAACCAAAGGCCCTGGGTATAAAGATCAACCGCACTGCGCCCATCAGAAATGGTGGTATTGTTGTCGAGGCTCACGATGCCGACAGTGCCAAAAAACTTCAGGCTGCTGCATCGAAAATCCAGGGTCTTAAGGTCGAGGAAAAGAGGGAAAAATTCCCCTCTGTTATTATTTACGATGTCCCAAAAGACACCAAAAATGAGGACTTCCTCAAGACCTTGAAAGGGGACAACCTCAGCGAGTTCCCAGTGGAAGAGCTCGCCAAGATAAGGTTAAATGCCCGCACGTCGAGGTCGGGCAATAAAAACTTTGTGGTGGAGTTGCCACAAAACCTGAGGGAGGTTCTACTGCGAGAAGGACATGTGTTCTTCCAGTGGACCTCCTGTCGTGTTGCGGATTTTGTGCAGGTGACCAGATGCTTCCGGTGTCACCTATATGGCCACGTCGCGAGACACTGTCGCGACGAGCAATTTTGCAACAGATGCGCAAAAAAAGGCCACGATGGTAAGGATTGCCCAAGTGCACCGGAGACTGATATCTGTGCCACCTGCATCAGATTCAAAAAGGAGGGGTCTCACCGCGTTGGCACTGAT
Organism: Druceiella hillmani; assembly: GCA_039881145.1. Classification (NCBI taxonomy): domain Eukaryota; kingdom Metazoa; phylum Arthropoda; class Insecta; order Lepidoptera; family Hepialidae; genus Druceiella; species Druceiella hillmani. Next base: position 756,665 of record JAYKKI010000145.1, on the reverse strand, counting down.
GCCTGCCCTGCATTCAGGGCAGCTCTAGAAAGAACACTCAGACAGACGGCGTACTCCCCAACATAAGCTGGATTTTCTCCAGCTGAATGCAGGGCGGGGCTCGACAGTCATGACCGAGCTCTCGATGACCCTTAGAGAAAGTAAGAATTGTATCGCGTGTATCCAGGAGCAATACGCCCCCAGGGGAAGCACCCTGGGGTTGGATCCCTTCCTCGTTCTGGAGAGGGGGCCCAACCCCAAGGCTGCCATTGTCCTTGACCCGAAAGGGCTGGGTGTCCTGTTCCTGGAACATTTATCGACAGAACATTGCGTAGTGGCCCAGATATCTCTCGGCCAGGTACATATTATAGTAATAAGTGTTTACTTTCAGTATTCCATGCCCACCGAATACTTCTGCGAGCACCTCAACACTGTCCTCCGCTCTATTGGGCGGAGCCCAGTAGTCATCTGTGCCGATGCTAACGCGCAGTCTTGCCTGTGGTACTCGAAACGTCCCAATCTGCGTGGAGAAATCCTGGAGGATTTCATCCACCAGAACGGCCTCCTGTTGTGCAACTTGCCCGATATGCCCGCAACGTTCTCGGGACCCTCGGGAGAGAGTGATATTGATATCACTCTCATCTCGAGTGGGCTTGCGGGGGGTGTGCACAGCTGGCAGGTTGAACCGGGCGTCTTTTCGAGTGACCACAGCGCAATTCGATTCTCCATCTCCCAGGCGCGCCCCACCCCAGAACTAGGGGCGCGAACCAGCACCCGTTTCAAAACAGGGTGCCAAGACTGGAGTAGATTTGACAAAATTTTCCTCCGAGAGCTCGAAGATTTTTCCAAATTGTCGAAACGAATAGATTGTCCAAATAATCTGGCTGTTGAGTTTCAGGAGAAACTGACCATCAGTGCCGAGGGAGGATTGGGTTCGGTTCGCCCGGGCCCACCCAAGAAGAACCCCTGGTGGAGCAGCACTCTACAGGCCCTGCGAAGGGAGTACAGGAAAAGGAGACGTAACTACCAGCGCGCTAAGAACCACGGAACTGATTGGGAACTTGTTGAGGCCCACCGGGTGGCCTTAGTAGAAGCCCGGTGTAACTATAATAGAGAGGTTAAAAGGGCTAGGCGCTCCAATTTTCGCAAATTTGTCACCCGTGTTGGAAATTCGGATCCCTGGGGTGCCGTATACAGAAGTGTACGGAGCCCCTTGAAACCCTTCGTTTTTAGCGCCCTTAGGAGGACCGATGGGAGTTACACCGGAGATATTCGCGAGACCCTCCAGTATCTTCTGACATCACTTTTCCCTGATGATGATCCTGATCTCGACACCGTCGAACAGAGAAACATCAGGTCTGCAACTAGCGTAGTCCTCTATAGCAGTTCTGATCCGGAACTGCGTCACTCAGAACTAGACGTCATCGTAGAGAACCTCGACTCGAAAAAGGCTCCAGGTATTGATAGAATGGATAACAGGATCGTCAAAGCCACATGGAAAATCGCGGCGCATGAGATACTTGCGCTCTTTAACCGCTGCTTCCGCACGGGCCACTTCCCGAAGATCTGGAAAGTGGGGAGACTCAAAGTCATACCGAAGAGTAATGGGAAATCGCCTAGCGATCCTAAGTTCTACAGACCCATTACGCTCCTTCCGGCCTTCGGAAAGTTGCTCGAGCGTGTACTGGCGGCGCGTTTATTGGCTCAGCTGTCTCATTCGCCGGGATCGGAGAATCAGTTCGGTTTCCGTTCCGGATTGTCCACATCGGACGCGATTTTTAAGGCCTTGTCTTGGGTTGACGCATGCCCAGACAAATACGTTCTCGGAATTTTCTTGGACATTTCCGGCGCGTTTGACAATGCCTGGTGGCCAGCCATCTTGTTCGCGTTGGAATCTCGGGGAGTGTCAGCGGACCTCCGCCGACTAGTTATGGACTATTTTTGCGATCGGGAGGTCTTTTTACAGGATGGAGATACAATTGTTAAGAAAACGTTGACCAGGGGCTGCCCGCAGGGCTCGGTCCTCGGACCAATCCTGTGGAACGTCATGTTCGATGGCATTCTCGCAATACCCCTTCAGGGATGCGGGACAATCGCCTATGCTGATGATACTCTGCTGTTGGTCGGAGGAGCGAGCCGTAGAGAATTAGAGAACCGGGCTGCCGACTCCCTCGCCAGACTATATGACTGGGGCAATAAGAACAAGCTTTGCTTCGCCCCCCAAAAGTCCGAAGCTGTCCTCTTTAAGGGCAGACTGGCGAGGGAGCCGTCTGTGGTTATGGCCGGCGCTAGGATCGGTGTGCGGGATCAAGTAACATACCTGGGCATGGTCCTTGACGCACGGCGAAGCTTTTTGCCACAGGCGCGGTACATCGGAGAGAGGGCTCGGGTGGCCTTCCATGCTATGGCCCGGCTTGCCGGTGCCGGCTGGGGGCTGAATAACTCGACCCTCAAACTGATGTATACGGCAATATACCTAGGTATATTGGCCTATGCGCCATCGGTTTGGGCTTCGTGGTGCGTCGGGGTCCAGCAAGTTAGACGGGTGGTGTTAAGATCGCAGCGTGCGCCGCTGCTGGCGCTGACCAAAGCTTATAGAACCTGTTCAACTGATGCGTTGCCTGTTTTGGCGGGTCTCATTCCTGCCGACCTTGCGATGCGGATTCGTTGAAGGATCTCTTGTTGATAGAAAGAGGCGTATTTTGGAGATCGTCGTTGCTCACTGGCAGTCTACATGGTCCTCCCCCGATTCCAAGGGGGGTACGACCAGGTTGTTTTTCCCCGATGTCCTCGAGCGGTTGAAAAAGAACTGGCTCGTCACAGATTATTATACCTCTCAGTTTCTTTCGGGACATGGTGCATTTCGCGCCAGCTTGTTTAGATTTGCTCTCCGAGAAAACCCGGCATGTAGCTGCGGATTTGAGACGCAGGACATGAATCATATTTTGTTCCACTGTAGTGAGCATGACGATGCGCGTAGAGTTTTGATTGAGAGCATACGCCAAAATTGTAGAGTAGCATCACGCGGAGACATAGAACGTGGTATCTTTAGTCACCGAGACTTGATTGGGAATGGACCGATCTTTGAGTCATTTAGAGCGTTCGCTAAAAGCGTCCTAGAAAAAATGGAGGAACTAAATGATTCATTGAGAAGGGACAGACTCTAACCCTGTTGGGTGGAAGCGCTGTGATCGTAGATACGGGACACTATTAGGGGACTTTCGAAGGTCCCCTTTTTGTATGAGGTGGGTCGTTACGGGTCCCAGGAGGGGCCCTGAGACTACCCGGGTGGAATGGCGGGAATAGTGATCCACTAACCTCTTTTCTATTTTTCTTTTTTCTTATATTTCTATACTATTCAGTTTAGTTCCATATAAACAAAAACCATATATATATATATACACTATATATAGTTTTTATATATATATATATATATATATATATATAAACAGAACTAAACATTAATCTCATATACTTTACATATTTACATAGAAATATATATATTAATTAATAAGTTAAGGTGACGTCATACATAATTTATAAGTGCTAGGTTTAAGGGGACTCTAGATATTGTTAAAATTTTCTTCTTTATTTTTTTTCTTATATTACTAGGTTAACGTGACGCTTGTCGACCATATTTGGTCGATCCCATATATAAAGACCAAATTTTATTTTTACTTTTTGGGTAAGAACTTTTCTTTATTGTCTGGGTAATGAGTGATAGAGGCGATCCTCCTGATAAAGGGGGAAAGAGGATGAGATCTGAGAGCCCTACCCCATCGACGAGGAAAATATTGGTAGATGAGGGCACTATAGCCAAATCCGTTATTGGCCTTGAGCAAATCCCGAGAGGAGGAACCCAGGACTTCCTCGAGAATTAGCCATCTTGAGGAGGAGGAGGAGGAACACCTGGAGACAGAGGATGACTCCACAGCATACAAGTCCCCCCCTTCGGCTACCAAAGTCCAAGGGGGCGAAGCGCTCTCCCCCCAAGAACGGAGTACTGAGCAGATGGAGTCGGCGATCTCAGCCTTAAATGAGATAAACGATATTGCCTGTGCGTCCACGCGATTATCTGGGCTCCTAAAAGATCGAATTATGAAGTTGACCTCCTTCGTGATTGCCCAAGTGGCCCGCCTTGGTCACACCCACTTGAGAGGGGAGCTGAAACTGGCCATTGCAGAGAAGAATTTGGCACGAAAAGAAGTTGCTACACAAAGATCTTCACCATCTTATAGTGCAGCCCTAACTTCTGGCCGCCCACATTTGGCTACCTCCACCATTAAGGAGAAAATATCGGTGATGCAGAAAGATCCGCAGCCCACCCCAAAACCTGTTTTTGTATATATTTTTTGTAAAAACTGTTTTGATACAAATAAAGATAAGCCCAGGATCAGCAAGGAGTTGCTTGAAGAACTCCAAAAAGAAATCAAGCCCAAGTCCCTGGGTATCAAAATCAATAGGACTGCGTCCATACGAAATGGTGAAAGGAGTGGTCATTGAGGCAAGGGACGCGGTAGTGCCAAAAAACTGCACCAGGCCGCATCCAAGATTAAAGGTATAAAAATCGAGGAAAAGCGTGAAAAACTCCCCTCCATCATTATTTATTATGTTCCTAAGGAGATCACTAATGACGATTTCACCAAGTTCCTCAAAGAGGAAAATTTGAGTGACTTCTCCATTGAGGAGGTCAACAAAGTAAGAGTAAATGCCCGGATATCTCGAGCCGGCAACAAGAATTTTGTTGTGGAGCTGCCGCAACCTATGAGGGAGCGTCTACTGAGGGAGGGCCACGTCTTCTTTCAGTGGACGTCCTGCCGAGTGGCAGATTTTGTGCAGGTGACAAGGTGCTTCCGTTGCCACCTTCATGGGCATGTCGCCAGACACTGCAAAGACGACCAGTTCTGCAATAAATGTACGAAAAAGGGGCATGATGGCAAGGACTGCCCCAGTGTACCGGAGGTTGAGACCTGTGTCACCTGCACAAAGTTCAAGAAAGAAGCAGGACACCGCGTCGGCACTGATGCCTGCCTTGCATTCAGGGCTGCACTTGAAAGAACGTTGAGGCAGACGGTTTATAACCAGTAAGCTGGATTTCATCCAGCTTAATGCAGGGCGGGGCTCAACGGTCATGACCGAGCTCTCGCTAACCCTCAGAGATCATGGTAAGTTTTGCATCGCGTGTGTCCAGGAGCAGTACGCCCCTAGGGGCAGCAGCCTGGGACTGGATCCCTTCCTCGTTCTGGAGAAGGGGCCCGATCCCAAGGCTGCGATTGTCCTTGACCCGAAAGGGTTGGGCGTTCTCTTCCTGGAACACCTCTCGACAGAACATTGCGTTGTGGCCCAGACTTCTCTCGGTCCGTTACATTTTGTGGTCATAAGTATTTACTTTCAATATTCCATGCCCACCGAAATTTTCTGTGAGCACCTTAGCACTGTGCTTCGCTCAATAGGGCGGAGTCCGGTTGTCATTTGTGCCGACGCTAACGCGCAGTCTTGCCTATGGTACTCGAAGCGCCCCAATCTGCGTGGAGAAATCATGGAAGATTTCATCCACCAGAACGGCCTCCTGCTGTGCAATTTGCCCGGCATGCCCGCAACGTTCTCAGGACCCTCGGGAGAGAGTGATATTGATATCACTCTCGTCTCGAGTGGGCTTGCGGGGGGTGTGCGCAGCTGGCGGGTCGAACGGGACGTTTTCTCGAGCGACCATAGAGCAATACTTTCTCTATCTCCCAAGCGCGCCCCTCCCCAGAACCTGGGGCGCGAACCAGCACCCGATTCAGAACTGGGTGCCAAGACTGGGAGAGATTTGTCCAAATTTTCCGCCGAGAGCTCGACAACTTTTCTAAATTGTCGAAACGATTAGATTGTCCTAACACATTGGCTGTTGAGTTTCAGGAGAAGGTGATCATCAGTGCCGAGGGAGGACTGGGTACGGCTAAACCGGGCCCACCCAAGAAGCATCCTTGGTGGAGCAGCTTTCTCCAGACCCTGCGACGGAAATACCGCAGAAAGAGACGTAACTACCAGCGCGCTAAGAACCATGGAACCGATTGGGAACTTGTCGAGGCTCACCGGGTGGCCTTAGTAGACGCCCGGTGTAACTACAATAGAGAGGTTAAGCGGGCTAGGCGCTACCATTTCCGGGACTTTGTATCTAGAGTAGGAAATTCGGATCCCTGTGGTGCCGTATACAGAAGTGTACGGAGCCCCTTGAAACCCTTTGTTTTTAGCGCCCTTAAGAGGACCGATGGGAATTACACCGGGAACATTCGCGAGACCCTCGAATATATTTTGTCATCCCTCTTCCCTGACGACGACCCTGACCTCGACACAGTCGAACAGCGGAGTATCAGGTACGCAGCGAGCTTATTCCCAGATAGCAGCTCGGATCCGGAGCTGCGGCACTCGGAGTTGGACGTCATCGTGGAGAACCTTGATTCGAAAAAGGCCCCAGGCATTGATAGAATCGATAATCGGCTAGTTAAAAGAGTACGGAAAATCGCGGCGCATAAGATACTTGCGATCTTTAATCACTGTCTGCGCACGGGCTACTTTCCGAAGATCTGGAAAGTGGGGAGGCTTAAAGTCATACCGAAGAGTAATGGGAAATCACCTAGCGATCCAAAATTCTACAGACCCATTACGCTCCTTTCAGCCTTCGGAAAGTTGCTCGAGCGAGTCGTGGCGGTGCGTTTATTGGCGCAGCTATCTCGTTCGCCGGGTTCCGAGAGACAATTCGGTTTTCGTCAGACTTCAGACGCGATTTCTACAGCTTTATCCTGGGTCGATTCGTGCTCGGATAAATACGTGCTCGGTATTTTTCTGGATATCTCCGGTGCGTTTGATAATGCCTGGTGGCCAGCCATTTTGTCCGCGTTAGAGTCCCGGGGAGTGTCAGCGGACCTCCGCCGGATTATTATGGACTATTTTTGTAATCGAGTTGTCTTTTTACAGGACGGAGACATTGAAGTAAGGAAAACGTTGACCAGGGGCTGCCCGCAAGGCTCGGTCCTTGGACCAATTCTGTGGAATGTGATGTTCGATGGTATACTCGCGATACCCCTTCAGGGATGCGGTACCATAGCCTATGCGGACGACACGCTGCTGTTGGTCGGAGGATCGAGTCGAAGAGAGATAGAGAACCGGGCGGCAGACACCCTCGCCAAGTTACATGACTGGGGCACTAAGAAAAAGCTCTGCTTTGCCCCACAAAAGTCCGAGGCTGTCCTCTTTAAGGGCAGGCTGGCGAGGGAGCCGTCTGTGACTATGGCTGGTGCTAGAATCGGCGTGCGGGATCAAGTGACCTACCTGGGCATGGTCCTCGATTCACAGCGGAGCTTTCTGCGGCGCGGTACATCGGGGAGAGGGCTCGGGTTGCCTTCCACGCCATGGCCCGGCTTGCCGGTGCCGGCTGGGGGCTCAATAACTCGACCCTCAAGCTGATGTATACGGCAATATACCTCGGTATATTGGCCTATGCGCCATCGGTTTGGGCTTCGTGGTGCGTCGGGGTCCAGCAAGTTAGACGGGTGGTGCTTAGATCGCAGCGTGCGCCGCTGATGGCGCTGACCAAGGCTTACAGGACCTGCTCAACGGATGCGTTGCCGGTTTTGGCAGGTCTCCTTCCTGCCGTCCTCGCGATTGCAGAACGCGCGGCTAATTTCATCTTGGCTCGAGGCAAGAGTTTTGTTGCGGGTCCGTGGAATTTTGAGTTTTTGGCAAATTAACCCCTTGCAACTAGAAAGAGACGTATTTTAGAGATCGTCGTTGCTCACTGGCTGTCCAGGTGGTCCTCCTCCGATTCCAAGGGGGAAACGACCAGGTTGTTTTTTCCCGATATTTCCGAGCGGTTGGGTAAGAACTGGCTCGTTTCCGATTATTACGTTTCACAATTTCTAACGGGACATGGCGCATTCCGTGCCAGGTTATTTAGATTTGCTCTGAGAGATAGCCCGGCGTGTTCCTGCGGATTTAAGACGCAGGAAATGACTCATGTTTTATTACACTGCAGTGAGCACGATGATGCGCGTAGAGTTGATTGAGAGCATGCGTCAAAATATTAACGTAGAATCACGCGGAAACTTAGAACATGGTATCTTTAGTCACCGAGACTTGGTTGGGAATGATCCAATCTTTGAGTCATTTAGAACGTTCGCCAAGTGCGTTCTTGAAAAAATGGAGATCCTAAATGACACATTGAGCAGGAGTAGACTTTAACCCTGTTGGGTGGAAGCGCTGCGATTGTAGATACGGGGCACTATTAGGGGACTTTCGAAGGTCCCCTTTTTGTATGAGGTCGTTACGGATCCCAGGAGGGGCCCTGAGACTACCAGGGTGGTTATGGCGGGAATAGTGATCCACTAACCCTCTCTGCATGTGATGGATTGACAGGATGACATTGATGGTGTAATGGATTGACAAGATTTCCACTGATCCACTAACTCAGTCTGTCTTCGACCGCCGTTGCTAACAGTCGCTCGCCCGTGCGCTCCGTAATTAAAAATAGTGGAAAAATACTTACTGGTGTTTTCCGGCTATTTTTCTTTGCTCATTGCTTGCCCAAGGTTGTTCCTCAACTTTGGGTATAAGTTTTTCTTCGGGAAAGGGTGCCATCCGTGGTTTCTTCCATATTTAAATACCCAGTGTCTGACGAGAACACCTGTTCTACACAGTGTTAGTTCGTAAAACTCCCGGAAAACAGGGTTTATCCGGGAAGTATTTACTTTTTTAACTGTTTAACGTGTTGTGCTTTAGTGCTTTGGTGATTGTTGTGACTTTTTGACTGCATTGGACACATTAAATAAAGTAAGCCATTTCTGACACTTAATCTTATGTTATTATTTACTATCGGAAAACACTTAGTTTTCCGGAAAATAACTATTAAAAACGTTTTATATATTGCTAATATATCTTTAAACTGTGCCTGTGTTGAGAATATTAATTAGTTCTATGGATTTATAGGGCTTAAATTTCTTCTTATATAATATCTCCGTGGAAATTTCCACTAAGAATCACGTGGCGATATCGGAATGCTTCTATATTACGCCACGGGGTTCGCGAGACACTGAAGTTAGTGTGGTTGCCAAGGAGACGGTCCCCTGATTGGCCCGCCCGCCTCTCGCTGTGATACGTCATCGCTCGTCGGCGAATCACCGATCGCCTCATCATCCGTCGACGAATCAACGGCTGCCACCGCTAGCTTCTATCGAGAGCGTCGCTGCTTACGTTTGACACGCAAGCGCATACGTCTCTCGTCCCCTTTTCTCGCCGTTGCCTTGAAAACGGCAATTGTGGGCGCTATCTTGAATGGACGCTTTTAGTGAGGTACCTAACATATAGTGACGTCATACCGAAGAGTAATGGGAAATCGCCTAGCGGACCGACATTTTATAGACCCATTACGCTCCTTCCAGCCTTTGGGAAATTGCTCGAACGCGTGGTGGCGGCGCGATTATTGGCGCAACTCTCTCATTTGCCGGGTTCAGATAGACAATTCGGTTTTCGTTCCGGGGTGTCCACATCTGACGCGATATATTCTGCCTTGTCTTGGGTCGATTCGTGCCCAGACAAATACGTTTTAGGTATATTTTTGGACATCTCCGGCGCGTTTGACAATGCCTGGTGGCCAGCTATTTTGCTCGCGCTAGAGTCCCGGGGAGTGTCATCGGACTTTCGCCGGATTATTTTTGATTATTTCAATGATCGTGTTGTCTATTTGCAGGATGCCGATGTAGAAGTAAGGAAAACGTTGACCAGGGGCTGCCCGCAGGGCTCGGTCTTTGGTCCAATCCTTTGGAATATGTTGTTTTGATGGTATACTCGCGATACCTCTTCAGAGATGCGGTACCATCGCATATGCGGACGACACTCTACTGTTGGCCGGAGGATCGAGCCGAAGAGAACTAGAGAACCGGGCGGCGGACTCCCTCGCTAAGCTACACGACTGAGGCACCAAGAACAAGCTTTGCTTTGCCCCAGAAAAGTCTAAGACTGTCCTCTTTAAGGGCAGGCTGGCGAGGAAGCCGTCTGTGGTTATGGCTGGTGCTAGGATCGGTGTACAGGATCAGGTAACTTACCTGGGCATGGTCCTTGATGCACGGCGGAGTTTCCTACCGCAGGCGCGGTACATTGGTGAGAGGGCAAGAGTCGCCTTCCATGCCATGGCCCGGTTTGCCGGTGCCGGCTGGGGGCTAAACAATTATATCCTCAAACTGATGTATACGGCAATATACCTTGGTATATTGGCATATGCGCCATCGGTGTGGGCTTCGGGGTGCGTTGGGGTCCAGCAGGTTAGACGGGTGGTACTGAGATCGCAGCGTGCGCCGCTTCTGGCGCTGACCAAATCTCATAGAACCTGCTCAACGGATGCGGTGCCTGTTTTGGCTGGTCTTCTGCCTGCCGACCTCACGATTGTTGAACGGGCGGCGAATTTCATTTTGGCACGAGGTAAGAGTTCTGTTGCGGGTCCGTTGAATTTTGAGTTTTTGGCTAATGAATGCCTTTTTGTTAGAAAGAGACGTATTTTAGAGATCGTCGTTGCTCAATGGCAATCTAAATGGTCCTCACCTGATTCTAAAGGGGAAACGACCAGGATGTTTTCCCCCGAGGTGTCAGAGCGGCTAAGTAAAAACTGGCTTGTCTTCGATTATTTCACATCACAATTTCTAACGGGACATGGCGCATTTCGTGCCAGTTTGTTTATGTTTGCCCTCCGAGATAGCCCGGCGTGTACCTGCGGATTTGAGACGCAGGACATGAATTATGTTCTTTTCCACTGCAGTGAATACGATGATGCGCGTAGAGTTTTGTTTGAGAGCATACGTCGAAATACTAAACTAACTCGAATACTAAATCACGCGGAGTCACAGAAAGTGGTATCTTCAGTCACCGAGACTTGGTTGAGAATGGACCGATCTTTGAGTCATTTAGAGCGTTCGCCAAAAGCGTTCTAGAAAAAATGGAGGTGCTAAATGATTCATTGAGAAGGGACAGACTAACCCTATTGGGTGGAAGCGCTGTAATTGTAGACACGGGACACTATTAGGTGACTTTTGAAGGTCCCCTTTTTATATGAGGTGGGTCGTTATGAACCCCAGGAGGCGCTCTGAGACAACCCGGGTGGAATGACGGGAATAGTGTTCTTTGGTTCAGTCTGCCTCCGGCCGTCATCGCGATCGGTTGCATACGTACGTGCTCCGCGTCATAAAATCTCGGAAATTTATTTCCCAGTGGTTTTTCTTAATTTTCTTTAGCTTGTTGTATTCCGAAAGGTGCTCTCTATCTTTGGATACAATTTCCCGATTCGGGAAAGTGTGCTTTTAAACATATATAATGCTGTTCATGGTAACAACTTTTATACAAAGTGTGGACAAATTATTAAGTGTTGTTGACAAGTTTTCTTGTACCTGTGTGCTTTGTGTTTTTGTGTCATTTCTGAAGCAGCGTATAAGTTTGGTGACTTAAAACAGCTTTTATGTTGGAAAACCCTTGATTTTCTTACTAATATGTCTAGAAAACTAACATATTGCATTAATCTTTAAGTGTGATTTTATTTGGTGCATTAAACACTTACAAAACTGAACTTAAATATTTGTATTGTGTGCGATTCCCTTTGGAAATTTTCATTGGGTATCACGTGGGGTTCGCAAGACCTAGCAGTGACAGTCGTTGCTTAGGAGACGGGTCCCTCATTGGTCTCCCTTATCCAGTGGCGCGACGTCATCAAACTACAGTGAATCAGCGATCGTCGGTCGATTGCCACCGAACGATCGGCTCGTTTCGCTTTCGTTCTGCACCCATACGCGAACGACACGTTGCCGCCTCCCTGTTGCCATAGTAATGGGCTTGGTGGGTGCCATTTTGAACTTAGGCCTCCAAGGTGGGGCCTGGCTACTAGTGAAGTGCTGTAATAGTAAGTTACTTTGACCTTAGTCTATATCTTTTTTTATGACTATAAACTTTATACCTAGAGTTTATAATTATTAGTTATTACACAAGTACTTTTTTTTTCTTTTTCTTATTTTTATTTGTTTCTTTTCTTTTCGTTTACTTATTTATACTATTTTATATTGCTTAATGAGTATCTAGTGAGGTGCAGACTCTAGGGCTGTACCCATATCGATATTTTAATTTTTTTTTTGAACTATACACGGTGTATTGTTGTGTTGCTGTTGTTTTTGTTGTTGTGTATTGAATTATATATAATTACAATATATATATATATATATATATATATACACACACACACATAATATATATATATATATATATATATATATATATATATATATATATAAATTCACATATATACATTATCGGACTTAGGGTGGTGTCACCTGGACCATAGTATGACCTCATCCCGGGTCGAGATCAGCCAGGAGCCGCAGTAAGGAGCAAATCGACATAGCCATTGGAGCTATGGAAGAACTATGGAAGAGCTCAATGATCACCACCAAGGCCAAGTCGTACAGCGCAGCCTTGGCTTCAGGACGCCCAGCTGCACTGCAGTTGGTAAAAGAGAGGATACCTGCAGTTAAGAGGGATCCGTAACCAACCCCGAAACCTATATTTATTTTCGATTCGAACAAAGCCAATCTTAGGACGATTTCCAACCTAAAGCGGTAATAAAACGTAACCGTACAGCGCCAATACGAAATGGAGGAATTGTCATAGAAGCACACGACGCTGAAAGCGCCAAGAAGTTTCAGGCTGCAGCGTCCAACATCCACAGGACTGAAAATAGAAGAAAAAAGAGAAAAACTCCCGTCAGTAATTATCTATGACGTCCCTAAGGACACCAACAACGAAGAATTCCTCAAGACTATAAAAGACATGTTCCAGCGGAAGAGCTCGCAAAAATAAGACTAAATGCCCGCACATCAAGGTCGGGCAATAAGAACTTTGTGGTGGAGTTGCCACAAAACATGAGGAAGGTTCTGCTGAAGGAAGGACATGTGTTCACGAAATCCGCAACTCGACAGGAGGTCCGTGCAGGTGACCAGGTGTTTCCGGTGTCACCTATACGGCCACGTCGCGAGACATTTTCGTGATGAACAATTCTGTAATAGGTGCACCAAAAAGGGCCAGATGACAAGGATTGCCCTAGTGCCCCGGAGGTCGAAATCTGCGTCACCTCCACCAGGTTCAAAAAGGAGGCTGGTCATCGCGTTGGTACTTATGCCTGCCCTGCATTCAGGGCAGCATTGGAGAGAACCGTGAGACAGACGGCGTACTCCTCACACAAGAATTCCTCCAGCTGAATGCAGGGCGGGGCTCGACAGTCATGAACAAGCTCTCGATGACACTTAGAGAACGTAAGTATTGCATCGTGTGTGTCCAGGAGCAGTATGCCCCCAGGGCAAGCAGGCTGGGTTTGGAACCCTTCCTCATTCTGGAGAAGGGGCCCGATCCCAAGGCTGCCATTGTCCTTGACCCGAAAGGGCTGGGTGTCCTGTTCTTGGAACATATTTCGACAGAGCATTGCGTAGTGGCCCAGATATCTCTCGGCACGATACGAATGGTGGTAATTAGTATTTATTTGTAGTATTCTATGGCCACCAAAATGTTCTGCGAGCACTTAAGCGCTGTACTCCGCTCTATTGGACGGAGTCCAGTCGTCACCTGTGCCGATGCAAACGCGCAGTCTTGCCTGTGTTACTCGAGGTGCCCCAATCTGTGTGGGGAAATCCTGGAGGATTTCATCTATCAGAACGGCCTCCTGCTGTGCAACTTGTCTAATATGACGTTCTCGGGACCCTCGGGGAGAGTGATATCACTCTGATCTCGAGTGGGGTTGCGGGGGGTGTGCATAGCTGGCGGGTCGAACTGGACGTCTTCTTGAGCGACCACAGTGCAATTCGTTTCTCTATCTGCCAGGCGCACCCCACCCCAGATCCTGGGGCGCGAACCAGCACCTGATTCAAGACGGGGTGCCAAGAATGGGATAGATTTGTCCAAATTTTTCGCCGAGAGCTCGACCAATTGTCCAGATTGTCGAATCGATTAGATTGTCTTAATAATATGGCTGTTGAGTTTAAGAACAGGGTGAAAATCAGTGCCGAGAGAGGACTGGGCACGGCTCGGTCGAGCCCACCGTAAACGGACACGTGATGGAACAGCACCCTCGACGCCCTGCGTCGGAGGTACAGGAGGAAAAGATGTAACTACCAGCGCGCTAAGAACCACGGAACTGATTGGGAACTTGTTGAGGCTCACCGGGTGGCCTTAGTAGACGCCCGGTGTAACTAATAGAGAGCTTAAGCGGGCTAGGCACTGCCATTTTCGGAATTTTGTATCTCGAGTAGGAAAATCGAATCCCTGGGGTGCCGTATACAGAAGTGTACGGAACCCCTAGAAACCCTTTGTTTTAGCGCCCTTAAGAGGACCGACGGGAGTTACACCGGGAACATTCGCGAGACCCTCGAATACCTTTTGACATCCCTATTCCCTGACGACGACCCTGACCTCGACCCAGTCGAACAGCGGAGCATCAGGTATGCAGAGAGGTTATTCCCAGAGAGCAGATCTGAACCGGAGCTGCGCCACTCGGAGCTGTACATCATCGTGGAGAACCTTGATTCGAAAAAGGTCCCAGGTATTGATAAAATCGATAATATGCTAGTCAAAATGGTTTGGAAAAATGTGGCGCATGAAATGCTTGCTTTTTTTAATCGCTGTCTTCGCACCGGCCACTTTCCGAAGGTCTGGGAAGTGGGGAGACTTAAGGTTATCCCGAAGAGTAATGGGAAACCGCCTAGCGATCCAAAATTTTATAGACCCAATACGCTCCTTCCGGCCTTCGGGAAGTTGCTCGAGCGAGTAGTGGCGGCGCACTTATTGGCGCAACTATCTCATTCGCCGGATTCCGAGAGACAATACGGTTTTCGTCCCGGAATATACATATCAAACGCGATTTCTTCAGCCTTATCCTGGATCGATGCGTGCCCGGATAAATACGTTTTAGGTATTTTCCTGGATATCTCCGGCGCGTTTTACAATGCCTTAACAATTGTCCAATTGTGGCGTTTGACAATTGTCCGCGTTAGAGTCCCGGGGAGTGTCAGCGGACCTCCGCCGGATTATTATGGACTATTTTAATGATCGAGTTGTCCTTTTGCAGGACGGAGACATTGAAGTAAAAAAACATTGACCAGGGGCTGGCCCGCAAGGACCAATTTTTCCTTGGACGAATTTTGTGAAAAGTGATGTTCGATGGTATACTCGAGATACTCCTTCAGGGATGCGGTACCATCGCTTATCTGATGACACTCTGCTGTTGGTCGGAGGATCGAGACAAAGAGAGTTAGAGAACCGGGTGGCGGACTCCCTCGCCAAGCTACAGGACTGGGACACTAAGAACAAGCTCTGCTTTGTCCCATAAAAGTTCGAGGCTGTCCTCTTCAAGGGCAGGCTGGCGAAGGAACTGTCTGTGGTATGTGCGGGATCGGGTGACCTACCTGGGCATGGTCCTCGATGCACGGCGGTGCTTCTTACCGCAGGCGCGGTACATCAGTGAGTGGGCTCCGGTTGCATTCCACGCCATGGCCCCGGCTTGCCGGTGCCGGCTGGGGGCTGAACCGCTCTATCCTCAAACTGATGTATACGGCAATATACCTCGGTATATTGGCCTATGCGCTATCGGTTTGGGCTCCTTGGTGCGTCGGGGTCCAGCAAGTTAGACGGGTAATGCTGAGATCGCAGCGTGCGCCGCTGATGGCGCTCACCAAGGTCTACAGCACCTGTTCAATGGATGCGTTGCGGTGGGTCTGTTGAACTTTGAGTTTTTGGCTAATGAACCCATTGCTAATAGGAAAAGGTGTATTTTAGAGATCGTCGTTGCTCACTGGCTGTCTAGGTGGTCGTCCCTCGATTGCAAGGGGGAAACGACAAGGTTGTTCTTTCCCGAAGTTTCCAAGCGGTTAAGTAAGAACTAGCTCGTCCCCGATTATTATGTTTCTCAAGTTTTAACGGGACATGGCGCATTTCGCGCCAGTCTGTTTAGGTTTGCCCTTAGAGATAGTCCGTGTACCTGCGGATTTGAAATGCAGGACATGAACCATATTTTGTTCCACTGCGAGCATGACGATGCGCGTAGAGTTTTATTAGAGAGCATGCGCCTGAATTGTAATAACGTAGAATCACGCATCAACTTAGAACGTGGTTTAGTCACCGTGACTTGGTTAAAAATGGACCGATCTTTGAGTCATTCAGAGCGTTCTAGAAAAAATGGAGGAACTGAATGATTCACTGAGGAGGGACAGACTCTAACCCTGTTGGGTGGAAGCGTTGTGATTGTAGATATGGGACACTATTAGGAGACCTTCGATGGTACCCTTTTTTGTATGTAGTGGGTAGTTACGGGTCCCAGGAGGGGCCCTGAGACAACCCGGTTGGTAATGGTGGGAATAGTGTCCTTTGGAGACCTGCTCTCGACAGCCGGTCTGCTCTCGACGACCGTCGCGGTCGGATGATTTTTTTTGTGCGCTCTGCGTTTGAAAATTTGTAATTTATAATACTGTGTAGTGTAGTGTTGACTTCTTAGAAGCGTTCTCTGTTTTATAACTTCCAGAAAACATTAGTTTTCTGGGAAGTGGTTATTTAACTTATATTGACAAGTGACCATACTTTTTGTTTAAGTTTGTTATTATTCTATTTGTGCTTTATTTCTGTTTATGGGACCTAATATCGGCCAAGTAAGTACACTACATATACTTTAAATTTTGGGCTAATGCCGGAAAACCTCGATTTTCTGGAAAACTAAGTAAATGTATACTAGGTCTATTCAAACTGAATAAATATATATTGTTTGTTCTGTATAAATTGGTGCGTTTATAGGAGCTTTTGAGGAATTTTCATCATATATTGCACCGTGGTTTGTGGAATATTCCACTGAATACCGCGTGGCGGGCTTGGGCTGCTTTCGAGATACGCCACGGGGTTCACAAGACTCTACGTCATTGACTTCGCTGGCAAGACGGGCATCTGACTAGCTCTCCTGCCTCACGTGGTGTGGCTGCATCGGCCGCCGACCGGTGCGCCTTACGACTGTATTACTCACGTCGCGTCTAGCGTAAGATACCCACCTCCTCCCGGTTGCTTAGACAACTGGCCGGCTGGGCGCCATCTTGTGCTAAGGCTTTAGGGAAGTACATAGACACAGTGAGGTGACCATAGTATCGATAAGTATTTATCGACTATCGATAGCTATTTATTTATTTTTCTTCTTTACTTTTTATGACTATTTATTAATTTTTTTTCTATTTCTTTATTTGATGTATCATTAGTGAGGTGCCCAGGTACTAGTGCTGTACCCACCTTTTTTATTTTATTTTATTTATATAGAATTTATACGATTCTATATATAGAAATACCTAGACATAAATTAAGCGGGTGTCACACCGTCACTTAGGGGGTGTCACACCAATTATTAAACTCTTGATTTATTTGTGTTGTGCGTGGGTCGTTACCACAAAGATTGCAAAATGAGTGAGAGGGATGATCCTCCCGAGAAGGGAGAAAAACGTGTGAGGTCCGAAAGCCCGGTGTCATCGAGAAAGGTGGTCCTAGATGAGGCGCTCTTTGCAGAAGTAAAGAGTGACTACCTAAATCCATCAAGGGAGAAGGCAGAGGATACTGCCGGTAAGACGGTGGAAGAGGAGCTCAGAACTTCCTCGAGAGCCGACACCAACAGAGAAGTCACAGGGCAAACCGAGAAGGAGTGCACTGCTTATAGGTCACCTCCTTTAGCTACAAAAGGACCAGTGACAAAAAGAGACCAGCCAGAGGAGCGTAGCAGCGAACAACTCATGTTGGCCATAGGGGCGCTTGAATAAATTAATAACCTCTCAAGTTCTCGAGACCAGACTTTCGGCTACGATAAAAGAACGTATGATGAGGCTAACGGTGCTTGTTATGGCCAAGTTGCCCGTCTTGGGGAGAGCCCCTCTTACGAGGGGCTCTCCCCAAGACCCACCAAAACCCTTTGTTTTTAGCGCTCTAAGGAGGACCGATGGGAGTTACACTAGGAATATTCGCAAGACCCTCGAATAATTCTTGACATCTCTCTTCCCTGATAACGACCCTGTTTTTGACTCAGTCGAACAGAGGAGTATCAGGTGTGCTGCTAGTTCCAGATAGCATCTCGGATCCGGAGATGCGACCATCGCATATGCGGATCATCGCATATGCGGACGATACTCTGCTGTTGGTCGGAGGAGCGAGCCGAAGAGAAATAGAGAACCGGGTGGCGGACTTCTTCGCCAAGCTACATGACTAGGGTACTAAGAACAAGCTCTGCTTTGCCCCACAAAAGTCCGAGGCTGTCCTCTTCAAGGGCAGGCTGGCGAAGGAGCCGTGTATGGTTATGGCTGGCGCCAGAATCGGTGTTCGGGATCAGGTGACCTACCTGGGCATGGTCCTCGATGTACGGTGGAGCTTCATGTTTCAGGCGCGGTACATCAGGGAGAGGGCTAGAGTTGCCTTCCTTGCCATAGCCTGGCTTGCCAGTGCCGGCTGTGGGCTAAGTAACTCTACCCTCAAACTGATGTATACGGTGATATACCTTGGTATATTGTCCTATGCGCCGTCGGTGTTGGCGCCGGGGTCCAGGGTCCGGGGTCTAGTAAGTTAGACGGGTGGTGCTGAGATCCAGTTGAATATTTTTTATTACTATAATTAAATTCTTATTACGTTCCCTATAAAACAAGAAAAGCATTATATCTTTCCGGGGCAAACTGTGGCAACTTTTGTTTACATGTTCTGAATAACCAAGAACAGGACTAGATTTGTGTATCAAAACGAAAGACCAGCTTTGCCCAATTTTTGATGTAAACCTTTTTGAATCTCAAGAAATTATTAAAAAAAATCACAGTTCTCATTTAAAAGTATTACGTATATTTAAATAATTAACACACAAGATTTAATCTGCTCACCAGTAAAATTAAATACTACTTACCCATAGCTACTGTATCCATAGTAAAACTTTATACGTTTACTCACAAAAACTAACGAAGAAATGATGACAAAGTTCATTAAAATTTGCCTACAAAAGACATGCTATAAATGACTTTGCAGTAAAGACAATTTTGCGCCTTAATATCTTACACAAACTCAATTGGCTGTTAGTAAATAAGGATAGTTTCAAATAAGAAATTTGTCAGACAATCGAGCCGTGTTACTTATATAGTAAGTAGATGAATTTTGCATTTTTGGCCATGTAACTACATATATTCCATAGTGCGACGTTCAAACAGCTGGACTCATTATTTACCTAATATGATAAAGTTATTAATGATAACATTGTCTAGCTGTAAGTTGTACATAATAAAATGTCTAAGGATTCGTCTAGACAGTTTTTCTTGAAATTTTTATCGTGCTATAATTTCCAAACCCCTTGAGATAATAAATTCCAGTTTTAACAAATGATCTATATACAACCAGGAGATATTCGTTTTCAGATACAGGTCGCGGACGCCCTTTATATAAGAATAACGTAATTTTTAATAAAAAAACAGGTGTGTCCTAATAAATATATTTCATATATATGTTTAAATACATATGTACATATATACATACACACACACACACACACATATATATATATATATATATATATATATATATATATGTTTTTGGTTGTAATTGTTATTGCGCAGGGTTCTGTATACATTTAGACAAATATTAATTTTTCACGTTGTAACTGTATTGCCTACTATATTTTTTACAGTCGTAAAAATATGACACATATTTAAATAATATTTTTTCCACTACGTAAATATATAATTATATTGCTTCGTATATCTTTCACAAATATAATAAATACATATTTTAAAACACGAAGTAAATTTTTCGTTGATAAGTAATTTTGTCGTTGATATAAGTCACTTGCATGAAATTTCTATGAACTTTTTACAGACCCAACCATTTATTTTAATTGGTCGGTTGTTACTCGTAAACTAGCAGAATCTACAAAGCTGTAATAATTTTCCTTTTATTATAGTTATAAATACATACATTCTGAATTATTTTCTCGTATTCATAAATAGCTGTTTAGCCGGTGTGGGGTGGAGATACATCAAAAATTACTGCTTTGAAGGTTAATATTTCGTAAACAATTCTATGTCTCAAAAAATATTCATGACATACCCCCAATATTTTTGAAAGACCTGTTTCATGACACAAAATGAGGTATATAAAAAAAATTCACCCCAATTGAAATGCGGGAGCAGTTTAAATAAATTGTTTTTAATTATTTTATTATATAACTTTGTAGGCGTAATAAATATGTCCAAACTTGCCGTATTTAAGCTTTCTGACGCTCATATTTTGAGAGCAAAACTACCATGACATACGTTAAAGAGTGAAATGTGACATGCGTTTATTAATTTCATTAAAAGCTACAAACATGGACACAGATTGATTTTCCAAAGACTTATTGTACCCGAGAAAACTTTTATATAGCAAGATGTTCTTGAGTACAGTGGATGTACTGCGGCATCTTAAACATTTTAAATTTATTTACATGCATGTTATATTATTTTCTTTTTATATGTGATCGGGTGATCTATCAAAATCTTCTCTTAAGATTTTGTCTACAAAATTTATCATTTCATTTTAATGTATCGTTTGTTTGCTAAAACAGCTAGTGATTTAATTATTTTGCTAAATTTTAAGGAATACTCTTCAATGTGCACTATTTTAACGTACAATTATTCTCCGATATGGGTTGTGGTTTTGGCTATTGTTACCTTCATATTTCTATATTGTTTCCGTGAATTGTTTAAGCTGTTTTTGGAAATAAATTTAAATATTTTGTTCTTTCTTTGTTTGATGGATAGCGGGATAGAGTTAATAATCAAATAATATAAGATTATGTATATTTAGAATGATAAAAAAAATTTCACAATACTTAACTCTTTTTAAATGTATAACGGAATATATTTTGTATTCTATAAATTGTCAGATATAATAAATAATATAATTGAATATAATTGAAAATAATAATAAATTGTCAGATATCTCTACATCATTTTTGAGAAAAATGATGTAGAGATATCTGGCTTACAATTTATAGAATACAAAAGAAGTCTCTCGAAATAGAAAACAGTTTTGCATATATTAAAATGGATCATTATAAATAT
Organism: Druceiella hillmani; assembly: GCA_039881145.1. NCBI lineage: Eukaryota > Metazoa > Arthropoda > Insecta > Lepidoptera > Hepialidae > Druceiella > Druceiella hillmani. Next base: position 735,540 of record JAYKKI010000145.1, on the reverse strand, counting down.
ACAAAAACTAGTTGTAATAAGGTTTATAAGATTAATTTAACTAAGCAGTAAAAGTGTTAGGTACTACTTTTTGTGAAATTTGGTTGGGAAGTGGAAGCTTAATCGATAAAGCCTAATATTGGCTAACCAAATATAAAATATGCCCGATTTATAATTATTTCTCCTCCACTAACAAAGACAATTCTAACAATCACAATTCCTTGTGGTCTGTTAAAAATGTTGCATTACAAGATACATAATCTTACACTTATTTTTTAATATCTCTTTGAATGTACTTATTAGTTATATATATATAAAGTTCAGTCAATAAAACTGTACGTTGAAAAATACGAGAAGCAGGTTTAACATTTCAAGTACATAATCAACTGCACTTCAACTGGTTTTATATGCAAAGAAAAACTATTGCAAAATGTTGTTTAATACATATTATAAAATAACAGTTTATACGAAAATACCTAAGTATTTTTTCACATTGTCATATCTTAGCATGTATTTTTTCTCTGTATCACAAATTACAGATCACATAATTGACGCTGCTGTCGATCCCGAGTAAAGTCAGATTGAAGACCTTTTACGTGTGATATTCCAAAATTTTAAAAATCTGTTTCAAATATATCATACTAAAACTTTTTTTTTACATCGTGTATTGTAAAAATTTAAATAGCCACTGTAGAAAATAACTATGGTTGAAAGCTCATGTTTAAAATAAAAATATTGCAATCAAGCTTTGATCGCAACAATCGCTACTTCTACTTCAAGGAATACGAAGATCAGTAATCAGGTTTAAAGTTTATCAATTTTAACCAATAGCGACAAGGCTTTGAGCCGTGATAGTGACAATTCAGCATATTTTCAATTAACCTTTATATTCAATATATACCCATGGATTAAAAGTAAACATTATATTTTACACCATAAAAGAAAGTGAATCAATAAAACAGACAAAGAAATAAGATTATTTTTTTTAAATTTGTTACGTCAACATTTATTTATCACTTTCTTATTAAGTAAATGTAATACCTACAAAATTGATAAAAGGCTATTACTTGATTAAAATGGCTGAGGTAGTTCCATTTATATCGTTACCTAAGTGATTATCTGCTTTACTATCATCAAAACAATAGGTGACAATTTACATTGGTATTGCTCTATGTCAACTTTCTTTGTTCTACCCTTGCCCAAAGAAGACGTACCTTATCATGGTCGAAAACGTTGAACAAGTATCCATAAAGAATAGTTTAAAACCCGTAACTGTTTTGTCGTCATTGTTTGGTATTAAACGCGATTGTTTTCTCTCGTTCGACCAGTACGATCTTCATTTCAAGATATACAGCTGCTGTCTCATAATATTATATGTATCTACGAAAATCTATTCTGATTTTAGTAGTGGTATTTATGAAAAATCGATTTCACTTCTTCGTCTATTCAATTATTTGAAATTACTGGCATATATCGCTCAGATAATATGGATAAATTTTTTCACGCAAAACTCCAGTGCAAAAATGTATGGAATGATAAATAAAATAGATGTAACAATGGGTCTTGTTAATGAACGGCATATATATATTGCATTTAAAAAACAAAGTATTATTCTGAGCACAATTGCGGTTTTAGCCGTCGGCGTAGAGGTAGTTAGTAGGAAGTACTTTCTAACTGTAGGAACGCTATCTATACTGGAGCAACTAAATTCTGGTTCGAACGAATTTATAATGAATTTCGAAATAATTACTTTCTTGCTACTAGTTCGCGCCATAAGGATGAGATATTCTCGTCTCAATGATGAATTAATGCGCTTTAAAAATCCAAATACTTTAGAAAAACCCCTCGCTGGACAACTGATTATGGTGAAAAGTTTCGATACGTCAAAAAATAGAGCAGTTGACAAAACCGGCATGCAAATAATTGACATATACGAGACCTGCTACAAGTTGTTTGAAGTCTGCGAATTGATGAATTGGATCTTCTGTATGCAAGTGAGTTTACAATAAATTTGTACTTGTGCTTAACTGAATTATAATTCATTCTGAATGTAATTGTTAAATTATATTATTATATTTTAGCATTTAATTTACATGGCCTTAACATTTACGAACATCTTGGCATCGATAGAGTATATATTGCAGTTCACGTTTAGCCAGGTAAGATTTATTTCAGTAACTTGTAAAGACCACAATAATTCATCATCAGATATTTGACTGTTTTTCATATTTTGTAATTTTCGTAATTTCTGCTTTGCACTTTACATGTGAATAATAATTATTTGCAGGATTCTATGAACACGAGCGTCATTCACGTTATGTATATGTGCCTTATACATTTGGCCTTCATCAGTGCAACATGCTTGTTCTGCGAAAAGGTTCAAGATGAAGCATTTAAAATAAAGACTACTACAAACCAGCTAATGGCAACATGTTGTTTTGGTAAGAGCAGCATAAAATCTTGCATACAGTGTCTTTGTATTAAATTTTTACAATTTATGGGGTTCTGGTGTTCAGTTCCACGTTCAGTGTCTTCACTGTGTAGACAAATTTTGAAAACGTTATGTTTTTTAAATGTCCGTTCACATTTTGAACTTTATTTCATTTATTATAAAGAAGAAAATGCATTTGTTTTTTAATATTTTGGTACCTGATAATCCAAAAATTACTTAGATAATCTTGGTCGAATTTTACAAATGTATAGATCGCATTACGAACAAGGTCGTCATAATATTATCTGTCAAACACTATTCTGACTTCGATCTAAGCTTTGGTATAATCTAAGCATAAAAAGTTTACATTTCCGCAAGTATATAAGAAAATAGAAATTTAACAAAAGTTTATTTGCATTTTGATTGTGTTTATATTTTATGTACGAAACTATCGAGGAGAAGTATTATTAATTTATTGCACGTAGCTGCACCAAGAACCATATTTATTGATGAGGGTATTTGAATTAAATAAAGTTTTCATTTATTGTTAAAATATTTTAAGGGGATTTGTCATTTTTTTCCAAAATGTTATTGCGAAACTTTAAATTAATCTTTATTTGCTCATGCTTTTCTAGTGACATTTTATATACAGCTCATTTTTTCAGCAATTTTTTCAGCATCTCATATTCTTTTGTAACTGGAAAAAAAAGAAAAATTTAACAAGAATGGACACAAACAAAGAATAAATTAAATTTTAATGATGTTCTAAAGATGCCATCTGATGTGACAGGTGTAATGAGCAACGTTGTGTTTCATAGACATATTTTCCGTGTATGTCTGTGAAACACAACGTTGCCTAGTTGAATTTTCGAAATAACTTCGGAACGGTTATTCTATTGGTTTACTGAGTTTATTAATGGTAATTAATACCTTCCTCATATTAACCTTATAAACGGAATACCTATTCTCAGAATAAGAGTAGTACCTATAACTTAAGTTAAGCATTTTTTATTAGTATAATGTAAATGTTTCATTTTTTAGCATTTTAAATGGATTTAAGGGAATTCCGTACAACGCCACTTAGGTACATGCCTGTTTCTCTATCATCGCTGTTTTTCTTAGAAATGATTTGACATAAAACCCATCTGTATCTCAATTGCTAACATTTAAAATTAATTATGTGAAAGTTTTTGAGAAGCAAGTAAATTACTCGAATCCATTTTTTTGCAAGCCTATATGTCATATTGTGTACATCATTTTTAAAATATTTGTCGTGGGCATTATTGTATGAATTTTAAAAACATTTTCTTACATTTTTATTTAATACAGTTTAGGAGATATTACTGAAAATTTTCCAAAATATTTAACCCAAATCTGTTTTCAAAATAGGTATAATCAGAATTATGAAACAGCATTATTAGAAGTTTATGTAAAATTTGCCTAAAAACTATGGCAATGATTCTAAACCTTGTAACTTTTGATAAATTCACGATATTAGTCTTGGTCTTCTCCACCTAGGTATACCAATTAATATATGTTAACATTTGTAGACAGTTTATCAGAAGTAATACATTCTCTTAACAGGTGTATATAAAACCCTCGTAGTGTGAATTCTGCTTGTAAAGCCAATTTTTGATATTTAAATTTGTGTCAGAATTACTCCCAATACAATAAATAATATTTATTAGATTATAACGGCCTTTTTATCTTCTGTTAATTTTTGTTTAATTGATTTTATATTCACCTTAAATTGTTCACAGATAAATACCAAATGATTGTACTACAGCAGCTCAATCAATTGACGGAAATACCGCCAGTGTTTACCGTGTGTGGCTTCTTTTCACTTGATCTCAAACTGATTCTCAGTTACCTCAGCTTGTCTACTACGTACATCATTGTCCTGGCACAGTTTCACAACATCAAAATGAATTAAATGATAAGATAATTCTCAATTGAGATAAATCGAAAACCTATCAGGCCATTATATTGAAAGCATTTCTTAACACTGAAATTATATTCTTGTAAAGAATAAAAAATTGTTAATAAAATAAGGCTGGTACTGTATATCACTGACAAAGGTTCTATTTACGTAATAATTACTACGAAAATTTAATAATACTAAAATAAAAATTTAATATAGTATAATAATTAATTAGAATAGAGATGCCGGTTGTGGTTCGATAAAGCCGTTCAACATAAATAAATAACTATAAAACACGAATAGGACTAGCCTTTATTTTTTTCTGAGAGGCCATTAAATGCAATAGTTTTCAATTGGATTTATTACAATTAATTAATGGTTTTCTTATTGTCATTTCTTATCCTGTTTTATAAATATTTCAAACATTATCACAGCTAAACAGTTAGGTTTAAAATGTTTCCGGTTAACTACTAAAATTGCCGTATGTTAATATAGAGTAAGCTATATTATTTTGCTTTAGTGCAAATTGTCAAAAACAGTGAAAAAAACCTGAAACCTAAACCTTAAAAACACATACATTACCAGTCAAAAGTATATGGCCACCAAGAAAAAACTGCTCAATATTATTTGGCCATCAATGAAAAATGGATTTTATAAAAGATTAAAAAATTTTTTTAATCTTTTTTTTTAAATTCTTTGTAGTGAATTAATTTATTTATTTGCAACAATTAGACACAGTTAACAAATATTTTCAAATTTTAGCTTCATCGATGTGTTCCTTGTTTCTTATGACAGCGTCACAAATCTTAGCGAGTAAGGAACTAATTTCTTCAACGTTGTCTTGCTCATTTTTCACCTTTCATCATAAGTGTTCCTAAGATGTTGGGCAATTGTTGGTATCAGCCTGTCAAGCTGATCCCATTATAATTCTATTGAGTTCAAGTCAGATGAATATGGGGGCCATGTCATAACTTTCAAAACATTTTGATGTTCCCTTTCTTTTAAAAAGTTTATGCATAGCTTTGATGTGTGTTTGGGGATCGTTGTAGTGTTGAAATACAAATTCAGGACCAATTAAGCGGGTGACACAACATTATTTTCTAAAATGTTTTTGTAACCTTTTTTAAGGATTCTTTGCATTCATACAAGATCACCCACCCTAGAAGGTTCAAAGCAGCCCCAAACTATCACAGAATCTCCACCATGCTTAAAAGTGCATGCTTCTATTACTCTTTCATTAGTCTATCGATCGACGATGATTATTCTCTTAGACCCAAAAACTTCAAACTTTAATTCGTTGCTCCAAAGGATCTTTTTTTAGTCGTCAAGTATCCAAATAATGTGTTCTCTAGTTCAATTAATCCTGTTTTTATTATTTATAGCTTTAAAAAGTGCTTTCGAAACTGCTATACATTCCTTAAGACCAACGTCGAGAAATCTTCTTTTGACTGTGGACAGGTTCATGGTGGCCAATATCGAATTCTGCTGCTATTTCAGGTACAGTTACGCTTGCTCTTCAAATTCGTCGTTTACAATTCGTCGTTTAAAAAACGTCTATTACGCTTGCTCTTCAAAATTATACTCAAATCTTCACTAGAAGTTGTTGCTCTTGGTCTGCCTGGGCAACATTTGTTGGAAATTATGACTTGAGTCATAAATTTCTTGACAACGTAGTCAATATTTTGCCTCGGTATCTTCTGTAATCTTCAAATCTCCCAATAACTTTTACCGGATTTATGAAGGCTGATAAGTATCCCTTTTGGCTCTTTAGAATGTTTCTTGGTTTTACCTATTTTTTGCATGAAACAAAAAGGAAGATAAAAAACTTTTGATTGTTATTAGAACTACTTACATTAGAACTACTTACAACTTTTATGGTTTTCAGAAGCATATTTTCTGGTCAAACGACTTAGGATAACTGATCCAAAATTACTTTCAGATAAAAGATCAGATTCAGATTTCAAAAGACTCCTTAAGATACTATTTAAGTTTACTGCCCAATAACTTCATTGAAACAATAATTACACTTTGAAGTTTAACCTCAAAGTAATTTCTTTGATAACATTATTTTGATTTTATGACAAGGAGTCGGTCAATAACAATGTGTTGAATATCTTTTTGGTGATTTTGCACCGGGAATCAAACAAATGCAATAAGTTCTTTTAGTAATATAAAGGAAAATGCACGTGGCCAAATACTTTTGAACAGTAGTGTATATACAATCTAATGAATATGCTCAGAGTTAAGCTAAATGAGAACAATAATGCGAGTATGCACTTTAAGATGAACACTTATTAACTTATAAATGCTCACTCCGAGGGAGGACTTCTTGTCTGATCCTACCTTATCAATTGATAAATTCTGAGTCCTTTTCTTCGTTTTTGTTAGTACCTTTATTTAATATGTACTTGATGAAATAAACTCTCAATTAATTCAATATAAAAAATAAAAATGATGTTAGTGACTCTAGTCCCGAACTCTAGTAGTTAAATTATTAAAATCACCACATAGTATGAAAAGGAATGTAAGGTATTAATTTAACATCTATAAATTTTACGAGTCATAAATTTTACGAGTCAAATATGAGGAAGAGTATTTTTCTATTACATTATTTCTGAAACTATATAAACCAAGGTCTGGTAAAATTAACCAACAAATGAACTAATTTTGAAACTATTGATTAATTTTTCAAACTTGACGAAAATATCAACAGTAGAGAAAACTGCTAGTTATTCTACCTATTGACAATTAAATGAAACTACATGATGTAGTATTATTTGTACTTTCTTTAAGTTCCTTACCACAACCTAGGTTTCGTTATATTACAACATCTTCAGGTGGGCTATTAGCAAAGATGAATTTTTGCTAATAACCCACCTGAAGATGTTGTAATACAATGAAACCAAGGTTGTGGTAAAGAACATAAAGAAAGTAGAAATAATACTATATCACGTAGTTTCATTTAATTGTGAATAATGAATTTCTACAAAATGGACGCCAAATATATTCAACATTCTACCTATATTTTTTTTGAGACTGAATATTGTAATACACATGATTGTATTGTGAGAAAATAAAACTGATTGTTCACCCAGCAACGAGTTTTCTTACATTTCATTATTCATATTCATTGTATTCTTGTCAACGATAAAACATCAGTTAAATAAAGGTGGAATCTTTGCCTAATTGATGTTTATAGTGCTGTCAATTTGTATTAAGTAGTTTGATTTGTACCAATGTAGATTTAAGTAAACTTGTACCAAAGTAAACGACATTTCGAAAATTAAATTAAATTGATAATAGAAAAAAAAATTAATGGGGTTCTTCGTTTCATTTGGCTTCACACGTCATCATCTGGAAACATCATTAACATATTTTTTCTTCAAAACCCTCAGTATCCCATTGACCAAATAAATGGTCAATATAACTGATGTCTGTTGTAATGAGCTGAATAGGTCTAATAGAATTTTTGAAAATAAAATAATGGTGGTTTGACTATTTATAGTACCTATTCATAAAGGCTATTGACATTCAAACAAAAACTAATACAATATCATCTATGCAGAATTTATGCTGTATTATAAAAAAACGGCAATAGAAACTTCGATGGCCTATAACAATTTCACCAACACGTTTAGTTTCTTTCTCAAATAGAATAAATATATATTGTGTATTGGTATGTCTGGGAGTTGCATTGCAGGTTCTAAGCATAACATTTATAAAAAAAATGGCTGCACAAACATTTAAAGCTTTCGACAAAGTAATTAAAGTCTACTAGAATCAACAATGATATTGTGTCTGCACATATTCTGAACTTTAACAAATAATTGTGAAAGACCTATGTAATTGTCACCATACGTGTAATTGTCACAATACCAATACGCTTTTGCAACTGGGTTTTAATTTTAAATGTTTGTTTTGGATATATTAGAAAATATTGTTTAACTCTTTCTTTAACTTTGAACTCGAATGTAAATCAATTAATATTAAATATTTTTAAGTTTCAAATTTAAACCACCATTTCGACAATTCTAGAAGCCTAGTTACAAATTAGTGACCAAAGACTACATGGTTTTGAACCCCCAGATACAAAATCTTAAAATTAAGGATGGCAAATGTTTAACGATAACCTCAAGTAATGAGATTGTGAAAATAATTTATGCTATAAAAACATAAATATAATAAATGAGGCAAGTTCTTCTTAGATCATTGTGTTAGCTGAAGAAATGGTTGAAATAGAAATAATTGCTAGTTTCAAGTAGTTTTTTTACATTGAAATAGAACAAAGTTTACATTGAAAGGTATGTTTAAGCATTTTTAAGTTTTAATGTGGTACACCAAATAGGTCTTTAATTAGACACCAAAGGTGTGTCAGAAGTGGAACGAAATGTTTCGTGTAATTATTACACTGCGAGCACGGCTGTTAAGATCTTGTTTATGTGCTATCGCACTTAGTGAAACTTATGGATATGAATGGAGTCTGCTAACTCTGGCAAAAGAGAATTCTTAATATAGGAGCAGGTATTTGTTTGTATGGATAGGTTTCTATAAATTATTCTAATATTTTTATTTGCTGTTGTTGAGTTTTTTCATTATTGTCATCATATTTATTTTACTGCGTTTATATAACATTACAGATTTTACACTCCACCTGATAAGTTTTGGTTTTACATTATTTCCCAATACTATATTGTCTCCTTTTTCCTATTTTAAATATCTCTATTCTATCCTAATTTAAATATTGTATGATAGCTTTGTTTTTGCTATTCTAAGGAACCACTTTAGGAAAAAGGAGAGGTCTTTAAAAAGGGTTTCGTATGAAAATTAGTTTTAAATATGCAGAATCGTGAGAAGTAACAATTAAAATTTAAAAAGCTTGAAGGGAGATTTAAAATGTCATTGTGTGTATTTTATATACACAATAAATTTAGAATATTAATTGTATTCAAAAATATTTTTAAAAACGTTTATAATTTCCTTATTTTATATTTTAATTTATAACTGCAAAATTTTTGCAAATATTGAAATAAATGCTACCCTCATAACATGGTGTAGTACTGTAAATATATCAATACTCTCTCTCTTCTTTTCTAAACTGCAAACTGCAAAAGAAATATTCTAAATACCTACCTTATTTATAAGTACAAATAATTGAAAATAAATTATAATAATCTCTTAATCCAGAAAAAAATTGTACCTTTATGAAACATAAATCAAGTGATTTTTAAAATATGATAAATTTTAAAAGTTCATTTTGTATTGTGTTTTTGTTACACATCCAATGACAGTGAAATATTTTTCTTTATCTATGGTTACTAGTTACGCCCTTATCTACGAATAGGAAATTTTTTCAGTGAGAAAAATTGAACTGCATTGAAAAATTTATGTAATATAATTTTAATACTTTATAATTATTTGTCACTTGCATGATGTGTGTTGTATTAAATTAATGAAATAAAGAACACCACGAAGTCGATAGATGAATATTAAATTAATATAAAACATGAATATTAAATTAATATAAAATTAAATTGTAATCTGTTAAATTGTCTCAAGTATTAATGTTTTAACTAAAAATTACTCAAGGGTGAAATAATTTTCATTTTGTTTAAACTTTGGACAAATTTGTATGTCAGTAAAATATGTACTATTTTAAAAACTCTGCAATTGTTCCATAGATTATTTTCTTCCATATTAACTTTATAAAGAGGTAAAACAAAAATGTGTAGCCATTAGTAATTTTAAATGTAATAATTAGAAATTATTAGTATTACAAAATCTGTTCCAAGAGTACATATATAACAAATCATTTTAATAATTAGACAATGTTCAGTAGATACCTGTTTTTTAAAAGATGAATTTTAAAAATAACCCAAGATTAATTTCTGAATTAAATTTGGTGTCGCATTATAATCTTTGGAATAATTGTTCCCTTTCAGTATCTCAAATAACAGAGCCTAAGTTTGCTATAATTTTACTCAATATAGATGAGGTCAAAATAAAATGTTATTATTAATCAATATATTGATACAAGAACATGAAATTATTTTTATCCTCAAGTAAAGTACTCATTATTAATTAGAACATGAAAACTATTAAATTTCAAAACATTAACTGTTATCTCCTGCAAAGTTGTTGATCAAAATGACATGAGTGGTATAGTTTACTAAGCAACGTTATATACATATATATATATATATATATGTGTGTGTGTGTGTGTATATGTATGAATATATATATATATATATATATATATACACAGCAAAATGAGTGTTTTTTAATTTATTCAATAGTAATATGGGATTTCAGCTCGGTTGCACAGGTTTTGTTATCCTATATCCGATTTTATACTGGCAATTGTATGGATACAGTAGCTCATTATTAATAATTGTTTTTACACTTTATTGAATTTCCTATCTCATTGACACTTATGGGGAGCAGCAAAATCATTTACCTAACAACGTTGGACGGATAATAAAACAAACATATTATGAAATCAATAGTGCCTCATTAATGCATTAAAGGGCTCTCTCCTTAACAGCTCATATTGCTGACATGTAATGCTCAAGATGGATTACAATTTGTAAACCACACACTAGTCACGTGTCACGATTTTACAAGACTGTGAGTTGATAAACCTTGCTTCTTAAGTGTTGCTCAATAATATTTAAGAGTTAGATCATGAAGCCAATTTTTATATTATTGTCCATCCATATGTTAATGTTTTCAAGCTGAAAAATGTAAAATAATTCAAACCGATAGAATATTTTAGTATTACAGGAAAAATAAAACGAAATTTTAGATATTGTTTCCCTATTTGATACTTTAATTTATAGGCTATAATTATGTAGAATTGTAAATATTAATAGAGTATTATAATTATATTAAAGCAATTTAAAATGTTCCGGGTATTTATTTTTAGGGATTTTATTTTCATTACTTTTTTTTTGTTCAGTTATATGTCAATGCTAGGTAGACTAAATCTAGTATTTAGATATACATCCAAAAACCAATTGATATTTATATGTGGATTCAGCATAATTTAATATTCATAATAAACAGTAAAGTATGCGTTGAAACACCCTCAAAGAAGGGTTGTATTGTTGTCTATATACCTCTTGATGTTGTTGATGCAAATAATTGAAATAATATAAATAAAAATTCATATCGAATGTAATGCAAACTGTGATGAACTAAAACAGATAAACAGACCGACATAATGAAACCATAATGGCTTTATTTTTCCTATTTGTCTACAGAACCCTAAAAAGAAGTTTAAAAAAGATGTATGTTTATTACGAAAATACAGGTTTTTCTAAATTTTATAATATATCCGTTGTGTATTAAAATTTATTCCGAATATTTGGTGATTCCGAGTTTTGATAGTGTTCAATAATAAACACTATCAAAAGTTTTGTACAGAGAAATGAAACACTAATGGCAAATATTATAAACCATACACATTTTGAACACGAAATGTTGAAGGCGACACTATCACTTCAACTTTTAAATAAGAATATAAAAGTAATTTTAAAATTACACATTCTTATACAAATTCAAAGATATTTCTAGATTTTCTTCTAACATTTTATTAACAAGTTTTATAAATATTGTAAAACTGATTCCATGATAACTTTAACCTGTAACTTAGCTCAAATGGAAAAAGGAAAAAATCATGGTGAAATTTAAAAATAATACTTTTTTATTGAAAATAGGTAAGTAGTTTGAGTGTATACATAAGTATATATATTATGTTATGGTATAAAAAGTACCTTGTATTCATCTCCATGATGCTAGTTATAGTTATATAAAATTTGACTGAATTGATTATGTGAGATGTGAAAGCAAGAAAAACAATAAAGACAAACTCATCCTCACATTTGTAAAAAATTTCTAGCTGGGATTACGAATAACTGTTAGATCCTCAGTTCCTTATATCCCAGAACTTTCTAACACCTTTGATTGTATTGACAAGCTTTTTAAGTTCTCAAGTAGCAGTTAAATATTTTAAACTCGGAGTGATTTAAATGTATGAGAAATGAGTTGCACTGTTTACTGTTATAAATGTTGAATTTTATAAAAAAAAATGAGAAACTCCCATTTTCTTTCAGGACAAGTGATTTTTTGGCAAACCTGCTTTGGCTTATCTTGATTTCTGATCAAATATTAGTCTATGTTTAATTATTCATCTTTACTTAGTTATATTGTGTACTTTTGTATTTTTAAACTAGTAACAAATGCTATGTTCGTTCAAATTACGTCTAAAGTAATAAGCGTGCGGCCAGAATAATTCAAAACAGTTCGGAGCTTGAATCTTATTTCAAGTTAAAAGTGATTGAGTAACCGCCAACTCGAATTTTTCCAATTAATAAATAGTATTAAAGTTTTTATTTATTCTCTCGTAAAGAATCAATTAATTTGCTTCCTCCTATCGAGTTCTGAAGCCCCATACATGAAAACAGGAATACCTTAATAAGCAAATATTCCTCTAATTGTCTTTTGATAAGAGATTATTTCATTTATTTACACACACTCGTAAATCTTTCAGCGCATATTTATTATATGACTTGTGCTTTGTTTATGTTAAATATGGCCTGAACTGGTTCAAAAGATGTAAGGGCTTAGAGGTTTTGATGAAACGTATTTGCAATGTACTATGAATATTGGAAGAGCTACCGTATAAGTTACTGAGAACCAGACCCTCATGATATTATATGATTATATTATTTTTGTGCTTTGTCTCATATTTATTATATGATTTTTGTGCTTTGTTTATGTTAAATATGGCCTGAAATGGTTCAAAAGATGTAAGGATGAAATGTATTTGCAATGTACTATGAATATTAGAAGAGCTACCGTATAAGTTACTGGGAACCAGACCCTGATGATGAAAGTACTCGTAGGCAAATTGATATAAGGTCTTGTGATAGATAGAAGTAATATGTAAATGTTACATTTCTACTTATTAGGCTTGTCATCAATTTTGTCAATAATAGGGAAGAGAGTTTTCAAAAGTCTGAAAATTTCAATAAAGTAATTAAAATTGATATTTACTTAGAAGATTAAACACACACCAGTGTAGACTTTGATCATTAGTAAACATTGGAACTACAGACCACTAATTTTAAATTTCAGCTTTTTAAAATTGTTTCAATTTCAATTCTCAAAAATTACTTTCGAAAATTATTTTTTTTTTTAATATTAGCCCGAAATCATAATTTCATACTCTGGAAATGATTACGGTCACATTAACTTTGCTATATATTTTTTTTCAACTACATGGAATATGGGTCCACTTTTTATAGTACTCAATTAGGATAAGGCATTTAATGGTTTGTGTCTTCTGTAAAAATACTGCCATGTCCTAAATATATATCAATGTTTTTTCTGTTACGCAATTATTGGGCATTTTGATAAAGACCTTCAATTACTTGTATATTACTTTTGCCAATTAAATAATGAATCAGCCGCTGAATACGCATTATACTTTGTGGTCTGTATTATTATGCATTAGTAAATGTGTTATTTGTAAAGTCAAATTACTTGGTTAATGCGTGTAGCATTAACATGTCATTTAGAGGTCTATAAAGCATTCAATGTTTTTATACATTTGGAAGGTAGGCATTTTTTTTGCAGCCAAATAAAATCATTACATTAAAAAATAATGTAGCTTGTGTAAAGCTTACAATTTTGAATAATAAAACTGCCCGAAGTGATTAATTGTACTTTTCCAGGTGAATTTGATAACAGGTAAAATACATCTTTTTATTTATTTTTTAATCTATTGAGGTCCTCGTCAACCCGGCCATGGATTGAATATGTTCATTACTCACCTTCACCAGCGTCGGTATATAACTGGTGTAAAGATGGATAAGCCAGTCAGTTGATTCTTAACATTCGGGTAACAGTGCCTGCCGATATGTTTTCATTGTTGAGGAGTGAGTTTTTAAATTATATTCTTAACTGCGCACTTTTTATTTGATCAAATGAATAGTTTTGTTAATACATGATATCAAAAAAATATTACTCTGACCCAATAGAAATATGGACATCTATTTTTTAAAAATCAATACAAGAGTCATTTTTTAAAGTTTGCCTGAGCTGTTGGCCAAAATATAAGCTTATAAATAAAGACCTATCGGTTCATTTCAAGTGAAATCTGGAAAAGGATACTGTCAGTGTTCCATACCAAAATTGTAAACATGGAATGTTTATAGAAATGACGCAGTATCTGTTTGTCCATCTGTCGTAACCTGTTTTCTCGCAGACTATGAAGTATCGAGAATTGAATTGATACAGCTATATTTAGTAATGAATTGAAAACAGACCTAAAGTGTAAAAATCTTATTTCACAGTTTTAGTTACTGTGTTGTAAATAAGTTCTTTTTCGTTTTTAACCTTATAAACAAGATTATCAAGTGAAAGCAGTTGAAATATGAAATCTAAAAATACGGCATTTATTTTCATGTCATATAACTTCTGAAAATGTCATGTAAAAAAGTAGTATAAATGCTTATCTGGCTGCAGAAAGCAATAGCTAGCGAAATCTGAAAAAAATCAGAGAGATATAGATTGACCAGAAGCGATTGACTTTAAATGGTATGGAGCACTTATCGCGTCACATTTGGTCACTTCTTGCAATCCTTTATGTTTTATTAATTATTTTTACTCGTTCCTGCATGACACACAGTACCCATGCAGGATAATTTTTTTCATTTTGTATTTTTATACACAAATAAAAATACGTTCCGTAAATTTGCTGATGCTAATATAATTTTATTGACCAATATTTTCAAAGTCAAGCCTGCGTTGGCTTCTACCAGATAATGTGAAATTTAAAGTACAAATGAACAAAGCTTTTACCTTGCAGAATTAAAGTAATCAAATGGAACATAATTTTGGTTAAATGTAATTCCAACTTGCATGTCTAATGATATATATATATATATATATATATATATATATATATATATATAATTTTAATCCATTAATTTACATCATTTATGTATTCGCAATTAACTAATTTATTTAATAATCATTCTGTATAGCCTATCTTCTTAAAAATTTTGCCTTTGCAGATACTCTATATGGGATAATAAATGAATTATATAATATCACTTATAAACTGAATGGATATATATATATATATATATATATACCCCAATATTAAATCATTTCTTTGGGTTTCCAGAATTTCCGAATCAAAGTTTACTTTAAGCCTTAATTTATATAATTACCTACAAAAATTAAATTAAATATCTGATGTTATATCTAATAATTTTTTATAATAACGTCAGTGAAACAAATAGACAGAAAATATAAATGGATACTTTTTTTACATCAGCCCGAATGATTAAAAATGAATATGAAAACTGCAAGATTTGAATTTTCAATTTCTCTGTTTTTTACATAGGCAAAATAATTTCAGTTTACTATGTCAGTATACCGATTACAAAGCATCCACATATGAATTAGCAGAGCTTTTACATAAATTTAGGAAATGTGAAATAAAATTAAGAGTATAAGTAACTCCTGTTGGAATCAAAATAATATTTTTTTACAAAATAACTCACTTTGAATTTAATAGATTCATTGATAATGACCGGAAATAATTATGATTCAGTGTAATATTCTAATTGAATATCATAATCAAATGCTTAAACCTAATCTAATCTATAATAATTGTGAGGAAATTTGCTTCCATGAAATGGAAGAGTGTGAATAATTTTTTTTTTATATTTTTTAGAATGAGGAGGCAGAGGCAAAGTTTAAAAAAGGAAATGAAGTTAAATATTTGTTTTTTAATATAATTTGTAGGCCATTGTTAGTAAATTTCCATAGTGTACGTTTTTTTGTTGATGAATTTGAAATGTAGCCAAGTTATGAATCCAGTATTCAGTTATTCAGAAACAGAATTACTTTTAAATTACAGAGGAATTTACAATTTATTGGATTCTACTCAACACCAGATTTACTTTATCACATCAGCAGTATGCAAGTAAAAGGTATGTATTATGAATATGAATTAAGATACAAGGTATCTATTATTTTGTAGTGTAAAAAAGAACCCTTATAAATTTATTTTATCTGTCCTTTATTCAACCATTCATCTGTCACAAGTCACAGTCTGCACTTTTAGATGTATATGTATGAAATTTTGAAAACTGGTGGTTTATGAGGCAATCTCAATTAACATATATCATAATTAAAAAAATAATGTACACCATAACCATAATTATAGAATGGATAATGAAGAGTATGATATGTCATTAGCAGCCCTTTCAAAACTGAATGGATTTTTTGTTTACCATTTTTTTATTTTTGAAACCCATTTTGAAAATAATAAGAATCATAGACATGTGACATCATGACTAAATCAATACGTTTAATACTTAAACTTTAATTTCCTCTGCTTACGGAAGTTAGAACATGCAATGTGAATTGTTACATAAATTAGAAGGAAAGTAGGTATGTAAATAGTGCTCTATATTTTGAGGTGAAATCTAAACAATGTACATTTCATAGCAACTTTATAAATCTAGTTATCATTTTAAACTTACTTCAGGGTTAATAGCGGACATAAACGAATGGTATATTTGTGAAATCTTGTTTTTTTGAATTTTAAAGAATCGGCAAAACATTTTTCTGAAAATAATTATTTGACAATGTATAATATATATATATATATATATATATATATATATATATATATATATATATACATACATACATACATACATACATACATACATACATACATACATACATACATACATACATACATACATACATACATACATACATACATATATATATATATTATATAAGTTCTCAAGTTAGCCTAGATTTTTGTTTTGTAAGAAAGTCTTTTTAATTAATAGTTGGTTATTGCCTACCTGGCAAACCTTTCTACAGGCAAATCATAAGCATTGTTTTATGGAAATTAGAATATAATTTGTAACATTAAACATGTCTACCCAAACCCAGCAAGAAATGAACTAATTTTATATACCTGATTTATAGCTAGACGTTCACAAAATCAATAGAAATTTGCGTTATACATCAGCAAAAAAGAAAGTTATAAAATATGCAACTAGACTAGAAAATTTTACACCTTTATTATTAAAACTCGTTAAGATACTATTAATAATATCAGATAATAGTAATATCATTTGATTATTAAGTTAACATTATAATATATAACATTTTTAAAAATAAAATTTGCTATTTTTTTTTTATTTAACTAAATTTTCTTTCATAACCTGTCGCACTGTGAAATACACATTCTGCCTGCACTGCACATTCTGCTTTTTGTCTTTTTATAACATGAGGTGCACAACACTGAAATTATCTTCGATCACTGGCTTCGTAGGATCACTTCTGCAAATATTGCTACATAGATACTCTTGAATTCATTAAGCTAATTATTAAAAGCATTCGAGAATTTGGGCTATAATAATCGTTTTGAAGGCTAATATCATCTGTTTTGAAAATATTTTTTCACCATTTTAAGGTGCATGTTTCTAGAGTTATCTTGATAAATAGATGAAGGAATGTGCTCCTCCCCATCAAATAATAATTGCAACCATAAAGCAGCAATGCAAGTATGTACAAGCTCAGATTATTTCACAGAACAGCTCATGGTGGAGTTGGAAATTGACTTTAAAACTCAATATATGAAAATACTTTGACATTTGGAAATAACTCTTTTACTAATGGTCAGTCTGGAATTCTTTTCAAAATAAAAGGAGGAAGATTAGTTTCAAAGGGATACTTTTGCACCAGTATAATGGGAGACGAAGCTAGCCATGTTTACCATCACTTCTTTATCTATATTGATTTTTGTTTTCTTTCATATATTAACTAAACTTAATAAACTTTATATATATAATATATATAATATAAACTTTAATTAAGAATAAAGAAATCACCTTTACAATTATTGAGTAGTGTGTAATACATGACTCACTCTACTATATTACTTCCAGCAGTAGTTCGTACGATGTTATAGTAATAGGAGCTGGAGCTTCTGGTGTGGCTGCTCTCACCCGCCTGCACCAAGCCGGACTCAAGGTTCTCGGGTTGGAGGCTGAAGATCGCATTGGAGGTCGTATCAGGACTCAGTGTTATGGAACAGGGGTCGTTGAACTCGGGGCCGAATGGTGATAGCATCTTTTATTTTTACCACCTAGAGAAGTAGGATTTTTGTATAAAAATTTAAAAGTTCAAATTTTGCTACCTTGAAATATGACAAGGTGGACAGCCTACATCTTACCACATTTTGCAAATGTATTTGTTCACAACCACACCACTATCTTCTATGGAAAGACATTTAATTTCCAAGCCGTAAAATGTTAGAAGCATGTAAAATAAATATTCTTCAAAGTCGTAATAACAAAGCCTTTTTTTCCTAATCCCTATTCTGGCCTATTCTTAAATTAATGGCCTATTCTTATCACATCATTTCCTTCCTAGCCTTATCCTTTCCTTTTCCCGGTCTTAACTCATGCCAATACATATAATAACATACACGGCAAAGTTTATTTATATATATATATATATATATATATTTATATATATATATGTATGCATATGTAAATGCCATTTTTTTTTACATTTTGGAGCTAAAAAAAGTGAAAAATAATTTCTGTTTTGCTTTTTCTTGAAGAATATTTTAATTATATTTTAAAGACTAGAATACAATCAGACATTTTGCAACCTGGTTTATTTTTAAGAAACATGACTTGAAAGAATATGTATTAAGTTTCACAGTTAAAAATTACAGGATACACGGCTACAACACTGTATATAAACTGGCGAAAGAAGCGAAAGTGCCATTGGTTGAAACAGACTTTAGCGACTTCCGTTACTTTTCGGCTAATGGCAGCGAGCTGATCTGCCATGAGAAGTGCGAGGAGTTAATTTTCTTTATGTACACTGCTTTGAATTCATTGAGCAGGGAACCAATTATCACCATCGAGGATTATATTAACGAAGTGTGAGCATATTTAAAAATGTTTATATCTGTCTAATAGGCTATATATGAATACATATAGTGCCATTTTTACTCAGGTGAAATGCATAATAATGCATCAGTTTTGATGCAATTGGTTGTTTCATCTTTACTGTAGAACATGTATTCACATAACTTAGTTTTTAAGACATTATTCTATTTAAATAAATACAAGACGTGATGCAAACCTCACTACAGTTGTAGCAAGGTCTTGCTACAACGACAATGCGAGCTTAAATCATACACAAATCAAAAAATTCTGCCTAATTGACCGTTTACACACACAGCACCCGTTGCATTTTCTTAGAATGTCATGTCTCATTATCTAGCCTTCGAGTAGCCCATGCAATTTCGTCATTCGTGAACTCCACATCTTACAGTCCAGCCTTTTTTAAGTCGTTAAGTATCGCAATGCAATTAGCATTGCCATACTTAACAACCTCTATTACCAATTAAATGAGACTACGTGATTTAGTATTATTTCCACTTTATTTAAATTCTTTACCACAACCTAGGTTTCATTGTATTACAACATCATCAGGTGGGCCATTAGAAAAGATCTTTGTTAATAGCCCACATGAAGATGTTGTAATACAACGAAATCTAGGTTGTGGTAAAGAACTTAAAAAAAGTAGAAAGAGTACTACATCACGCAATTTCATTTAATTGTGAATAATGCATTTCTACAAAATTAATGCCAAATACATTCAATTCACGACGTCTGTTACTTTATTTCTGAAAAGGATTTTCTTACTGAGCATTTTATCTCAAAGACATGTTACCATCATAGCTCTCAGTAGCGCATTGCATGGTTTTTTTCCTTATCATTATATAAATAAATATGCCACTTTATTAGCTTGAATCTTTCTTCTTCATTTTATAGTTAGCTCAGCTGTATATACTTTTCCGTGTTATAGAAAAAACAATACAGATATTGACGATTTCCATCGTGCATATTTTGATAATATTTTCATAAATTGTTAAGTACATCCCAAGGTATACATCTGTGTCATATGGACTTGGATTAAGGATCTTTATAATCTCGTTGTTATTTATTGTAGTCTTATTCTCAGCACCAAGATTAATGAAGGAAAATAAGAAATTATTTCAGTTATTACTGTGCATCGAATAAAAAATAAAAAAATGAGGATTTTCAAAACTTTATTTAATTGTTTGCGTACAGTTACAAATACCTTTAGGCAACGACTAGATTAAAAGGATAAAATAATATTATTAAAATTATGTATATTTACATATATATTTACATATATATATATATATATATATATATATATATATAGATATATATATATATATATATATATATATATATAAAACAAAATAATCTTGGAAGAACAAAAGTTTTATTGCTTACCCAAGAACTTGCATCCCTCTTTCGACGAATATACAAGTCACCCTAGGTCGCTACTGTCCAGGTTGAAGATATCTCGCACGAAGGATAGAAGTCCACCACAATGTCCAGGTTGGCTTGTAGACTCTCTCCGTCAGTTGCTCGGACTCTATTTTACAGCTCTCCTCTACTTATGCTTGCATTCTGAAAAGCTTGGTTTGATTTGATGTTTTTTGCTGACTTGCTTCTTAGTAATTTAACGTCCATCGGATGTTGTTGGCTTCACAGCATTATTGTAGATTAATTTATTAGACGTTTATGCTGAGTCTGACTTCTTAGTATTTTGGTTCCATCCATCGGATGTTGCAAGTTAGCTTAGTATTCTTTTAACTTAATTTATTTGAGTTGATTCTTAGTAATTCGCCGTTATCAATCGGTTGTTATTATTTTTCTAATGGATTATGGTAACTTAAATCATATCATAAATTAAATTTGAAAATTATAGAAATACACGCTATCTTTATCCTTTTCGCAATATCAAGTGTGTACATTATCATTATTATCATACAAAAAAAAAATAACAATAATAATTGTGGTAAAATATATTGTATTTGTTTATAAACATGAGCACGATGTTTATTACATTTGAATTGCATTGAAAGTCTCCTGAGAAATCAAAATCTTTCGTTGTGACATTTAAGCATTCTTCGATCAGAACTCCTCCGTCTGTTGAGGTAAGTGTTCTCCGTAGTAACATTTAGCCTACACATGTAATTTTCTATAAGAATCGGGAAATCAAGTATGGTTTGAGCGGCAACGTTAGGAAAATATTTCAACCTTCAATGAGACTACTATATTATACTATTTCTCTGGAAAGTTTTCCAGCTATATTTATGGGTTATAATATTAGCATTTTAGAGATGATCCTACCACATGGTATGTGTACACGATTGAATAAGCTTAAATATTGTATCGTGTCCGAGAGAGAACCACAGACTTGTTACCAATAACAGCAAATAGTTTCTGCTCACAAAGTTACAGAAGGTTTAAGGTAGCCTGTGGTAAAATATAAAATAGTACATACGAGTACGACATGGAATAAAATTTATAACTTAATTTGGCCAGTTGTAATTTCCAGTAATATAATATTGTTTCCCAGTAGAGGGCGATTTGATTTTCGAGACCACAAAATTCGTCCATACTTGTCATATAGTCATAAATTTTATCCTTTTCCTCTAGTTGTTACCTGAAGGTATTTGTAACTGTACGCAAACAATTAAATAAAGTTTTGTTGAAAATCCTTATCCTCTCATTTCACACACCTATATATACATACATATATCCCTATATATATATATATATATATATATATATATATATATATATATATATATATATATATATATATATATATATATATATATATATATGTGTATGTATGTATATATAGATATATGCATGTATGTATAGGTGTGTATATACATACGTTCTGTATTTCTATTTTTAAAAAAAAAATGTAACAATACAAATGCCTTTTTGGAAGAAAATCAGTTAAAAAATGAATAAATAACAATAAATTGCTTATAAATCATATATTCAGTCATCTACGAAGAGAGTTTTAACATTTTTTTTTTGGATACTCAGGTATGAAGATTATATCTCCAGCTCGTCTGACTTTATTCCACTACGTCCTCTATTGGATACACTGATGCATTGGTACAAGCGTCTGGGGTACACATTAGATGGAGCTGGAGACTGGAATCTTCTCTCAACAAAAGGTTGGACTGATTTAGAGGAAGCGGACGGCCCACAAAATCTGTATTGGAACACTGGGATGGGGTACCATGGTCTGTTTGATGTGTTGCTAGTGAGTTGAAATTTAGATTATATCTTTTACGCTTTTCTTCCTAAAAAGAAAAAACGGAAACCTTGTGAGTTACTCACAGGTCCATGTGTCTGAGTCTGTCTGTCCATTTGTCACAGCTGTTTTTTTCCTCGAAACAGTTTAATATAGAAACTTGAAATTTGACTTAGTGATAAAAAGTACTTATTGGTATGTACCTAAATAGTTAGCACTGAAATATATTCTTAAAACGTTGCAATCTAAATAAAAAATAAAAACCTTTTTTTAGAGATAAAAATTATTTTTTCGTTTCGTAGATTACAATGATTCTTAAACTATTTCTTTCTTCCCAGAATGTATATTAGCCAGTTCTAGTAATATTCTTGAAAATTTCAGAAAAAACTTACTTTCCCACTAACTCCGAAACTACTAAAATCAAAACTATAGGAAAATTTGCATCGTTACAAATTTACCTAAACTAAAACTTTTACTAAAACTGTAGCTATTATTTGAATTCTCATAGTTTTTGAGATATTCTCAATATTTTAATATCTCTGGAAGATATGCTTAGCAATATATTTAAATGGTTAAGAATAATATTAACATTTGTAAATAGTTAAATAGAAACAATATTTATATCTTAATATTTATTAGCAGTAGGCAATAATGAATTATTTTTGTAATCAAATAATTCATAAGAGTAGTTACTAATTCTGAAAATTCATTCATTTGATCGAAGGCTGTAAATTGTGAAATAGTACTCGCTTTTATTTCCCATATAGCACTGATTAGTACTGATTACTCCTGTATAGCACTGATTAGTTTACTTACTTTGGAAACACATACCAACAATTTGCTAGCATCCATTCTTTCAATTATTATCCAAATTTTTTTAGCAATTACCAATTAGTAACTCACAAACATTCTTTCAAGTTTGTGAGTTACTAATTGGTAATTGCTAAAAAAATTTGGAAATATTTTCATAATTGAACGATACCAATAAAATTTTTCAAAATCGCCCAATACTATGCTTTAAATAAATCCATATTAAATTACCAATGTTTGTAGATGAAGCAATTTGACAGTTCAAGTATTGCAAACTTTTTTTTAATTTTTACGTTGGTAATTTAATATGGGTTTATTTAGTATGTGTTACTTTCTAAATATACCGTAATAGTAGTTTAATTAAATGATAGAAAATAAAATTGAATTTTGCAGTATAATCACAAAAGAATTACTGGATTTCAGAGTAATCATTAAATTAACTTTTAAAAAACATAAAATACACTAATACTTCACATAAAAATACATCAGGGTGTAATAATTACTTGACAATGAACTTAAAACATAAGATAATCTAAGAGAAAACATTATACTTCTTGCATTATAACAATTACGTCAAGATGAACTTTCACACTGGCTGTCACGCATTTATCACTGAATAGTATCCGAATCTGAACTTGCAGAGCTCTATATCATTTCTCCTCCATTATAAATATATTTGTTACATCATCTATTATGCCATCATGCTCTGCTTCACTTCTTTTCTTCACTTCACTTCTGTTCACTTCTTTTCTTTGAGTACATGGTTTTTGCCATGCCATAGGGCTTATTAACGAACTCACTTCATGTCTATGTCGTCTGACATTATTTAATTTAAAAGTTGTATATTTTTTCACCACGTATCCTACATTCTATTTACAGCAAAATATTTGCAATCTTAGGATCTCAATACATTTTCTTTTAGCTTTTCCATCGACTTCATAAGTTAAATATTAATGTGTTTTTGACAAACCAAATCCATTAATTCCGCTTTTATAATTTATGATTCACCATATGTTGATTACATGTGATTATTCACTCAGCAATTTTTGTATGTACACCTTTTTTCCTTTGTGTTGTCTGTATGTATTTCAAGCCTTCATGAATGATATGGAGCATTGACCTTCACTGCAAAAGATTTTTAATTGAAGTTTAGGTAAAATTCTATTGAATTATTCCACAAAACGTGAAATATTTCCATAATTAATGAGTGGTAATAAGTATGATTTTTTTAAAATTGAAAAATACACTCTCCATCTTCCACAAAACCTTTTTCATTACCAATGAAAACAATGCTTAGACTTTTGCCTTCTCCTGGAAGTGCCTTCAAACCAGTTAATAATCATTCTATAAAAGACAGCTGTAACATTTGTCTCATCTATGTAAGATATTTTACGCCTTTCTTCTCTCATTTTTAAAATCGTTCTCAGGCACCAATGTCTGTAATCTTATTTCTCTCTATACAGTTAATGAATTTTTTCAATTGTGTTTCTGGCATGTGAAGTTCAATTTTTTTTAAATACGGTTAAGCGTCATCATCTTCAAACTATGCAAGGTCTTATCGTTGTTCATATCCGTATGAACCTTGCCGATAAAGACTCATTTAAAAAAAAGTATAAACTTTTCAATTAATCATGCTTAGCTTAAGGTTATCCAATTTTTCAAATTTTATTGATCTTGATAGTAGAGACTAAGATAAGTAGAGGTGTCACAAATTTTGTACTCTAGAACTGTTTTGTATACTGTGCTAAAAACAACCCTAGTAAGTAGTTATTTGCTTTGCCACAAATTATTTATAAATTTGATTTTCCTTGTTTGTATCTATTTCTATGTATTTATATACATTTATCAACATGATTTCTCCTTTAAGCTTACAGTATTCTGCTTAGAGTATTTTTTCATTGATAATGAATACGTAAGCACTACGGTTGGTCTGATAAAAACATTCTTAAAAAATAACATATATAATTATATACACAAAACTTAGTACTACAAAACCCACAATAATACAATAAACTTAATACAATACAAAGTTAAAATAACTTTATGAAATGCCAATAATTTAGGAAGCAACATTTGGAAATAAAACTGGCAAAGGCCGAACGTATTTTCGTTTATTTCCATTAGGTATATTACTTTGCACCTCATACTGCTGCAAGAATAGCAAGTGTTTAGTCAGGTCCTTGTGAAGTGGCAAAGGTCCTTGTGAAGAGCAAAGAAAAAATATGATTCATGTGTAAAAATCTTTTGAATCATTATGCATACTGAGATAATTAACACCATGAAATATTTTTATATTGCTTCTATTTATAATGATACTTTATATGTTACATTGTCTTCTGATAATCCGAGACTGACATAATTTTAATCCAAATTACACAATTTGAATATAAATTACATATGTTTTGTTTATAATGCTCGAACAGTTCACACCTACTTGTCATGTGTCGGCAAATCAATTACGGTCATTCTCTTTCACTAGTCATTCCGCAAAGATCATAAATTGCACATATAATGATTATATATAATTTAAAAATTGATGTTGAAAACTGATAATTATTTAATAACCGTATATCAGTACCTTTACCTGTGAATGTATGAAAAATTAATGATTTTGTGAAACTTCAATGGAAATATAGTAATAAAATAGTATTATTAATCAAGTCCTAAGATGATCATCAAAACTTATCATAAAAAATGGGCTTTACTTTCTTTTCTAAAGTATAGTCAAATGCTTTTCAGATTATACAAGTAGTATAAAAATTAACATATGCTCGTACAGTTCACAATCACAAAAATATTACCAATGCAAACAATGCTTAGACCTTGTATAATCTGAACAGTCCCATTATATTCTTCATATATCATATTTTCCTCATGAAGGCTCTTCACTTTTTTGCTTTATTATCTTTACACTAAGTATCATGTACACATACATGGCGAGTTTTAAATTACATATTACTCTTCTCGGTTGTTTGGAAATTTAATAAAGCAATTTATTTCTATTCATTCCCACAATCATAAAAATTTTTATGTTATATATAAAAAAATTTAAAATTGACCCTAATTTAAATTTATTTTAAAATTTTAATTTTATTTAATTTAGAAATCGAGATGTTCACTTAGTACTGATATTACTTCCTGTGCACCTATAAAATATTAAGAGATGATCATTTTTTCTCTCTGTATATCAGATATACCGATCTTATAGCGCTTCGAAGAAATTTTGGCGAATTGTTTGCTATTAAAAAAAATAATAATAAGAATGTCTCTCCTTCATCAAGATGGTTTATTTGTAAGTTTCTCTATGTATTGAAAAATATCATGTTTTGTTTGGAAGTTTATAGTGATGTGGCCTTAAAACACTAGTTCAGAAAAATTAAGTTGGAACCAAAAAAAAATAATGAATTGGAGATCATATCCACAAAATTTTGCAGAATAAAACCAACTGTCACAGAGGCAACTCACCATTGGAAATTAAACTGAACAAAGAGGTGATGTGTGTCAACTGGGCATCGGAAAAGGTAGATGGTGAAGTGTCAGTGAAATGTACCGATGGAAGCGTGTACAGAGCTTCAACAATAATAACCACAGTATCATTGGGCGTTTTGCGAGCAAAGTAAGTTTATGAGATTAACTTATATTGTTTCCTTCAACTTCCGAAAAAAAAATATGCACTCCCTAAAATCAAGTTTAACGATAAGTAACAACAATTGGTAGCAACATTAATTCATCAACACCTAATTGGATAAAATTTAATTCTTTAAGAGCACAACTGTTATTCTATTGATCTGTCTGTTTCCGTTTATAAATTTCAGACCAAATTTTGGTAAGATAGCACTTAATTAAAAAAAATAATTTAAAATGAAAATGAATATACACAATTAAATGATACGTGATGTATTATTTCTACTTTCTTTAATTTCTTTCCAAAAAAGAAATTAAGTAGAAATAATACTACATCACGTAGTTTCATTTAATTGTGAATAATGAATTTCTAGAAAATTAACGCCAAATATATTCAATATTCAAAATAAATATAATTGTATTCAAAGTCAATTCGATAAGAAAATATAGTTTAAACATGATCATATTAAGTTTAAAAAATTAGAAAATCATGTAAAAATAAAACACTTTTTGAAATATCATTAATGCAGAGGATTAATCCAAAACTTGTGAAAATGATTACTTTTTATTTTCTAGCAGTGCAGAAATGAAGAGTATTATAATCGATCTAAAATTTATGCTCAAGTGTTTCAAAAATTTATAGAATTACATTAATAGAAACTTAGAAATAGTGAATTAAAAAATAATGTAGATGTACGTGTAAGGCAGAGTACAGGTGTGATTTAAATTTGGCGTTTGCCACTTTCTTTTCCAGAATTTAGTCATAATATGGCAATATTTTTTAATCATTGTTATCCATTTTCAATATCACAGTTCAGAGCAACATAACAATTCCAACAATTGTTATTAAAGCATTTATAGTATTTAACCCGCTCAACAGGGTGACATTACTTATTTTCCAATAAAACATTAATTTAGATTTGTCTATACAATTTCAATTTATACTCTTTCACTGTATATGGTTTTGAAGTCATACAAGGGAGATTGGACAACTGTTTTCAGCCACAAAACTATGTTCACACCGCCACTGCCCACATTCAAAGTGCAGAGTATCAACAACCTGGATATGGGAGCAGTTATTAAAATGGCTCTACGGTATAAAAACATCTGGTGGAATGATAAGGTGAATTTGGGCTTTGTATGGGATGAAGGAGCAAGACATACGCTGAGTGAGGGAGATAAATGGTTAGAAGAAATATTTGGCGCAACCGTACCAGCAGGTTAATCAGCCTTTTCTACATTTTGGTTTAATACAACTTGGTTTCATTAAACAAAAAAATTTAACTGATTTTGCATATTGCAGTAATGTGGTTTAACATGAAAAAATAAACACATCTGAAATGTTGTTGGGTTACAATTGAAATAGAATAATATGTAGACACGTAATATTTTGGTGGCAGTTAAAGAAAAATATTAGTTGAAAACAGTTTTCAAAGGAATTAGCATAATTGATTGATTTCATCCAATAGGTAAAGAAAAGTAATTTTGTACTCAACCCATTTGTTTTAACTAAATTGAATGACAAAGACAGAAAGAAGAGAGAAGATAGGTCATAAATAAATTGCTAAAAATGTACTGTAGGTTATTACAGCATAAACAATTAGTGACAATGGCTTTACATTTTTATTTAATACACTAATTTAAATTGATTTATTTGTTACATGAACATACGAAGATATTGCATTTATTTGTTACATGAACATACGAACATATTGCATTTATTTGTTACATGAACATACGAACATTACATCAAATTACAAACAATTATTCTATGGATTTTATGAGTATATTTCTAGCATGATAGTATCGTTAATTTGTATGCTCACATTTAACACACAAACAATATACTGATATAATCTAACTTATACCACAAATATTTTTTGTAGGGTCTGATAATGTTCTAACGCTGTGGCTAACCGGGCGAGCGGTTAGCTTTCTGGAGACCCTCCCTCTGCAGACATTGAAGATGAAACTGGACTGGTTGATGACAAAGTTCTGCAATCCTCATTTCCCTCACTATCAAAATTCGGTGGAACTGCGACGGTGATTATACTCAATTTGTTTCTGATATGAGACAGTTTTAATTATGATTGGGAGTTTGGTTTACTGCCACTCATTTTTGACTGCATTCATATTGTTTCATAAATAAAAACAAACAAAACCCTAGAAACATATCCAGAATTCCTGGATATATTTCTTCCAACTGTAATCCTTAAAGTGCCAATGCAAAATGCGGCAGTAGAGGTATTTCATCTTTCTTAATTACCTTCATCAGGATTCAGTCATCATCAGAGAATTTATATGAAATATTAAAACTAAATATTGAAGTGAAATGTATTTACACACAGGAGTTAAGAGTCTGAAACAAACTGTATTATTAAAATTTCTATAAAATTATTTAAGACATCCATTAATACCTTAATAAAAATTATATTCCATTTACTTAGAATGTAAGAAGTTACTTTAATTCATCACAAATAGTAGCTGCTCTACAATTCAATAGAAAATAGTAAATATGAGATATGGAAAGAAAAATTCTCTCTCACAGCTTTCTTAGTTCGTCAAGGACTTCATTGAAAAGTGCTTGGTGTGTCTATATTTCCTTGTTAATGTGAGATTAATTTTTAAACTTGAGAATATTCAGTTTATTAAGCGATCAGTGAGTTTTATGCACGCATAATTTTCAAATTATTTAAAAGTTTAAAGAAGCATCCAGGCAGACCATTCTTAGGAAAAACCGTGTCTTCATTATCATAATAGTGGTTGAATTTACTTTCATTACTTTATTATATATCTAACGATCACTGCAAACCTTCTAACCTGAGTGTTCTTCATCCCTAAACATTATTCATTGTTTTATGAATCTTTTTACTGTTTACATTACCAAGTTATGGAATTAATTAGATTCTACCATCAGAAATTCAGGATCCATACACATTTTCAAAAATCATCTGAAAAAAATACACCTTCCTTTACCCTTACCAGTGGCGTGCAGTGCTTTTTGGAAAGGGCACACTGCTAAGGGAGTATTTAAAATGCAAATCCCATTTAGCCACTAATGTTAATCATAAAAATAACTTAAAATGCCCTATATTTGATTTAATAGGAATGTTTGGTTTCAAAATTGGCTTCCATCTACCATTCTCAAACACAATATTTTTTTCATTAAAAGATAAATTCAAAAATCCCACCTTAATCATAAAATAAATGAAGCAACATTCGAGAGTTTGTTTATTTACTCGCCATGGTTTGTTTACTTTCACGATGAAAATCCATGTTCAAACAATATACTATTAAAATAATCATTTTAATGCACAAAGAAAACACAAGTATTACACTGACAAAATATAATATGTTACTTAAAAACCAGAAAATTATTTATAAAATTATCTTACGAACGATAATTATAAAAATGACAGCAAACACTGACAGCGTTGTAATAACATAATGATTCTTTATTTGTGAGCGTAATAACACACAATTGTTAAGAATATAAACAGGATTACGTATTTGTTCCATGGCCCAGACAACCCTGTCAATTTTAAGTTTTATATTGAAAAGTTTTGTTATAAAAATTATAACAACAGAACCTTTTGCAGACCATATTGGAATAAATTAATTGCAATTCTTGATTCTGTTTGACTGGGAGGCGTTTTAAGATTAGTCAAGTTTGTTTGAATATGGTGCCAAAAAACTTCATTGTTGATCCTTCCTTGAAAACATTGCAACTGACTAACTTTTTAGAAATACTAATGACCTATAGGTGATAAATCATGGTTTTTCAGAAATGATCCAGGAACTAATCATCAATGAATATACTGAAAGAATCCCAAATCATCGTGACTGACGAAATCACAGATGAGCAAATCAAAACTCAATCCACAATCATTGGATTGAGTTTTGATTTGCTCCTTTTTTATTGACTTCAGAGACATCATATGTGTGTTAAAGACAGTCAATTAATAATATTAAACAAGCCAAATCAAAATCAGTCGAATATCAAAATCAGTCTAGCGCCTTCCTCCTAGTACAATGTCACTGTTCACAATTTATTACCTACCAATGGATTTTAAGTCAAGCATGGGATCCCTATTTTAAAACATCCCCTTAATTTCGTCACGATGCCTTTTTATTCCCTGAAGTCGAACCATGCCTAAAAACGATCAGATTGATGTAGTTGCAGTAAAAACAAATGTGTCAGAGATCATGAAAGCCTTTTCAAAAATCTGAAGCACTGATTTCAATAGTAAAACTTGCATGGAAGAGCGTAAGGATTGAGGAGCGGAGTAAATTCAAGATGATAAAATCAATGTTGTAAAAGATTACAAAAACTTTGAAAGCAATTATCCGGTTTTATCCTAGCTACACTTTATATATATCTTGATAAAAAACACCGTTAGTATGTTGTTGAGTATTTAAATTTAATTTTTATAACATGATTAACAAATACTATTAAAATGAAGTACAAAGTATCCCAAGTATGATTATAGTTAATATAACAATATCATAAATACAACATTGCATTTGTTTGTCAGTTCAATAACTAAAGGTTGCTAAATTCCACATATCTATAAAACCATGTTACAAATTAGTATACAGTCTTTAACTTGGACAACCAATTAGTTTCTTATGGAATAACCAAAAAGTGTTATTTTACCTTTACGATGTAGTTATGCATTTCAATATTTAATTGTGGCATGTGCCCATGTGTTCTCATTGTCCAAAGAGCGAAGCATCCTTATAATTAATATTTACGAAAATCTCTGTTTTAAAATTCAATACAGATATATATTTCAAGAATGAAATTTAAAAATTGCAGAACATTTTTTAATCCTTGATGGGATATGCCCATATTGTAAATAAATGGTCTAAAAGTACTGAGCTGGCTTCCAAGAATTTTGAATGTTAAATTTCAATGCGAACAAAACTGTGAACTGCAAGTTAAAGCAAGTTTTCACACATTAGAAAGGTAGTGGTATCAAATACCATTAGTATTGTGGAAGTATTTTAACTATTATATAATATATTTAACGAAAATTAAATTTGATCTTGTCTTGATTCATTGAAAAAAATGAAAAGATAGATTACAAAATTGTCTATAACATTATGGTTATTACACTGACATTCTTTATTTTATGGTTCACGAAGAAAACATGCACTGATGCACTATTCAGGACACAACCTCAGGACACAACCTCAGGAGCAACCTCTTATATCCTGCGAGGCTGATTGATTACATTTCTTTACTACTCTCTAGACTCTTGACCATACACAATTCTTGAAAGTGGCAATTTTGTTTTACTCTTCAGACTCTAGTATCTAAGTGGCACTATCAGCATGATTTAATGCCACATGTTGCAATAAAATTGTGCAAAAAATGTATACTTTACTCTGATTTCCCCCACAGCTCTACCTGGGTTACCAACCCCCACTTCCTTGGCACATACTCCTTCCATGGCCTACGCTCAGACGTAAGCGAAGACCCCACTGAGGCATTGCGTGAGCCCATCATGTATTTTGGGATGCCACGTTTGCTGTTCGGTGGAGAGGCCACCAGCCAATATCATTACTCCACTGTACATGGTGCTATAGAGAGCGGGTGGAGAGAGGCTGAACGAGTACTAGCTGCCAGGTGAGTCCCTCCTTATAATATGTGTAAATTAGCAATGTGCCTCGGCTTTATTTGCATTACATTAAGAACCCTGTTATATATTATACATATCATGTTTTTCTTTAAAAATAATTTTGAGAATAATATCATAGAATAAATTTATGGTGTACTAGTTTCTAAAGAGTAGCTGCATAACTTGATTCTACTTAACTGCGACAGGTACTCTTCAAAGGCAATTTTATTGTTATTAGTTAGTTACTGTTCGATGTGATGTAACAATACATAATAATATTTTACCTAGATTACATATAGGAACTGAATGTAAATATAAATATGAAAATAAACCATTGTGCAGCAAACAGGTTTAGTTCGTAATGAACTACCTGCGTTCATAAGTCTTACAATAATGAAGAGGCTATGCCATGAGGTGAACGGAACGCATATGCTATGCCATATTCTGAATGTGAATTGAAGATGTTTCATTTTACATATTCAATATCCATTAGAGATCTTCTTTTCTCACCTTGCCTTCAAAACTATAATACCAATTTCAATTTTGAAATTTTCCCAGATCTATTATCCTACCTATAAAAAAACGAATACTTGTGATAATTTAATATTACCAATTAAATGAAACAACGTGATGTAGTATTATTTCTACTTTCTCTAAGTTCTTTATCACGACCTAGGTTTCGTTGTATTACAACATCTTCAGGTGGCCTATTAAGATTAATAGATATATAATAATAAGATATAAAAGATTCAATCTTTGTTAATAACCCACCTGAAGATGTTGTAATACAACAAAACCTAGGTTGTGGTAAAGAAATTAAAGAAAGTAGAAATAATACTTACTACATTGCATAGTTTCATTTAATGGTGAATAATGAATTTCTACAATATAAACGCCAAATATATTCAATGAGTTAATATTATTTACTGAAATGAAAATAATTCAGTTGTTTATTGATTTGTTAGGAATTTCAGTATGAAACTTAATGAAAAATTCAGCCCTAAATACATACAAATGTACTGAACTAAGAAACGAGTACATGATGCAATAGTATTGTTGCATCTCAAGGCAGGGTATTTTAAACAAGGCATAAATGTCTGGAAGACGAAATAACAATGTTTTTTACATTTTTGGGGTTTTATATCCAAACGGTTCGAATTTAAACCCATTGCTGTAATGACCCATCCGTTTGATAGTCTGTCTGTCAGTTGGTTTTAACTTCTTAATGAAAAGACAGTAACTTGAAATTCACTTATGTAACGTAGTTCCTTAACCTGTTAATAATCCTGTATTTAAACAACAAATACTAAATAGTAATACATAATTAATAAGAGAGTAAAAATGAGATCACAGTATCTTTAAGAAATCAACCATATTTTTGGCTTGTGAAATAAGTACTAGACATTGTTTTTCATAGTAAAAAATAACATTACTATTTGCTGATAGTATTATAGGAACAATATGTGAATTTCAGTGGTACAAAAATTTAATCGCGGTCCCGAATTAATGTAAAAATTAATCAAGACTACAAATATAGAAATCTCAAGATTTAGACATACATTAAGAAAAAAAAAGTTTTCTGTATGCATGGAAAATCAAAATTATTGTGTCAACCAAATTACATACCTTATGTTGTTTTTGATGCTCTAAATTTGTAAACAGAGTAACTGCCGTGAGCTTTTGATTTAAAAATATAGAATTATTTGTGACCATTGCATTCAGTGAGTAATTTAATGCAAATTTACCAATTTTATTTAATATGAAATAATTAATTTCACAAATAAACTTAAAAATTCATTTGGAATTTAAGTTTTATCTTTAATACTTTCACCACAATTTCAAAACATTTTAACGCCAATGAGTCCAAAATGAATGGAATATTTTTATACTATAATTGTTGAATAAATATGCATAGGGTTAAACGCACACGTAATAAAATATGTAACGTCACATGTATATAGAATTCAAGGAACACTTGCAAATTATTTCAGTGAAATAGAAACTCACATATTCAAATTTCAGAAGTTTCTCAAAATCGCTCCATTTGGTAAAAATTGTGTCTGTCTACAATATGACTCTCACACCGACTTGAAATAATTTCATACGCAACTCTTCTTCAAAATACTCTTATTTTGACTTTTAAAAATACTTTTCTACTGCAGTGGATCAAACTTCTAAACACACAGGTATTCATACAGATAAAATTTCATACAGATAAAACCCAGTTAAAAAACAAATCAATACTTTTCTTTTGTACCATATCAATTAAAACTGCACAAAACTAATTTCAACCCAGACTTTGCCAGAAGGTGCCGCTAGTAACTTACACCTTTAAATATAATTAAAACGCAAAGTATTTCATTTATATCGAAAAGAATTGTTAGTTCAAATAATATGAAAAAGACATTATTTTAATTTATTGTACCTTGTGTATCAGAGTTTATTAGATAAATATTTAAGACACAAATATTTTCAAATTTGAGTTTACTTAAATAATTTAATTAATATGGCATAATTATTAAAAATAATAATTAGATATGATATGTTAATTGTTTTTATATATAGATAGTTTTTAAGAAATAAATTTAATTAAAATATAATTTTATATAAATATATTAATCATTTATTGAAATATTTATAATAATTATAACAATAAAGAAATAATGATAAAATTAGTATATTTAGGACAATTATTATAATTAAAATTAATAAGATTTTAAAAATTAGTTTAGGTAATTCGGCAAAATTAAACATTCACCTTTTTATCAATAACATGTCCTTTTGAAAAATAATTTCAAGCCTCATATGCCCATTGAAAATAAATTTAAACGGCCGCAGCAAATAATTTAAAGGACATTTTTTGCCTAGATAATGTCAACATCTGATTATTACTCAAGGTGATTAATGATTGTATATTATTTAGTATTTACAATTCCCAGAATTTCCAAAATTTTTTATTTCAAATTCAAAGTGACTACTTATATTTTATATATATGAGACAAATATAAATATTTATATATAAGAGACAAAATTAAAATATTTTATGAGTGGTGGTGAATAGAAAACACAAAGGGTATATGATTTTGTTAACATTTTTTTTTCATCTTTTTTATATGACCATTTTTTTTTTGCAGATATTATTGAAAAAAACCAGCTCAGATTTAATATGCAGTGACAAAGAAATATTTTATAAGTGACATAAATAATAAATTATTCAGGAAATACATTTGTTTACTTTTTCCTATCGTCTCTTTGAATGGCCTTCTACTTTCTATTGTTGGACAGTCAACGCTAAATAGTTTAAGATCACTAACTCATAAACACATTCTTTTACAATTGTGTTTCTCCGTGAACACCTGTAATGCATTTTGTTTATTATAAATAGCATTACGAGTTTTTCAGAACATCATAGTAAAACCAGAAATCCCGGTAACTTGATCATATCTATCCACAAAAGATACCTATTTGTAAAATGACAGTAAAAATTTTGTTAATTGTTTCAATATGTTTTTTTTGAGACCATTTTATTACACACACACATAAATATATATATATATATATATATATATATATATATATATATATATATATGTATATATATAAATATATATATATATATATATATATATATATATATATGTATATATATAAATATATATATATATATATATATATATATGAATATTTTAAGCTGGCATAACTAATTTTTTTCCACCCCTTATTTTAAAAAGAGATCAAAAGTCAAAATCCAATTTTATTTATTTATTTGCATATTTATTTATTTTCTGAGTAAAATCCTTTCGTAATATACAGCTTGATGCCAACGTATTAAGTGATATAACAAATAAATCTAGATGCCAACGCATTAAGTGACATGACAATTAAAAGTTATGAAAATAGCAAAAGAATCATGAATTACACAAGATTGTTGTACAATTAAAAACGATACAAGTGCTAAATAAAATATTAGGTCTCTTAAATCTACTTATTAATATGGGAAGAGAAAATTTTGTACCGCTTGTTAAGCATATGTGTGCATAGAATACTGTAAGATTTGGCATAGTTAAAGTTTATATGGAGAAGGAGTGCAGATATCAGGAGGTGGTAAAATGGGTCGCAAATTTATGACAGTGTTTCACCAGAAAATTGGTGGTAAATTTAAACGTTTACAGTGACCTCTGGCGATAGCTACATGTCATAATAGATACCATCTATGGTAGTGATGCCAGAGAGCTACTTGCAAAACCCCGATGCTACTCACAACTGCATTTTCGAATTTATTTAAATTTGGTTGAATTGTGTTTTTATAGTCATTATATTTTAATAACTTGTATAATAATGTTAATTTGACATTTGTCAAAAATATTTGTTCGAAATATTTTTGTTATAATGCTTTAATAAATAAATTTATAAAAATAAAAACTGCTTTTTCCTTTAATGGTTTTAATAAAAAAATTCATACAAATAAAAATTCACTTTTCTTTGATAACGCCATCTATGAGAATAGAGATTAAGGTAGTACGCCATCTATGGGCATTACTAATATTTACACAAGTCTTTGGTCAGAAGAGGGCGAGTCGAGGAGAGAGGGGAGTCACTTCGACAGCATTGTGACCTTTTTTATTATGTTGGTATGCGTAGTATATATTACAAATACATTAAAAGATTTATTGTTTTAGTTCATACTGTCGATATCAAACACAAAATTGTCTGTGGTCAAACAGTCACACAGAGTAGAGATTGCCGCAAAGAATTTTAATATGTTAGATTGACTAAATGAGTTTCGACCTGTGAATTTTTTGTGATTTGAATTATTTCTTTTTCAATAGTCTGCAGAGATTTTTAAAGTTTTCTAAGTTTATTATTATATTGAATATATATGGCGTTAATTTTGTAGAAATACATTATTCACAATTAAATGAAACTGTGTGATGTAGTATTATTTCTACTTTCTTTCGAATTTTTTCGATTTCGTTGTATTACAACATCTTCAGGTGGGCTATTAGCAAAAATAGGTAGCAAAAACAGGCGGTTTATTATTATAGTATTTTATATTTTGTTTTTAAACTTTCTAAATAAACCGTGACTAAATAATATTTCAAGTATCTTTATTTCTATTGTTAATAACCCAATCAATCTGTTCTAATGCACCA
This sequence comes from Druceiella hillmani, assembly GCA_039881145.1. Lineage (NCBI taxonomy): Eukaryota > Metazoa > Arthropoda > Insecta > Lepidoptera > Hepialidae > Druceiella > Druceiella hillmani. The sequence goes on along the minus strand of JAYKKI010000145.1, from coordinate 697,776 downwards.
AGTCACCCATTAACAAGACCATTGCTAACATCGATATTTTTCATGTGTAATATGCGGATTCCAATTTTTATATTTATTTTCCTTTTTTTTCCTGCTGGCTTGGCCAGTACTTATTGACAAATCTGCTTCATATCCTTCTCATGCTTTGTTTGCCACTATAATTTGAGCAATATCTCACTATAATTTGAGCAATCTATTTCATTTATCATGTCTATTTCTAATTCAGTGTTTAGGCATTGCTATATTGAGTTGAGGGCTAATATTTTTCATCGAAATAAGAGTATTTCACTTTATATAATTTCACTCGTAGATAAGACATGTATTTCTTTTAGACGTTTTTTATACAAACTTTGAATAAATATATCTTATTCTAGAATGTTAGTTTGAAATTTTTATAAAACAACAGGACTTGCGACATTTCATTCTGACAAACGAATAGATGAAATAATTCAAACACTTCGTAAAAATTTACTTATTACAGTAATTTTCTAAAGTGAATAAGTCAACAGTTGAATAAATGGAGTTAAATTGAAACTAAAGACAATAAGGCTAAGGGATAATTAATGTGATTATGAAAATAATGCTAGAATGACTACATAGAGAAACTTTAAAATTATAAATTTTGTGTAATAACATATTTACACAAAATTCATAAAAATCTTTCATGCACAAATAGAACTCGCACTAACATAAATGTATCTCATAACATAAACATATTCAATAGTTATGTAAATAAGGGGAATGCTAAATTTTAGTATATTATTGGAATATACTTTTCCAACTACAATTTAAAATATTTGTAAATATAAATGGTAAAGCCATTTGTTTCAGTGTTGAAGTAAAATAATATACAGTTGCTCATAAACAAATAATTTTCCCTAGAGATTGAGAGTCCTTAATGAATCTGCTATTTAATTATGTCTGAAGCAGACATCTTCAAATTGAATGTTCTCTCACTTGAGAGTAGCTGCAATAGGTTACCAAATACAAAAACTGAATAATTAAACCATTAACATTAGATACCATTTTACCTATAGGAACTGCTATTGCTACACTTTTATTTAATTTATTTTTAACGCAACTTTTGAAGGTGTTTAATATAATTTTTACCGGTACCACCTACACCATTTACAAAGAGCCCTATTCAAATCATTGCTGCCAAGTTATTATATTACCTCTTTAAAAACTATTTTTTTATAAGTTTATATTTGCAAAGGCTTTTAACCTTTAAGTATTAAGGGTATCTGCCTATCGCTGGCAGAAAACATCTATCATCATCATCTTAAGAATACTGCAATTTCTCTTATTAGGAGCATGTACGCATCTACACTATAAATTCTGCTTGTGGGCGATTTAGTATAACTCACATCACTACATAAATGTTTTACTTTATGTATAGAAATGTATTAAATGAGGGTATTGGTTTTTTCTCCGATATATTGGATATTTACATTGACATTCTCAGCAAGCAAAATTAATGAATTGTAATTATGATAGAGCCTACAATTTAGCGATAATATTTTCTTTGCTACAAGACATATTGTTATACCACTAACATTTATTTCATTGATAAGGACTCATGGAAAGGATTACATTATAATTTTCTATATATGATTATATATATTAACTATTCAGTATAAGTTATTTATGTATAATGAATGAAAAAATTTTAAATTTTTAAATTTGAAACTTATTTTCAAATTTAAAAATTATTTAATGTCTAGTTTTGGTAAAAATCATTCTCAAAAATATTACAATTAAGTTACAGGAAAAGTAGTTATTTCACCACACATAAATTGACTTAAAAAATCATTTGAGTGTTTTTTTTTCAAATATGGAGTCAATGTGAAATAATGTTGCATTAAAATTTAAAAAAATAATACCTACCTTTTAGTTTTGTTAAAGATCGCTCTCAAAAATTGTATAATTAATATTACAGAAAAAGTAGGTATTTCACCACAATTCGTTTTATTTAAAAAATCCAAACATTTTTTTTCAAATTGTTATGTTAACAGTTTGCAAAAAATAATTGTCTAAAACATTTTATAATATTGAATATATTTGGCGTTAATTTTGTAGAAATTCATTATTCACAATTGAATGAAACTACGTGATGTAGTATTATTTCTACTTTCTTTAATTTCTTTACCACGACTTAGGTTTCATTGTATTACATCTTCAAAGATTCATTAGCAAAGATTTTATTATGTTTTTTGGATCTTACTGTAACACTACAACCACCTTAATATCTTTTTTGCAAAGACCTATTCCAGACTTAAGAATATGTAATTTTGTATTTAAATTCTCTGCGGGTATTCATTTCTATTTGTTACGCGCCAGATAGCTTCTTAGAATGTTTCTTCATTTCATCCTTTAAAACGTTTATTAAAATATTTGAATATTTTAACTGCATTCTTAAAGTAGTACTCATAAGCTTTGAGGTTTAGAATATCCTTTTCGAAAGAAACAATTTTCCCTTCAAATTTTTAGCAAATGCAATATCTTTATTTTTTCTATCGATGTAATTTTTGCCTCGTGATCCAATTTTCTCTTAAAAAATCAATCTCCAAATTTTGCCATGTACAGTATAATTTTGAAATGGAGCACGTCATTTTCTTTTTTCCATCGGAAAAAATTTCATCACTATAAATAGAACTTGCTTCACAATTAAATGAAATATGTGATGTAGTATTATTTCTACTTCCTTTAATGTCTTAACCACGACCTAGGATTCGTTGTACTACAACATTTTCAGGTGCCCACCTGAAGATGTTGTAATACAATGAATCATCAGGCATCTTCAGGTGCCCACCTGCACCCAGCAAAAATACATTATGTAGTTTCATTTAATTGTAAACAATGAATTTCCACAAAATTAACGCCAAATATACTCAATAGAAAAATTTGCTTATTATTGGTTTTTTTTGGCATCTTAGTAACATTATTTTTGGTATTTGAGTAACATCACTTAATATTAGATATCCATCATGCGCATCGGCCAATTGCTTTATTAAAATCTTGATATGGCGTCATCATAATTTAATTGTCTATATCACATTTGTTGTCTGCGAAATGCAAAAATTATTATCAAAAACATTGTATTACAGGCAAAAACCAAATTATCTAACTTATTGCTACTGAAATGAAATATATATATATATATATATATATATATATATATATATAAATAAAAATGTAAAACCTAAAAAATCTGACAGGTCTCTTTGACTTACCAAGGACGTCTTTAGAAAATCCCTCTGCTCGAGGGCGGACATTTTCTTGCCATGAAATCACTAACACATGCTTAGTGATGCCACTTGTCGTGTGCAATAAATTTATAATATGTTCGCATTACCTTGATCCTTAATTTAAAGAGAGGTATTATTAAATAGCGAACAAAGGCTTAGAATTTAATTTCCTTTAATCATTCTAGATGGCGCTGTATACTTTAATTTCACTTTATATAATTTCACTCGTAGATAAGACATGTATTTCTTTTAGACATTTTTTATACAAACTTTGAATAAATATGTCTTATTCTAGAATGTTAGTTTGAAATTTTTATAAAAAAACAGGACTTGCGACATTTCATTCATTTTCACATTCAAAATTCTACCAAAACTGACAAACGAATAGATGAAATAATTCAAAAACTTCGTAAAAGTTTACTTATTACAGTAATTTTCTAAAGTGAATAAGTCAACAGTCGAATAAATGGAGTTAAATTGAAACTAAAGACAATAAGGCTAAGGGATAATTAATGTGATTATGAAAATAATGCTAGAATGACTACATAGAGAAACTTTAAAATTATAAATTTTGTGTAATAACATATTTACACAAAATTCATAAAAATCTATCAAGCACAAATAGAACTCGCACTAACATAAATGTATCTCATAACATAAACATATTCAATAGTTACGTAAATAAGGGGAATGCTAAATTTTCGCATATTATTGGAATATACTTTTCAAATTACAATTTAAAATATTTGTGTATGCCTCATAAACAAATGATTCCCATAAGATACATAACATTTAAAAAATTAAGGCCTTTATTAATCCTTTTATTAGATCTTTTTCTATAAATTTTTTATTCGAAAATTAATAAAAGTTAGTAAAAAAGATATGGGTTGAAAAGATGCATTGCAATGCCAATTTAAAGCTTGTATGTCGCATGGTTTTGTTAGATAATCAGTTGAGAAAAAACACCAGGTATTTTCTATAATTATGACATTGGCCTTTAATTAAACTTTGGTAGGAAATCAACATTATTTATTTTCTGGTTCTGTTTCTCTCAATCCACTATATTTTATATATTTATCACTAGACTGCCATTTCTACAAGTTTTTCTACATTGCAGCTTTGCAAAACTGACAGTGTTTGAACAAGTATGGGAAAGGAATTGATAAAAGACAATTGCGATCTTTAGGTTTACAAAATCATTAGAAGTGTTTGTCCTAAACAAATGGACCCAGTTATTATCGTTTGGCAAGTGCTCTGGGAAGACCTCAAAAACAAGAACTCTTTATAAAAAGAATCAACATATACTGAATTTTTAATATCATATAAAATATAGACAGCAGTTCCTATAGCAATTTCATTTTCCGTAATTTAAAATACAAAAGAATTTTCGAAATTCCATGAGGAAAAATCATAAATAATAGCTCCTAGATATGTCATTGCTTCTTGCAGAAAAATATATACTTGTGACGTAATTTTTTTCCTTGACCTTCATGAGGTTTTGAAAAATGCCTCTCAGTTTAACTCCAAAAAAAAATATCACCCAATCTGCTTTCTAATTAGTCAAAAAGACTCCGCTTTACATGAGCTATTTATGAAATAGTGAGCTTTACAATTTTGTAATGGGAAAAAGTAATATTCATTCAGACCTTCTTTTTTAGGCTGTTCATCATTATTAATTACTATGCAACCTTCAGACAAATATTTCCATAGCAACTTGTGGGTGATATCTGCACTTTTTCTAGATAATAATGTTTTACTACAAGTCAGTTATTAATTAATCAATGTAAAACGTGCCCTAGCTCTTTGAATTTTTTTTTGTTTTCAAAACTGATTCATTGAAAGTTTTTAATGACGATACTTTCCTAATCAATATCAAGACCCTTCAATACATATTTCAGACGATTATTTGTTAAGTGACAGTAACAGTTGATTTTGAATATTCATTTTTTCTTTTAAGTACACAGAAGTTATAATACACAGAATTATTTACACCCTAATTTACAGAAGCGTTATCTGGTACTGTACACACTGATTTGATTAATGCTGGGGTCAAGATCAGCAGTGATATATTATTTTGTATTATTACTGGACACAGAACAAGATGTGAAATTAGGGAGTTTCTTGAATGTTGCAATCATCTGGCAACTCTACATATAATAACATCAATTTGGTGTATTGCATACACCAAATTAATGTTACAATTATGCTATATAGGTAGATACATACATATATCTGTAGACACGGGAATTTGATCAGACGAAAAGGCAATTGTCAAGAAAGAAAAAAACAATATTTGCGATACATGGTTAACATATGACTTTAACTTCCTTAACATTAACCTGTTTGTGCACTAGAGCAAGATGGCAAATATCAATTTTCTCAAGAGTAAAATACTAGATTTGTAATTGAGTCTTTTGATCATAAAGTCACATGCCTCTGTCATTCAGATCTTAGTTCAATCAGAATGAATTAATCTATCAAAAGATAGAGATTTCAGTCAATAGGTCGCAGATCTTGATCAATCACTTGTTTTTGTTTTTAAATTCATAGACCATTCGCACCATAGAAAAATGACGATAATAGAATTTTAATTACATACTCACGATCTATTGATAGTGTGCCTAGTGTTATTATGGTTTGTGCATTATCTACATACATCGAAATCATGAAATTATTCTTAAATTTCTTAAAAAATAATTTAGATTAATATTGAATATATTTGGCGTTAATTTTGTAGAAATTCATTATTCACAATTAAATGAAACTACGTGATGTAGTATTATTTCTACTTTCTTTAATTTCTTTACCACGACCTAGGTTTCGTTGTATTACAACATCTTCAGGTGGAATATTAGCAAAGATCTTTGCTGCCCACCTGAAGATATTGTAATACAACGAAACCTAGGTCGTGGTAAAGAAATTAAAGAAAGTAGAAATAATACTACATCACGTAGTTTCATTTAATTGTGAATTTAGATTAAGTTTGTTATTTAATTTAATTGGTTTTATTAGCTAATATATAACATTTTTATTATTTGTCCAAGCTTCATTAGGTCAGCTTTTTTAATGAGTTCATTATTTAATTGATAATGATATCTGTCGATTTATAATTCATGTTGATATTTATTTCATGCTGTAATTCATTTATTTCTAAAAAGGATTTAGGTAATATAAAACTTGAGAATTGTTTGTATGGTTGTTTTTATAGTATTATAAAGTCAAATTTCTTTCAGTTCTATGATTGCTTCTATTAAGGTAATTTCTTTATTTCTGTAATGAATTATGTAGTTTATTAATTAAAATATATAACCATTTTTCATTTCTTTTGTAGAGATTAAATAGTAGAACTACTGGTTATTTTAGTATCAGTTATGTATCCAAATGATTTTGATTTTTGAAAACCATAAATTTATGAAATATATCGGTCTAATATTTTTGAAGTTATACTTCTTTAGGCGCGTTATGAAAAAATGATGAGAGTGAAATTTTAAGATTCGTCACACAAAAGTTACAATATGAAGTTGCAGCGGTTGCAGTTATTGAGACTATATATTAATACCAATATTTTGTACGAAACTTACGTTGGGGGCATAGCTCAGATGGTAGAGCGCTCGCTTAGCATTTGAGAGGTACCGAGATCGATACCCGGCGCCTCCAAGACAATTTTTTTATTTTTAGATTCTGCATTTTATTTGTCTCGAATAATTGAAAAATGTTTGATGTCATTAATTGTGATTCTTTATTTATATTACTAATAAATCTAATATCCAAGTTTGACAGATAAATACTTATACAGAGAGGCAGATGATATTTAAAAACAATATTACCATTTGATGCAGATTTACTTGATGATGATTTTAATTTATGCAGATAATAGATAAAAACAATATTACCATAAGGCATTTAGCTTTATGGTAATATTGTTTTTATTTTTATTTTGTATTCACTTTTCATACAGAATTAAAATATCAATTAGTTTATAATTTCCTTACATCAGCGCAGCGCCATCTTTTGATAGATATGATTATTAATTTCACGTGACAAAAATACTTCAAGTACATAATATTGACGCAGTGAGCCACTTTTTCATTTGAATTTATTGGATAAAAAAATACAAGTGCGATTTATATATCTGCTGATAAATTATATTCAGTACTGATTTAAATTCAATATTTTGATTAATATATTTACTATTCGTAAATATTAGTGAAAAAATTGTGTTTATAGACTTTTTCAAGTGCTCCAATATAATTGAGGTTATCTATCCGTATGTATTATTTAATGATGCCAAAGAAGTATAACTTCTCACGCGCGTACATAAGTACACGCACACATTTTTTTTATAAGGTTTGACTGCCTGGCTTAAATCGGAAGAGAGTGGAAGAAAAGTTGATGTACTTATTGGATTTAATGAATGAACTAGAACATCTAGCTCTCAAATCATAAAAACTTAGGTTGAACTAGGTCACACAAGTCCTTAAAGGCCCACTTCTATTTAATACACAGAGATAAAAAAGTATGGAAACGGATGAAACAATCGTCTGCGTTAGTAGACAATGCGACATCTATAATAAATATAATGCATTTAGCGCGTCTTGGGTTTTTGCATATTTTCTTTATTACAAGCTTTATAAGTAGAACGAAAACTAAATCAGCTGGTCATTAGACATTGTGTCTGAAAATTTAAAACAAATTTTCAGACACAATGTCCAATTCTGTACTTATTTACAGTTTTAAAATTCAAATCAAATGTGATGTCTAATGACGGGAGAGAGGGCGTACCTTCCTCCGTCCTTAAAGGTAATTAATATAATTTATTAAACCTCTGAATACCTTTGGAAACTGAAATCTTTCCTAATTACAGAAGTAATTGTTTATAAAATGCAAATTAAGTAGTAAAACTTTGCCATTTGCCGTCTTATCGGGTATGTGCAGGTAAGATTGCTAATAAACTATGGATAACTTGTCAATAGCACAACCACTTATTTGACTTTTTATTTAACCCTTAGCACCACTCGTTTGTTTCAGCCACGCATATACACTCGTGGGTGAGCTAGGTCCCCCATGTATTCATTTATTTTATTGGTAATTAATAATTTTTTTATAAAATAATTAAAAGACATGTCACAAATCAACAAAATCAGTTTTATTAAAATTGTATACAAAAATATCACATTTCTAACGTCTTACACAAAATAAGTACCTTTTTGTTAACAATTTTTTAAGGTCTAGTTTACGTACTAAAATAAAAATTAAAAAATAAACTTAAAACCAAATGTGTCTTTTTTCCTTTCAGAAATATAACTACAAATAAAAAAGAAGAATAAAATTTTCAATACTTTTAATAATATACAAAATCACAATAGGTTTGTTTACTTATTTATAACAATTTTGTAGGAACATTTTCAGTCTCATAAGACAATCTGTATTCATCTCATGTGTTATAGTAAATATTATTATTTTACGTTATTCCTTACATTTGTCACATATTTTTATATTAATGTAATCAAGCATACTCTAGGAGTATTAGTATCCTTCTGACGAGGGCACAAATGACATCTTGCTTTTTTGGTCTCTCATTTTGACTCGGCTGTGTTGACAAATCCTCAGATTTTGAGGGGTCTTCAGGCGGGTCAATACCAACTTCTCTAAAAACTTGTCCATCATCCCTTTTAGCTCCCTTGAAAGAGTTTCTGTAGATCTTCTTTCCTGAACGTGAGGACTTACTAAATCATATCCGAGGTTCTCTAGAAATTTGTAACGACTCTTCATTTCAGTATTGGATGCAGAATGGAGCACATGGCTATTTACGCCAGATGTGTTCAGCAAAGCACAGAATATTGTAGTTGGTCACCTTTGACTCCTCTTGTTGATTGAGAGGGCTGCACATTTTTGATCCAGGGCGTCGCACCATCTTTAGTAGAGTTGTAAAATTTGCTTATTTCCGGCTTTTGGTTTCAGGATTCGTAATAGGTTCGTGATGCATTGAGGATACAAGAGCAATACTTGAATTTATTTTTAAATACAAAAGGCACCAAAATCTTGTCACTTCGAAAGCCAAAAACTGATAAAGAAGGAATCTCTTTTTTGTTTCTTCGTATTGTGCTGACATACGTAAATTGTTTTTGTTTCATTGAAGTAAACCAATTGTTTCCTGTTATGTTTCTGTTAGTTCTATAAATTGGTTCTGAAAGGGTCAAGACAATCTTCATGGGTATCAACATTGAATCAGTTCGAGCTTGTCTTTCTTTTCCTGCATAAATAAAAGTGTTGAATAGGTAATGTGTCTTCGCATCATACAAACACATTATTTTCAAACAGTGTTTTGTTGGTTATGTTTTGCTGGTTTATGTACAAACGGAACAAGCACTATCCTCTGAAAGGAACGAGCATTTCGACCACAGTCAAATAGTCGGAGCAGCTGTAGTTTTGTCTACAGTTTTTTATGAATTTATCAAAAAGCTCAGATATGCCGGTTAGTTTTTTTCGTTCTTCTCTCGTACTCTCTTTATCGAATCGTAGATTCGACAAAATGAAAAGAAATCTATTTAAAGACTATTTCATTGATAATTTTTTACAAAATTGTTGAATATAAAATAATCCACAGGATACTGGAATTTGAACACAAAATAAAATAAAAATAGATAGTTCTTTTTTTTTTCTCTACTACTGTACTAACAAATATTATAGTATACTATGATCTAATATGTCCAAAAACATATTAGATCGTAGCTTCTTGATTCATTAGGATCTAGTTCCAGCAGAGTTAACCCTTAACACCATTCATGGGGGAGCAGAGTCACCAAGCATTTTTTGTAAATATTATTTTTATTTTAAAAGTTATGCGCTCGCGGCTCTGTATATTCTCAGTACTGCCCAAGAGGTCATGGGGAGGGGATATGCGTCGGGCTGACATTTGTGGTTTGGGAGATATGAGATGCTGCAGGACTTGAGTTCTCTATAAGTGTAGTTACATAAATAAAATTTCTTGATTATTTTTTCATGTTGTTTGTTTTTTTTACATTTTTGGAGTACAATGAATAAAAACTTAACTCCTCAACAGATACAAAACCTGTTAAATGAAATAGAATCGGATAAAAATGAAAATGAGGAGATTTTTCCAGAACAAATATCGGGTTTGAGTGATTTAGAAGTAGAAGCTAGTGACCATGACACGGAGAGTGAAGAAGAACTTGGAGGTGATTCTGAAATTGATAGCTTGGATAACGTAGATCTACAGACTGACAGCAGCTCTAATGCTTTTTACGGCAATTCTTTTTCCCCCATTTGTAAAAAAAGGTTTTTTTACAAATGGGGAAAACACCACCGTCGCGGTCACGGATTCGAGTGCATAACATTGTTGTGCATTTGTTTTGTCTAAAAGGTCCTGCGCGGTCCAAAAATGAAATGACTCCACTTGATACTTGGTCTTGCCTGTTTACTGACGACGTGATAGATTTAATAACTGAAACAGCATATACGTATCAAGTCAGTTCAAATGAAATGCGTGTATTCATCAAGTTAACTTTTCTGACGGCTCGTTCGGGGCCTTTGGTCATCTAAGTCAAGAGAAAAACCTATCTTTAGAACAGTTATCAGTCTCAAAAGTCAAATTTAAAAATTAGTTCTTGTAATGTAATATATGTACAAAGATAATAATAATTACTTATTTATGCAATAAGGTATCTGGCAACTTTTGTATTTGTATGTATATCACAAGAAATAATGTCAAGCAAAAGTAGGAAGGTGGGGAAATGTAAGACCAATTTGATTCAATGCCATGTATGCTCAGCAATATTTAATAGTTTCAGAGCTTTGAGTTTTTCTGTTTTTTTTTTTGCTTCACTCCAAGTTCGAAGTATTCTTCTTAAGGTGGCACAAACAACTGTGATAGATACTTGAATTTTTTTTACATAAAGTGACTGACTTCTCAGTTTAGCACATTTATTTTCATAGGTATATTCATGGTGCCAAAAAGAAAAGGAATGTAAAAAAACAAAAAGATTGATTTTTCTGTATTGTTTTAAAAAAGTTTACATAAATCATTTAATTCTTTAATTGAAAAAAGTTTTACCTTTATAAGCCACTTTTTTAATGAATGAGTTTCATACACAGGCGAGATGGCGGATGACAATTGTCGAATCAGGTCGGTTGCTAACTCTCCCTCAACTCAGTACATATATCGAGAGGTGCATATCATCAACTAAATGTCTTCCGTCTCCATCAGTGAATTTTAATTTATAATGTTCATATAGGCGAGGATCCACCAGAGCCACTCTGACTATTTTGTAGGACCAATTTTTGCATGACTTGCGCGTTCAAGTATTAAATATCAAATGTTCTCTTTTCTCCAATTATTGTATGTCATCTGTGTTTTTCGTAATGGTATTTTTATGGGATTATTATCAAATCAATCAAATCATTGTCTGCTTGTTATTGCATTGTGCTTATGATTACGCTATGCTACTATTTTCTGATTTAATTTAATTTGTGTAATTTTAATTGCATAATAATAGTGTTATTAACTTAAACTCAAAAAATATAATGGAATATCAAACTGCTTAATGTTTCAGCTCAGTGTTATCACTTTGAAACTGAGAATTATCATGTTTTCACTGGCTATGTCACAAATAGAAATGCTCTATTACAGCTATGCCAGAGGCAACACTTTAAAAGTAGCAAGACTGTACAAGGAAAATGTAAAACGTAGAAGTAGACTTCAACCTTATTGTTTATCTTACTACTGTGTGATCTTCAGAATTTATAATGCCTTTTTGGAGAGTCGGTGACGCCCACAGATATGGTAGATGGAATTGTCAAAGAAATTGAAAAAGATCTTTGACAAGTGTCAGCGTGATAAGACGCTGAACTGGAAGCCAAAAATCTGCAGTACATCGCATTGTTTAGTCAGAGACATACATATATATAACTTACAGGATAAATAGCTGATAAAATTAGAAAGTTTTTCTATTAATTCAAGCGAAAATTATCTATGTGACCTTTTTTGAAACATCATCCAAAGGTCATCCAAATTGGAAAACCAAAATTTTACCCTTTTTCTGTGTCAAGATAAGACCTATGAAAATAAATGTTATTACACTGAACTAGCAGTTACCTAATCTAAAAAAACTCTTATCACAGTTGCTCGTGTCACCATAAAAGAGAATTCTTCAGTCTTCGAGTAAAGGAAACAAATTTCAAAAATCACAACTCTGAAACTACCACTAATTGCTGAAAATACATGTGGTGATTCAGACAGGCCTTAAGGGCCTCTATTCCCTGCTTTTGCTCGATTTTAATTAATAATTGTTTTAAATTCAGTATTTATTACAGTGTCTGATCATTATGAATCGTGCTACATGATTTTACGCAATTTGATAATTTTGGTACATTTGGCAGGGCACGTGGAGCAGGAGTAAACAAGTGACATGCACTGACCAGTCACACTTTGCAACTCAGTTGCTTTGTTTAAAATTTAGTTTGGAACAGAAATGGACGGCTTATATTGTCCGAATTATGTAGTTGAAAAATGCAGACGAACAGTGTGTGTGTGTTAAAATTGCTTTAATTAAAAATTGATATCAAAAAACGCTCATAAGTATGTTCTCATTTTTTATTTCGGCATGGATAAATTCAAATTAATTGACATGAAATGTGAATTTGATAAGACTTTAAAAGGTCAAAAAACTCATTTTTTCATAATACAAGTTATACACAGATGATTCAAAAAGTAAAATTAAGAAAGTGTAAAGTGTCAAGTAAAAGATTAGAGTTAATTAAGATTAGAGACAAGTTATACACAGATGATTCAAAAAGTAAAATTAAGAAAGTGTAAAGTGTCAACTAAAAGATTAGAGTTAATTAAGATTAGAGACAAGTTATACACAGATGATTCAAAAAGTAAAATTAAGAAAGTGTAAAGTGTCAAGTAAAAGATCAGAGTTAATTAAGATTAGAGACAAGTTATACACAGATGATTCAAAAAGTAAAATTAAGAAAGTGTAAAGTGTCAAGTAAAAGATTAGAGTTAATTAAGATTAGAGACAAGTTATACACAGATGATTCAAAAAGTAAAATTAAGAAAGTGTAAAGTGTCAAGTAAAAGATTAGAGTTAATTAATATTAGAGACAAGTTATACACAGATGATTCAAAAAGTAAAATTAAGAAAGTGTAAAGTGTCAAGTAAAAAGCCAGAATATTATCAATTTTTTCGAAAATTCGATATTATGACTATTGGAGAAACAGAAAAACTGATTGTTCCAGTTAAAAAAGATAATGTGATTAAGTGCAATACGATGATTAAGTACACAAAGGTGAAATATTTCAAATTTTACATGACGTGATAGAAAAATCCGAATGGTCTCTCCATTTCAAATGGTTAAATTTGTGCTATAAAAATGTTACGCAATAAATTATTGTCATTTATTTAAACCTATGTGACACCTGCGAAAAGAAACACAAAGTCCCAAAAAAGAGTTAGTGGTTAAACCCACTTTAAGTAGTAAAATGAATGCAAACTGTCACGTAGACCTAATCGATATGCAGTCCCAGGAGAGGATCCATATAAATTTATACTTATTTATTAAAATTATTTCAACAAATTTGTGCAACTCCGTCCTCTGAAGAGCAAGTTTTAAAGAAGTTTCATATGTACTACTTGATATTTTTACAATCTTTGCTGCACTGAGTATTCATCAAAGCGATAATGGCTGGACATTCACAAACAAAATTGTTCAGGAAGTTTGTGACATGCGTTCTAAGAGCAAGGGTTAGTAGAACGAGTAAACCAAGATATTGAGACTGAGCGTTTTTCATGGTTGGAGAATAATATCAATAAAAAATGGAGTACATTTCATTCAGTTAATGAAAATAAAGCTCATTACACTAATATAAACTGAAGTTCGTATAAAGTTATATTCGGGATGAAGTTAAAAGTTGGACTCCACTACAAGTAGGAAATACCACAAGAAGCACTAACCGATCTGAATTCAGAAGAAGACTAAGAAAAACTATTAACCCGCAAAGACGAAATAGAGACCACCGAAAATAAAGACACAAATGCATATTCAGACAACCCAAGCCAAGTTTCGCCCCACATAGTCTTAGATGTTCAACAAAATAAAACTACTGACAATGTATAGACAAATAATAAGTATATACATATGTACATACAAACAAAAATAAAAACAGATATACATGCATATAATAGGTCCTAGATTTTGATGTCGTTCTTTCTTATGTATTGAATGATTAAGTCAAGAATGGTTTTATTGAAACGGATAAAAGAGATCTAATGTTAGTAGGTAATTGAATTTTTTGATTTAATAATTTATAGACGAACGAAGGAAATTTATTATTTAATGGGCATGCAAAAATAAAACGATTTAGACCACCCTCACCAAACTCACAATCACACGCTCTCTGACACGCAACCTAGCTAAATAGGAGGGAATAGAACAGTGACCCAAACACATACGAGATGCCATTGAATTTTCCTTTCGAGAAAAAGTAAATTTTGAAAACTATGGTTTTGAAGGAATAGAAGATTGGATCTGGTAGTATGGGACTATGCCGCAGTGACTAGGAATCCATGCAAGAATGACATCCGATCCCAATTTCTCCAAGTCAAGCGTAGGATGCTTGATCAGGAGAGTTAGGAAGCTGTAATTTACTAAAAAAGATTGGTGAGAAGGAACTCTAAAGAACTTAAGGAGTCGGAGAAGATAAGAAGCCTTTAAGCCGAGCATATCTTAAGGCCTCAACAATAGCTCTACATTCCCCAGAAAATACTGGACAATCTTTTAGTAGGCTAAAATATACCGAATGGGAGGCAGCCGGACAATAAAAAATACTCCGCTATAGCCGTCTATTGGGGATTTTGACGCGTCTGTGTATATTCGCATCCAATCCACCCATAAATTATTTCGGAAGGAATTGAACAGCGAACTGGCATTACTAGACTTCTTACCAACTCCGAAACACAAATTTATATTTGGTATGTGTATGCGCAATACATAATAAACTTAAACTCAATTTAAATCAAGTACCCGATTAAATATTATATTCAAACAATTAGGTATTGTCTTATCAGAAATGAAGTGAAAAATTAATTTTTGATAAGACAATACCTAATTTTATTCTTATGTACAAAACACCGTGCAAAATAATTATTTTAACCCAATCAGAATCACCCGTAAAATGTGAAACGAAAACGTTAATTCGAGTGATCATTAGATCGAATATTGCATTAGTGAACTAATGAATAGGACGACCGCATTGAATTCGAAACGAGGGAATGATTGATATAAGATTCAATGTTTTTTAAAAACGATCAATGATCGAATCGTGAATGAATGAATCGCGCTTAGAATAAAATAGGTATACGTCATTGCGCAGATGATAATATGCGATATGCTCTACGGCCGCATAAACTGTCATCGCGTAAACGCCGATTAATAAATAAAACTGTCAGTCTCAAGACTGGAAAATAGCAGAGTAAAGTTAATATCTTTTTCTGTACAATGAAAATCTAGTTCTCGAATTTCAAGAACTTGCATTGAACTAGATCACATAAGTGAACTTAAACACATTAGTGGGTGAGTGTTTAGTATATTATCTATGGGTGAGTGTTTAAGTGCATATAGCACATGGTGAGCAAAAAGAAACCTTAATCAGCCGATTCTTTTTAATTTCCGGCCAGGGTATCAAATCCATTCTGTACTTATTTATGGTTTTAAAACTAATCTTGCATGTGGCGTTACAAAAGCAAAAGAGTGACCGAACGCGGTGAGGGCCTCATACTTTGGTTCTTACTCTGTCACCCAATACCTATCGCATGCCTCTCGCGTTCGCTTTTCGGAAATGTACGAAACAAGTTATGTTTACAATTATGTTGGCTGTTTTTTTTTAACTTCTAGCCAGTTCAGGATCGAAGTAATAGAATTACCCACACCAAAGTGAATTAATTTATTTTTTCCAAATTACAATGCTATATATATATATATGTGTGTATGTGTATATGTGTATATATATATATATATATATATATATATATATATATATATATTTATATATATATGTATATGTGTATGTACATGTATATGTATATATATATATATATATATATATATATATGTGTATATATATATGCATATTAATATAGTTTGACAATCCAACTTAAAGACGCATCCAACAAATATTCTTGTTGGACAAAAAAGTAAGCAAAAATAAAAAAAAACTCCGTTGATAGTATTATAACATTACATATTGAATACCTAAACATCAAGCGGGTTGAATGGTCAAGTTGTCATACTATATAATGGAATCACATTACTTTATTATTTTGTGGGAAAATAGTACTTAACGCTTAATTACATAAAACCATATCATCTTAAGAAACAATTTCCAATTGCCTTGGTGATACGGATACTCATCGAAGTCAGGTGTCACTTAATAGTTTGCGATCCATTTTGAGATTACATCATTAATAAACAATTATATTTAACGAAATAACAAATAAAATATTTTAATTGTCGAACCTAATAACAATATAATCCAATTATTAACGCATACTTTAAAGAAAACAGGATCGGTTCATAACTTTGACTTAAAAATTGACTGTCTTTTTTATTTTTTTAGAAAAATAGTATATTTTTTATGCACTAGTGGTTGTTGTTTATTAGTATTAACTCGATGTGACGCCAGATGTAGTGAAGAACAGTGAATATTTTAGTCGGCCATCTTATCGGACTGGCTATTTCAGCGTGCATTACATCAAAATAAAAAAATGTCATTAATACTTGTATTAGCAGCCCAAAATACAACATATCGATTCAAAATTATTCTCACAGTAGTAAAGAAAAAAATCAAAACGCATTTGAAAAGTATCTACTTTTTGTATTTAAATTACATTTAATTTGTTCTTTATTTTTAAGCACAAAAATGTTTATGTAAGTTTTTTTAATTAAATAGTTGGTAAGATAAAAATAAAATATTGGTTACTTGAAACTTATTTATTGATCGAAACTGATTATTCAGTCAATACATACAACGAAAAATATAATTTTACTGTCTGTAAAATCATTATATTTTAAAGATGGACTAAATACGAGCTATTTATAAATAAAAAGAAAAGATATCATAAAGTTATGAATTGAGAAATACGCTTTTAAGCACAGAACAGAGACGTATTTTTAAGATTGTAATTTCTAATCTGTAACTGTGGATTTGGAGAAGCTGATCTAAATCATTTCATTTTGCATGTCCATTAAACAATACATTTTCTTTATATATTTACACATTATTAAAATATAAAATTAAATTGCCTATTAATATAAAATTACATTTATCTGTTGCCAACAAACCCATTCTAGAATTAATCATTCAGTTCATAAGAAACGACATTAAAATATGAGAAATTTCATACTCGTGATTATTTCTGTTTTTATATTTGTATATGCTTATTTTATATTTATCTGGAAATTATAATTTTGTTTTCATTTTATTTAATCCTAGTCTATACCTCATACTTATTTATGTTTTGCTGTGTAATTTATTTTTTTGTTAACAAGCAACAATAACATATCCGAAATATGACTTTTCCAATGTGGTGTATCCCACAGAATAGATACGGTAGTGTAGCCATTTCACATTTAATATTAGCACAGGTTCTCTGTGGCGAGAAGAAACGCCTTATAATCAAAGATAAAGATAAAATGTCTATGATACGTCTGTGTTCTGTGGTCTATGGTTGCACTTAGTTTTATTTGTGTTGTTGTCATAGATAATATATGTCATAGATAATATACTAAATAGATGGGACACTCCATACAATTTTTTAACACTGTCAGAAAGAAATGGCATGTGCCATCGGATTTACGACCTAGCCATACGTGCCTATATTCACTTTTGTTTACATAATACGAGACTGGATTAAAATAAAAAACAGTTCGATTAAAAAAAACTCTTTTATTAAATGCCTTAGTCATAAATAAAAATTAAATTATGAGTATATATGACACATAAAGTAAGGGATAAATATATGATAATTACTTAGCTTCCTAAATTGTAGTAAAAGAATTCCTAAAAATAAACACAAGTAATGGATGCTTTAATATCACTAATTGTTAATACACTTATTGAAAGTATACTACGTTTACCTTCCAAAACATATTCACACTTGGTTTCTTGTACGAAGTTTTTCAGACCTGCAATAAATAACATTTTTATGTTTTGACGTACAATAATATTTAGCCAAACTGTTCCATCTTTTCATCCTTTGGAACATTTACTATACACATACATAGCAAACATCTTTAAAAATAACTATTTTACGATTTTAAAAGTACGTAAATAGAAATGAAATAAATGAAAACGGATGGAAATAATATTAAAACGAATACAAAGATATATTAATATAATAAAAAGAAAACAACACAATTTCACGATTTGACAACTACGTAAATAGGGTTGAACGAATAAAAATAGATGCAGATAATATTAAAACAGATACAAATATATTATTAATATATATACAAAGTTAAAAGTAAATAAAAAATGCAAAAGCAATAGTAGAAAGCGTAAAAAGCATAAGTCTCGATGAAGCTACTTACATTTTAAACGATTGAACAGCCATTTTGAGACGCATTTTGACAATAGCATAAGTCTATGGCATGTTAAGAAAAGGTACAGTACAATGAAGTTGGTTGTGTTAGAAAGAGATAGCCGATGCACACCAGAAAATTTGTATGAAAAAATATATTAGTATGGAGTGTCCGGACTCTGATATATGTGTTGTTGTTGACATAAGGAAATGATAAGCTAATTGTAAAATTAAATTCGCATTTTTGATAAACGTATAATAATATAACATATGTTCTGTGTGATAGTGACATATATGATCCGTACGTCTATTGACCCATTCACGGACCTGTCCTTGCTAGTGTGAGTCATATCAACGGTGAGTATATACTGCACGTGGTTTTCGTTGCGTCCATAAGAAAAGGAATGTCATTTTTAATAGCAACAGTAATTACAATCATTAAAAGTGCGTAGTTTTCGACGTTTGCACTTTGTATTTTAGGTACTACTGTCGGCGGAACAAGTCTGGTTTAACAGCAATGCGAATTTTGTGTTTATTTTTGATGACAGAATACAGGTAAAAAAGGATGTGTTATCTTTGCTTTTTTATGCTTGATATGAAAGAATATACACAAAAACGAAGTATTTAAAAAATAAGGCTCGGACTCAATTATTCCTTTACAAAAAATTGATTTCAAGTACCCTTTTCCATGAAGAAATGCCCGTTAGTTGGGTGTCAAATATAACTTTTATAACCTCACTTGGCAAAATCCTATTTGTGTATTTAAATTTTTTGGATTAGTTCTTTTATATATCAACTAGCGTGACCCGTGCGAAGTCTTCGCATTATATCAATTTGCGTGGTAGATTATAAATATTTACACATGAGAAAATGAACTCACAGCTGTCATATTAGTTACAACAGAGTGTTTAAGAGTCAATTTAATAAATCAAATTTGATTGCAGGTATTCAATTAATTTCTAATTTTGCACACTGCTTATTACGTGTTTATTCCATTATGAAGCTCAGATGACAGATCAAACAAATATTTTACTAAAATTGACATATAGAGGCGCAAGTATCAAAAGCATTGAGCTAAAGCGCCACTTTATTTATACGTGAGTGGATTTTAAATTAAACAAAAATGTTACTGACCGTCAATCATATTGACGTTGAGCCGTTAGATGGCAGCATTGCTGTTTTGTGTATATAATTTTAATAATTAAATAATTTGCAAAAACAATAGCAATAATAAATTTTTTAGTTGTGGATGCCGGTAGAGCAAGCAATTATCTATAAAATGATATATAATTTAGGTGGATTAGTTGTGAGGTTTTTTCTAAAAAGGGAGAGTAACATCTTAACCTTAGCGTATTAATATATATGATGATGATGATGATGATTCCTGTTTGTATTTGAAAATAATGTGTTTTACTAGGAATAGCAACTAAGTCGAAACACTTATAACGTTTACCTTTTTGACAAAGTGCCCTTTTAGATTTTTTTTCAAATCACTTTATTTAATAAATAAGCACGCTCCAGCCCTAATTTTTGTTAACATTTCTTTTTTATCTATGTCCATTCATTTAAAAAAAAATTATTACAACTATTTATAACAATTATTTAGGGGGAAAGGTACGGTCTGACATCAATAATATTTCCAAAATTTTTGGATGTGAAGTTAATTAAACCCGACCTATTGACCTTGTTCCTTAAAAAATTAAGCTTGAGAAATTAAAAAAATATTTTACTGTCTTAAATTTTTTTCTGGCATAATAGAAATTTATAACTGCCAATTTTTTGTTTTATTGTAAATTTTCAAGTAACATTTTGTAATGCAATTTGTTTTTATAATATGCATTTATAATTTCTTGTGTATTAAATGAAGTAATATCCATTGAAACAAGTATTTAACTAAAATAATTTTTAGTCGTTATTTTAAGAAATTAATGCCCTGGCTTGGGTCACCCTGCTCAAGTGAAAAAAAAATGTATGAAACAAGCTCAGACCGGTTAGAGTTGGGTCGGTTTGGTGTTATTTTTTATATATTAACTGTCACAACTCAGCCTATTGAAAGAATTATTAGTACCCAGTTATTATTGAAAAAATGTTATTCAAAAAGTACCATAAAGGCTTGAAGATAGTAAAATATTTTTTAAGTTGATTTATTTAATCATTTTTCTAAATTTCTATTTTTACCTTATTTAATTGCATTAACTCACATTTATACTCTTATATATATTAAGTGTGCAGTGTCTAAAAATAAATTCATTACCAAATTTGCCAAAAAATGTTAAACAAAGGAATATGAAGTCATTCTTAATGAATAATTTTTTTATAATAAATGATCGTGAGATAAAATTTTATTTCCAGATACATTATTTTTAATGCACGTTCCATCATATCATACCAAAAAAATTGTCAAAATGTTATCAGTGCTAAACCACCGCACTCATACCATTTAGGGTATTGTTTCTCTTAAGTTTCTTTATTCTAACACATAAATGAATACTGCCAACGAAAAAAAATGGTGACCTACAAAATTAAATCTTTAAT
This sequence comes from Druceiella hillmani, assembly GCA_039881145.1. Lineage (NCBI taxonomy): Eukaryota > Metazoa > Arthropoda > Insecta > Lepidoptera > Hepialidae > Druceiella > Druceiella hillmani. Next base: position 676,391 of record JAYKKI010000145.1, on the reverse strand, counting down.
TTATGGTCTTTTAAATAATATACTCATTTACAAAAATTATTGCCTTTAAGTAACAATTACAATACACAATCTACATGAATTTTTTTGCTGAAGGAAAAAGCAAAATATAACAAATCTATCCTACGTTATATTCTCGAAACGGACATGTCTCTCTTTAATTGCATTGATGTGAGGAGCTAATTAATATACCTAATGATAAACTGTAATCTAAAACATCATATTTGAAGAAACCTGTGTGTATAATGTGCAACAATCATATGCAGTGGCATAAAGCCTCGCATTCTGTTATCAATTTGATCTAGGATCATAGAGCTTATTTTTTAATTTTTATTTTAGTGTTGCGATAATTAATGTCTTAACAGCTCTCAGATGCTGTTCAAGTATAGTGAATGGGTTAGGTTATCTAACCAATGTTTCTTTAGTTCTATATGCAAGAAGAAAAGTAACAAAACATGTGTTCCTTATTTCACTTTAATTATCTCTGTATATATTTAATATAATAAAATGGTTGGTAATTGTTTTGTTATTCATACTACTCTTTTTAAAAAATATAAAAATTTCATTTTTATCTAGCAACACATCTTGCAATTATATAAATATTCCCAAACCCAATGCGAGTAACTGTAAAGCATCAGCAATAATTGTATGTGAGATGAATCTATATAATTGAATTTTCTTCCTTCTAAACAAATTATGGAATACTTTTAACGCTCATTCCAATTGTTTTATTTGTTTATAGTTATTTAGCAATGTTGCAGCTCTCACTATTCTTTGTCAGGTGACAGAGATCCGGGCGGGTTCCACAAGATGGAGTTGACTCGGAAATAGCTCCTTCTAACATACCAGGTATGTGCTCTAAACAAATATGAAAAATCTTTGCTAACAGCCCACCGGAAGATGTTGTAATACAACGAAACCTAGGTCGTGGTAAAGAACTTAAAGAGAGAAGAAGTAATACTACATCACATAGTTCTATTTAATTGTTTTTATATTTCGTTATAAAAAATTTTCAAACTGCCTGTAATTAGCTCTAATGTACATGCGACATCAAAATAACAGAAGTAATTTAAGGTTGGAAAAATTTTTAATTATGGTTAACTTTATTTAAAGGACAACAACTCGGCAAAAGTTGCTGCCCGTTTTATCATATTTCTTTTAAATGGTGCCACGTCAGGAACAAATTAAGTATGTATGTATAAATATATAATATGTATATATTTATATATATATATATATATATATATATATATATATATATATATATATGTATATATATTTCGTTTTTTACAAATTCCCAAGTTTAGCATCTTCCATTATTAGTCATATGAGGCGTCCACTGGGTGGTATCAAATATGCGATGTTGAAAATCAAACACAAACAGTTTAAATTGTCAAATATAATGTATTGCGTTACGCATGTGCTTTTCTACATTGCACATCCTATTGACAAATAAAAAAAATGTTGATTTCCGAACATCAGAGTAAAATCTTCATGAAGCTAATATCACAAAATATAGGTAAGTTTTATGTTATAATAAGTTTTATGAATCCAATAACTGATTTCAATACATATATGTGTTTGTTTATGTAGTGTGAATATTTTTTACCTGTTTTTGACATGGAAACGATCGTTTTTAATAATAAAAGTATTACAGATCTGAAATTTATTTGTTTTTAGTGTTTTCTATTTCCTAAGTATCCTAATAAAAATGTTTGTCTGTCTGTCCGTCCGTCCATCCGTCCGTCCGTCCGTCCATCCATCCGTCTGTCAGAGGCTTCGATAAAAAAAAATGATACATACTTGAAATGTATATACATAGATAGTGTTAAAAATGGTAAACAATAAATTTTGGAGAGGATCCCACTCGTGCAAAAAGAGGCAAATAAAATATTTAGTTCATATCGGCTTGTTGGCTATCATAACTAATCAAAGAAGTTCTACTGCGACTAAAGTACAAAACTTAAAATGTTAGTTTTTGCAAATAAAGTTCAAAAGTTTGATTTTTTAAAATCAATTTTTAAATCAAATCGACAGCAATGAGGGTCAATATGTTGAACTTCTTGTAATGTGCAACATTTTAACTTTTTATTTTGTAAACTAGAAAAAAATCTATTTTAATTTTTTTCAGAATTTGAGCTTAAAATATGGACAAATATCCATACCATACAATAACCATAACAATAACCATATCATAATATCATATCAAATACCCATGACAAATAACCATAACAACCATACCTCCAAACGATAAATCGTCGAATAAAGAAGGAGAACCACATAAAAATGTAAATAATCGAACACACAATTCTCCTTATAATAGTGATTCATATTTTGACGATAGCGACCAAGATGAAACATACATACTTTCAAATAATGAACCATGGAGTGAAGAAGACGAACCACACAATAAAGAAGATCATAATAAAAGTAACTTATCTACCAAAGAGAAGCAACCGTTATCGATTGCCAAAAGAAGTTTAAGTTACCAGTTAGAATCAGAAAGAGAGACTTCTGTTTTTTTCCTGTGTCCTTTGTTCTAAATTTTGCAAGACTTATAATAAGGCAACATGCAATCGAACCGAAAGTTCAACAAATATTATCCCAAAAAAGTTACAGTAGAAAGAATCTTCTTTATAATTTGTGAAAAAAGAGCAATTATAACACTAATACATCAAAATGTGTAAAACTTACTAAAAAAACTAAATATGGTCAAATATACGACTAATATGGAAACTTTTATGTTACATACCAAAATTTTTTTTACTTACCAAAATTTTATGTTACGTAATTTAAAAATATAGTCAGTGAAAAGAAAAAGTGTTTCCTAAAATGAGACCGGATCATGTATCACTGGAAGAAAAAAAAGGATATTTGAATTTGTGCATTTGGAGCTTCAACATGACTTCACGAAAGATGGCGGAATTGATCAAAATACTCAAGAGTTAAAAAAACTTAAGCCTTCTATAAAAGATTTAACAGATTCCCTTAAACCACAAAATTATGATTTTAATTGTTACTGCCAATAAAAATGTTTCTAATTTTAGTAAGAAACTTTACGGTGCTCCTTCATTTGTCATAAACATAAGCATGTCCATTAAACAATGCTGTAATATTCAATAGTGCACATGTTAAAGGGAGACTTAAATTTAGAAGTCGCGACTAATTAAAAAACTTTAATACACTTGATTGAAGCAAATTGGAAATTTAATGTTTGCGATGATTTAAATCATAATAAGTGGAACAAGGTAACAATAGTTTTCTTGGCAAGTGATTCAAAATTGCTTAAAAATTATTTATGTTAAAAAACGAAGACTGCGGTAACAAAATTAGTTCAATCTCTACTAAGCAATATTAAAACATATATCGAATTATTGGAGACTGCTTATTGTAGGGCAATCCTTGCCGTTGTGACCCTTCTTCTAAACAAAACATGTTGGTTAAAAGTTTTAATCGTATTGAAATAAGAGGTAAGAGAGGTCACGGAGTACCAGTTTTATTTAGATCGGATGTGCAGAGATATAGAATTATTTAACTCTATCAGATACAAGTATATATTCTAGAATAATGACTTTATTTGCATACCCGGGTATAAGAATCCATTGTGTGGCTATAATGTTTTAGAAAAGAATGCAAAGTCCTGTTAGCCATCAATGCAAAAGTTAATACTTCAACAAAATTGCAGAAACATTTAGCGACCCTTACACAAATATTCAACACGAATGATACTGACATCGAACAATTAGCCACGTTTATGAGTCATACACAATCTAAACACAGATCAAACTATAGATTACCCGATGATATTATCAAACGACAAAAGTTTCAAAATTAATAACACTTATGGAAAATGCTAAAGCGGATGATTTTAAAGACAGATATTAGATGATATTAATTTAAATATAGAAGAAAACTTACTGGAAGAGGTTGAAGAAGAAACTGAAGATGTTACGGAATACGATGAAATTATAACTTCTCCACCTATACCGCCTAATAGAGAGTGGAACGGCTGTTTTACAAAAATATAAATTACCATTATGCGTGAGTAATGTTGTAGATATTGTTAAAAAGGGAGAAACCCAACCCAACAAAACAAAAAAGTATTGGTGCCCAACAAAAAATTATTGCTTTAAAGTTCTTAGTAAACATATAAAGTCCAAACAACAACCTAAACGCCACAAGTATGACGAATTACGTATTATACATCCCAAAATTTTTCAAAATAAAGACTGGTTAAAAATCTGTTCAAAATAAAGACTGGTAAAAAAAAGTATATGTTCAAAATCTATATACAAAAACATAGTATACAGGCTACTATGCATTTTAAACATATATTAATATTTTCTGGCTTCTCTACCCAATTTATAATAATGTTAAAAATTATGTTATATTACAGTAACCAATAATAGTCCCTTGGAAATCCATTAACAATTACTTAATTTTTAAATATTGTGATGGCGAATTGGCTTTATTATAAAAATTATTTGAAAAATAACTTATTGGGTTTCATAATTTGTAAAATTATATTGTATGTCTTTAAAATTTAATTGATATACTTACCTAATACGAACTCATTACATTTCATGTATGGAAATTTTATTAGTAGTCAGCTAAATTGATAAAAATAATGTTTATAATTACACAGATGTATTACAAAATAAAACATTCTTCGCTGCTTGTCTATAAACGTCCATATATTTACATACCTTTATATTTCACATTTATAAAATTATGTTTAGTTCTTTAAATTTATTATAAGAGTACTTACTAATACTACTAATGTAGTATACAATGCAGTTACTGTTTTTTTTTTGGGAAGACAGCTTCTTTAACACAAGTAATATATTTACACGATTATACGGACGACATTACAACAAATTGTTCTTTGTCCCTGCCTTGAGATATCCATATATGTACAATCGTTTGTATTTCAGTTTATGCAATGATGCCGATATTTTTACTCTTTGTTATGCTTACGAAATATTACATTGCCTGGCAGTCACTGTTCTTTGTTTTTTTACGAGAAAACAGTTTATTTAATACAATTAACACACTTTTATGATTATACGGACTTCATTATAAACAAATCGTTGCCGCTTCCCTTTACACATCCGTATATTTGTAACATTTTCAATTTGATTCGTGATCTATTAAATTATGTCGATAACTTTAAAATTTATTTAGAAAAATAAAGCATGTGATTCTATTTTAACTTTGTATTTTATTACCCAAATGTATTTTATTACCAAATTAATTTTTAGAAGGTAGTGTTTGTATGCTACTCGTGTGAATTTTGTTAATACTGAGTGGCCTTATCATGGCCTACCTCACTTAAATTATATTAAAATCGAATCCAACAAAATCAATGATGAAAGTCCTACCAAGATGAGGTAACCAGCACACACAACGCAGCTTATATGCATTGCAAAGTTTGGTAACGTTGCATCAAAAGAAAGCAAAATCCTACCTAATATAAACTTTATTTTTAATAAGATATGCGGGTGTTAAAATATATTCAATATGAAGTAGAGTTCTAAGTGCTTACAATCTGCATGAATATATATTACAAAATGTATATTAAAATACGGCTATTTTCTTTAAAAAAAAAGTTCCCACTAAGATCATAGGCTTTAATTAGTGATGATATTCGGAACAAAATTATTAATTATGTAATGAGAATTCGATGAAGTCAGAATAACACGAAATGAAATGATGCCAAAAGTGTAGGATGATTTATATGTGTATATGTGTGTGTGTGTGTGTTTATATACATATATATATACATATATATATATATATATATATATATCTATACATACATATATATATATATATATACACATATATGTATCTATACATATATGTATATATATATATATATATATGTTTGTGGAAAGTACGTTACAATCAAATTTATACAGCTTAACACTAAACCTGCCATATTAATTAAATTACAGACAATATTTTAATTTAAACAAACTGAGGATACAAAGTTAAATTGAGTACAAACAGCATCAGAAAGTGTTATATTCGGAAGATGACCGAGAACACGTCTACTCTCAACATCTGCCCGCATTCTACTTGCTTACTCAAGTACCTATCCTCTCGTACTACTATATATTTCACCTCTGTGCTACTACATATTTCATTTCACCATTATGTAAAATTTCATTGAGTGATTAACCTTCTATTTATGTTAACCGGTTCATTACACATTTCTTTTTCTATTTCTGTTTAAGTTAATCAGTTCGTATTACACTTTTGAGTAGCTAGGCACTTTGTCGTTAGTGAAGGTTTTGTATGTCAGAAAGAAAAACGGAACTCTCCTAAGACCATTCACATTCCGTTGGTTTGTGATTTAGAACTTGAAATTTAGGATAGCAATATGGACATATTAACCTGCATATTTCTACAATATTAATACTCAAATATATTCGTAGGGAAATTTTGTAGGGAGCATGTTAAACATTCGAAAAATATTTTTTTTATATATATGTAGTGTGGGGTATCGTTTGAAAGAGCTAGTCATAAGGATCCCAAAATATTTTATTAGATATTATATCTTAACTAGGTGTTATATCTTCAGAGATATACTGAAAAATGTGCATGAAAAAATATTCTCTCTTTTATTTCTGAAACTCTCCAACCTAAACTTATGGAGAATATTACGGTTCTTCAAAATCCACTCAAAGGTTGTAGGAAAACTATGACGATGATTCTATCATTTTTTAAATATGATGTCATAATTTTTTCAATATGCACCAACTTAAAAAATGAACCCTTAAATATTTATAAGTGCCAAAATGTGTAAAAACCCCCTTATTGTGAGTTCCACAGTTTGACAGGTTTGTTGTCCTAGCGTCTAGCTTCAGGTTGAATGAGCCTATTGCGATGAAATAAAAACAAAATATTACTGTGAATTAACCCTTATCATTTCCTAAAAACTCCATCTGATTTGGTCCAATAATTTATATGTGATACATGTATAAACAAACACACAATGAAAATTTCAAAAATTACATTATTCTATTTTATTACATTTATTGTCATTTTTCCATAAATATCTTTTATAAAAACTATCTTGGAATTGCCATTTAAATGAACTGCATGAAAGGAATCGGTAAGACATTTTTTTAAGTTGGTAGAATGTTTCTTAATTACCCAGTCAAACTTAAGCGTGATTTGTCAACTAGTGTGTTTACACCAGCTGTCGTAATCGGTTGACCTCTGAGTTGCTCTGCGAATTCTATTATGGGCAAATAAGTTGAGTAAAAACTGCCTTAAATGTTGTGTTGCAAATGAAATTTCTTGTGCTGAATCATTAAAAATGGCTTATGATGACTCGACTATGTTGAAAACACAAGCATATAAGTGATACAAATCGTTCAAAGGTGCTGTGAAGGGGTTGAAGGTTTGTCTAATCCCAGGCGACCTTCATCATGTACTGCTGATAACATTGAAAAAAACAATAAATGCTTGAAAATCATCATTTCAGTATAAGAGAGTTGGCTTATGGGTTGAATATTGATGAAATGACCATTTATAGAATTTTAACCAATATTTTGCGCATGAGATGCAACACTACAAGACTGGTTCCGAAAGAGCTTAATTTCTTGCAAAAAGAGCATTGAAAGTAGATCAACGAGCCAACAATTGATTGAATAGCACTTCAAAAATGTGGCGAATCCAAAAAACCGCACCGAAATCCCTTAAAACGGAAGATATTATTGACTATTTTCTTTGATTGCCGTGGTGTGGTACACTCTGAATTCTTTCCTGAGGGTCAAACAGTGAATAAGGAGTATTACTTGAATGTTTTGAGGCATTTGCAATTCAATGTTTGTTATAAGAGGCCAGATTTGTGAAAGGACAACTCATAAACTTTGCATGATGATAATGCTCCTTCTCGCAGAGCAACAATTGGAACCAAGTACAAAGCCATAAACTCAATGCCATCCACCGGATTTAGTCTCGTGTGACTTCTTTCTATTCTTAAAACTCAAGTGGAACCCGTTTTGACGCATTATCATGGTTATATTGCTAACGATGGGGATTACTTTGAAAGTGACAAAATACATTTTTATGAATATACTTAAATTTGTGTTTCTTCGGAATGATTCTGGATAGTTTTTATACAGAATGTGTACTTCTCACATTCTGATTTTTATTCTATTTATAGATATTTGACTTTGGTCATATCCATCCATAAACGTAATAATAAACATAGATAATAGTTTTTTTATTCTTTTTTATGTCATCACATCGTCTACCGGAGATTTTACTTGTCTCCAGCACTCATATAGGAACTTATATATTTTGTGCTATTATTCTGGCCTATAACGTCAATAAATTGTAAATTCAATTCAGCTCATCTCACAATTGTTTCTGTGTATGGTGCATTGCATTGGTCGGAATTGGACACACATGTTCAGTTATCAAGTATTCAAATTGTTTTATTAATTTTTTCAGTATGAATAATGTCGAAACTTGACACGAATTTGGTTTTAAAAGATATTTTAAAAATGGAAAACAATATAGATAAAAACTGCAAAACTAAACTTTATCTGAAAAATTTGAAAACCAATCATTAAACAATGCTTTTGACTATTTTTATGACCAGGTTTACTCCTGCATCAATGTATGGGTATCGTTAAAAACGTTCAGCCTTGCAAATGTCCTTATTGAAACATAAAGGTGTTGAAACTGAATGTTTCCAGAACTGTATGTAAATAAATAAATGAATAAGAAAAATACTGTTTATTTTACAGGAACACCACGATTTCGTGTAAAAACTGTGGCCAAACGACTACAACATATCCAACATCTCCTTCTACAACAACATTAGACAAAGAATGTGAACAGTTTCAAGAAAAACAGACTGTTAGCCAAGGCCCACTAGCTTCGTGCCTACAAAAGACTGCTTTAATGCGACAAGCACATTTTCACAAGAACCAACTACTCTGTCGCCAGACCCTCCCTCGAGAATTGTCATGAAGAGATGAAGGCGAATAAAAAACATTTGAATGCAATTTTTATTGGCAGTGTTTTCTTCTAATGCATCTTTATATGGCACACTGATGCATACCATATATACAGGTGAAAAACCCTTCAATTTTGACACATAATTTAAGATTTATAAATAATAGTAATTTAACCACGCGTGGCAGTAGCATAAGGTGAAAGTGTGGCATGTGTGATGTAAGATTTGCAAAACATATTGTTTGAACCAAGTAAATCATGATACATATAGTTGAAAATCCCTACAAGTGTGGGATGTGTGACTCTAGATTTATAAATAAAAATGCCTTAAGCATACATATCAGAACACACATAGACGAAAAGACCTTCAAGAATGGCACATGTGATACGAGATTTGCTAAAATTAGTAATTTAACCACACACATGAAAACAAACACAGGTGAAAAGCCTTACAAGTGTGGCATGTGTGATTCTAGGTTTATAAATAATAGTAAGTTAACCAAGCACATGAAGATACATACAAGTGAAAAACCCTACAAGTGTGACATGTGTAATTCTAGGTTTATAAATAATAGTGGTTTAACCAGGCACATGAAGATACACACAGGAGAAAAACCCTACAAATGTGTCATGTGTGACGTGAGATTTTCACTACAGTATTACTTATTTATGCACATGAGAACACACACAGGCGAAAAGCCCTATGAGTGTGGCACTTGTGATGCAAGATTTGCACAGAAGATAACATTAACCAGGCACATGAGAACACATACAGGCGAGAAACCCTTTAAGTGTAGCAAATGTCATGCAAGATTTGCACAAGATAGTAATTTAATCACGCATATGAAAACACACACAGGTGATAAACCCTACAAGTGTAGCACATGTGATGCAAGATTTGCACAAATTAATAATTTAACAAGACACATGAAAACACACACAGGTGAAAAACCATACAAGTGTGGCACGTGTGATGCAAGATTTGCATTTAATGGTAATTTAATCAAGCACATGAGGACACATACAGGTGAAAAGCCTTACAAATGTGGCACATGTGGTACAAGATTTACAGAAAATGGTAGTTTAACCAGGCACATGAGAATACATATAGGTAAAATCTTTACAAATGTAACATATGTGACATGAGATTTGCAGGAAGTGGTAATTTAACCAACCATATGAGAAAACATGATTAAAAATAACAAAACAGTGTGCAACTTTTGAAAACTTCATAATTGTGAGTAACTGGCATAATTTCATTTAATTTATTCATAAATTTGTAACTCTAATATGTTTTAGTATCAAAGTGCTTTTAAATGGTAAATTTAATAAGGTAATGTAGTTTTATTTAGTAAAATAATATGAATTTGTTTGATACTTGTGATTAAAAAACAATTTTTTTATTTAAATATGTAATAATATTTACGCTCTATACACATGTAACTTAAATTAAGTTAGTTATATTTTATGTTCACGTCTGGGATAAGTGAAAATTGCGATGGCTGCACTGCGAAAATTTATAGATTAATTGCTAAAATTGTTGCATTGGAAATTATCTATAACCTTACATTTTCGAAAAGATTATGAAATTTCCGAAATGTTGAAATAATTTTTTTATTTACAAATATATTAATTCAATTATTTGACATTATTTCATGAACTATGGCAGAGAAAAAACAAATGTTTCATTCAAAATAATCATAAATAAATTGTTGTTATAAGTTATACAAATCAGAATTACATGTAAATAGTTAAAAAAAATTCAAAACCATTGTGAAAAATACGACATGTCAAGTCATAAACGATTGGCCACACACAAAAGAAAAATATATTTTAAAAACTAATTCCATTTTAATTTTACAATTTTCTTTGTTGAATTTGGTATAAAATTCTAAAAAAGTGGGTAATCTTTGTAAAATTAAAATTATTCAAGAAAGCAAATTTTTTATTTCATCATATATTACCATAGTACTCTCTAAAATCGGTTAAAATAGTATTTATTGCTCGAATTATGTACTTCCATTTATATATAAATAATCTCTGAAACATATATAAGGACTGCAAAAATAATACAACTATCTGATAAGTGTAATTGTCCTTAAAACAATTATAAATTGTAGTTTGTCTGCTGTGGGGTTTATACAAGTTACGTTGAAAGAAAATATTTGTGTTCATGTAAAATAGGATTTTTATCTATTTATGTGACTATTTTATTAGTCAACAAAAATTTTTTTCCATAAAGAAAAGTTTTATTTGTGAATCTAGTAACGGTAATAACATAAAACGAGCAGTAAACTTTAAATCAATTTCAAGAGCAGTTTATTTATAGTTTCTCAATAAATATTACAGAGATTATTCATAATTACGAATGTATAAGATGCACAATGATTCTTACATACAAATATTATTCAATAAAATAGCACTTGTGAAAATAAATTGTAACATCACACTGTTTGTTTATGAAATAATATGTCATTTTCAACATTAGAAACTTACAAACAAGATATACGGTATTATATATAAAATTTTAGTTAAAAAGATTTTTGAGAGAAATACTTATAAAAAATATTTCATTTTTATAAATTTCTCATGTTACAGGTTATAAAATATGTTTGTGACTGAACTTCCTCCATATCCAAGCAAAAAACTTTTTTTTTTATGATTGAAACATGTTTTAATATTACAAAATATTGACAATATATCTCTAATTATTACTACATATAGTAACATCACGTTTATTGCAAAACAAATTAAATAAACTAATAATACAAACACAATAAACCACAGCAATCGCACAATTTACTATATAGTGAAAGTATCAAATAATTTAAAATTTTCGATAGAAACATGTTTTTTTATTACTCTATAATAAGTATATAATAAAATTACTATAAAAAATATTTCACACGGTAAATAAAATATTACAATTATAATAAGTTTGTAAATGAATACTGCCTTATTTTCTTGGCGTACCTAAATATGTGTAAATTCAGCATATGTAAATCGAGTAAATTACTAGATGTTTCATAAAACAAATGGAACTTAATCTTTGTAATAAATACAGATTATATTCGTATATAACACAATATATGTTACAAAAACCCGCTTTTTGTTCCATTTACTACAGATAGTTTACAGAAACAAATGTGCAGTTTAAAAATAGTGAACAAGGGATTTCATTAATTTGCTTTTACTATTCAGCTGTCGCTACAACATAGTAAATGGAACTAATATGGTTATATATATATATATATATACACACACACATATCCAACAAAATATATATATACATATCCAAAAACATGAAAAGGCAAGTACCATTCATAATTGTTTTGTTCTGTCATTTGAGAAGTCGCCAAGCACAAGTGTCAATTTCGAGACTACTATCGGCTTTTGTAGGTAGTATAAGTAAAAATTTTAACATTTAAAAATAATTTTTGAAAAATATACACTACGCTGATAAATAAAAGTGAACAAAATACACTTAAATGTCACAGAAAAAAATGCATGTCAATGAAATTCAGAAAAATAAAGTACACTACATTACACTACAATGAACTTTCGCACTGATTGTCACACCTATATCACTAAGCAGTAATCGAATCTAAAGTCGAAGAGCTCCATGTAGATTCACCAGTATTATAAATTAATATTGATGAGTTGCCTTTTATATCATCTAAAATTACCATCAAGCTCTGCCATTTGCTTCTCTTCTTTTAGCATATAGTCTATATATTTTCTTTCACCATGTATCTCAACTGTTCACCATGCAGTAATACGGCGGCAATCCTAACTGCTCAGTTACACTCGTGCGTGAGCCATGAGACCTGTGTGTAAACGATGAGCCACGAGAATGTGAACATAAATTGATTTCATGAATTGCGACACGAGCCGCGTGTGCAATTGAGGCACAACATATTTTTGTTCACCTTTCACATCGATGGCAAGACCCCAGAAGTAGTTAATGAATGTTGCAAATAATTACATGCTAATCGTGCGCTCTACTTAATTCAGATAGCCACTGCACAGGCACACATTATATATGTACTATGTTCACGCTTTGGTTGGATAGCCATGATCTAGCTGTACCTTCAATACTTTTATTATGCCTTCAGTATTTTTCTAATAGGTTTGATAGTCATTATCCGAAGTGAATGAAATATAAAATAAAAATTAAGGAAAAAATCAATGAAAAATGGAGTTAATTTCCATTAAATAGTTTATGATTTTACACAGTTTAAAAAAAATTGTTTAAAAACGCACATTATAAGTTATATTTCTTTGGCGTAATACAAAAATAACTTTACTTAGCATGCAAATAATTAATGGAAATAAAATAATAAAAGAACTGGAGCAGGATAATAAATGCAGTAGGTAAAATCTAAATTCAACTACATAATTAAATTTTAAAAAGAAAATTTATTTTTTCATGGAGAGTAGTGAAAATTTTAATCTTTTATCTAGAAAGTTCATTAATATTCTGTAATTAAATAATTATAAAAATGTTTATTATTAATTATATTTTTATCATTATTTAATTTTTTAATTATTTGAATTTTTTTTATTAAATTATTGTAAAAATTGAAATGAATACTCAACCTTCAATTTAATATAAATACATGTATATCATACAATCTGAATAAAGTTTAATTAATAATGTAAATAAATTAATATGCCGATTATTTATTATAATTTATTCATTTTACCCATTTAGTAAATGATAAAGTAATAATTGTAAATTTGTAATGTAAATAAATATATAACCAAACTTAACCTCACTTAGAAAAATACACTTAAAACGTATTTTAAAAAAGTTATAAGCACTATTTCTATCATGAATATTCACAATAAATAAATGTTTTTTTTTATTATATGGACCACTATTAAATTTCAAAATAAATTATTTAAGAACAAAGATATAACTCAGATGTTTATGAATATAAATCAATTGTTTTGTATTCACAAATACTCTTTAATAATAGTTATGAATATAGTATCAGTCACTACCCGCATATAAATATATGTTTAGTGAGCAACTTCATCAGTCGACTTTTGTTGCATCGTGCGCATGTGTCCTAAAATTTCACTTTAATTTTTTTTCATAATATGCCCAAAAAGTGTAACTTCAAAATACTTAAGCTGAAAAGTATATTTCAGTCTCATCAAAATTATTTAGCAAGTTATAATTGAAATCACTAAAGTAAACTGATCGTAAAAGCATACTCCCATTTTTTTTATACGATATAAAATTGCAATTACATAGAAATGAGGGACACGTCCAATACGTCAATTAAAATTATGGGTGCTTCTGTTTTTTAAAATGACATTCAAGTTACATTCGCTAGTAGTTATCAACATAAAAAGAAAAATATTGGGTATAATTTTAAATGTTAAATAATAATTGTTTTACACAATATTCTTAAAGCGTACGTACAATTTTTCATAAATAAGTTGAATAAGCTATTCATTTAAAACATTTGCTTTGTCTTATATTTGTTTAATTTATTTTGTCTTTCTTTTAATAGCTTAGTTTTAATAACTTTTTCTGTTAATGGCAGTTAAAATTGTGAGTGAATATAAATTAAATCAAAACCGATCCACTGTAATTAGTTCAGTTCCATTTTATTGCTTGGATAAACATATATTGAAACATATGCAAGTTTATGCTAGTCGCTCGTGATGCAGCAGCCGCGTGTGATGTGCCAGTCGCTCGTGTGATATATACAACCTCAATATTAATATGTTCAAGGAAGAAAATACTATATATTTAATAACTTATTTAATCAAAGATCGGTTTTTAATTTTTCCCATGTAAACACGGACTAAAACCTATACGAATAATATGTTTGAACTAAAAACTACATCCGTATCCATCCATTAGTTTTTGTGTTTGCGGAACAGATAGACAGTCATAGGATTGGATCGATCTGCATTGCTTGTCCTCAAAGCTAAAAGTAATAATTTAGTTTTACTAAACATACACATTCTAATGGGGAATAAAAGCCTATAGTATAATAATACATAGAGTGAAACATTAATTAGTGAATTTACGCAGAATGTCCGAAACAAATAACATTCGCAACTACTGCACCACGAAAATTTAATTATCACCTAATTGCGGAAATTACTTCAGTGGAAATTATTTACAACCGTACATTTTCGAAAAGGGTATGAAATTTCCTAAGGGATGATATCACTTCTTTATTTACGAATATATAAATAAGAATTCAAATTTCTCGTCCGATTTTCAATAATTTTATATTTTTATATAACGTTCAAATACTCGAAAAATATTAATAAATATTTCGATGTCGTTGGCCGCGCGTGGAAAATAGTTTATACTGTTAAATTAATTATGTTTTCATTTTATAACTTCCTTTTTTGAATTTGATATAAGATTCTGAAAAAAATTTGTGTGATTTATTGTGAAAATAAAATAATGTAATTAAAAAAAAAACATGAAAATATTTATCGAGTCTTAATACTATGGTACTACCGAAACCTGGGTGAACTAGTATTTATTACTCGAATTGTATTTCATTTATACATACACTTTCTCCTACACATATAAATAGTAAGAAAAAATATTACATGCATCTTACAAAAGAAAAAGTTCATAAATAATTATATCCTTTGTTCTTTCCATGGTGCATTTTATGCAAACAGGAAATATCTTTCTTGGTTATAATTACTACGTACCTTTAAATGTTTATACTGCTTTAAACTTTATACTACTCGTACTTGACAGGTTTTATATATTTTAGATAAATGTGTGTGTACATGTTATAATTTTAAAGTTTCTCTGCCATAGTCAGTCCAACGTTACATTCATAACCATATTAATAATCTCACGGCCTGATTATTATTAATTATAATTTCATTCCATATATTCGACTACTTAATGCTTTTCACTTAGTATGCTTAGTATGCTTACTAAAATAATTCTAATAAATTATTTTAGTAAGCATACTCTTAAGAAGTATTTGAACTATTTTGTTCATTCCTTTGATAGTTTTGATTTAAATTTCGAATATACAAACGAATGAAACGCCTGGTCTTTTCGTCCTGTTTTTTGTAAATGTCAAACTAACATTTTAGAATAACACTAATTTATTTAGTAAGTTTGTATACAAACGCCTAATACAAAAAACTCGTTAATAGAAAAAATCTGTAAATACTAATTTTTACCCGCGACTTCGCTCACTTATTTGGAGTACTCCGTTGCGACGTGAATGAAGAACAATGAAACGTATTTTCATGTTAGGATGAAAAGTAGCCTCATCACTTCTGCGGAAAGCAGCCTGTGTCATTTCACCACTTACATGCAACAAATCACGTCGGTTCGTTGCTGCACTGTGACGTCAAAGGAGGACAAACAAATACATTTTCACATTTACAATATTATTTGAGATTGTAATATTAGTTAAGATGCTTTTATCAGGTTGGAAGGTACCATTTTTTGCGTTAAGCAGCGAAATAAATCATTGAAATCCAGTCGACCGATATTTGTAAACTGTGCGTTGTATTTCATGAAATCTCTATTGAAAATGGAACAATTAACGTGGTAGGTTTTTGAAACATACTGGTGTTTGAAAGCTCGATGCAAATTTGAGAGGACCAATAGCAGTACATGTCTTGGACGAAGCCTGATTATGTTTTATTGCTATTTTAAAAATATTTTTAATGTTAAATTTTTAAAAAATTCAAAATGTTGACAGTTAGTTCCTAATATAGTTCCAATAAGAGTTTTTATGTCAATATTTCTATATTTTTTTATTTATGTAATGTATAGCTAATCTATGGAAATAGATTCCAAGCATCTGTGTCATCAGAAAAACAATACTAGAGACTTTTTATATTCACAAAATTTGTAAAATTGAAGAAAACTTTTGGCATATAAAAAAATAAATAAAATAGTCCTTGTCATTCAAACATTTTCAAAAATATGCTGAGCTCTTACTTCTTCTTTTAAGGTATCAACAACGGAGACATCTCATTAATTCCTAGAATTAGGTCGCACAAACCAAACGCCACACAATGGCCGCCATGCGCCTAATAAATGCTACCCCTCCGCAACCACGGAGATATCTCGCCGATTCTTAGTATTAGGGTACACAAACCAAATTGAGAGATATCAATTTTGTTTTATTTTTTTATTTGAATATCCTATATAAAATTAAAATTTATATAAAATTAAAATTTATCTCCCTCAATTTGGGTTGTAAAATATGACATTTAATGGTCATATTTTTTTTAATATCCAGGTAGAAACCAATTAGATCAACCAAAGTTCATGTCAAAAGGCAAATAAACTTAGTAGACCCCAGTTATTGCTACCTCGATATAGCCGCGTTTAATAAAATCATTATTAGCTTCATATCTTTAGCTGGCCTGGTCGATGGATTAAATCCTAATTAATGTAAATAAATATTATTATCGTATTAACGTAATTTAAAAAAACTGGTTACTAAATAAGCACAATTTTATTTTAATTATAATGTAGGCGATCACAGTCATTATTTTAACAGCTAAAAGGTTGTAAATTTGTTGCACACCACAAGCAGCGTCGCCACGCGTGTTTTAGTGATTTTACTACTAGTAAATATCCGGTCTCGAGCGGCGGCATTTTATAAATACGTATTTAACCCATGTTAAACAATTTGAAAATAACGCATATATGTCTCGCTTACAATGCTTGAACGGTGCATGCTTACTCATATTGTGTCGGCATGCCGGGTCACCTTTACTTTACGTCATCCCCACTTAGTCAATACGGTAGTTGACTCATTCTATTTTAATTTTAATATTTTTCGTAGAATATTGGGAAATATAAGTTAATTAAAAACCAGTCTTGAAAAAAATTTAAAAATTGATCTAAAAATAAGCCAGTTGTGGGCTTCTAAATTTGAAGACACAGATAGAGTTGTGTATATACACCCTGTCTCTTTTCTTCTCTTAGAATATAATGTGCAATATTAAAAATGACCTCACAACACAGTATAGCCGTCCTTCTCTAAAGGTTACATTTTAACTCGGTAAATTTTTAAGATTATAAAAAAAAATTTTCACTCTTCATCAGCTTGTACCTTGAAATTATGATTAATGAATTAAAAGAAATTTAGTCAAATACCCAATTACATCTGACAGCAACTGTTTTGCCAATTCTCCCACAAAATTCATAATTTAAATTTTTAATGATTATACACAGTTTAGAAATTGACGTTTGAAACTGAAAAAAATATTAAATGAGCCCAAATTCGTATCTTTATCTGATAAACTGATGATTTTGCAAAAGTCATCGTGTTTTTACGCCTCTGTAAGATTTAGTGAACAATATATTTACGCTATGAAACATTAATGTTCATAAATGCTTCAATAGCAATATTACAAACCCTCAAATGTTTACAAGTGCCAAAATGTGTAGGTAACCCTTGTAGTTTTATTTCCACGTGTGCTCAACAGGTTTTCTGTTTAGATAAAATGTTAGTAAATATTACTAATTCTTGATCTACATTTTATCATTTCCTTATAATAAATAGACATATCTTAACAATTCCATACACACGATTAAGTAGCAATAAGCACAGTATTTCAATTTCCTCCAGTTTAATTTCACCAAATTATAAAATCAAATAAATTATAACTTATGAAACACATATTGTAAAGAAAGTCAGAGGCTCTCATAAAAACAAGCTGATAATGAGTTGTATTGGTTATTTTGTCAACTAATACCTGCTCCACAGGAATGGATGTATCGTTGACATGCTTGCTTATATTATAAGCTAGTTACTGATAGAAAATATAAATTGATTGCTTACTTCATCCAAAAATATCTTTTATTTACCTCATAATATATATACTATGATTACCGTATTCTTCGCTTCTTGGCCTATGATTTCCGTATTCTTCACTCGTATTTTCGTCTGATATAGGCCGATGGGATCTGAGAAATACATAATTTTTCATCTTTGTAAAGTGATAACATTTTAATTCTTATTATTAAGACTAAAATCAGATATCAATCTAAAATCTTTATTAGAAACGTTTTTCTGAACACCTTGACCTGGCTCCTAACTTCGCGTGTTCATGAGGTAGATCGCCTGTAAAATATGTATATTTCTATATATCTGTTTCTCTCGCACACAACCGCCATGCTCTTATATTACTTCATTTGTTGTAATAACGTAACTAGCTAGAGTTTTAAACGAGTAAGCGTTTGGAATTTACTCCATAATTTCCCATTGGCCCACTATTCACATAGTTATCGCGTCATGAAATTCAACATAATTTCGTTGCGTCTACAATTTTGATCTGACTGCCTAATCGAATTTATAGACATTCTCACATCAAAACAATGAAATGTGTATTCTGGGCAGAAAAGTAATACCAATACCTATTTGAAAAAAAAAATAAGGTCACAATATTTTTCACTCGGTATCCTTGTGCCAAATATTGTGTATACATATAAATATATTTGTATATAATGCCAATTACAGATTGTTCTACGTCAATGTTGTAGCTATCTCACTCCAACACATCCTAAATTGAGTACCATACATGAGCCTTGATATTTAAGCAACGAAATTTTGAAGGTTTTGGGAAATGTTTGATGCTTCTAAGTTTTATGTAATCGACGGCAATGGTTGTACATTTTATCCCTTTAAATTTAACAACCTACATTAATAAAATAACAATGTAATTGTGATAGTTATAACATAATTATTTATGATAACAATTTATTAAGTTAATGAATCAGTATCGTTTAATAATTATAGTTGTATAATACAATGAGTTTTATAAATATCATCCACTGATTTAATGTATATTTGTGCCCATTATATTTTGACTGCCAAACTGGTTTGTTTAAAACATTCTCTATTGGAATAGGATGGAGTAAAAGTATGTAAAAAGTTTAAATATTTTAGGGTATTTGTGTATTTCTATTATTTGAATTGTATGATTTCCACTATGTCTCATAAATTGATGTCACTTTCCGCCTAAATATCATAAATAAATTGCCAAAGGTATCTCTTACAGAAGACGAATAGCTCTGTTGTCCATATCTCATTTATTAATACGAGTTGACTGAAATAATTTTACATTGATATACTTATGAGTTAAATATGGTTATCCTGATCAATTCAGATATTTAAACAGATAGGTTAAATTTTAGAATAGGGGAGGACACTGCAAAACAATGTTGAAACTCGTATTTCTTACAAAAATTGGTATTCCTGTCCTAAACGCTATGTGTGCTCCAAACTTCATGGTTCTGGCTATGGTCAGGAAGTGATAATTAAATATTCATTTCTTCGTATGCTAAAAATTCGGGCAAACCGACATCCAGCTTCGCTGAAGCTGAGTTATGGAGTCTTAAGCTAGCTGCAAAGTATTGCTCGTAAAATGTGTAATGTCCAGTAGTGCGGCTTTGAACTTGGCTGTGAAATACTGTGCAACCAGTTCACAAGAAGTAAACTAGAAGATTACGAAATTCGTCTGCATTTCTTCGTAAAATTTGTCAAGCATTTCGTCGCGAAATTGGCTCATGTTTAAAGAAGATTCCTTCAAAAACCCTCTCAACCGTCTTCAAAATCATTATCAAAAGTTATCATGACAGATTCAATGTGCTTTCCATCACCATCATCAGCTATATATAACAAGATACTCTCGTATAAAGAATATCTTAAAACACACTGTTAAAACTGTGAATGAAAACATAAAAAAAAATTTCGATCCACTAATATATTTAGTTTTTTTAAGTGAATTACTTTTCCATGACCATAATTACATGTGTATATATGTACATACATACACATATAGCATTAAGGTTTGGGGCATTCAACACAGTTTCATTTAAATTAACTATTTTTCTTTTATTTCCGAATAAGTATAATTATTAAAAAAACACTAAGACATAGGTATTACAACTATTAAATAATACATTATTAGTAAATCCCTTCTGTCGTGTTTTACAAAAAATAGATGATATGCTTATATATTCTGATAAGTCAATAACCCTTGCTGAGAATGCTTTGAACTCTGCCCTTGTTAACCTAATAAAATGGGTTAACTCTCATTATATGGGTTTATCCCCACCCAAAAGCGCTGTGGTAATCATCTCTAGTAAGAGAACTACTCCACTTTTATCTATTTCTTATAATTCTTTCTAATAATAAATTCTTAGGTACTTTCCTAGACTCAAAATTATCCTGTTGTACGTTATTATCTAATATGAATATTCTTTGCGCAGTTTTGGAGTGTGGTGGGACTCATACTCTACCACGTTAAAGTTAATATGTGAGGCTCTGGTCCGTAAACATCTAGACTATGGTGCATTTCTGGTTCATCTCATTTCCAAATAAAAATTGGAAATGGGATCAAGGTGTGAAATGCACCATAGTGGTTTTCAAAATTTACTTTTTCTCGAAAAGAAACTTCAGTGGTATCTCATATGCATTTAGATCACTCTTCTATTTCCTCCCATTTAGCTAGGCTGCGTGGCAGAGTCTCCAGCTTGTGATTGTGGGTTTAGGTATGGCGATCTAAACCATCTGAGTTTTGCATGACACTGGCAAAAGTTCTCTCTGGAGATAATAATTGCCACAGAATAGAAGAAACAAAAGAAAGAATTAAGTTAGTTATTATTTGAATTTGAACCAAAAACTAAAAATAGAAACTTTACTGCAAGACAATTTACGGCCGCCTATGTACATCTAGTATTGCACGGCGAATTCAAAAAAATGGGTAGTTCTGTGAACTGCATTCCATTAGAACAAGTACATATATTAAATTTAACTAAAGATCAATACGAAAGTGCTATAAATTCAATTTCGAATGCAAGTAGAATTTTAAATATGTAAGGTTGATTAACTCCTAACGAAAATTATAATCATATATATATATATAGTTTGATCATTATCTATCTGATCCATCAGGGCTAACAGAATATTCGGAGGAAGTAGTTGCCTACATAGCAGGGTTTATTGTTCGAAGATTATCAAAATCTTTGTATTGCGAAGAATGCATAGACACTCTGCACAGTGAACAGAAATTTCATTCCTTAATTTCTAAAAAGATAGAGGCGGTCTAATCTATCCAAGTAAAGATGTAATAATTTGCACAAAAACTGAAAACAGAATGTTACGTTGATATTTAAATATACACGACAACAAAAGAATTGATCTCCTCTCTTTCAAATCATGCGCTAGAACAAGCGGATTTGGATAATCACATAAGTTCATTGATAAAAGCGACAATTTCTAAGTATTGCAGTATTCATATACATCATATTACAAAATCCATGTCAGATCTTAAGGAAAAAATTTGCACTTATTACAATAAGTGATTTTATTAACGAGACAAGGGTAAGAGGTAAAATGAATGTTGTTTTTGTTTATAAAATAATTATAGAAATACGTCCTTGTGAAATATAAAATTACATTGTATTGATAAGAATATTAAAGTATTTTTTTATGAAATATATTTTATTTTTATACCCATGTAATCCAATATTTTCTTAATCCATTATGTGTTTAAGTTATTTTACTATTTATACGTACAATATTAGAAGAGCAAACGGCAAAGGCGATTTCAGGTAAACCAATTAAATTAAACTTGACATTTACAAATTTTTGTGTGAGGCTCTACTTAGCACAAATCACAATTATTTCAATTGCCTACTTAACTCATTATGTCAAAAATATTGATTGCTCAGTACCATTATTAAGTGCAAACAAAAAGACAAGTTTATTTAAAAATATTAAAAAATGTAATGTTAACTTTTTCTACACTATTTCATATTTGTCCAAACATAAATTTTTATCATGTATGCAGAATCTTTGGTAAATATAGTTTATCGAACACAACTGGAAACTGATATATATATATATATATATATATATATATATATATATACATACACAAAATTAACCCACCTGTTTTATCTATGAACGAAACAACAAGTCTACCAACTTTAAACATATCTAGTACATCTTAACTCTGTGGTATATTTTTTTTATAGTTGCTAATTGTGTAATAAATTTCTAGCAATAAATAACTTTCAAAAGGTCAACATTTTATTATTTTGTTAATGAGTTATTTTTTGTTAATATTTTGATCTTAAAAGTAATCAGCAAAAGAATTGGAACGCAAAATAACTTAAAAATAGACAATTAAATACACTTTAGTCTTTTTTCTGTATTACATATATATTCTGTATGATAACTTTTATCACAGGTATCAGGATAATATGGCCAACCCAACAAAACGATCGAAGAAATATTTTAGTGTTCTTTAACCACATGTCTCTAATTAATACCAGTAAACGTCGAATGTTAGTCAATACTCACTACTAACTGCTGCAAGTGTTATTTTTTTAATAAAAATAACAAAATAAGCGACGTATGTAAATAATGCACAAAGCACATTATCAATGACCGATGAAAGCATCATTAAAATTATAATATAATCTTTTTTCTCTGATGTAAATGGTCTATGAATTTAAAAACAAAGACAAATAATCGAGACCTAGATCTGTGCCGTATTGATTTAAATCTTTATCGTCTAAGATCTCTAGTAAATGGAAATGGCAGATGTGTGACTCAAAAATCAAAAGACCTAGTTCCGAATTTAGTATCCCGCTATCTTGATAAAATTGATAATTGTCATCTTGTTCTGACGCACAAACAGGTTAACGTTGCACGGTAACAATGTATTCCAAATATTGTTTGTTTCACTTCACAATTGTATTTTCAGCTGAAGCAATTCACGTATATACAGAATTATATTGTTAGACTGAAACCGGGATTATTTAATATCCTCAACAAAATTTATTTATCACTTTATATACCACAAT
This sequence comes from Druceiella hillmani, assembly GCA_039881145.1. Lineage (NCBI taxonomy): Eukaryota > Metazoa > Arthropoda > Insecta > Lepidoptera > Hepialidae > Druceiella > Druceiella hillmani. The sequence continues at coordinate 652,561 of JAYKKI010000145.1, read as the reverse complement.
GATATTAAGCGATGCCGACGTATGTGAACATTTTCAACTGTTTTTAAGATGACGTCACTAGTGCTGTGCGCCGACAGTACTGCTACCACTGCAACGCTTAGGATGGCTTCGAGTCCGCTTACAGTTCGGCCATTCTGACTCTTCTACTTCCACACGGAAGCCTCGTTGGTGAAGCTACCATCATTCTTAGTACTAAACTCAATCCTCTCCATTGACCTCAAATCGTCTCAACGTGGAAGCTGAAAAAGTATTTGCGTATCATAATTCCCAAAGACAGTGGTGAAGCACGTCCCCAAAGGCAGTGTGTTAGAGCAAACCTGAAAGCAAGGTTTAAGTGTAGCCCTAAAAGCAACGATTAAGCGCAGCTCCGAGTGCGATGCGTAAATATAGCATAGAAGACAAGGTGGAAGCATAGTTCCAATGGTAATGCGTAAACACAACCTCAAAGGAAATGCGTAAGAGCAGCTTCGAAAGCAATGTATAAGCGCAGCTCCAAAGGCAATATATGAGCGCAGCCCCGAAGGCAATAAAGAACTTACAGAAAGTAGAAATAATACTACTTCACTTAGTTTCATTTAATCCCAAACCTGGTATTAGGAACTCTGAAGCATCAACAATAATTCTATGTAAGAAGGACCTGCTTAATTGAATTTCCTTCCTTCTAAACATATTACAGAATACTTTTAACAATTGTACTCTCTAATTGTTCTGTCCACGTTTGAAATTATTTGACAATACTACAGCACGTAACAAAATTTAAAGTTAAATAATTGAAACTAAAAATTGTTCTTTGTTAGGTGATAGAGATCATCCCGGGTTTAACGAGAGCATAGCTGACTTGAAAATAACTCCTTTAACTTATCAGATGTGTGCGCAAACGAGTGACCGTAAGCAGTTTTTCCTTTATGAGTAAGTAAAAATCAAACTGTTCATTTATCAATCTGTGACATTAAACTACAAACACTACAAATGTCGGATGTCAATTTATCTGCCTGTTTTATGTGGACACTGTTAAAGCACTTCGGGGACTTTTTGGAGGTAAAATGATTATGTGCAATTTTAAAATTTTTATAAATGCATAAATGATTATTAAAACCGTCCCAAAATATATTTGGTCATTTTCAGTATCGCGGATACAACTTTTGTTATAACAAATACAAGTTTTTTTTTGAAAAGCCTTTCCACAAAATTTCCTAAATTTTGTCAACTTGAAAAGTTGTCATCGTCCTATATGAGCATAGATTTAAAGCTGAAATTAATATGAAACTACAAGTTATAGTATTATTTCTACTGGTTTCATTTAGTTGTTTATAAAAATTAAGTGATATTGAATTTCTACAAAATTAACGCCAAATACATTCAATATTTAAAACTGTTTTTGTAAAATTTTTTAAGATTAAAATGTCAATATTTGTAAATTAATTACAACGGCAGGTATAGTATAGGGCTGTATAAATTTGTACACATAAATTTGTATATTTAATATTCATGGTTATTTTTTTTTATTTTGTCACACTATCTTTAGATCCTCCAAACTTATTTACAGTGTGTTTCCAACTATTTTGAATTTTTATCGGAATGTTAATTTTGATGAGAGCTTTTAGCAAGTACTTTTACCAAAAATTGGTGCAGTCAAGTTATGATTGCTAATTTACAACACATTAAAAAGATTTCATTGCTTCATTATGCTTTCCAATAAAAATAAAAAATATAATCTTGTGTGATTATTATTTAGATACAATGGTAGAATTCTAATCTTAAACCCCCAATGTTCCACAGTATTTTAAGTGCATTAATACGCAACAATGTAAGGACATTTGACTTGTTCACTTTAATACAAATGAATTGACGTTGAAAACCCAAAATTTCTTACAGAACAATTAAATGATTTTTTCACAAAATAAGTGGAATCTTCGAAATAACTTATTACACCAGGTTTGCCCGAGACTTTGTTCATGTGGACATTTAAAAAATATTGTTGAGTTAACCGTAAGATTTATATATCTAATGTTATCTTTTATAATAATTATGAAAGTGAAATTTTTAAGTACATGCGCTTTGTATTGAAATGTCAAAGTGTCATTATCTTTTTTTAGTTTATACACAAGCAAACAGATATTGCAAAGACGTTTTACTGCTTTCGTTGTGTTCCCATAAATCATTTTTCATAAATATTTTCAATGTACAGACAGGCAAATTCTACAATTCTATTGTATGTATATATGTATATATATATATATATATATATATATATATATATGTATATACATATATACATACATATATAAAAAAAGGATGTAACAACTAAATTTATACAGCCTAATAGTAAACCTACAATGGTAATTAAATGATAAATATTGACCACATTTAAATTTTTTACACACTGAGGATACAAAGTAAGCTTATATTGAATACATACAGCATCGAAAAGTGTTATTTAAAAGTGCGAAAGACTACCAAGAACAATGTCTGCTCTCAACATCTGCCTGCATTCTAGTTGCTTACTCAAGCATCTACCCTCCTGTACTTGATCACGCCACCATGAGTAAAGCTTCATTGAGCAATTTATTTATGTTCATGGGTATACTATAAATTTGTCTTAATACTATTCAGGTACCTTGGCACTTTGTTGTTTGTTAATCTTTCACATCTCACAAAAAATTAAATGCTTCATTTAGATATCTGTCCGCCTGTCTATTACAGGTGTATTTAGAAGCTTGAAATTTAATATATTATTAAAACATATTAACCCACACTTACTTCAGTACTAACTCTCAAAAATATTCATAGGGAAATTTTAGAGGAAGCAAGTTAGACACTCGAAAAATATTTTCATATATGGTGTGGGGTATCATAAGGGTCCAAAATATTTAATTTTAGCTGTTATATCTTCATATATATACTATACTGAAAAATATGGAAAATAATATTCCCCTATCTTATTTCTGCCACTACTCTACCTAAAATTATGAAGTGTCAGGGTTTTTCAAAATCCACTCAAAGGTTATAGGAAAAATACAGCAATGATTTTAAAATTTTTTAAATATGAAACCAAAATTGTTTCAATATGCACCATCTTTTTACATCTGTAAAACATATCATGGGCAATATTAAAAATATACCCTTATGTTTTTAAGTGCATAAATGTTTACAAACCCCCTAAGTGCGCATTTTACTCATGCTGGACAGGTTTATTGTACTAATGCCATCGAAAGTAATTTTTGAAAATATTAAGTTTGCCTGTCTTCAGATTAAGTGAACTGATTGCAATGAAATAAAAACAGAATCTTACTTAGAGTTAAACCCTATGATTTCCTAAAAACTCTACCCAATTTTAATTAAATTCAACCACATAAAGATAGTAATAAAAAATAACCAGTAAAAGACACTAATAAAAAATAAAACTAATTAGGATATTAACAACAAACAACAGAAGAATATCATTACAGATCAATAAGCAAAACCAAGCTGAACACAAAAAAATTAAAAAAAATATTAAACAATGTTGACATTTTTAGGAACAAGAAAAGGATAACAAAATTTAATTAGGAAGGGTTAGGGCTAAGGTATTATGAAAGGAAAGACTTTTCCAGATATTCTTTGAACACATTTATAGAGGGCAACTTCCTGGTATTTGCATCCAGTCGATTCCGAGGTGTTATAGCTCAGGCAGTGGACTTTTCATAAACGGGGGTTGTATGTTTAAGAAAAACGGGACTACACCATATATACATTCTGAAAACTAGCTCAATTTTAAGAATGTAGCCCTATACCGTGTGTAGATAAGTAACTAAATCTGCTTTTAAGATAAGTTGGATAAATAGGATTGTTTAAAATATTACAAGAATGTATAGATTATGCCGATTGTGAATTTCTGTTCAATAAATTGTGCTCTGAATTGAGAAACATGGTCTTTTTTTTTTGCAACTAAAAGGTAAACCATTCTGTTGAGTTTTGAGATATATTCACAGATTTCAGACAAGCTAGCAAAATATCAAAGGTAACAAACTTGTATGCACTACTGAAATCAAGAAGTACTAGTGTTATTTGTGGCAAACCATATATCTACTGTGATTTTTACTAACACTGCTGAGCTACTGTAACCAGTTTTGAAACCAAATTGAAGTTGATTTTGGAAATTTGCAAGCATTAAGATATCAAACAAGTTGGACATGGACTATGTGCATAAAGATTTTCGATAGAAGTGTTAATATGGAAATAGATTGAAAGTCTTTAAGATGTACATCACGCGATATTGTTTTTGGTAGTGGGATTATATACACTTTCTTCCATTCAAAAGGGAAAGTAGCAGTTGTCAGAGATGTGTTAAATATATCAGTAATAATGGGATTACAGTATCTACGACAAGCTTAAGGGCTTTAATACTTAGGCAAATGCATCCCATAAAATTGGTTCCTATTGCCAGAAGGTTCGTTTTAACTTCCTAATTACAGGAATTATGAAATAATTAGGAGAGACCGTAGGAACAAACACTTTTAGGTTGGGATAAAATAGAACGATCAAGAAGTGAATAATAATGCTTATTCTGTACTAAAATAATAGAAGTGTAGAATTTGCCTGTCTGTACAAATTGGCTGGGCATTATAATATAATTCACAAAGTCCCAAAGCTGTACACTTCTCGTACCACTTTTATACTCATTAATTCTAAAGTAAAGTGCATCTATTAACAATAGGACAACACATCTATTAACAATAAGACATTACTGAGGTGCATCCAAAAGCCGCTTGCAACACTTGATCAATCGGACTCTACAGTGCCATATACAAACACTGCAATTATATTATCAAATTGTGCATGGCGTAAAAGAAATTTGACAGACTTTTTCTCAAATGCATTGGCTGGGCGTTACAATATAATTGCTTTAAATGGAATATTGTTGGATAAGTCTGTGCATGATGGTGAATTACTGGATACCTGTTACATGGTGTTGCAATGCGACTAAGCAATGTGTGGCGGTGATATTCTGCTGTCCACACAGTAACTCATCACTTTGGAATATGTACCAGAATAATATCTAAATTGACTATTGATCATGCTATTATGTATGTGTGTATTTGTATATCCTGCCCTCTTTGTACAGTGAAATTTGTAATAACTTCTTTTTGCATTGCTTTTATATTTGTTAGTCTTGAAAAAGTTTATATAATTGGTGATTTGAATGTGATGATATTGCTATGCGATACTGCTATACTTTTGTATATGAGGACAATCATCACCCAGTACTCTCTGCGAGGGTTCATATTGCATTACTATCTAATTCTCAACCTTCTCCAAATATGGATCCTTATATCAGCTGAAATTTCTCTAATCACATGAAATGACTATGTATCACTTTATCGTCTTCTGTCTAAAATCTATTGGAGCAATTTATACTTACACCAATAAACATTACAGTCAACTATTTTTATGACCAGGTTTATTCCTACATCAATGCACGTGTTCCCTGAAAAACTTTCAGAATTGCAAATATTCTTTATCCACTCTGGTTCAATCGACAATTTATTCCAATATTAAATGCAAACACTATTTTCACTGCCATTGGAAACAATTGTGGTCTGCTAATGACTATGAAATGTATGCTTCACCTCAAACCACAGTCAGACGTCAAATAAAGCAACTTCAAACTGATTATTTATATATATATATATATATAGAAGTAAATTTAAAAGAAAACTGTATATCATTTTGGTTATAGATTAATGCCTAAAGAGATAGACATGGTGCTAGTGCCGTCATTTCATGTGATTACTCTATTGTCCATGGTCCGGCAGCAACTGAAGCTTTCGCTGAGCACTTCCAATCGGTGTACTGTCCACATGTCCCATGACTTGGCATTGCATTGGCGGCATTTTGCTATCATGGCGGAGTCAACATAGCGCATATCCTCATGATGGTAAATTATCACCCTTAGATATGGGCATTTTGGATAATGCCTATACCTAAGGGTGGTAATGTTATTAAAATTAATTAATTTTTGACCAATTGCAATCTTTTCTGCACCAGCTAAATATATTTGATTTTATGTTATTTCACAATATCTTAAGCTATAGAAGTCAGATTTGTGACAATGAATTAAATATAAAGATTTTATGCCGTAATTGATTGGAAAAACTCTTTCTCTTTATACCTGATAACTAGTTTACTTAATGCTATGCGATCAAATAGTCATCATCTTTTTGATATATGGACATCTAGAACTGTGCTATATCAAAATTCTTCACTTTCCAATGACATACGATTGCTCCACCATCTGATTGTGATTGCACCATAATGGGATGTGTTTTCTGATAAATAGGAATAAACTTGTATTGTGTCACTGTTATGTGTTATAATGTTACTGAATTTAATTAATTGTCCTATTATCATTATTTAAACACAAAGGTGTTAAAATTATAATGTTTCTGTAACTATATGTAATTAATAACGTTTATTTATTACAGATAACACAACAATTTCATCCAAATACTGCAGATAAGTGGCTACAACAGAAACTTATGATTAGACACGTCTAAAGTCCTGTTTGAGATACTAAAGATATCCAGCAGCTCCTTTTACAATAAGACTGTAAAACAAATGCGAACAGTTTCAAATGCAACAGGACATTACTGGGTGCCACAAAAGACCGCATTAATACGAAAGAAAACGTCCACAACAAATAACTGTGCTGTTGCTAGATCTTCCTCCTAGTCGCGAAAAAGGTGAAGGCAAATAAAATAACACAAATTAATAAACCTACAGGTGTGAAATATATGACTAATAATATTGTATTGACCACGCACATGAGAATACACACAGGTCCTTCAACATTGACATGTGTGATTCAAGATTTACAGATAATAGTAATTTAACATGCACTTTATGACACGCACAGGTGAAAAGCCCTACAAGTGTGACATGTGTGATGTGTGATTTTCAAAGTATTTTTACTGGGCACATCATGATACGCACAAGTGAAAAATCCTACAATTGTAGGATATGTGACTCTAGGTTTGTAAGTAATAGTGCTTTAGCCATACATATGAGAATACACACAGGCCCTACAATTGTGGCACTTGTCATGCAAGATTTGCACAAACTAGTCATTTGACTGTACACATAAGAACACACACAGGTGAAAGGGCCTTCAAATGTGGCATGTGTGATGCAAGATTTACAGTAAATGGTGCTTTAATCAAGCATATGAGAATTCATACAGGTGAAAAGCCCTACAAGTGTGCTATGTGTAGTGCAAGGTTTGCACAATGTGTTGGTTTAACCATGCACATGAGAATGCACACAGGTGAAAAGCCTTACAAGTGTGGAATATGTGACTCTAAGTTTATAAATAGTAGTGATTTAACCAGGCACATGAGGATACACACAGATGAAAAGCCCTACGAATGTGGAATGTGTGACTCTAAGTTTAAAAATAAAGGTGACTTAACTAGGCACATGAGGATACATACAGGTGAAAAGCCCTATAAGTGTGGGGTGTGTGACTCTAGATTTAAAAATAACAGTGATTTAACTATGCATATGAGAATACATACTGGTGAAAAGCCCTACAAGTGTAGCATGTGTGACATAAGATTTACTCTAAAGCATCATTTATCTATGCACATGAGAACTCACGCAGGTAAAACTACAAATGTGGCACATGTGATGCAAAATTTGCACAAAAAATAATTGATATTAAATATAATTGGCGTTAATTTTGTAGAAATTCATTATTCACAATTAAATGAAACTACGTGATGTAGTATTATTTCTACTTTCTTTAATTTCTTTACGACGACCTAGAATCTTTGCTAATATCCCACCTGAAGATGTAATACAACGAAACCTATGTCGTGGTAAAGAAAGTAGAAATAATACTACATCACATAGTTTCATTTAATTGTGGACAAAAAATAATGATAACCGTGCACATGAGAACACACACAATTGAAAAGCCCTACAAGTGTGGCCCTATAAGACTTGCAAGTTTAACCAGTCATATGGGAAGACATAATTCAAAATAACAACTAGCAATAGCAACAATGCAGTTCTATAGCTTCATAAGTGTGGGAACATACCAGGAATTAACATAGTTTCGTTTAATTTATTCATACATTTGTAGCTCAATCTGTCTCAGACATGTTTTGGTATCAAAGTGCTTTTAAGTGATAGAAAGTCTATCACAAAATTATTTTTAAAGTTCAAATTGAGAAATTTCTGTATTAAAAAATGTTTTAAGTATGAAAAGAACTCGCTCTAGGAGAATTCTGTTCACACCGTAGTTCAAGAATTATTAACCCTAGCGAATAATTCACATTAGTGATATAATATAGATTTATTTAGTATCTGTGGTTAAAAAAATATAAATTTTTTTATTTAAATATGTATAATATTTATGCTGTATATATATAGTATTGAATATGTAGATAAATTTATATTTAAGGAAAATTCAAATAAGTAAAATGAAATATTTCTTTTCAAAAACAATTTTTGAAACATTAAACTGCACTAATATATAAAAATGCACAAATACACTAATATTTCAGAGAAATAAAGTACACAACATTACATCACAAAGAACTTTCATATGGATTGTCAAACCTACTGTCATTGATCAACATTCAAATCTGAAGTCAAATAGCTTTATGCCACCAATATTCTTTTTTTTTCTTTCTATTTGTGATCAGTCATTGAGCTTTAATCAGATTTCTTATTATTTTACTGGCAGCATGAGTATGTTCACATCCTATAATGCATCTTCTCATAATGTCTACTCATATAGGTTTATGTGTAGCATTTAGACTGATGCTAACCTCTTCTTTTTTAAACTGAATATGGCGTCCTTAGAGTCAACCAGTGTGACAGCCAATTAGTTCTTGTATTGCTGGAGTCTTTGTTTGTATCTCCAGTACGATTCTTCTACATCATCTTTTGCCAGTGGGATTTGGTGGTACTTATATACTTCACTGTTCATTGTGAACTATAGTGCAGAGCTTAATGTTTTTAATGCCTTATTTTGAAAGCTTTGCAATATTTCTATATTGAAATAACTTGCTGTTCCTCAAAGCTCAGTTCCATATGTCCATACAAGTTTTATGATGCGCTTATAGGTCTGGCCTATGAGCCAGTAAATATCATTTAGTTTTCTAGATACCTGATCCCTTTTAGTTTTTATATGATCATGCCAGGTAAGTCTTCTATCTAGGTGCATATCTAGGTTTTTAACAATGTTTTGCTGTGGGAGTATTGTACTGTCTAGTGTTACTGATGGGCAAATACGCTGATTCTCTATTTTTTTAGCCATGATCCAATTTTGTCCAGCTGCACTTGAAATTTAAAAGATGCTGTAGAAAGGTCTTTATCGTACAACAGAACTGCTGTGTCGTCAGCATAGGTAGTGACGACAACTTGGTCAGAGATGGGAAGGTCAGCGGTAGAAACGGTGTAGAGGATAGAACCTAATACTCCCGCTTCTATTTGGTAAAAGGAAGACAAGTAGTCTCTAGACTTAACCTGAAATATCCGGTTTTGTAGGTAAGGTCTGAGGAGCATATGTGCAGTGTGTAGTAAGTACGTTTTTAGTAAACTAAAAACTTACTGACCGAGTATGGCACAAAGGCCTCTTATGTAAACAGAAAAGGCCTTTGTGCCATACTCGGTCACATGCTTGTTTGACATCGATTAAGACAGCTGAGCAGTATACTTTCTTTTCCATGGATTGCCAGATTATGTGGACCACTCTGTGTTTCTTCTGTCATTCCATGGTGTGCTCTGAAGACGAATTAATGATCTGGGTTTGTCTCTTTTTCTTCAAGTATCGGCAGCGATTGCTTAAAAAGCAATTTTCCGTATAATTTTGATAACAAGGGGAGAAGGCTTACGGGCCTGTATGAGGTGACTTCATTTGGAGGTTTTCCAGGTTTGGGAACCGTATTAAAACTTTCCACATAATTGGAAAGTGACAAAGTCTCAATATTGCGTTGAAGAGAATGGTTAATAGGACAATTCCCTTTCTTGGAAGATGTTTAAAAACCTATTATGTTATTAAATCAAATCCCGGTGCCTTTTGTTTTTAAGGTGTTTAATAGCTGTTTTGACTTCTGTTGGGATACATAGTTGTAATGGCATGGACATCTGATGGTCGCTATTAAAAATGCTATCAATTTTTTCTTCCGGATATATGATGTCAGGTTCATTTGGTTTCAACACTTCCTTTAGGACCTAAGCAAATAATTCTGCTTTTTCAGCAGGTTTTCTCGCCCAGCCGCCATTCGGTTCTTTCAGTGGAGGTACTTGTTCTTTTGGTCTTTTTAATGACTGTCATTTTCCGTGAGTGAATAGTCATCAGCCTTATATGGTGATAAGGTCTTCAACTTATCTTGAAGAGTACTGTTTTCATTTTCTTTGAACATTTGTTTTAGTTGTTTTTGCGCTTTATTTAGAGCCGTTTTAATGTGTATTCCTGCTTGTTTGCCATTGTCATCTCAGCCATCTTTTTTCAGTTATCTTCTCATGTATTACTAATGTTTAATCCTGTTTTTTTGTGTTGAAGGCAACATGTAGTGTGGATGTCCAGGCAGCCACTTGAATCAAGTTAGTGGTATGCCAGGTTGCATTATCAATGTCTTCCTCCGTTTTGAGAGGTATATGTAGATTAATATTATCCTTTATATAACCCTGTAATGTAATTCCCAATCAGTTGTTTTATTATATAAGCTCTCACGGGGTTCTTGCCAGATGATAGTAGTAACATATTGACTGGCTTTTTGATTCTTCTAGAGAGTGCACATATTACTTCACCTTTGACTATATTTCCTGTTTCTTTCTATTTCTTCTATGATTGCTGTCTTAGGAGTTGTGTAGTGCAAGTTTTTAATCACCAATCTGCGACACCTTTTCTCTTTTTAGATAAATGTATAGACAATAAATTTTTGCATATGAGATCTATCACATCTTTGTAGGAATCAGTCGTCTGCGTCATTACTCTCAGCTGATCTCTTTTTATTATTTTGTATGAATAGCTATCCCCTGTTACAAACTTATTAAGGAGTTCAGTAAGTTTCGACAGATCTTCCGTAGCGTATAAAATGATTGGTGGCGGCTTGTTGATTTTCTTAGTGACAGTTGACACTGTATCTATTTGTAGTAGTAATTTTCTGTGAGGAAATCGTCATAAATCTAAATCTTAAATCTTGCCTCAAGTGTTGTCTTATGAAAGTGTTCAGTGAGAATTGCTTCCGAGAATCTTTTCTCTTTGAAAAGATAACTTCTTTTACTGCAAAATATTACGTATCTTCTTGGGAACTTTCTACATCTACTGATGTATGTAAGTTAGAACCTTGAATCAGAATTTTGTTGTGCTTTGAGATATCATTAGACTTCTTCTTGCTTCCATATAATATTAAGGATCTCATATTATGTAACCAAGAAAAATTATTTGCTTCTTTTAATTGTGGAAACAATTACGTCGAAAAAACAGTTTTTCTCAATGTTTTTATTTTATTATCACATGCACATTCATAATTCCGAAGTGCATGTGATACTGATATTAAGGAGTGTTTACGAGGTTTTAGTTTAACAGCGTAAATGGCGTCATATGTGTCAACCACGAATTTCAGTAAAACAAGAATGTGTTTTGTGATATTTCCTTTCAAAAAATCAAACAACGTAAAGTTAGTTAGTGGTTAGTGGACAGACTTCACCAGCAGCAGGCAGGTTTTCATTCCTTGGATGCAGGTTAATTTTAATTAATGTTTCTGATATATTTGAAAAATATTTGTTGAAGCGTTTGACAATTTCGGTGTTTGTAATATTTGTTGAAGTGTTTGATTATTGTCTGTGTTCTTCCGTTATTTGAAGTGTAATTTTTTTCTCAGTACTTTGATCACAAGATTTATTAATTTGTGTGTTTACTATTTCCCAAGTAGTCTTAATATTATGTAACACGTTAATAATATTTCGCTAGAAATAATTTCATTTAGCTTCCACTGATAAGTCTTAAACATTTTACTGTACTTGGATACATAGACCTTGAAGTAAGCATAACTATATACTTTCAATAAATTACGTAGGAAGAACAGTTTATCTCGAGACATTCCGATTATTCATTCTGATCACAGTCATTAATATATTTTTTTGTTGTTCCTGTTTAATTGGTAACATTAATGAATAATCAAATCGTAAAATAATCTTTTTAAAAAAATTGTTGTACTTCAACATATTGTTATTTTCAAAGATTTACCATAATGCGCTCTTAAGATACTCTATGCTAACCTTTCGTATGTGCCTTCCTGTAATATACATATTACGTACATTTAATTTATTAGAACTAGTTTAAATTTGAATCAAACAATTACCTTTCCGTAGCAATCAGCTCAAATCTGTAATTGTGTTATCAGTGCATATTTATAGATCACCACGTGACCCTTCCATATATTCAGAGAATAGATGATTCAAAAGAAGACTCTTTGAAATGTCAGACGGTTTCTGAGAGTTGATTGAATTGGAAAATGTATGTTAAAATCCCTACATTAAGTTATTTCTTTATTGCTATTTTGTGTCAATTTAATGAGGCTCTCTTCAAGTTTTTCTTTAAATACCTCCATGCTCCCTAGCGATGATTTATAAACATTCAAGATGGTAAAACTAACAAACCTAGAACAACTAGGTTCAAAGTCTTTTTCTACTGATATACTTAACAATATGTTACCGGTTCCTGACTTTAAGTCACGTTTAGCCAAAATAAGTATTCCCCTCTATTGAAAAAAAAGCAATGAATGCTACTAATGATAATATAACACTTGGAATTATTATATACTGCGACTTTATTTCTTTTCTTTAAAAAATTTGATCCATGTTTTCGTCCAGCACCAAACGTGAATAGAAATATCTTCTAAGCGTAAATTTACTTGCTGTTCTTTCCCCGTATAACCCTAAATATTTAGATGAGCTTTAGTACACGATTCTTATAATAGGCTAGTTGAAAATTTTTCCGAAACTAGTTAATATTTTGCCTTGCAGTTTACTATACCAAAGATACAAATATTTCAGCAAAAAAAAAACAAACATTCACATTATTTTGCATTTTTATAAACGTATTTAAATTGTCCCACCAAGTGAACTATCATGGCGTCTTGTATGACGTCACGTCTTAGCAAACAGCTGTGAAGTTGAGTGTGGTAGTGAGTGTTTATAAAACAATGTTTATAATGACTTCAAAGTTTTACAAGTGCTGTGCTGTACCACAATGTGCTAGTACCACAATGAAAACATCAAAGAAATTATTTATTTACATGCCATCAAGAAATACGGAAAAAGTGGTTGCAACTTAGGACCCTAGCTACCTGTCCACAAGTTCTAGATTGTATTTTTGTGAAGACCATTTTGATGTAAATTTTATTGAATATTTCTATAATATCAAAGTTGATTTTATATGTAACTAAAAGAGTTTAACATTATGTCAAAATGATATTGATGTTTTTTGAATAAATATTCGTAAGGCTTAACCTAACCTAGCTAAACCAAAGTTCGTTCAGCAAAATCAGTGTTTAATGCGAAAAACATTCCGAGCATCACCGCATTGGTTTTGCACAAATTATTGCTATTTGCTTTTGTTAAACCTTCTTCTATCACAGTATTATGGATATCTTCTTATTACCTCACAAAAATTAATCAAAATGAACACAAAAGGGCAAAATTTACAAAACCACGACATCAACAACTTGTTTGGCAAGATGTGACATCATGCGTTTTGATTGGTGTTCAATGTGACGTGATCAATGTCTTTAATATTCAAATATTTACTTCTTAAAGACATTAAGCAATCTTAAATATTTTAGTGATTAAACTTGATTTTCATAATATTCTAACTATGTAAAACAAAAACATACGTGAATTTTATTTAGTGGCAACTATCCTATTTTTATGCGATTTTATGATGATTGCGTATGGAATATACGTAATGGACTTAAATGTTTTATGAAAGAAAAAGGTGTACGACAATTTAATATATCAAATTAACAAAATAGATAAACAATTTGAACCACCTTTGGTAAACGATTTGTCAAACCATAACAAGTTATGAAATTGTACTTTCTTTTATATTTTTATTTAGATATATTATTATCTTTTACGCTAATTTATAATATAAAAAGACGGTGATGAAATGAATTTACCAACAACAACTGGTAAATTCATTTTTTAACCTCACGAATTTCCAATCCGAATTCGCAACATTAAATCGATGCAATATAGATATGATTATATTCAAATCATATGCTATATAGATGATATGATTAAATTCAATCAAGATCAAATTTTTATTCCGCCGCTTAAGAAAATAACTATTTTTAATAAGTCGGATTTATTCGTAAAATTTATGAAATTTCTAAATCGAATGTTTGAGATTCAGGTGAATAATATTTATTTGTATGTTTATATTCTCAAATTACGTTATTTTTTTAATTTTATTCCAGTTGTTTTTAAATTTCTTTTTGGTATTTTTTATATGCTATTGTGTATCAAAACGGTTCTGGAGCATATGAAGCTAAAAATGAGCGGAAACAAGATATTTCTTTCTATCTAAAATACGATGACAAAAAATGACTAGATGTCACAACAATTTTATAATTAATTAATTTTGTGTCTATACGACATGTACAAACTACACTAATTAATTATGCTGGCTATTGTACTCTAAAAGAATTCATGAACTAACTATTTGCATTGAAATATTTACATATTATAATTGAAAAAATATTACCTCTTTGCAGAATTATGAAATATAACCACATCTCCATTTGTGTGGTTGTTTCACAATGTTATGTCGATAGTTATGGTAATATGCGCCGATGGCAAGAAGCTGTATACACAAGTGAAAAAACACAATCACATTTTTTAGAGCTTACGATCAGTGATAAACTTCATAATTATTCACTACAAGCAATTCTTGTATATTATAAGCCTCGCATAATAAACATGTCATGTCTACAGCACTACACGTTTCTGAGTGCCAATACTTAGAATTTTTTCACTTTTCTCAATCACACAAATGAAAAATTAGTAAACCGCACAATTTCTCAACACATTATTTGCAAACTGACTATTCAGGAACTAGGCATAGAAATGAAAAGTATTAAATGAAACCATAATTTTAATTTGAATGACCTTTTAAATAGCGCACCACTGGATAGAGGGAGTAGGAGAAATTTATATTCACATTTATGGGGACTACACATTATATTAATTGAGATCTCCATCCAAAATATCAACATGCATATAAGCCTAAAACTTACGACAGACAGATACGAGAATGGACATAACGAAGTGAAAAGGCTGCTTGTTCCAATATGGAACCTTAAAAACGAACTTTAAGAACGAGACTAATTTTTCATTCTTCTTTCATCACCCACTTACAAAGTTATTTAAATGCTCTTTATTTCTTTTTACAACAGCTGAAAGTAAGAGACAGCTGGAATCAGTACAAATTCCGCTCCACTGGAACAAGACGGGACAATTGAATGTATTCAGAATGTTTAATAAATGCGAGTCTCTGTTATTCAGGTTCTTGGGTTTGACGGTGGCATATGATATTCTTGTGATTCAGTTTGTCAGTTTCACATAAATGTCACTAGTTTATTTATAAAGTTTAAGATCGAATGATATTCATCTAAGATTCTATATTAATTCATAATGAATACTTTATATTTAAATACGCCTTTTTCTGACATTTTTTTAAAAACTGAAATGATTTGAAAAACTTCCTGTTAATATTGTGTAATAGTCTTTACTCATTTGAATAAATGATGTATTGAAGGAATGTGCATGAACATGTTTTATTGTATTTTTTACTCTTTTAAAAACCTTTTTTCCATTTCCGTGAAATTTAAGTGTATTTATTTTTAAATGTACATTTGGGTTCAGGCACAATGCATGTGTCAATAATATTAGATACGTTTTCAGTGCTAATTTTGTTTTTGAATACCATCCATAGATACGAATAAAACGGCGCTTCAAGTCTATACACTAGAGCAAACACACTAGACTAAAACAGTGAGGTAATAAATCTATTGTAGCATGTCTTGTGTACTTGCAAAAGTGAATTGTTACAATTATATCACAACTATAATATGGTGTCTGAGGTACGGTAAACATCTTTTAAACAAAAATTTTTCTTAAAGAATTTTCATATAAAGTCTGCTATTTGTATTTCATTCATATTAGCTAAATAATAATTATGTTTCATGTTATACAAGAAAATTAACTTCTAATTAAGTTTCTAATAAACCCATTTAGACACTGCATTATTTTCAAAAATATGCTCATTTAAACTGTCGATTTTTGGATATTCATATACCAAATATTTTTCGTCACACTCTGTTTATCTTTATTGTCAATATTTACATTGTAAATGTTCTAGGTAATAAAAAATTCTACAAAACCCATTTTTGCTAATTGTTTATTAAAATCTATGGTTCTGTAATGATATTCTTGAATTAAAACCTAAGCACTCGCTCACTCTCTCTGTTTACCTCTCAATCTAGGCACTTGCAAGCCATAGTGCTTGTACACACATGTTCACCTTGATACACTTACTTCATTCTACTTATTCATTAACTTGTAGCTAATGCCACATTTATTTTTATATAAACCATGATTCTGTAATGACATTCTTGAATTAAAACCTAAGCACTCGCTCACTCTTTCTGTTTACCTCTCAATCTAGCCACTTGCAGGCCATAGTGCTTGTACACACATGTTCACCTTGATACACTTACTTCATTGTACTCATTCATTAACTTGTAGCTAATGCCACATTTATTTTTATATAAACCATGATTCTGTAATGACATTCTTGAATTAAAACCTAAGCACTCGCTCACTCTTTCTGTTTACCTCTCAATCTAGCCACTTGCAGGCCATAGTGCTTGTACACACATGTTCACCTTGATACACTTACTTCATTGTACTCATTCATTAACTTGTAGCTAATGCCACATTTATTTTTGTATAAACCATGATTCTGTAATGACATTCTTGAATTAAAACCTAAGCACTCGCTCACTCTTTCTGTTTACCTCTCAATCTAGCCACTTGCAGGCCATAGTGCTTGTACACACATGTTCACCTTGATACACTTACTTCATTGTACTCATTCATTAACTTGTAGCTAATGCCACATTTATTTTTATATAAACCATGATTCTGTAATGACATTCTTGAATTAAAACCTAAGCACTCGCTCACTCTTTCTGTTTACCTCTCAATCTAGCCACTTGCAGGCCATAGTGCTTGTACACACATGTTCACCTTGATACACTTACTTCATTGTACTCATTCATTAACTTGTAGCTAATGCCACATTTATTTTTATATAAACCATGATTCTGTAATGACATTCTTGAATTAAAACCTAAGCACTCGCTCACTCTTTCTGTTTACCTCTCAATCTAGCCACTTGCAAGCCATAGTGCTTGTACACACATGTTCACCTTGATACACTTACTTCATTGTACTCATTCATTCACTTGTAGCTAATGCCACATTTATTTTTATATAAACCATGATTCTGTAATGACATTCTTGAATTAAAACCTAAGCACTCGCTCACTCTTTCTGTTTACCTCTCAATCTAGCCACTTGCAGGCCATAGTGCTTGTACACACATGTTCACCTTGATACACTTACTTCATTCTACTTATTCATTAACTTGTAGCTAATGCCACATTTATTTTTATATAAACCATGATTCTGTAATGACATTCTTGAATTAAAACCTAAGCACTCGCTCACTCTTTCTGTTTACCTCTCAATCTAGCCACTTGCAGGCCATAGTGCTTGTACACACATGTTCACCTTGATACACTTACTTCATTGTACTCATTCATTAACTTGTAGCTAATGCCACATTTATTTTTATATAAACCATGATTCTGTAATGACATTCTTCAATTAAAACCTAAGCACTCGCTCACTCTTTCTGTTTACCTCTCAATCTAGCCACTTGCAGGCCATAGTGCTTGTACACACATGTTCACCTTGATACACTTACTTCATTGTACTCATTCATTCACTTGTAGCTAATGCCACATTTATTTTTATATAAACCATGATTCTGTAATGACATTCTTGAATTAAAACCTAAGCACTCGCTCACTCTTTCTGTTTACCTCTCAATCTAGCCACTTGCAGGCCATAGTGCTTGTACACACATGTTCACCTTGATACACTTACTTCATTGTACTCATTCATTAACTTGTAGCTAATGCCACATTTATTTTTATATAAACCATGATTCTGTAATGACATTCTTGAATTAAAACCTAAGCACTCGCTCACTCTTTCTGTTTACCTCTCAATCTAGCCACTTGCAGGCCATAGTGCTTGTACACACATGTTCACCTTGATACACTTACTTCATTCTACTTATTCATTAACTTGTAGCTAATGCCACATTTATTTTTATATAAACCATGATTCTGTAATGACATTCTTGAATTAAAACCTAAGCACTCGCTCACTCTTTCTGTTTACCTCTCAATCTAGGCACTTGCAGGCCATAGTGCTTGTACACACATGTTCACCTTGATACACTTACTTCATTGTACTCATTCATTCACTTGTAGCTAATGCCACATTTATTTTTATATAAACCATGATTCTGTAATGACATTCTTGAATTAAAACCTAAGCACTCGCTCACTCTTTCTGTTTACCTCTCAATCTAGCCACTTGCAGGCCATAGTGCTTGTACACACATGTTCACCTTGATACACTTACTTCATTGTACTCATTCATTAACTTGTAGCTAATGCCACATTTATTTTTATATAAACCATGATTCTGTAATGACATTCTTGAATTAAAACCTAAGCACTCGCTCACTCTTTCTGTTTACCTCTCAATCTAGCCACTTGCAGGCCATAGTGCTTGTACACACATGTTCACCTTGATACACTTACTTCATTGTACTCATTCATTCACTTGTAGCTAATGCCACATTTATTTTTATATAAACCATGATTCTGTAATGACATTCTTGAATTAAAACCTAAGCACTCGCTCACTCTTTCTGTTTACCTCTCAATCTAGCCACTTGCAGGCCATAGTGCTTGTACACACATGTTCACCTTGATACACTTACTTCATTGTACTCATTCATTCACTTGTAGCTAATGCCACATTTATTTTTATATAAACCATGATTCTGTAATGACATTCTTGAATTAAAACCTAAGCACTCGCTCACTCTTTCTGTTTACCTCTCAATCTAGCCACTTGCAGGCCATAGTGCTTGTACACACATGTTCACCTTGATACACTTACTTCATTGTACTCATTCATTAACTTGTAGCTAATGCCACATTTATTTTTATATAAACCATGATTCTGTAATGACATTCTTGAATTAAAACCTAAGCACTCGCTCACTCTTTCTGTTTACCTCTCAATCTAGCCACTTGCAGGCCATAGTGCTTGTACACACATGTTCACCTTGATACACTTACTTCATTGTACTCATTCATTCACTTGTAGCTAATGCCACATTTATTTTTATATAAACCATGATTCTGTAATGACATTCTTGAATTAAAACCTAAGCACTCGCTCACTCTTTCTGTTTACCTCTCAATCTAGCCACTTGCAGGCCATAGTGCTTGTACACACATGTTCACCTTGATACACTTACTTCATTGTACTCATTCATTCACTTGTAGCTAATGCCACATTTATTTTTATATTCTGCTATCTATATAATATAATTTCTCTGTCCCACAAAAGTTTACTTATTATTCATGTATTTCCTTTAAAACACTTGGCTCTTGCCAAGCGGTATAAATATTTGAACTGCAATATTACAAAAAAAGTGCATAGATTTCAATTTCTCCATTTCTTTTTTTTTAATTTAGAGTTTCACTAACAATATTTCATACTTAGATGATAATACATATTCATAAATATTTACCAATCTAGCTACTCTTACAATTTCAACAGTTGTAAAAAATATTTTTCAACTTTACGTGGCATTTCGTAATTAAACTTTATACTTTATAATTCGTGATTGACAGCCCGGTTGATTAGTTATAAAAATTAATAATAGACACTGAAGAAGTTAGATCAGTTATTATTTTATTGTAGAAATTCCCCCTGCCAGCACCGCTAACTGTCTATCATGTTTTATAACAGGTTTATAACAATAAAAAAGTTCCGACCCGAGCCGACCTGACCTAACCAAGCCTAACCTAACCTAACCTAACTTAACCTATTCTAACCAAACACTACCTAACTTAACCTACCGCAGACCCGATCACGATCCGATCCGACACGATACCATTTAACAATTTATGATTTTCATGAAAGACATGAACGAACATCTGTTTAAATATTTTACTTTCTCGATAATCGATTGCAACGGTCTAATTATTATTAGGCATAATGTCGGAACGACCCAATTCACTCATTCTAACATCGCTCGTCATTTATGCTCGACGATCGAAAATTTTTGTTGACTCACTCACGACTTAAAAATGTATCGTTTATTCTTATTTATTACGCTTAATTTGATTATAATAAAAGTGAGCGCATTCGATTACGACGATTCGTTTCTTACCGAGGTAAAACATAAAATAAATGAACAATGTTACGAAGATATGGCAAGAGGTGGGGTGAATTTGAGGGATTTCATAGTTCAAGCTGTATCCGGTGAGTATTAATAATTGCTCTCATGTGAATACGTCTTTACAAAATTCGGGAATTCATTTGACATTACAGTTCCAAATGTACAGTCGACATCTAAAATCCAATTATATCACTCGATCGCCAAATGATCAAAGAATGTATTACGCAGAGTGAGATTGTAAACGTATCGGGCGCAAGTAAATTTCCACGTAATTTAAATATAAACTCGATAAAGCTACTGACTCGATGATCTATCGATTTCGTTATAAAACGTTAGGGTGGTTTTAATAAAGTAATATAGGGTTTAAGGTAAAAATAAGGAAAAATATACCCAACGTCGGCCATTGATCACGTAAAAGCCAAGTTAAAATACATAAATCTTGTACGGTTGGAAAATATTTGTCAACAGCAATAGAGTGATATCGATGAAGTTCAATAAGATCGAGTGAAATGATACCGAGGACGTAGAAAGTCGCTGCGTCTGGGTGCATTAATGACGCCGCAATGGCGCGATTACTTCTGCAACAGCAATAGAGTGATATCGATGACGTTCAATAAGATCGAGTGAAATGATACCTAGTACGTAGAAAGTCACTGCGTCTGGATGTATTTATGACGCCGCAATAGTGCGATTACTTCTGCAACAGCAATAGAGTGATATCGATGAAGTTCAATAAGATCGAGTGAAATGATACCGATGACGTAGAAAGTCTCTGCGTCTTTAATGACGCCGCAATGGCGCAATTACTTCTGCCGAATGGGCCATCATTCGGTAATCGCCACATTCAAGTAATTCACCACATTGAAGTAATCGTGTATATCGTTTGTACTTTTCATATTGGCGACCTAACAAGAGTATAAGTTTGTTTTTTTGTTTACTTCACGACCCCGGGGTCAATTAACTCAAATATAATCACATAAAACACGCTGCCAGTATCCCCGACACAGCCACGCCCGCATTTTTGTTTTTCCCAAATTCGTTTTCCAGCAACGAAGCGATCTAATTTTATTTCTTTTTCCGAATGATTAGAAATATTTTAAAGCTCGGTTAAAATGGCTTATCCAATTTATTTGATTACATATATGAAATAAAAGTAATTTAAGAACTCTTAAATTATATACTTACTTTATAAAAATTTGAAATACTTTCATAACAAGACCGAGCATAATGTCTATATAATTAGTCCGAGCAGTCTTGTTATCAAAGTATTTGTAGTTTTCTTTATTTTCAACCTAAACCCCATACAATTCCATTCCGACGACTTGAACTAATGTTTTATACACGAAACGGAAAGATATCCAGAAAGGCTAAACGAGCATCGTAACCGTGGGGTCTAAACGGGCATCGTAGATTAATGGAGTCAAAACTAAAAGCTAAAAATATATTGTGACAAGGTCTAACAATTTTAATTAAGCAAATTATTAAATTCTGCCAATTTTAATACACAAATATATTTCAATATTACAGTTATGTTTTAACATTGTTTTGTTTACACATGTGTTAACGTTTAGATGAGTACTGGAATAAGTAATTAGCAGGTACCACATTCGCCCGCGAAGTCGCGGCGATAATTCTCGTTGCGAATTTGACGAGAAGAAACTCCGCGTGACGAGATATGCTTCAAAAATAAACATTTATTTAGTTATTGCTAAATAAAAGTTTATTTTTTAATTAATCGCCATAATTGCAATATACATGGACATCTAATAATTAATAGTATATGCAGGGCCAGAAAGGAAGGAAGCCATAAATGAAAAAAAAATGGCGGCGATCAAACCTTTTCGCAACAGAATCAAAGTAATTAAGTATTTAGGAAAGAATTTGTTACTTAAATCGACTTTATATTAAATTATCAACTTTGTTATTTGAAAAATCATTTTAGAATATAAAAGGTTACACTCTATGCTGGAATACATTAAATAACATGAAACCGTCTGAAGTTCACTTTATAGTCCGCCCGCGTTCTTCTGTCACAGCCGTTTTTTTATATTATGCATCATGTGGAATATGATGTGTAAAAATTCCAAACCTATTTTATCTCCGTATTTTTGGAAAAATTCTCAATATTTTAGTGAAAATGTCCACTTAATTTTCTTCAAAAATCGTCTGACAGCTTTTTCAAATTTGACATGTTAGACTGTATTAATCCATGTATATTTAATTAATTAACACTTAAATATATTCATGTGAAAACTATAGAGGGAACCAAAAAAGTAAACAATTTTTTTTAATCATTTGATAGAGGATTACAAAATAATTTTTAGAATTTTTCGAAAAATTTTATGAAATATGGTTCTGGAGACATTGTTGAAAATGTCCACAAAAAATATTTTTATTTACCCAATTTCGTATTAACATAGAGTATTTTGTTAAATTGGTACAGCAAGTTGGCTTCTCTAAATTCCTACTTACAAAATACGATGATTACAATCAATAAATGTTTGGTAAGGGATTTTCCACTAGCAAGTAATTTGTGATAAAACCCTATTTTTATCACAAATTACCTGCTAGTGTAAAATCATTAAACAAACATCTAGTTTTATATAAAATGAAAGCGCAATGTGTGTTCTATCTGAGAATATTTTAATTTGTATTAGTAACAAAGTAAATTAAATATTTACTTTTTAAATTTATCATTGAGTATATACCATTAAATAGAACTTCGCTAGTTACATAGTTTCTTTTTTGTATTTTGTAACTATATGATAGCGGAACCGTGTAGTGAATTTGAACAATATACTTGTGTACCATTATTAGATTTTGAGTATATACTCAACAGAATCTTACCAATTGTTACAAAAAAATATACTCAACTTTTGGAAAGCAATTGGAAGTTTATTCCTTAGATAAGAAAATATAATATTAAATATAGAACCTTTTGTTTTTCTTACACTCAACACTTCACAAAGAATTGAATCTATAGTTATACAGGCGTAGGTGTAGTCCTTCCATTGAGAGACAAAAGCCTTGATTTTTTTTATTTGCCGTGGCTGGATATCAATTATTATTTTAATCTTCATTTTAATTTTGGTCGTTATTTTGGCATGCATTGCATCCCACAGATGATTTTGCTTGATGCTGACTTGAAAAATACATTTCAAGGTTTCCATTGAAAGGACTTTTTGTATTTTCATATTATGGATGCTTTCTCCTTCGCGCTTCCTAAGCCATTTATAACGGGAGGGAAACCGACTTCAACCGGCAGAAAGGCTCATAGTTAGGCTGTTTACGGGCATTCACGTCATGTATGTAAAGGCGTCTATAGAATTGTGTGTTTTTAAAAGGACGTCCTAATATATAAATGGGCTCCCTAGTATTTTCTCTATATATTCTTCGCTGTACATGTACAATATAATCTTAGTTTCGTTTTACCAAACGATACTACAAAAATTTATGAAGCAAAGTGTGTACTTCTCCTCTTTTCTTATTTTCATTGTAATTCTTTTCAAAACAAGTATACTATAGCATATTCATACCTATAAAAAGAAATTATTGTTACTTATTCATTTTGTGCCGATACAAAAACCAGCAAAAGAACATAATCAATTGTTGAATATATTTGGCGTTCATTTTGTAGAAATTCATTATTCACAATTAAATGAAACTACGTGATGTAGTATTATTTCTACTTTCTTTAAGTTCTTTACCATGACCTAGGTTTCGTTGTATTACAACATCTTCAGGTGGGCTATTAGCAAAGATAATCTCTTTGAAAGATCTTTGTCTTGAAAGATTTTTATTGTTTATTATCTGTTGATTATCATTATTATCTGTTGATCTTGAGAGATCTTTGCTAACAGCCCACCTGAAGATTTTAATACAACGAAACCTAGGTCGTGGTAAAGAACTTAAAGAAAGTAGAAATAATACTACATCACATAGTTTTATTTAATTGTGAGTAATAAATTGTGTTGATAAGTTAATTTGAATACATTTTTGAATACATATTTGAAGAATGTCAACTTAACGAGATAAAAGTTTCATACTTTAAAGCAATTTAATTTACAAAAAAAATCCATTTTATTCGATTCAATTGCCAAATTATTACAGAATATAGAAAAGACTTTCCTTTTATATTTTTGAATTATTTCGACCATTTGCAATAAAATCTTATAATAGCGAGTACTTAACATGATTAATGCACTAAGTATAGACGTAAATCTCAAACATCAATATATTAGTCAAAAAATAAAACACCAATATTGACTATTATTGACCGAAGGACTTAATAATGTGAAAATTAGAATAACTTAAATAGGAACAAAATAACAAAATTAAAAAGAAGCTTACCTCGATCATAAGGTCAATGTCATATTAAAATAATTAATAGCATACAGCATAGCTTAACCACAAAGGAATGTACCAGATATACAATATCAATACTTAAAACTGATGTGAGATAAATTGTGATGAAGGAAAATTAGATTCCCTGCTCTCTGGAAAAAGTCTGTTACACATTGTGTGGAAGGAAAATTAGATTCCCTGCTCTCTGGAAAAAGTCTGTTACACATTGTGTGTAAACATTTCCTGCCTCGGAAAACAGAGGTCCCCTGTACACAGAAGAAGCAGAAGAGGATAAAAAAAATGAGTTAAACTGGCCAAGTGTGCTTTTCTTCATTTTTTGTAAAAAAAATCATGAAAATTCATAACTTTTGTAAATAATGGTCTGTCCTCCTCATTGTCATTGTTACTGCTTTTCAACGCTTCGTTCCTTTTGATTTGTTCTCTCATCAATTTTATTTTTATTAATCACATTTTTCTGAAGAGAAAAAATCAAACAAAATCTCAAGTCCAACAATGTTACCTGTGCATAGTATTTGGCATTATCTATGCTCTCAGATATGTGTCCGAATTCTGTCTCTAAAATAAGTCACATTTCGGATTTGTTAGGACAAACCTGCTGTGTATGTAATACTTTAAAAGAGTGGTAACATACGGTATAAGTTCAAAAATTTAAGAAAATGTAGAGCTGGTGTTTTATTTTTATTTCTTGTGAAGAAATATGTTGTAATAAGATCATAATATCTTTCAGAATTAGGCATAGACGCTCACTTAAGTTATGGAGATTCATTATGCCATAGGAAATATATAATTAGAGTAACTTAAATAAGAAGAAAATAACAAAATTAAAAAGAAGCTTACTTAACCATAAGATCAATATCATATTAAAATAATTACCTTGCTCTTTTTTGTTCTTGAAAGCGTTTGCATATGTAAAACGCACTATTCCATCTAATACTCAGATCTTGTAAAAGTTTATGTTTAAGCAAATTGGGCTCACTTTAAATTTGAATCAACCTGTCTTGAACCTGAGTGGAGTAGCTAAAATGAGTAACAATTCCTTTTGTCGATGTTAAAGCTTCACTGATGTTTTCATGGACTTTCAGTGAATTATTCATAGCCATTTTTAATATATCGATAAAACATCCTTTTCCAATGTATGGGGTCTTGTTAACTGCGTTTACTATGTTACGTCCATTATCTCTAACTATAATATGATCAATTTATCATATCTTCCAGGTGAATTCAGTAAGATGTTTCATTTGAAAGACACTGTGTTGAACAGAAAATTCTTTGTCGAGCCACTGAGCAGTGAGACAAAATAAAAAAAGCTAATCAGAAAGTTAATTAAATCATTCACACAAGTCCATATGATATTACGTTAGCCTTAACAAGTTTAATCAAATAATCTTCTTTACATTTTCGTAATGTTGCAGCAAAATAATTTCATTCATGTATTTTCTTCCGGACATTTCGTATTTGGGTATCAATAAGTTAATCAGCCTATTAAATCCAGTGTCCTCTTATGGATATAAAATTACTGTATAATGCGACCATTTTAGCTATAGCATAGTGAATTTCAAATGATCTTCAGTCATCCCCCCGAATGCGATCATTTCAGCTAAAGTATAGTGAATTTCAAATGATCTTCGGTCTCCTTCAGATCTCCCATTTCTTGATAAAGGCATCCTCTAACGATCGCCGTATACCTGATTTTGGTTTTTTAGTAGACTTAGGGAATGGAATGTTGAAGGCTGATTGCGACAGTTACTTTGTTGAAATTGGTCTGATTTTAAATGGTTTATAAAACCTGATGTTGCAGCTGTCAGATTGTCCACTACACAAACCCTATTGAGATATATTTTGGAAATAATTACCTTTTAAACTAATATTAAAATTTGAAAACCTCATACATACTTATGATTTTTGAAACGTTGATGTGCCTTAATAGTTTTAATAAAATTTATTAAAATAAAAATATTTTTTATGTGTTTTAAATCATTTAATGAATATAAATAAAACATTCTATTGTAATGCCATCACGATGCTCGTTACATAGCGCCATCAACAACTAGCTGGTTACGCGCTTATAACGCTATGAACGCCTTTTGGTACTTCCATCGCATGGACTCCATACAAAATAGTACCACATTTTTGTATGCAAACTGTATGGAAATTGTCCAATCTATTTGTTCATAATCCACAAGCAAAAGCCGGTATTCGCCCAGCACCTAGCAGACGTTTTTTAATGCCTCATTTAGATTATTAGCACACAATTTGTCGAATAACTAACCGAATAATTCTAAAAATACATAATATAAATTATAATAAAAAAAATTAAAATTAATTAATTTTTTTTATTATTAAATAAAATAAAAAATTTAATTAATAAAAAGGTGTGACAATAGACATCTTTACTTTCTTTTGTTTTTTATCTTTGTCTTGGGTTACATTCTTGGTAATCCATTCTATTTTCCTTGGTATTTCATTTCTTGGTAATCATTTAATACATTCTTGGTAATCCCTTGACCTTTATAATTGATTACTTTCTTAAGTGGAATTTAAGTTTTAACTACTGAATAATTGGACATTGGCAGAAATTCTTGAAATGGCTTTTATTTTCTTGCATTTTAAACATGCTTAATGGAAGATTGTCTTCATTTTCATCTGAATAACTAGAGTCATCAAAATTGTTTTTATTGATGTCTGGCAATTAATTGTTGATAATTTGTTTTCTTAGTGTAGTATATGTCTTATTGTTAAAATATTGAATTTCATACTTATCTCAAGAAAACCAATAACAGTACACATCTCCATTTGTAAGTTAGAATTTATTTAATGATGGGGAAAAAGCACGTCTGACACAGTACTTGCAATACTGCTTAACTCCAAGAAGTTCATAACAGCTTCATTACAGTTGTGTTCATAAGACTTGTTTACCGATTTGTCTAATGGTTGCAACTCATGTGTTGTATTTGAAGGGAGACAAAACAAAACTGTATCATTTTTTTCTGCTTCATCAAGTCCCTCGTTTAAAAGTTGAAACTATTCTTTTCGTTTCATTAAAGGCTATCCTTTTTGTTTCATTAAAGTTATTTTTTATTTCAAATCCTTCACAAATAATTCTAATAAAGAAGAGGGGCCATATTGTAGGGAGCATTTGGCCTAGTTATGAACATGAATGACTGAATATCATATTTTAGAGTATGTGTAAACAAACCAAAATATATGAGTTTCAGCTCAATGGAGTAGCTCAGGTCTTCAGTAAAGGCATAAATGTGCATGATTTTGAGGTTATCATTATTTGACATATGTGTAAAACTTTGTGTAAAAATATATATATTATTTTATGTAAACTTTACTTTGTGTAAAAATATGTATATTATTTTATGTAAAAACCAACAAATTCCGCTTTAAAAAGTTAGCCATAAAAGCCATATTAAAGTCTTATAAAGCTAGAGAAATTTAGAAAAATAGGTTAAAACTGCACCTAAAATTACAAAATAATTATATCTATGAAACGGTGAAATTGCCCATAATAAATTCTTATTTCTCTATTCCTTTTCATACAATAACGTCTATGAAATGATTGTAATTTTCTCCTCGAATAACTTTAACTGTAAAAACAATAAATATATGAAAAATATCCAATATGCCAATTTAATCCCTTTTTAAATTTATATATATATCTATATATATATGTATATATATATATATATATATATCCGTAATACACAGGCTATATTACATTATAAAAAATTAATATTTCATTCAGTTGTTGAGTTGAGTTAGATTGGATTTACCTTAGGTCGGATTGGGTTGAGTTGGGTTTACTTTTTGCTTGATTAGTTTGGCGTCCCTTGGGTCAGGTTTGTTTTAGGTTGGATTAGGTATGGTTTGCTGTGGGTTAGATTACCTTTTTTTCTTTAGTTTGGACGGCATTGCGTTTTATTTTTGATTTGGGCTGAATAGGGTTGGGTTGGATTTGCTTTGGTTTAAGTTTTGTAGGATTTTGAATTAGGTTTGCTTTGGGTTAGATTGGTTTTCATTTACCTTGGATCGGGTTTCCTTTAGTTTGGATTGGATTGGATATGGTTTGCTTTGGGTTAGTTGCTTTTTTTTGCTTTAAGTTGGGGGGTGTTGTGTTGGGTTTTGATTTGGGCTGGGTTAGGTTTTCTTTGGGTAGGTTTGGATTGGGCTTGCTTTTGGTTTGGATTGGGCTTGTTTTGATTTGGGTTAAGTTTTGTAGGATTTGATTAGTAGTAGTAGGTAGTAGTAGTGAAGTAGATTGTGTGGGTTGTGTAATTACTATGTATCGAGTAGCCAACCACTTCTTTGTTGTTGTTGTAGTAATCGACATAAATTAATATTTTAAAATATCAAATTGGCATATCTTCTGATTGGGTGAACTGATTCCGATGAAATAAAATAAAAATATTACTTCCAATCAAACCCTTTTTTTCTTAAAAAATTCTATCTGAATTAAATCAATGGTTCTTACATAATAATGTTTGAATAAATAGACAAGTAAATAAAAATACCCGACCTACATTTTGTAATCTATTGCTTCTATTTTGTCCCGTTAAACCATTTTTCATAAATATCTTGAATGTACAGACATGCCAATTTTATAGCTTCATTATATGTATAGATATATTGCACAATAACACATTTTCAATACATCGATTTAAGGACCTCCTCGCTAACCCTACCAAATTTCTACCACAGGGGAAAGTTCAAAAATTAAGACAAGTTGGAAAATAGATGAGCTATAATAATTCTATAAAGTACTCCTTGCATTTCTATGTATCTAGACATATAGAGTACTTTAATGATGCAAAGCTGATCAATAATTTAACGAATAGCTTTTAACAGTTACAATAACATGAGTATTTATAAGCAAATTAAGTTTTAGATTTTTTTGCACTTTGATCGAAAATGTCACAACTCTTGTGTGATTTTTGATGTGAAAAAAAAGAGTTCATAACCGTTATTACCATTTTGCAAACATAAAAAAGCCATATACTTTATTAGGTGAATAACTAATTACAAGCGAACATATAGAAAAACATAAAAATAAATGGACAGAGCATCTTTTCACAATATGTGAGGATTACCCATAGAAAATGTTATTCATTAAACGTCCTTTTTGGATTTTTAAAACCATTTTTATGATATTTTCGAACATAATGTGGAATCACGAACTGTATCTGTTCATACGTTCTAAATTTTCAAAAACATCTGCAGCCATTTTGAATAGCAAAATATTCAAAAAAAAATTATTTTTGACAGTGTGGAATGCGACAACACCGGGCATGATGAATGAGACCCACGACTACTTAGGCAATTACGAAGGGTGCCTCAGTGAAGACAACGGTGATCCGATGCAATACTGTATGTTCAATGTCGCAGTCACCTATGACAAGGTGACCCTGGAGACCTGTAATCTGAAGTCTTTGACGGGATACCTTTTGGTAAATGCGATGCTTTTTACTTTTTTTACTAGCTAACTAAAAACTAGCACTTGTATTTCTTAAGTTTGGCCGATTTCTTGAATGCTCTATATTGAATTTCTCTAAACTATTATCAGGAAAACGTAAAAATGGAAAAAGTATGAAATTGGCACAGCGGATATTATTCATATATTTATTGTTATCACAATAAAAGTTATATGAGGAAAAAATTCTAATTGTTTTAGAAATGCTATTATATGGCAAACAAGTAGAGAAATAAAGATTTATTATGGGCAATTCCATCGTGTTATAGATATAATTATTCAGTAAATTTAGGCACAAAGTTTCTAACTGTACCTCTCTAGCACAGCTTTACAGGACTTTTACAAGGCTGCTTTTACAGGTAACATTTTAAAGAGGAATTGTTGCTTTTTACAGTGATATTTGGATGAAATTATGTACTCAATAAATGCATATATTTTCAATGCTAAATTTATAACTTCTGATTAAAAAGGACTGTGTTTTCAGATTTGGTTCATAAATTTATTTGTTAATATTAAATATATTAGTATTACAGTATATAAGTGAATAGTAATATAAAAATTCTCAAACATTTCTTAGATTTAGAACAAAATTGAAAGCGTCTACTTTGTGCCCAGTTTCTAATTTGAGACACATTTACGTAAGGAAATTGTTGCAGATACAAAAGGAGTTCGTCAAATTATTGGTATGTCAGAAATAATGTCTAGATCAATATTTTATATACTATGAGGTCACATCTTTGAAAATATTTATGTAGGTCTTATCTGTTATGTATTTAATCTCTAAGCATTTGATCAAGAGGTTATGAAAGTGGTTTTTTAAAGTATTACGATAGAAAAATTAACAATTAATATTAAAAATATGAAATTTTTAGAAAGTGTCTTATTTGTTTGATAATTTTTCAGGTCCACTGCTGTCAAATAGTTCTTGTCTAGTATACTTATATCCTTTCTATGATTTCATAGATCTATCTTATCTTAATCTGTTCTGAATCTTAACTAATTTGACTATTTGTTTGTATGGTCACTGCAAAAATTTCTTTGAAAAAATTTTCTTTGAATTTGCTTTCAAAACATAATACACGATGATAAACAAAGTAGTACTTGTGTTTATTATTGATTAAAATCAATCTGTGTGAGCTATTTCAATTATTAGATATATTATTTGACTTTGAAAATGTTAATCAAGAAGAAAAAGGAATTTTTTACACACATTTTTAATAAAATCTATTATGGAAATATCCCTTGAAAAATGAAGATAGTCACATAGTTTTTGCACAAAAATACTAAATAGAGTTATGGTAGGTAAAATGAAATAAATTCGACTAATCAAGGTAAGCTGAATTACCTATACTGCTAATATGACACATATTAATATTTAATAAAGTGGGCTAGCGAAAGAAACAATCTCAAGGAAACTCAAATATACTGTTTAGCCAAGGAAAAACGGTATCCAACAAAGATACATCTGAAATAGGTTAGTTGTCATTAAAACAACTCAACATTATAAAAGTCAAGAAATGGAAGGTTACAACCAATTCTAAGAGCTTGTTTATTGGACCTAACCAAAGTTAATACACAGTTGTTGAATAAAAAAAAAGAAAAAAATTAATAATTTGTCTCCATAACCTGCGAGATTAGGAAAATTTTATTAGAGGTTTAAAATTATTAATGGCTCTTTTTCAGTGCCCGCATAATGGAACTGCCGTAACTGAATACATATTGAAGTGGCCATTGTGTTCGTTTGCATCGTGCAGTAAGGTCGATGTTATTACGATGGCGAAAGTGCTCATGCAAAAGTCAAACATAGGAAAAGCCGGTTTGCCATTTAAGATATCTTTGCCAGATAATAATTGCCAATCATCTCTAAAGCCTGCATTTGGTACTGATGCAATAACATTCTTGTAAGTTTTATATTATTTTTGTACCAATAATTTCAGCATGTTAGACAACAATTAATTTCCACTAATATGTAATTTTAAACTTATCATAAAAATATTATTAAAATAATGAAATTATTTTCAAGAACAACTTATCTTTAGTTACATAACTTAGTATATTAGAAACAACTCGTCAAAGTATGTACAGCCTTTAAATATTTTTCTTCTACAACTTGACTTTTATAAATGGCAGTAATGTAATTCAGCTAACAAATTATTGTATGTAATATTGAAAATTTTACCAAAATCCTTTTTTATACGATAAGAACTCAGCAAATGCAACGAAATAAAAAATATATTTTCGAAGTACTTGTCTTGGTCTATGTATGTACATATAAATGTAGATACATATATATTCAAACTAAGCCAAAAGTTTTTACGACTGATCTTATTTCAAATAATTTTTTATGAGGTATTTTTTATAGAATAAAAGGTATTTTCAGTATTTTCTAGCTAATTTGTTATTCTTTTATAAATGGTTGAGAGTAACTGTTGACATTACTTGTGGTAAGTGAGATTCAATTTCCAATAAAAACATTTTTAATATTTCTTCAAGCGAATATCTTTGGAGTTGAGATCTGTTGAGTTAAAGACTTCAGTTTCATTGTTTTGAGACTATTTCAGATATGAGATTACTTCATGATATGATAGTGCAGCCAAAATAAATTAGTAGAACCAAAAATTCTATCAAAGAACATCGACATCAACATTCCATATGTGCTCAATTCTTGCAAACTGCATTGCGATCGTCCGCCTTACTGGACATGTGTGACTCTGTGTTACGCTGTGCATTTTCGTTAACTCTTTTCTTACTTCGTCTACATCTTGGTACACTTATAGAAATTTATAACTCTGTGTAAAACTGTAACAGAAATTTCGGAAATATGGTTGTATTTCGTATGAATGAGATGAATAATAAATTCAGTTTTTGTAGTTGGGAAAATGAGTTTTGTTCAAATAATAAAGCACCCTTCGTGTAATAGATATTTTCTATGGTTTCGTAGCCAAGTAATAAAAACAGAATTCCTATAATTTCGTTGTATTCTTGTATCATATTTCTTTCACTTTGAACCAGTGTGATCAAATTTTACAGGAAACATACCAGTGTATATGTATGTATGTATCTATATATATATATATATATATATATATATATTCATATATGTGCGTGTGTGAGTATATTTGTAGAAAAAGCTTGTACTTGGAAAGAAAGTCACTCTTTCATATGCTTGGGAAGATACTTTTTGTCACATTTTTTGTTGAGTCGTGTATCTGAATTATTTACGTACAACTTTCCATCAATGAAATTACATGAAATAAAATGAAATACATGAATACAATAGCAATAAGTAAAGCCCCAACAATTGCTCTGTTTCTATCTCATAACACTAAATCCTGTCGGAAGATTTTAAACGAGATTTTGTTATTTTTATTTACATACTTCCTTTTTTTACTTTTACTTTTTCATCTGTACTATTTAAAATACTCAAATTATTATTAACTGGAAGTATTATATATATATATATATATAAATATATATATATATATATATATATATATATATATATACATATATATATATAGTAATTATATGAATGTCTTTCAAAAGAAATACATAACCATTAAAAAAAACTCTAACTTTGCTTTAAAAAAATCTAAAAAAATTAACATATTTTACACAAAATTCATATTATAATAAAATGTTAAACCGCGCGACTGTGTTAAGTGCTGCATGTATTACGTAGCACAAAACAAAGCAATATATAGCATGGTAGCTACACCATGACTCAATAAAATTTAACTCATAAATAATTTCACTATCATAATATAAAATTTCACTAGAAAGCCAAAGCCTAAATTATTAAACAATTTTTGGATAAATTTAAATGTTAAAAATTAAGACGTAAAAATGTTGGAGAAATATGTATGTTCTATCACTCATAAAATGTAATAGAATATAAGAATTTCACCTAAAAAAATTACCTAGATGTTATCCATATTTAAGTAAAGTTTTTACTAGGGATCGCAAACCAAAACCACAGATCTCGAAAATACTGGGATACCTGACTAAAAAAAGACTTCAAAATACCGGTATTCATTTCACAGAAACCGCAATGGGCTCAAAATATGGATCTATGTCAATACGATCATATTTCAGGTCATTGTTATTGCCAGCAAAAGGCTTCTATAAAGACCTTTATAGTCAACAGAAATGATTTACCACATCTGTCATTAAATACACACATATACACATACACATGCACATACACACACACACTGCACACCCACCTACATATATGAACACATATATGCACATGCACACACGCGCACACACACACACAATGCGTACACAGAGCAGTTACCTATGCACAAATACACATGCGCGCACACTTGCACACACAAGCATATGCGCACATACACATATAAATAAGTGCATGCACACACACAACAACCCAAAAACACACACACACACACACATATACCCACACATTAACACACAAACATACATACGTATGTTCAAAAAAATCAGGAACATATTTGTTAATAAAAAGAATTTTCTGCATCAATTTACAAGTTTATTTTGAAACAGAACCGTTACCTATATTTTAAACTGTGTTTTATTAAATTTGTACACTTGGTTCACTAATCTAGACCAATTTAGGTATAGCTTTTAGTCGAAGAAAACATTTAATATGAATTCACAGCGAATAAAAATGTAGATAATTTCTCAAGCTTTAACAAAATAAAAACAGTGTGCAATTTCATGCCACACGGTTCCACTATTTTCGCATATTTTCGTGAAATGGTTTGGAACGGTTAGTCGGTTAAACATGTAGAGTGGTGTGACAAACTACAATTGACGAGCCCCTGTTTCACTTGTCACTTTCCAGTCAAACTTACTTATCGTTTTTGTTTTATTTAAAGCGTGTTGTTATTACTTATCGTTTTTATTTTATTTAATACGTGGTGTTATTTTGTGTTGAGTTTGGCTACAAAAAACTGGATAGAAAACGATGTGGTAAGTAAATGATTTCAAATTATAATATGAAAGTTATGATAAATAGTGAGTGTTAGGTTATTATAATTACAAACAAGTTAAATAAAATATCTCATTTAAAATGTCAAGCGCAATTAGATGTGCATTATTATTCGATTTACTTGAATTACTCATATTGTTTTACTATGTAAATAAATACAACGTATGGATAACTTGCTTTTATCTTACCTTGCATTTACTTTTTTATAAAAATGATGCATTTTTATTTATCACATGCATGCATAGGGTTAGTTTCTGTTATGGATATGATTAATATTAGGTATATATACTACAAACATTCAATTAAGTTAGGTACACCCCATTCAGTCAGTAATTAAATAATTTATGCAAAAAAATTACCGAAGAGGTGATAATTAAGTACAACTTACAATGTATTCAATTATTAAATTTGTAAATGTATTGCTTAGCTTTCTTTATGATTTTTTCTACAGATTCCAAATAACATACAAACTCTTTGCTAAAAATGAATTTCATCCCATATTTATTATTTAATAACACGTTTATAATGTAGAACTTGTCGCCAGCCAGTTCATGGTTAAATTTACATAAAATTTCCTTATGCAATTTGATATTTTCTTTTAGGTGGGTTAGAAAACATCAGTATGGAGTTATTTTCTTAATTCGTCATATAATCTCTCGGCCAAATGTATACGCTACAACAAAATACTCAAAACATTGGGATACTTAACAACAAACAACAAGCAACAACTTTTACAATATTCACAGCTTCTTTAGTGGCTACTACAGAAGATGATACAGTGAAGAAAAAGAACAAGTTAGCAGATTATTTTTTTAAATCTGATAGCTCACCTGAAATGGTTTCTCCTATGACAGCTGCGGATGGCTTTCCATTTAGTTTCTTCATAACCTCAAAAGACCAGAAGCAAATTGTGGCACAATCTAGTTACAATTTGCCTACATTGACAAATTTGATCAAAAATATGGTAATAACGGCGAAACTGAGAAATTATCTTTAATAAATAAACTTAGGGAACTAAAAACTTAGGGAACTAGAACTAAAAAGGATTCAAAATATTTGTGACTCTAGGCGAATGGACCAGTTTGGATAATCAGCAATTTATGAATGTTAATATCCAGAGTCCGAGGTTGATCAATAATTTTGCTGATCTCGGCCTCATGAGAGTGATTGGCAGTAGCCAGCCAAAATATGCTTGCAATTGCAGGAGATAACGTAGTCTCCACTACAACTTATGGTGCTTCTGTAATGGTTGACTTTGACTGCGATGCAGTGTTTTTCCATCAAAAATGCCTCGCTCAGGTATACAGCTAGCAATATTAAATGTCTTGTACAAAAAAAGTAAAGCTCCGACGCTCAACTAAATGAAATAGCAGACAATGAAAACTTTGCTTCAGATGAAGATGACAGCGACCATGATTTTCACGTGACTGTGAGAGCTGATCAAAGCAACGCATTTATTTTTAAAGAAATAATAGAAAAAGTCTGTAAAATTGTCAGTGAACATGTTAGGAACAGATTTAATTTAAAATTTTAGTCTATAAGTACTCTCCTAATTTTGTATGTGATTAATTACTTAAACTAGTCTAAAAAAGATATTTTTATAAAATTGCTTAAATATATGTTTTCGTTGATGACCATTTTGATTTTGATATCTCAAGAGATCAAGACTGATTTAATATTAATATGAAAAATACCTTATAATGAATAATCATTCAGTGATACCCAGTTACTTTTATTTTAATATTATTATTCTGAAATCCTCTAACCACAAATCTGTCATAAAAAGCCGATACTAAATTGCTACTATTATTTTATATATAACACCTGAAAATGTTGAAAATATCAGAATACGAGTATTTATCTGAAATTAATACCGAAAACACCAATTTATAAAAAAATAGTCCGATATTGCGACACTTCATTTTTGCTTAACAATCATTAGGAAAACCACGATCTGATTGAACCAATTTCTTCAAAGTTCTGGACCCATTTTTTAATCGATTGAATCGATGGAGCTTTATTTTTATACCCTATATTTTAATGAGTGTAAAATTTTTGTTGCGCTAGAATCCAAGAATCGTTGTTTCGACAGTAGTCGCGTATGCAGAATGCACATTGTTTCTCATTGAATGACTCCATGGCACTAAATTCCCATCAGTCACTCTAACATTCTGTACCTCGCCGGCCCCACCTCTCCCTCGCTGCTTGACACAACTGCCGATTCTAATGTTAACGGACTTTTGGACTACCCATATACATACCCAATGACTCTATGCATGAAAAGGATTTTGGCAAGCGCCCCAGTTTTGTTAGATTGTGCATAACTGCAATACATATAAAAAACACATTAAGTAAAATGAGAAGTTATATACTTAACTGCCAAGAAATATATGTGTATTAAGATATGGTTTTAAACAATCATGGCGTACCTGTCTTAAAAGGAGTGTTACTTTTAATCTCAACCTAATGCAAAAAAGTTTTTGTGACCTTGGTTGGTCACGGTATGGAGTGGTTACTTGGGTTACAGCCATCTCCAGAGATTACACCAGAACAAATGAAAAAAATGTATTCAGTTATTTGGGACTGAGACAATTTCTCTCTTTATTAGTTGTACTTATTGTAAAAACAACCAACGTTTACCACTAACTTTAAAAAAATATTTGTGCACTAATTTATTTTTATCGTTTTTCAGTTTTATAGTCGGCGCAATAGCAACAACCATCGTTATCTGCACAATTTGGCATTGGGCTCATCGCCTGTCGCATAAACCTAATGTCAAAGGTTTGAGTAATAATTTTTTTATACGCTATTATAATGTTTGCCAACAAAATACCTTTTAGAACAATAAATTGAATTAAATATAAAGGCAATATACGTATATTGTAATCATGGTTTTTAATAATTTATTTATTTTCATGAAAAATAAATTATTTGTTTTTAAGCTATTTTGAATTCAAAGCACGAATGATACTATATCATGTTACATACAATTTGTTGAATTCTTCGAGTAAAATTAATGTTGCAAGTTCGTAAATTCTAAAATAAAAATGGTGCATGAAAGCCATGTATGTTAGAAAGGCTTATTAAAAGCTTTTTTTTTCATAAATTGTTCTGAAAAAAAATAAATGATCTGAAATTAAGCCAGATAAGTGTTTCATCAAAATGGCAATTAGTAAGATTTTACATCTACATAAGGCAACAAACATTCAAAAGTAACTAGCAAACAAAACATTTAGTTTTTTGCTTTTACTTCAAGAAATACTTTTTCCATTACACCTAAAAACAATAAGTGCCATCTATAGACCAACACGATTAGCTCGTAATTTGTCTATTTCTAATCCAATTAATGTTTCTTTAGTTTTAAAAGAACACAGATTTCAATTTTCGGTAGTATAACAAAAGGGCAGGAATAGATGTCAGAGCTGGGAAACATATAATTTTGTTCATTAAGCTAAGCACTTACAAATAAACAAAATGGTAATATATATTTATTTATAATAATATAAATTTATACACCACAGTTCCAGCCTTAGTTCAAAACTGGTCTGTAATAGAAAGTTTCTCATCACTGATGGAGACATCTCCGAATGACATCAAACTCTTCCACAGCCTAAGAGTGATGACTATATATTTCATAATACTCTTGCACGAAGTAATTTTTACGATATCTGGGCCGGTAGCAAATCTCGGAACCATGTTTTACGTGAGTATTTTGAACTGGCTCATAAAAATTATGACATTGAGTTATTGCAAAATAAATAATAATATATCTAGTTATAGTGCTTTTGAATCATTACCATAATAATACTGATATAAATGGAGTATTTCTCGTAATGAAAATAGCCAAAGCAAAAAACTTGTATTAATTCCGTAGAATTTTCCTTTCTTATTCTCCGTAATTACATAAATATTACATTCACATTATAACCTGAAAAGTTGCATAAAGTGGCATGCTCTAATACCATTTAGCAAAATCGTTTAGACAATGATTTAAAAAAATAGTGATGCAATAATTTTTAGGGTATCTTAGTGAAACAAGAAACCCATTAAAATTTTGTCATGTCTGTCCCTCAGCCCGTCTATCTGTCACAGCTTTACAAAATCTGCCATTTTAGATCAGTGACAATGAATTGTAACAAATATATGTTTAATAGATTAGCATTAAAAGCGTTAATATATGGAAAAGCATTAAAAAATTAACCTGTTAAAAATTAGTAAAACACACTCTATGAGGGTCCTATACACACCTATTCTTTAACCTGCACTACAGTACTCTCGAAGCTGATCAAAGTTAGGCGAATAGAATAGTCACCTCGGGCGACTTCCAACCTCTGTTGGTTTTTTGCATCCAAGTCAAAAGACTTCATAAAGTTACACAAAGCGTCTTATTACACCAGTCAGCGTACTTCAGTTTGCAGATAGAGAGCGTACTGGGTACACGTGGGTGCGTGCGGTGACTCACAGCTACAGAACTCCTCACGAGGTTGCACGAGTGTGTAGTCACATACTTCAGACTATGGTCAACCTCGATGAGGACTTCATCGAGGTAACTTCGCGAGTAGTGTAGAGGGTGTATTATACAAACATTTAGGAGTATATAGTATTTTTATCAAACTATTTACAAATGTCAATACTGTTTCTTACCATATATACAAAAGTATATGGTAAGAAACAGTATTCTCATGTAATTGTCCATCTGTATTTTTATTATTCCATTATCTGCAATAGAGATTTTATTTAAATAACTGCACTTATTGTCAGCGGAACACACAGCAACCAACTCAAACCATATATTATTGTTTTCATTTTAATTTTAATGAGAAAGTTACTTTTGTCCCACGTCAATATGATAGCACCCTAGCAAATCGAGCTCATTTTATTTAATCATTATAGGCCCTTGTAATTATTATTGCTTTTTATGTTTGTATAGAAGCTGTATTGTTAAGTAACCAAAGACGAGTATGAATAAAAATGTAAACCGATTTTGAAAATTGTCAAAGTACTTCAACGTGATCCCTTTTGCTTG
This sequence comes from Druceiella hillmani, assembly GCA_039881145.1. NCBI lineage: Eukaryota > Metazoa > Arthropoda > Insecta > Lepidoptera > Hepialidae > Druceiella > Druceiella hillmani. Next base: position 612,105 of record JAYKKI010000145.1, on the reverse strand, counting down.
CTCAATAATAGACAAACATTTGAAGCACATATTTTGCTGTCAAAATTGGGAAAGCTAAAGAGATTATATGTCTCGGTTGCAAAAATAGAGAGGCCTTTCAAGGAAAACAGCTTTAAAAATATTACGGGATGACATGACTTCATTGAGGAATAGAAGAAAATTCAAATTTCGGCATGAAACACTAACATGAAACACTTTTCAAAACTATACTAGGAATAAAGGTGCAGAAAAGAATGCTTAATGTCATGACTTGGCCATTCCAGTCTCCCGATCCTTATTCCATAGTTATTGTGTGAAGATCATCATGGGCTTCATATGACTGCTGCCCAGAGACGAGCTGAAGACAGCATAGAAGCAGCTAGCCATCTCCTTTAGCAAGGCACTTTAAGATGGGCACGGCATTCAATAATGTCAATGTGAGATCTAAAAATTGTATCCAAGTTCCCCAAACATCTCTTATATATATTTTGCAAAAAGAGTGGTGTAAAATAGGATTTTATTGCTATCAAAATTGATAAACTATTTACCTAAACTATCCACGAATATTGTTAAAGAAAAGGGTAGGTATATTGCTGAAGCAAAAGTTTAAATAAAGTGTAGTGTTTGAGGAGCACCGAGTAGCCATATTGTCTCATTAACACACACAGTACACAGGTAACCACGTCCACTCTCACCCATGGATCACGTGGGACTGGCATCTCACTGCACTACTTACATGCTTGAGACAGTATATTGCACATATTCCCATTCGCTCTTGGCTGTATGCAGACAACAAAATCGCTCGTAGCGCTTGCTGTGGCAGAAATGAAAGATGGATAGATTAGGTTCAAATATTGTTATAAATAATATAATTTTCTTTCGTACATTGTCCTTTTTATTCTTGGAAAAAGTTCAACTCAGCAAAGATACGAATTACTCTATTTTTTTAAAAATATACATAAAAAAGAATGTATTTTAAATAAATAGGCCGAGAGGCGAATTATAATTAGCGCAGTACAAAGTGCAATGTCCTCGTCTTCTTTTGATTTGCAACTAAAGGTTAAAGACTGTTAAAATTCCAGGTACTATCATTTAATTACAAATATCAAACGTAATATTTCAGCTAATTTGCAACTGCAATTTCAGGAAATTTGCTCGCCTTACTTTGTCCATGTCTCTCACGCATTTCATTGAAAATTGGAGGGCTGCTTTTCAGAGAATTAATTATAATTTTTAGACAACTGTTAATTTAAAAAAAAATTGTATTTGAATGTCCTTTTTTTGTGTTGGACAATAAATCATAACTTACAAAATCATTTATAAAATTCTTTATAAAAATTGTTTATAACTTACAATTAAAGTATTTGAGGATAATCGGAAGTCTGCGGTTTGAGATGATAGTAGACACATGCTTCACAATGGGTGGTTTCCTTGCCGCTCACAACTTATTTACCACCAAGGATACAAATATATTTAAACTGGTTCTAACCAGATACTTCCGGTAAGTACTCATCTTTGAAATATGTCATTTTGTAGTTTTAATGAGCATTCTGAAATTCACTGAAAATTAGTGGCAATTTTTTAATGTCATTTTCTACATTTTTAATTTATATACGACGAGAGGTCCAAAAGTCCAAGAAAAAGAAGGGTTGGAAGTTAAATAAAATAATGAAACTATTTTTCTTTTCCCATATAATCTCCCTTACGCTAGGTACATTTATTAAATCTTGAAATTAATTTTTCTAAACCATCAAAAAAATCATTTTTGTCTATGCATTGAAAAAGGGATTTAATTGCCTCTTTCATCTTACTATTCTCTTCCTCGGAGCTCTTTTTTCAGGTTTGGGGATAAATGAAAATCGCTAGGAGTTTCATCTCCAGTCACAATTCTCCCCAAAATCGGGGTAGGTTTGTCAACACAAAACACCAAAAACTCCTTAGGCGCCTCGACTAGTTATTGCTTTTGCGGCGGCTTACGCATTCTCGAAACCCATCTTGCATTGACTTTAGTCATGCCAAGTTGGTCGTATAGAATTCTCAAAATTGTTATGTCTGATACACCAACTAAAAAAGAAAGTTATTTCTTCTTCAGGCGAGCATCTTCCAATTCAAGTTTTTCGACGATATCCGATATATATATATATATATATATATATATATATATATATATATATATATATATATATATATATATATATGTATATATCTGTCCCCGTTAACCTGTTACCATTGCATGATATCCATCCAGGAAAAATTTCTATTTCTGTCTCACATCAACAAAAACCTTATTGCAATGCATCATTATGCATTTAGATCTTACTTTCTTCTTTAAGCTGATCAGAAAAGATACAGGACGAACTGTTGAAAATACCTTAAAACTCTTAAAAACATTTAACATTTACACACTATTTTAAGTGATTTTTTATCACAATTGAATTTATTCGCCATAAAATTGTACAAAAAGTAAATAAGAAAATAAATATTCGCACTTGATGAGTTTTTCATAAACATCTTTGACTGTCTGTTGTTTCGACTGTTTTTTATTTCGAGCCTGATATACATTTCTATATCACTGTAAAAACAATTATTATTTTTCAGTTTGATACCAACTTTCACTTTAATTATATTCTATATCATGAGTGTCATGGAGCACACTGGACATGGCCCCTTCTGGCCGATGATTGCCGGTGCCGAGAGGGATGCTTGTAAAAAGCATTGGGGGCTCACTCTATGCATGCTGGGTAACTACGTACCATGGAAGGAACATGTTAGTTATAGTCTTCATAAATATAAAATCTTTCTTCTTTGTAGCTTATTGCTAATAGGATGAAAAATATCTGATCGGTAATTTTGGTATTAAATTGTTTTACTCACCTTCATAATTAGACATGATGCAGTATCTTGAACTGTTTTCACATTACTTTATTTTCACCTTAACTTATCGAAAAATTAGCAGCATATACATATGCCATAGTTGGTACCAACGATTAAACTTATGACATTGATTTTGAATAGATTAATCAAAAAATGTAGGCTATTTATTGTAGAAAAATAAAAAATATCTCAGGAAAATTGTATGTTTCCTTTCATAAGTAACCTGATTTATTAATCAGAAAAGTTTCAGAGAAGTTAGAGTTGAAATTATATTATTTCAAAAAATTTAGACACTTATATCAATTCATTCTATAGCTTTGGCCGAAAATCGTACATTTCACTTAACTCTTAGTTAAAGCTCTTCCAATCGAAATGACTTCTTAGTAATCCTCTCAAGGAGGTTGAATATAAAAGTTGCACCACCGTGCAGCATTGACAAGCATGATTATGAGCTGAAAATATTCATTTTTTGGTTATGATGATCTAAGTTCTCAAGGTATAACTTTACTCTCTCGATCAGGTTCGGATTATAACTTTCCTCTCTTGATCTGAAAACTTGTCAAGCGTGCGTGAAATTTATTTGACCTGAAAAATTATTATTTTTTGCAGTGATTGTGTATACATTTATTACAAGTTTGATTAGCTAGGATGTGAGATAAAGTAAGACACCTTTTTTATTTGTAATTTTTGGAAATCATTCATAAAATTCATAAAGTTCATGAAAAATTTTATTTTTCACATTTCAATGAATATTTGATACTTTAGTTCAATTTTCTTGAATATTTTTGTACATCATTTAATTTATAGATTACATATATTCTAAAATCAACCTCAAATATATCAATTGTGTCTACAAAAATTACCGAAAAAATAAGAACATTGTTCTGTGGAACATATTGACCCACTTCAATGTTAGTGTAACAACTTTTTAGCACAATGACGCAGGGTTTGAAAGTAAATTAAAAATACCCAATATTGAGTAATTAGTGTTCGCTTCTAGAAAGATTAAACATTTACATCACATGATTTTTTTGTTGTACAAGTTAGCACCCTGGCAAACAATTAAAAAAACAACTAAAAGACAATATAACAAGTATTTCTGTAATACGAAACATAATAATTTTTATTTTCTGTCTTTTAAAGCAAAACAAATGTTTGTTCAATAATATAATTCACTGATATTGTAAATAATAATAAAGCTAACAAAAGTGGTGCTCAGATACAGACTAGATATCAAAAATGATATAAAGGCAAAAGAAAATGCTATAAGAAATAGTTGTAATTAAAAAAAGACAATTACCTCATCATTTTAATACTACTATTAAGGCATTATATTATGTATAGCATGTATATTTAATATAATGTTGTTGTATTTAATTATGTCTATCTACAAATATTGTCACTACAAACTTTGTTCACTAGGGCTTATTTTCTGAAAGATTTGGAAACAATATGTGTTTAAAAATCAACGTGAATTTCAAATGAGTAAATTTTTGAAAATTTTTTTTGCGTTTAACAGACGTTTGGCAGCAATATCTTTAATTTTGCTTTGTTTTCTTTTTAGATAAAAAATTTTTATCAAAAATTTCAAATTCTAGCACAAATCTATCACAATAATCCACTTAATATCGTGTTGCAATTACATTACTTGTTCATGTGCATTTAAAAAGATATTTTAAAAAATTTCAATTTATGACATTCACCAAAAACTTTTTTTAATAGCTCATTAAAAACGTTAGTTCACAAGTTAGTATTTAAAAATGTTTTATGATTTGTTTTTGAGAAAGTCAACACAAAATCAGATATATAAAAATCACTTCATCTAATAAGACTTGACACAAAAGTTATGGAATAGATGTTATTTAAACTTTCAATGATAAAGTTTACAAGGGATAAATTTCACTTAACACATAATTTTTCATACAAATTCACATTTTAGTACAAATTCATAACTAAAATGGTATAATATACACTTGTGTAATAGTGTAATTAATGTTTATCAATGAGTTTCTGAAGTCAGTCTGTATATTAAAAGTCATTGAAACCATTGCTTTATTTCTCGAGTTATAGCCAGTAATAGGTAATCCAGATTTTGTTTTTACGCTTCTTCATCTGATTCATCTCATTCAATCTCACAATCTATGTAAGAATTTTTATTGACAACAAAAATTTAGAAAGAAGTACATAATGCTGTTAATATTTATATCAAAATAGTAGCTGTTAACTACTAAAAAACTCAGGTCTACCAAACATCTCGATAAAATATTAACTGTAGCTCGTATTTTATTTTATTATTATTTGAAGAATCAAAACACTGGTATATCATAGAGTAACTCACAGACTGATCTTTGATGATTTAAATGTTCATTTCAACATTTAATTTTGGCCCTCACAATGAGGTATCTTATTTATAAAAATTGTTTGTAAATAAAAACAAATTATAAAATAAATAATAAATTTTTTTATAAAACTACAGTCATTTGACTCGAATGGCTTATAAATTATATGACAACTTCTCTGTAAATTTTAAAATCTTCAGATAGAAAAATATTTTTCGTTATTCCTTGTGAAATTGCTTAATATTCTGAAATAACTTAACCCTAAACGTTCTTCTGTAATATATGTATGTGCAAAAAATTTAGTAATAATTATTAAAATAACGATGACAAACAAACAAAGCTTCATATTTCCAATGGTATATTAATGTGAAACACATCATTATGATAAAAAAATTTTTTGTTGATAAATTTTTTTAACTAAAATTTTATGTTGCTAGTCTAATATTGTTTTTCAGTTTGATAGTTTGGATATATAAAACGACAATATTACTTACTATTAGATTCACAGTATATACATATCTCATAATTGGATCAAACAATTAAACTTATAACATAAACTTATGACTTATAACTAGTCACATAAAATTTTATCTAAAATTTTATGTGACTAGTCTAAAAGTAAGTAATATTGTCATATTATATAGCCTATATTAATTTTTTTTGCAGTGCTTATTGATATCTTGGTATATTCCCAGTGATTTTCACTTCTACATAGTAGGAGTACTTATATGCCGTTTGATCAAGAAGAATGCAAAGATAGGCGTTTCTATCCTCTCCTTTCTACTGGTCATCTCCATAGTTTACGTGATGCTCGCTATCGGTTTTAATAACTATATCGTTGCGACACCCATCGTACTTGAGTGAGTATTATTTTTCTCCACAATTCTCAATGTTGTTGATTAAACATCTTATATCTTAACATGTTACCTCATTATTTCATCATAAAGGATGATAATAATAAGAGTAAGTAGAATGTTAGAAATGTTCCTTACAGCGGCGGATTAACACATTTGCCGCCAGTAGGCTGTTCAAATTTTGCCGCCCCTTGTGATCTCTGCATTTCGATACCCATTTCGATACCCTTTTTGCACGATTTTATATTCGCCAAATCGTCGTATGAAATATTGTTCATAAGATCTGACTCTATGCACAAAAGAGCTCCCTGCGACGACCCGCCCGCGACGTCATTTCGGCCAGACACTCAGCGAATGGTCATGTCATTCGTTACCGCACCGCAAATACGTAGTATAAAAAAGTATTAGGAGATTGACAAACATCCAATACCCCACTTTGACAAATTAAGCAGTGAAACCTAATAACATTTAAGTAGGTATTTTTTTATTTCTGTAAGAAAAAAAAATTTTTGTGGCCGAATTTGCCGCCCCCTAAAATTAGCCGCCGCCCTAGGCTTCAGCCTACTCAGCCTGCTGGTAAATCCGCCACTGGTTCCTTAGAACTTATTGTTAAGCAACAAAGTCAATCTAGCTTTATATGTAAATTTTACAAAAGCGAAAATAATTTAATTAATGGTGGGGATTCAATTATAATATTCATGATGATTGTATTTTCAACATTCTACATGATGCCATTCTCTTTTTATTTTCTTTTTATGCAATATTTTTTATTTACCAAAATAAAATAGGTTTACTTTGGTAACCACACATTTTCATTATGCAAATCGGCGGTATTTTAATTTTGTTTTGTTGGCTCATTATCTCATTTTGAACATATGCTATAGGTAATGAATAAATTCTAATATAACTTGCATGCTATGTCAACTGAAAAAAACCTGGTACAAATGTTTGTAGAATCAATGGGCTCTATAATGAATGATTCTATCATAATTCGTAAAACAAATATCGGAAATCTGAAATTCATGCAATTCACATAATATTTACATATAAATTATTATGTATAATCAATTAGAGCCAATCATCATCAAAAGCAGTATTACAAAACAATACTACTCTTAGGAATTATAATTATTTTGGTGTCCATATTGGAACATAGATATTTGTAAAAAATATAATAGGTATTTTTAAAAAATGACATTTAGATTATAAATATATGATTTAACCGTTTTAGTGCCATGGTTTTTTACTCCTATATACTTAAAAGTGCCAAAGAAATCTTTTGTCTTTGATGTCATTTACCCTTGTCTCGAAAAAAAACTGTATCTCTTCCAAAAATTATCCAATTTTAATCATTGTTTAGTGTTTTCTTAATAAAAACATGTGCAAGGATAATAAAATACAAAGAAAATTATGGAAATATATATTGTGAAAAAAAATTATAACAAAAACGGAAATCAAGATCACATCATATTTTCACAATCGGTACATCCTCCGTATCAGCAAAATAATTGTTATCCTCACTATTATCACTATCACTCAAAATTTGCATTACGCCAAATTATGAGCGCACCACAATGTCACTCCCACTATTACTTTCTTCACAACTTGGAAAACATTTTCATTCGAATTATTTTCGTATTCCGACATTATGGGTTAAAAATTTTCTTTTCGTGAATCCTTTTTATATTGTAATTACTAATAATATAATAATTTGAACTTTATATAACACGAAGAAAGATAAAAAATTAGCGATGCGCGCGAGTGACCTCCCCTACCGTGCGCTAAACAGCAACTGACTTCGCAAGCGCAATCGCGGAAAATTTAGTTAGTACGCGCACGAGCGCAATGGCACTCGTCACCACTCAAACGGTTAATATATATTATTTATATTTACTTGATTGAAGCGTAAATATGGGAAGCTAGACAGTTCTCTTAGTTAGAGCAGCTTTGAATCATTTATCGATTTATATTCATATTCCAAAAATAATTAATAGAATACAATATATAAATTTAAATTAAAAATAATTTAAATTTATATATTGTATCCTGGTGATTTATATATTGTTTCCTCGCTATGAGAGTACTTTGTATAAAAACGTACTAATTTGGGCACTCATCTCCAAAAATAAAAATTACAGAGCAATAAAAGTATGTCAATAATTATTGTATGTGGATAATTAAATTTTTAGTAAAATGACTTTCTCCTTCTTAAAATTCAAAGTAATTTTGTATTAAAGTAAGAAAATGAATTATAAAATACTAAAGCTAAATCCAATATTATTTTTCCTATAATCTACTATAAAAAAAATATTCGTAGGTAATTAACATTATTCGTTTCTAATTTCCAATCCAACAACGCTATGATCTATTGAGGAATTTTTGCCTGATCACTAACAAGTTTCCATGCAGAAACGTCACCTTACAACGGCGCCAGTTTCTCTGATCCTATTGTCTGATCTCCTTCTCTGACTACATGTTGTTGCCCCCGGAGAGTGTTTAAAAAAATGTAGCAAACAGCTCTAGTTCCTAGCGTGCACTCTAAATGGTCCAATTACGTTAGACGCATCCTTATACATGATACGTCCTTAAATCAAACACACTATGAGGAGGCAAGCAGACTATGAGGAGGCAATCATGTCCTAATAAGCGATAGTTTCTGTTGAAGTAATTTCAGATTTTAATAACCCAGTTTAAAATGAACATAGCCACAAAATCAAGGTTAAAAGAGGAAGGACAAGGAAATGTGGCCGTTACTGCTCTAAAAATCGTGGCAACCTGACGTTGCGAAATGTATATGTGTATAATATACCTAGAATATTTGATGGATTAATTTGAAACTTACAAGTAGTATTCAAATAATTTCATATCTATAGGTATTGTCATACCATTACCCTGTATTCACTAAATTCAATTCATAATTTCTATATACTAAACTGCCTAGTATAATAGACTTATATTGTAATCAAAGTAAATTTCTTAAAATGAAAGCTAAAATATATAATGTTAAATACATTTAACTAATGAAAGTTAACATTACATTAATATAAATATGTAATAATGGGAACATTGAAAAACCTTAAAATTGTGGAACTCTATTAAACTACTTCTATTCCGATGCATAAGAAGAACGTTCTTGTCTTTGTGAGCGCTATTTATGACCATCTGCTGGTTGCTAAATGTTGGTATCTGGATCAATAATATAAAAAAGTACTAGAATATTTATATGACAAGATTATTCAGATGTATTTGTCGAAAAGTTTTAAAAATTTTGTTATAGTTCTTTGAGATATCGTGAAATGTACCAGGTCTCTGAAAAGAAACGTCCTATTGACAGTTATGGCAGACATATTTGGAAAGCTGCATGTGTTGTATTTTATTTGTGTTTTCAAATAATTTTAATTAACAACTGTTAAAGATGAATTTTTAAGGATTTGTCGTCTCGAATTGTGGTGACCTAAACTGGCTGTTAAAATGGTAGGATTTAATACATTTGGATTATTTTAATGATTCTGTATATATAATATAGCCAGAAGTATGTGAATAGACTGCAACAATTGCCTGCCTAAAAAAGGCACAAGCCTGAAATGACTCGCATCATTCCCGATATTCAGCACACTTTATGTAAATCAGTAATTAGAAACTGAACATGGCAGATACGCCAAATGAAGACCAAATGCAGCAACAGCGGTCACTTCTTTTTCGTGCCTAATGACATGGAATATACCTTAAAGCAAAAGTAATTTTAAATTGTATCATTAACACAACTTGGTTTATTCAAATTCAAAGATTTGATGGCCTCGTCAGAAGATTCTTTATAAATCGTAGAGTTCACTCTTTTACGACATATTTTGAATATATTTGCCAATGTTTATATGACGATGTAACTAATAGAGGACCTTCATAGTATGCGTACAGTGCATTTTGCTGACAGGTTGTCATATTTTTATATTCAATAATACAGAAAAAATATTTAAGATTTCGTAGACATGTAAAAAATATTCAAATTGAGACAAAACTGATATGGTAAATTAAAATAGCTTATTCTTTCTACAGCAGTAACTTCAAAAGTAAAAATTGATTACAATTTACTTTTGGGTGGTAATATAAATGAAGCCCTTCATTTATATTACTACCCAAAAGTAGACTGTAATCAATTTTTACTTTTGAAGTTGCTGCTGTCGAAAGAATAAGCTATTTTAATTTACCATATCAGTTTTGTCTCAATTTGGATTTAATTTACCATATCAGTTTCGCCTCAATTTGGATTTAATTTACCATATCAGTTTTGCCTCAATCGATTTAGATTTTATTTTTGACAAATCTAAATCAATAGTTTTACGAAAATTGAATCCGAAATGCTCGTAGAATACATTTGTACGTCTCTAGTGATTCTAATGAAATTTCATATTTCAGAATTTTGATAAATATCTGTGTTTTTGGTTTTGTTTTTTTTTGTTTTGTTTTGTTTATTTGGAAATTTTGGTGTACTAATAAGAAGATAAAAATTATGAAAATTAATTTTTTCAGAAACCCCTGGAGCTATTTTTTTAAAACTTCTCACATTATCTTATAATTAGTTATTCCGAGAAAACTTTAGTTCCTCCTTAGTATATGATAACTATATTCAGGTCGAGGTGGATAGTGCCTCAATAATTAGTCGTTTTTGAGTCCAACAATAAAATGAAACAAAAACGGAATTGCGTCATAAAATCAACATGGCCGCAAAGTTTATTTCCTTTATTTTTATTTTTATAATTTCACCTTTTATTTTATTTCAAATATAGGATGAATTTAAATACATTTGGCTAATGGTGCTATTATTTCAGTTATATGCGTGATGTTCGGAGCGTAGATGATATAGGTAAAATCTATACTCGATCACATTACCGCATTTCAAGTTACCTGGTGGGCATGCTGGGTGGTTATTTCACTTATATCTGCACTCAAAACAATAAAATTTTATCGAAGGTAAGAGTAGTGTTACAAATTTTACTATACACTGTAGAGTATTCATGTTAAGTCAATAAGTTATTAATATAAACTCATTGAGCGTTGGAAGAATAATTTCGTCACTGCTCTATGCAAAATTAGTAATTTTAATGAATTTACAAAATTAAAGAAACACGAAATGTTTACTAAACATTTACGTACTAAAAAAAAGAAGGAGAATCGAGTAAAGAAAGAGAAAAAAGTTTTGTTTTTTTTTAAAGATTATTAAAAATTAATTATCGTTTTAAAAATCATGTCATAATTTAAACTATATTTGTTACGTTGCAATTAAGTCATGAATGGCACGCTGCTTTAATATCATTTTAAACATATGAATATACAAGACATTTCGGAGTACTAATATAATTGACTAATTTAACCAACTATTTTGTATAGCATTTTCTTTTGCCTCTGTACCATTCTTGATATCTAGTCTGTATCTGAGCACTACTTTCCGTTAGTTTTATTATTATTTATAATATCAGTGAATTATCTTAGTACTCCGAAATGTCAATTATATTAGTACTAAATGCTACTCCAATTCTATTATATCATTCTTGCTTACTCTGCCTAGTTTGACAGTTATTGTATGAAATTTTTCTTTTTGTAAATTGCTTTTATCGCAACATACCATTTTCAAATTGATACCAAAAGTACAAAGCAAATAGCAGCCTCATAATTTCTAAATAATATCAAAATGAAAAGGCTTTATTTAATTAAACTTTTTTTAATCTTAAAATTTCATAATTTTAAGTTGCAACGGAAGGTATTGCCATCCCGTCTGTCCAATAGTCACGGCTGTTTCTCTCAAAATAGTTATGTTGACAGTAGTATTGTTAAAATTTAGCATAGTGCTAAAGCATACGAATCTGATCGGTCAAATAAAATGCTTGCATGTTCTTATATAGTGAAGTATATTATTTAAAAGAGTCAATTAAAACGATTCGGAAACTATTTATTATCAATATCAGGATATCAGGGAAAATAGCTTTAGAAATAATGGTAAAAATATCTAAAAAAAATTTTCAAACACCATTTGACATAGTAACTTGAAATATAGATTATTGAAAAAGATAATTAACTCAAGTACTAATATATCCCAATAGTTTTTAAAGAATATACTTATAAGGGTCATAGGATTCCTAAACTATTCTAAAAATATTGTAAAAATATCCACAAAACATATAACCTTACCCCTTCGCCCTCAGTCTGTCTCTGAAACGGCTAAAGTTAAAATTACGATGTGATACTTTTGCGCCTGTGAGATATATTAGAGATTAGGTAATACCTTTACATGTACGACATACGATTTGTGAATATGTTAATAGAAATACTATATACCATTAAACATTTTTGTATGGGTGTATGGAAAAATATTCTAGGCATTAGGGATATTTATGAAAAATTAATTTTAAAGCCTTCATTTACCATTATGAATAAGCAAGGTAATCCAAATTTCTTTGCATTTTTATCTTATAAAAGCTAAAAAATATGTGTACGCTCTTTATCTTATTTTAATATGAAAAGACGAAAAAGAAGCAAAGAAAGAAAGAAAGCCCAACAATCATTTTTGATTACATGTCTTTTCCACAAGATATGAGTTTCGAAAGCCTTTTGCAGTATGTACTTCTCAGGCCACTTATTTTCCTAACTAATGATGGTTAGTATTTCAATTGAAATTTTTTTCGATCAACTTACATTAATGAATGAAAGGGATAAAGGTAAACAAGTTATTTGCCTTATCCCTGCAAAAAAGTTATTTAGTGAAATATTTGTACAACGCAGAATAATAAGTGCCCTTGAATATTTCAACTTTATATGCGTTTATACGGGTTCAATGCAAATTTTACTCAAATTAAGCTGGTTTGATTTATTTTTTTATTTATTCTTTTTTTATTTTAACACAAAAGTGACCATGAACAAAAGCCGCAGGAAAAGATTAAATAAACACATTTGTTTTACCATAAAGGCAGTTTAAATAATGTATTATGAAACATATATATTACATATATTAATTTTGTATTATGAAACATATTGGCTAAAATCGTTCAAGAGATGAGTTCTTAAAATGAAAGTTCTGAATCTTAAAATGTTTGTACGATCTATTTCTAAAGTCTCTTCTTGTATTTCTAGCGGGATACAATAAGAGGGTTTCTGTTGTCAATCACTATCTGGATGGTGTTGATGCTCTCTGGACTTATCTACGGCCCTCACAACAGAGTGAAGGCGGCTTTGTACGGTGGCCTACTGAGACCTATTTGGTCATTTAGTTTTGTCCTCTTCGCTTACACATTTATGTTCGGCAAAACTAACTTCCGTAAGTAAAATTATTGTTTAGTTTGTGACAGATGTTCGGAAAATTCAAAGTCTGTTATGAAACATATGAATGAGTTTTTTATGTACTTACCATTAAAATATTTAAAGAAAGGAAAGATTTATATGGTGAATACGGTGCATGCCATCACTTTATCATGTGTCTTGTTGTATTGCAGTTGTTGGTCTTTCAATTTTCGACTCGAATTGGGTTCGATACTTATTGCCTGTGATTGTTTCAGTTGGTTTTAATAACTCATAATACACTATACTGAGCTGATCCCACTAAATACAGTGCATGACCCTGGAGCCATGAATATCCGGCTTGAACATCGATGTGAAAATGTGGCCGGAAACTCACATCATTTTCTGCGCTTGAGGTTATCATAATGAACCTCTTTTTTGTCCCGTCACAATACGCTATAGAAATACCGTCCATCTTTACCTTTCAAACAGCTGCTCACCAGCAAAACAAATGACGTTCAATATCTCTCAGTTTCAACTCGTACAGTACCCAATTTTCTTGCTTCTAAATCATTCCCATGGCTTTAAGGCGTTTCGAAATAGCTTGTTGAGTCACTTCCAATGATCGTGACAATTCTTCTTGATTTTGACACCAGTCTTCATCAAGTAATACCTCCAATTCTCCATCTTCGAAAACTTCTATCTTCTGCCTCTATACTAGTCTTCGTCATCAAAATTACTGTTCAAAATAATTTCGAAACAATTCACGACATGATATTCCACCATTTTAAATTGAGAAAAACTTCATGATGCAGACGCAAATCAATTAATATATCAATGATTTATGAGGTTATGTTGACAGATGCCCAAGTTTATTGTATGACATCTATGATCTAATTATTTCGACCACCACATACAGCAAAACTAGCTATAGGAAATCGGCAGAAGTAAAGTTGTACACCTAATAAATTGGAAAACATTTATCGAATGCAAACATAATTGAAAAACATTGATCAGATGTAAACATATTAAACGTTTTTGGAAATTGGTAAAATACAAAAATTCACAATTAAATGAAACTACGTAATGTAGTATTATTTCTACCATCTTTAATTTCTTTACCACGACCTAGGTTTCGTTGTATTACAACATCTTCAGGTGGGATATTAGCAAAGATCTTTTAGAAATAATATATTTAGATATTTTGTATAATATTATAAATTAAGTAAATAGTAATTTGTGTTATCATTTACAAGTTTTAATATAAATATAATGCAATGCGAATTATCAATTATTTTTGAACGCCCGCCTTAGGACTTTGTACCACCGTCAGCCCTTATAAACCCAATAAGACAGACTCTAATCCCTTTTGATAAAATTTTGACGAGTAAAATACGATAAACTCGGTAAAGTCCTTGTAAGTCTAATCCGGCGGACATTTAAAGTCAGTGTAATCCACGGTCTTTAAGTGAATTTTTCTTAACAGACCTCTTGATATGGATATAGAATTGAAGGGCTTTTTGAGTAAAATACGATAAATTCGCTGACGTCGTTCTAAAGCTAATATGGCGGATAGATTGCCATTTTCTTCAAAACCCCCTTGAGATCGATAACAAATAATAGGGTTTTATGAGTATATTACGATGAAATATATTACGTGAATTTGAAATCAAAGCGGATACCCTAAGATTACAGCATGCATTTTTTCTAATGTAATCTAGGTGACGCCTTTCCAAACACAATATAATGAACACCTTAGGAAGGCGGTTACTTTTTTCTTCACAACCTATGAGAGACAGTTTGCAACCCAAGTAAAATTACCTCACTTTAATGTTTGCATCACAAGAAAAATTACTTCACTTTATTGTTTGATTGGCTTTAAATATGTAATGTTAACCGTTTTATTGTAAACACAAACACACTCTCCTAATTATCGAGTCTATCACTTTATCAATCATTTGAGTATTTCAATTTATCATATTAAAATTTTACTAATCTTTTCACATAAAGCCACTTCATAGATCGATTGATAGATACAATAAAATTAAAGTCTGAGTTATAAAACGAGTAAAAATATTTATCTCCAATTATCTTCTCGCCTATGCATGGTCAACTATAACATCAATAAAACAATAATTTCAAATTAATTTACATAGTGTAACAAAGTTATTAAATTTCTACATTTTATTTCTGTACTTTATTTTACTAATTGATTAATTACATTTTATTTCTGTACTTTATTTTACTTGATTTACATATAATACAGATGGTTACACTTGTATATAAATGGTTCTAATAGAAGTATCTGAAACATTGACGTTGGTTGTGTCAATTGTATTATAGTCACCAGTTCTAGTGAAATATGTTAAGCAGATTCCACTAGAACTTGTGACATTGCTGTACTAGGATAGCACCAGTATACGCAAGAATTCTAGTATGCCAGCTTAAGAAAAAGTTACTTTTTGCTTTAATTAATTTCATCGAACAAAGGATATGAAAGATAGTTAAAAAACATACAATTTTTGAGAAAATAATTAATGAAGGTACAATAATAAAATGCATCGAGGGCTGCATTATTATTACATTTATACGGGTAAAAAAAAGCAAAGATCTTTGCTAATATCCCACCTGAAGATGTTGTAATACAACGAAACCTAGGTCGTGGTAAAGAAATTAAAGATAGTAGAAATAATACTACATCACGTAGTTTCATTTAATTGTGAATAATGAATTTCTACAAAATTAACGACAAATATATTCAATATTTTAAAATACAAAAACAAAAAGGTACCTTTTGAAAGTATGAAGGTTGGTAAGACTAATACAATCTAAAAATTGTAAATAATCTATACTTCATCGCGAAACCTTTTTAAGAGGGGAGGGGATCGCAATTACATTAAAAAATAAGAACATTCTATTTCAAAATATAATATTTAATAAAGAAAAGGTTAATTAAAGGTAATATTAATTAAAGCGATGGTTGTTGAATTTTCCCATCACAGATCCATTCTTAATACGCAGAGAATTAGATAATTTTTAAAATTTAGGAAATTGCTCTGTTTGCCTTTTACTTGAGCCGTCAATGAAAACGTCAACTCATACAAGTAGGAGGTGGAAAATGAAATCAAAAACTTCAAAGCTTCCATTGTTAATTGTGGGTATCCTCTTGTAACATAAGATCATTATAAGTTTTTGGTTTAGGCACATATTTGCGATGCATGATAATTCTGCTATCTTATTTTAACACCGCACACTGTTTTATATTTTCCCTTTAGCCTGTCTCATAATTTTCCTTAACATAATATGTACTCTCTCGTGTGCTGCTTAGAAATAGACTGAAGAGGCAGTGATAAATGCAAGGTCAAGTCCTTGACAAAACGAGAGGAGATAAGCACACGGGCGAGAGAGAGACAACGATAAGTGCTCTGACAGAAAAGAAAAACTTTCGTGCCAAAATTTGTAGTGATGAATAAAATATTTTATAAAAAATTAGAACGGAATAATTATATGGTATAACATTTATATCATTACTACGTTGCCAATAAACGGCACTGATTTAATGTATTTTTTGTGGAATTATAATGCCATCTTATTTTTACCTAAAATTTTGGGTGACATGTTTTTACTGACCTGACCTTAATGTTTAATGCTTTACCTTTAATTTTTATGATTATTTAGAGAACCTCATTGTATTTCTGTGGCAATGTTTTAGCAACAAGAGCTTAGCGGTAAAGGAAGCTATATATCCAACAAGCATTTGACGTCAGTGCATTTAGTTTCGTAATAAAGCCGCTCTTCGAACCAATCATGTCTCTTGCTCCGTCAAACAGCTATGCATATCTTTGCCCAATTAATTTCTAAGTCTTATATAACTTCAGGGAACTTGTTACATAAGCTGTCACTTGTTGTAATTATGGGAAGACCTTTACAAAACAGTACCTCCTCCATCAATCTCTCATTGAATTCAAAATGCTGTCTGTGGATTCATCAAACTGCAAGAATATAAAAGTACTTTCTTTTATTTTTTCTGTGACGTGATTGCGAACGTCTATCGCCATATCGTTTATCCCACGTTGTGTAGCTTTATCAGAGAGATGCATACTTTTGAGCTTTTCCACCTCCTGTTAGCCAAACATAACCTCTGTATATCTGAAGCCGCTGGTAAAATAAAATTTTTGGCAATCATATGAGGTTTTGCTACTTTAGCCACACAAAAAACTATTCAATAACTAGGTAGCAACGCTTTTTCATTTAGGTTGGACATCTATACTACAGCAATTTTTTTATAATTAAGGCCCTTCAATTTTCTCTCAAAAATTCCAATGGTTTATTTTTTTCAACTCGATGTTTAATATTTCAGAGGCGCACTAGCTTCAATGGCTGATACTTTCCAGTTATAAAATTTTAAAACAAATAACGCACTATATCTTACAATAACAGTAAATCCAAATTTTAAATAATCATCGTCATACTACATAGGTTTAACTTAACTAAACATAATAAAGAAATTCTTTCTTTAGTTTTGTTTCACTCATCTCACTGAAACTTCAAGTTGATGGTTGTGTAGATCATTTCAGAAACATCCATTGTCAATAATTACAACAAGTCGATTCAATAAATTCAAATACTATCGCCAGTTCACAATTCAAACAATAGCTTGGCCTCAGCAAGTGTAAGACGGCAGTTACCCTCGCGCATGCGCAACACACATCGACTGCGTGGCCAACTTATTCCCTCCCTCACCTTGTCTCCCCCGCTAAGCTTACTCCTCGCCTACCCACTCACACCACAGGCATATTTCGCACAAAGTTAACTGCCAATTATTAGAAACAACAGGGGATAAGGAATTGCGATAAAAAATTATTCATTTGGGACAATAACAATGAAGTTAAGTATTGAAAATATTTTGGCGTTAATTTTGTAGAAATTCATTCTTCACAATTAAATGAAACTACATGATGTAGTATTATTTCTACTTTCTTTAAGTTCTTTACCACGACCTAGGTTTTGTTGTATTACATCTTCAGTTAGGCTATTAGCAAAGACAATAGCCCACCTGAAGTTGTAATACAATGAAACCTAGGTCGTGGTAAAGAACTTAAAAATGTAGAAATAATACTACATCACTTATTTTCGGAGATGTGTAAAAGAAGGTAGCACATGGGACCGAAAATTGCAGCGAATTTCCTGATGCCTTCAGCATACCACATATCCCATGTAATCGCACCTACATATATGAGACACTATGCTCGACTTGACATAGGTGGGGAGCTCGTGAGGCTGAGTTATTTTGGTGCCGATTAGATATGATCCTACTGACTTCGGCTCGAATATTTTCTTTAAGTTGTGTCACAGTGCTCGGATTTGTTTTGTTAACAACGGATTTTAAGTATCCCCATAAGAAAAAGTCACATGGGTTTAAATCGGGTGACCTAGGTGGCCACGGTACGGTACCGTTTCGGGATATGTTTTTTCTGCAAATAACTGCCGCACTGCATTCATGGACACATTAGCAGTGTGATCTGTGGCCCCGTCCTGCTGGAACCATGTGTTTTGGTTGAAGGATGGACTATTCTGTAGTTCTACTCTGAAAAAGGCATTTAACATCTGGGCATATCTCTCCGAATTCACAGTTACAGTTTGGCCACGTTGATTTTCAAAGAAATAAGGCCCTATGATTGCAGATGCAGACATGGTACACCAGATTGTTACTTTAGGCTTATGTAAAGGCTCTTGATGCATTTGTCTTGGATTGTGGACATCCCAATAACGAAAGTTCTGCTTATTCACATATCCTCCAATGTGAAAGTGAGCTTCGTCACTAAAGAATATGTTGCCCATCCGGATAGCAGTACGAAATCTCAACAACATCACCTTCGCGTAAGTTTTTCTTAATTCGAAGTCAGAATCGTGTAAATCTTGAACAATTTGAATTTTATATGGATGGAACTTGAGCTTTTTTCGCATTATTACTTGTACAGTTGATTTCGGAATTCCCAATATCGATCAACGCAGTGATAAACAGGGATTTTCAACGACAGAAACCATAACATGCTCGACATTTTCATCTGTGGCTACTAATGGTGTAGGTCCTGGCCTGGGCCTATTTAATGTTGATCCTGTATCTCTGAACCTGGCTACCCATGACTGAATGAGGTTGATCGATGGTCCATCACGTAATCGATGAATACTGTAACGATTATTAAATCGACGGCGTACTACAGACAGCGAAAATCCACTCGAAATGTACGCCTCGACGGCAAAAGCGCGGTGCTCTCCACTCCACTGTTCCATGGCTACTAAAACATCCGCACCGCTTGCGCTTCTAACGACGCCCCCCGCGCCCCTCTTATGTGTTGCGTTCAGAAACTATGTTTCTATATATATATATATATATATATATATATATATATATATATATGTATATAATATATGCATCCCACACATCATCATCATACACGTCACTGTGGTGTATTGGGTCTTTGATAGAGAGGCGCAACGCAGAGACCCGGATTCAATTCCCAGCCACTCGTCGAGCAGGGCTGGACTGGTGTTCTAGTTGGCTGTAAGAAATAGCTCTTGTAACAATAAGTCCGCCATATATATCAATTACATACATTAAAGTACAGAAAAAAACTTGGTTATTTAAGGAAACTCCATAAATGATGAAAGGAAAAAAGTAATATGAAAATGACAACATACTAAATAAAATTTACAGTTGTTTGTAGATTAAAATTATAAAATCTAGTGGTCGCAATCGGTTCGAATATAGTACCCTATACAAGATGGCGTGCGCACCATACCACCACTATGTTACCATTATGTTTTCCAGTTCTATGTAAAAGTAGCATAAGAAATGTATATTTCAACAATTTAATACAGCTCGTGTGATTAGGTATGATGCGAGATGATATGAGACAGATTTATATTATTTCTAATTTTCACTGTTATAATAATAAAAGAAAATATAATATTAAAAAGATAATATAATGGGTAAGATATATAGTTACTTGTTGATTAAAATTATAAAATGTAGTGCTGCCAACAGGCTTCATAAAATAATGTAACTAATACCACCTTCAAAGTCTGTCAAAGTTTCAGTTTTAAATAAACTGAAATATTTTAAGTATATGTCACTTATATGGGCTTAGGTACCTATTTAAATTTCACTCGGTTTTCTAAAATGTTAGACCAAATAATCTATTCAGCAATATTTCCATTATTAAGTGGCACCGTTTTGTAGTTCAAAGCCTAAATAAGAATCGAGGACTTGACAAGATTGTAGCATGAGAAACACGCAGCCGCATTTTTTCTCTGTGAATATAATGTATAAAATGAATTAAACTATTCAATTGCGAAAATATTAATAAAATCCTACAATAAAGATCAGAAAAGAAAGTGTATCCCAGGCTTTATTGTATACAGGACTTTATTTTCTGTAGATACCTTAAAAAAAATATTAGAATGAAATGTCACTTAGCTTTACATGTTTCTAAAAGAATATTTAGGAAAAAAGAGACAATTAAAAATAATAATAATTTTTTATGATTACTGATTAAAACTGAAATATTTTGAAGTACATATAAGTACTCAGGTACTTATTTAAATTTTACTCAGTTTTTTAAAGTATTAAACAAAAAAATCTATTCTATAATATATTCAATATTAAGTATCGGACCCGAAGACTATCATTTTATAGTTCAAAGTCTAAATAAAGATTAACAGCTTAGTGTTGCCATTTAGCCACAAATCGTCAGTCAATGCAAGCTAGATGATACTAGCAGCACGGCAAACATATCCAGTAGAAATATCAATACCGTGATCAAAATAGGAAGTGATATTATAAACACAAAGATATATTTTATTTTAAATATTTTGCAAATATGCAAAATTTCATATCTAAAACTGAAGAAAGCTTACAGCTTTGGCAGATAGATGAACAGCAATATATGTTGAGAGCTTTTGTTATTTATTGTGATTTGATTTGAACTTGAAATCTAGCTCTTTTGATGGTCTGTGCCCACCTAGTTTGTGTGTACACCGTTGTATTGTAATCATTATTTCAAATAAATACTAGAAATTCAAGCAATTTGTAAATATTTTCACAGCTAAAATTACTGCATTCTTCGAAATGAAAATGTGGGTACCTCTCAGCAAACTCACATTCTGCATGTACTTGACGCATATGGTTTTAATCTATCGAACCCTCGGAAATCAGGTGGAACCCTTTGTCTTCTGCGACCCAGTAATCGTAAGTTCTTTTTACTTTTAAATTGAAAATGTTTTTGAATCGCAATCTTAACAGGTAAGACAGCCTGATATAGTAATGGATTGTTATACTCCATTCCATTTCAAAAGAGAATGTTTATAAACAAACCAATTTGATAGTTAAAATATGGTTGGCACAAATTTATATTCAATCAGTTGACGACTATTTACAAAACGTATTGTATTATACCCACAATATTGTTAGACTATACACTATAATCAATATATTATCATAACAATTACCTCTATTGTGCACGATAATATCAGAACTGATAGAACCAATTTGGCTGCGAGCGCCATATTAGTGTTTTTAGTAAACTTTATGCTCATAGAGTTCCGAGAGACTCAGCTAGAATTATATTCTGTTTCAAAAATTTTATGAAATTTTCTAGATTCTTGTGGTTTTTTTTCAGTTACAGGATCAGTTTACTTCAAATTACAAATAACGTCTGTTTTTGTGAAAACCAAATCTTTATTTTAAATGCAATTTGAAAGTGAATTTCCATTTGAAAACTTAAAATGTTTTATTCAGCTTTATGCTGAGAATCATGCGTTTAAATTTAGGTATTTTCTTTTTACGCCTGTATATATTGAAAGGGAGACCTATATTTTAATTTAACCACTATGCTGCTTTGCAAAAATACAGTTCATGTTTGTGATTATTTGTATGACATTTTTAAAAATTCCCCAATCCAATTAGATAATCTCATGACCTTAGAGTATTAAAAAATTATTTTTTTATTTACCAAGAAAAAATTGTTTTATGAAATTACCAAAGACTGAGTTTTGTAAATAGAACAAAAATTTTCAAATTTTTATGAAATATACCATTTCGATGCAATTACATTTTATAAATTAAGTATTAGAGAAATACAAGTGCATGTGATCAAACACAATTATTGAATTGCAGAAACTTCTTTTTTAAACTTTTCGTAATTGAAAAAAAAAAAACTTAAACTTTTCATGAATTCTTTAGAAAATTTAAATATTTTAATTAACAGGTTTAAATATTTTAGAAGGCAAGTAGTGCATTATATGCAATTTTGGACAGTTTAAATGTCTTATAAAAAGATTAAAACATATTTCAGTCTCCGAAACACAATAAAATTTTTGGAAAAATGGACATGAAACAATTCATTGAAATTTTTGAAAAACGTACATGTTAAAGGTATTAAATTAAATGGATTTGCAAAATATCTCAATATTAAATGGAAGGAGTTTATTTAAATTTTGCTGCAGTAAACAAAATTTATTTGTTTAAATGGCGTTGACATGATAGATGTAACTGTCTTTGATATAATAGATAAATGTTATTTATAAGACATGGAGATATCTCCACCTATTCGTCTGTTAAATTACATCACTAGTTACACCAAAAAGTGAATGTAAATATAAAGAGAATTAATTTTTAAAAACATAGATGTGCACCATTTTTAACAATATAGATGCTATCAATATTTTTAATACAACATTCTCTTTTTGCAATTGAACTCTGATAAAGTTTTTTTAAAAAAATGTAGTTTTCTGATACTTCGTAAAGTATGGTACTTTACGAAGTATCAGTATGGTACTTTCAGAAGTATAATATGTTACATTGAAAGAACCAAAGTCTCCCTCTACTGCTTTTAAAATAATCGTGATTTGTATAGTTATAATATTTAAATTTTCCTCCAGAAGCACTCCAAGAGCGTACAATATTAATGGAGCAATTTTCAAAGGAACTTAACAAAGGGAGAAAGATACATTTCAAATATGAGAAATTGGTAATATTGCTGGAGAGTACAGAAGATGACACACCAGAAGGACAATCTTTTAAACTGCTTTTTCTGTCTACGGTATTTTTTTCTGTGCTGTCTGCCTATTTCGAGCACACTGCAATATAACCTTTTAAAAAATTTTCTGGAGCTGACTTGGAAAATTTAGTCTCCAGTAAAAAAAATTTCAAAATTATTTTTTCCTTTTCTGTCCATTCATTTTGCACAAAAATATGGGTCCTACCCTCAGAAAACTATTTGAGTTTGTAGAAATCAAATTTTATTAAATAAATCAGACGACATTTGAGTAAAGCATTTGAAGTTGCTTCTCACTATATACTGTTGTGAATTTTTTTATAAATTAATTGCAGCGCAAGAGTCTAACAGGTATTTTTTGGTTTTTCTACACATATAAATTTCAAGTGACCGTTGTCACATTCCAATAGATAGGACTAACGATTACAGATACAATACTTCCTAAAATAAGAGAATTGCAATTGTTTGACCACATTTGGACAACGGCATTTATTAAAATTATAATAGTAAACTTTATTTGTCTTACGCCTGTGAAAGATATACTAGGTATTATAATTAAATGGTAGAAATAATATTCGGATTCAATAAAAATACTATACACCCTGAACTTTTAAATTTATTTAGGTGTGAACCGAACTCGCTTCTAAAAAATTATTCCAGAGTATAGAAATAGTTTTTTTTATATATTTATACTATTTGCTCATATTATAACTCAACTTTTTTTAAAGAGAAAAAATAGAGAGGTTAATCATTTTTGTACTATTTCAATTCCGTTTGATAAATGTGACCAGTATGGTGAACGTTCACTATTCTCTCATAGGGTAACACTGTCCCAGAAACTAAGCCTTTAAAGCATACCTACACTCTAAACTCTATTTATTAAGTTAGGGAAATGTTACTCATTGAAGTTTGTCTTCCGTGATAACGCATTTTTTAACTTTGATTTTAGCTGGTTCGTTATGTGACCCATGTGATACTAAGCTTGGTAGTGGCGTTTGTGCTGTACCTCTGTGTTGAGAAACCGAGTTATGGACTTTTCAAGCTCATACTGGATAATTACAGGTTTGGGTCTATTACAGAATTCATATGTATAAATTTATACTGCTACAATAGTTACGTATATTTCGATATCTGTACACGTTTACATAATAATACGGAGCACTAATTGAACTTGTAATTAGCCAGTTTCTTTATTTTAATTTTTGTAGAATACTATACGTTGAGGTAGTGATATTCATATAGAATAACCACTTTTTAATGTCATTTTTACGGGCCATATTAACTATTTAAAATAAAAAGATACTTGTCACACAGCCTCTATCCACTACTACACTCCTACCTGACAGAACGCTGGTACCAAGTGAAAGAGGCTGAAGCCACTTCCGAGTTCTATGAAGTCAAAGCGGGCGTTCCCCAAGGATCAGTCTTGGGACCTTTATTGTATACCTTGTATACGTGTGACCTACCGAGCACAGAGGGCACAATAACTGCGATATTTGCTGATGACACGGCGATTCGGGCAAGCAGTAAGAATGCTAATGAAGCCTCAGAAATGTTGCAAACTGGCCTTGACAAAATAACAAATTGGCTCCACAAATGGCGCATCAAGGCAAGTGCTGCTAAGTCCGTCCATGTCACCTTCACTTTGCGGAAGGGCAACTGTCCAGCTGTGAAACTGGAGAACAACACACTTCCCCAACGAGACAGCGTAAAATACCTTGGCCTACACCTTGACCGACGTTTAACCTGGCGCCAACACATAAAAACAAAGAGGGATGAGCTTAAGATAAGATACAACAACCTTTTATGGCTCCTAGGAAGGCATAATAAACTATCTCTAAACAACAAGCTACTCATCTACAAAGCCATCTTAAAACCAGTTTGGCTACATGGCGTTCAGTTATGGGGAAGTGCCAGTAACTCAAACATTGCCATACTCCAACGAATGCAAAATATGATACTGCGCTCAATCTCGAATGTCCCATGGTACATCACTAACATGGAAATACATGAACAGTTGGGTATGAACACTGTGAAATCGGAGTTTACACAAATGACAGAAAGGTACAGAGAGAGGCTGGAACACCACCCAAACAAACTCGCAACTGAACTACTTACTCGTAGTTATCAGAAGCGCCTCAAAAGAAAGGATGTCCTAATCTCCTGATTACGAGTAGATGCTCTCATTGGAGGGCACACTCTACCTGACCTATCGCCCACAAAACATCCGCTAAAAGCAAATGCTGATTGCAGATTAAAATAGAGAAAAAAAAAAAAAAAATATTATCAATAATATTTTTAAGAATATTTTCTAGGCCATGATAACCATTAATGAATTATATTGAGATTTTATACTTGTATCCCCTTAGGCCCCTTTAGAAAGGACTGTAGAATTAAAGAATTATAGATTTAATTGAATTTAAGCAATAATTTAGTAAATTTCCCATAATAATAAATTGATATATGTTTGATGCACTATTGACTTTAATATTGTTAAATGCAGTTAGTCTGTAATGAGAAATGTGAGAAAAAGAAACTAACCTGAGAGTAAAATGTCAATTTTTCAAAAATTATCCCCAATTTCAATGAAATCAAATTTATTTATAACATTGATTTCGGAAATATATTAAAATTTTAATTTGTGGAAAATATATGTGGCATAAAAAATTATTATAGAATAAGAAAAAATAATTATATCATGCTACCTCAATAATAAGCTAATTTTCTTCTACTTTGCAGAATATCGAGGAAACGTAAAGACGAATAGCTCACAAGCGTCGATTATAGAAAGGACGCTGGAAAGTTAGAAATAATTTATTATGTTCCAAGTTATTACATAAAGTATACAATGTATTCAGTGGAGGGTTATTTATTTCAAATTATGAATCATTATATTCACAAAAATGAAAATATTCAAAAAAAAAAAATCAATCAAAGTAAGGCAGTGTGTCAAACCAATCGGAAAATCATAGTTTTTATTTAATAACATTATGTTCAGATTACCTAAGAAATGAATTGTTGAAATTTTTTTAAATGAATACAAGTAATTTGTGGTACGGCGTGTTTATGATACAAATGACAAGACATTAAACTATAAACATTAAAGGTTAATTTGGTGGTTGAATGTCAAGAAGTACAGAAAGGGATAAAAAACAAAACCTACCTAAAATTCTATATAAGTATTGCATACTTAGGGTAAAGTAACTTTTTTTCTCAATATTGTATGTTGTGAAATATTTTGTTAAGTTGGTATGACTCAAGTGATTGTATTAAATCTACCTTTGTAAAATTTTAAATCTAAATATTTCGTCTAACGTTGATGCTATGGCATTTCAGCTAATAGTCGAAAATGTTACGTATGTTAGTTGTTTAAATTTTACGAGTAACGAATAGAGAAATGACTCGTGTCTTTTATCTAATTATATGAGAATAAATTTGTTGACAAAATGCTTTCGCTTGATGGTTTTGTACAAATTATTATGATCTAGATTCTTAATGTGTTAAAATTACGATTGAGTTATAAATAGCAACGTTCTTCTTTTATAAGGGTATCATATCTTAAAAGGAAAAATGGAATCCTGGTAACATAGCTCATGTGTCTATATGTCTGCCTATCATGGCTGTTTTTCTTAGAAACCGCTGATGTAAAAACTTGAAACCACTGAGTAACAATGTTATGTTACTACGCATAATTTCAATTTCATAACAATGTTTTTGTTACTATGCATAATTTCAATTTTGTAACAATGTTTTGTTACTATGCATAACTTCAAGTTTGTAACAATGTTTTGTTACTATGCATAATTTCAAGTTTGTAACAATGTTTTATTACTATGCATAATTTCAAATTTGTAACAATGTTTTGTTACTATGCATAATTTCAATTTTGTAACAATGTTTTGTTAGTATGCATAATTTCAAATTTGTAACAATGATTTTTACTATGCATAATTTCAAGTTATGTACCAAGTTTTTTTACTATGTATAATTTCAAGTTTTTACACTCACACATATTTGAATAGCTAATACTAAAAAATATTTGTATAGAAATTTTAGGAGGGGCAAATTAAGTATTTTTTTTATCGTTTGAAAGGGTTTGTTATACAGATCTCGAAGTATACTTTTCAAGAGTTTATTATACAGACCCCAAATACAATTTCATGTAGTATATCTTCAGAGACATAATGAAAAATACGCAAACAAATATATTCCCCTTCCCATATTTTCGAAACTACTTAATTAAAAATTAAGAAAACAATTTGGTTTTTAGCTACTTACACAATGGTTATAGAAATATTATAGAGATAAGCCAAGATGTTATATTTTTTTAAATATTCACCATGATTTTCACCTATGAAAGATATAGTAGGCAATATTTACATTGTGAAAAATTATCATTTGTAATAGTTTAAAAATATATTGTTTTGTCTTAAATATTAAAGTGCCTTTATTAGTATTTGATAGGTTTTTCTTTTTTCTTATTATCCATAAAAATGTCATAAAAATTAATATGTTTATTATTATTAGAGTGACCTTATCGACTGAAGAACATAAAATGCAATGCAGAGAATAAAATTATTTATGTTGTGTTGATGAATTCATAAATGTAGCCTACTTGAAGTTGAGTTGAGTAAATTAGAGTAGTTTTGAGTGAATTAAATCACTGTAATTAGAGATTTATAGTTTAGTTTATTTAAATGATATGTTAATCACGGATAACGGAATTGTCAGTCATTTTCACTCAGTCAATACAAGATTTGCAAAAAATCTATATTAAGATAAAATTTATATTACCCTGTATTGATGTTCTTCAATTTAAAATAATAAGTGGTAGAATTAAAAAGGTCTTGAACCTTCATTTTATTCCAAACCACATGAATGGCTGATAAAAAAAATATAAAAATAAAATAGTTTTACATCACCTTGGTTTCAGTTAGTTATTAATTTACCTGTAGCTACAGGAACTCAACATCAACATCTGGAGAACAGAAAAATCCCCTTGGCTTGCATGAAGGCAATGGTCATCCTATTATTCAAGAAATGGGAGATCCGCGAATATCAGAACTACTGCAGACATTGGTCTTCTCTCAGTTATTGGCGAAGTTTTCATAAAAATCGCCCAATCGTGCATCCAAAAACATTGAGAAAAGATCAACAATAAAAATCAATCTAGCTTCCAACCGAAGCGATGATGTATGGACCAAATTTTTGTCATCTACGATTCGTCCTAGAAAGGATCCGATCTGGGAAAAGGACTCTTGTCCCCTTTCTCGACTTTAAATTACCATTCCACTGCATTTATTGGTCACCTTTAATGAAAGCATCATTCATTATTGTTAAAAACTCGGGGTCTTTCAAAGACATTGCCTTGTACAAATCCCTGGAGTATTGCGACGCTATTGCACCTGAAATGATAAGATTCATTTGAACTGTGAGAAACAGTCAACAATGGCCCATCTAATCCAAATACAGCAGTTATGTTGGTTTAGTCATTATTCTTGGATAAAACCGGATAGTTTATAAACAAGCTTTTCTGGCGAGAAAAACTGGTCACCTGGAAAATTTTATGTACAACACCTAAGAACATGTGGGTTAGTCAAGTTGGCAAAGATCTCCAAAACCAACGTTTCACTCTAGAAGAAGCCAAAACTGTTACTATTTATCGTCAAGTATGGAAACAGATAATCAAAGAGACTTCGAACCATGCAATACCCACAATAATATATTGGATAGTTAATCTTCATCCTCCACTAGTCATTAGCTACAGATAAAAAAAGATGAGAAAAAATAAGAAGCTACAGAAACGTTACAGAGCTGGTAGAAATCTCTTGTTAATCGAACATATAGGAAATATATTTTATAATCCACTCAACATTCAATGACATTTGTAACAAATAACTTTCCCTTCGACGAAATTGAAATAAGAATTCTGACATAATTCGATTCACATTGCAAAAATAAGTTCGTTGTGTGAGCGTTGATATGAAAGTTTTTGGTAAAAAGATTGAGAATTTTCCCGACAATATGGGGTAATAGGCCTTTCCATTAAAACAACAATTAATAAATTTCTAAATTAACTCTGGTACACCTAGAAAATTAGAGGAAATAAAAAACAAGTAACGAAGCCATTTCATGAACAGATAATGAAAACAGTCTGATGAATGCGTCCAGTTATCCAAAAGGATAGAACAGACGCATCAAAACATTTTTCATTATATAATAGATAAGTAGACGTTGTACATTATTTATTCTTGTTCACTACATTCGCTTAATAAGAGCAAGTAGTCAAATGCAAGTTGAATCTACCTCTAAAACTGGTGAATATATTAAATACAGAGGCGTAATTCAACATTAAGTTTAAACATTAAAACACTCGCTACATTTAATTTAACAACAACGTACATATTATGCTGCAATAGTTCGCAATATTTACAATTTAAAAAAAAGTTCTGTGACCTGAATAAAATTATGCCACGTAATTTTCCGCTCATAAAAAATTTTAACTTTGGCCAACTCGCTTTTTTCTAGAAAAGTTGAGTAGTAATATAAATTTCCCTATTTTTATAATTTGTTTCGATTGGAGAATCATACTTGCTAAGAAAAATTATCAGTACCTTATGTTTGAGACCCTTCTTTTAGATAAATCACTGAAAAAAATTAAAAGATTTTTTCTATAGAAAGATATTCAGTGAACAACAGAATGATTATTATATAGTATAGTAGTAATAGTATAGTAGAAGTATTATATATTAATTAAAAAAAAATTATTAAAAATAAAAATTAAAAACCCTGCTTCATATTAGACAGAGAAATGATAACTTGCAAATGGTCTTAATATGTCTATATGCGAATACATCGCAACTGAATGTTATCAAAATGCGTATTTCCATACGTTTTACGTCAGAAATGAATCAAAAGTAACGTGAAAATTTTCATCAATTTATTAATTATTATCAAAATATATGTCATATCCATTTTACCCCATTTCAGCAGGTAAAAATAGCCCTTACACTTTATAATTTGTGCCAGTGATTTCAGAGAAATTGAAAGGTTTTCGAAAATAAATAAAAATAGAAATACGCATTTTGAGTATGATGTATTCGCATATGGACAGAGGGAAAGGAGAATAGAAATAGGCATGCTTAAGAGCAAGGATATTGCAAGGCTTTTCGTCGCGGTAACAGTCATGCGAAACTATGTGAAATGTGGTCAACTGGTCCACTACTCAAATTTTTAATAAATATTTTCGATGTGACTCAGGCATGTATGTTTTTCATTGGTCCTTCAATTTAATTATGTTTTTAAGGATCTAAAAGTATAAATATTTATGTCATGTACAGACATGTTACTTCGATAATGTAAATACAGTCTGATTGATGAGACATTGACAAACATTTCTTCCCAAGAAAAATTATGCTTGCATAATCAGCAATAGTCTGAGAGATGAACGATTTATTTGAATCTGGTTTTATAAAATATACTAAAAATAATAGCTAATGTATAACTTTATGTATATATAACTTTATGTATTTACTAATGGCAAATCTATAACTTTAAAAAACATAACATGAAATATTGTAATGACGGGGCGGAACTTCCTATATAAATTTTTTAATATTAAATGGACATTAAAGGAACGATTTTCAAACTTTACATACTTAAGGACGTATTTATAAAATACCACAGGTGGAGAACAGCTATTTACTAGTCGTAAACTAACCAACACACACATAGCAATGCCGCTTGTTGGTGTGTAACAACTTTAAAGGCTATAAACTAAGGCGTATCTTGAACTCTTAAATTACTTTGTAACTAAAATGAAAATATGTGTTTTAAATGTTTTAGTAACCAGATTTATTTATTTTGTAATATTAAAGTTACATTGATACTTTTGTGATGCAAATAAAGGTGAGTTTGTTTTGATTACTGAACTGAACAACAAAATTTTTTCATTACTACATTTGAAAAATTACTGATTTTTTTGATTACAGAATTTAAAAAAAAACTGTAAATGGTACAAAATTTTTAATTATGAACTTATTAAATAAAAATTATACAGAATTCCAATTTTAATTAGTAGTTTGGTTAACTGGAAATGATCCTGTAGCAATAAGTCCGCCTTATGTATATTTAAAGATAGATGAGTGAAAATAAATAAAAGTCAATATTTTCTTTAGAATCAACATATTTACGAAATTTATTTCTAACTTGAAAATAAAAAGTAATTATGTTAATTTGTGTTACTTTATTCATTGTATTTTTTTTATTTCGCCATTTCAACTTGTTCGCACGTGTCCAGTAATTGCTAATGTTATGCTAAAAGACAAGAATCCGTTCATGATTATTATAACTTTTTAAATGCATTTTATTTGAAGATAGTAAATTTTGAAAATATTATTAAGTTGACCATATATTAAGTTGACCAATACACATGAAGTTGGCTATAAGATTAAAAAACATATTAATTATAAAAGTAACCTTTTTAAGTAAGTACAATTTGTCATATCTTCTTTTTAATTGTTTGATTGCGATAAAACAATCATGTTACTCCAGGTCCAAAAGAAACCAATAGAAAAAACTTCATCAAAATTCCTTTAGCCTATTCTTGCGTGTTGCACCAAGAAACGAACAAATGGAAAATATTCCAAAAACTATATTTTTAGTATTCTTTCTTTTTATGATTCATCTCATCATAAATATCCTCTCAAGCCAATTTTACAATTTTATTGTATGTATAGGCAATAAAGTATATAACGATCAAATTTATGCGGCCTAATACTATATTTACCAAAGTATGACTAAATTAAAAGTATTGACAAGAGATTAAAATTTTAAACAAATTTCTAATGAAAAAATAATATTTTGAAATTGTCTACTTCACATATCTTCTGGTAGAGTAAACCAAATGGGAGGAAATCAAAATTAAATGTTACTTCTGTATTTATTATATGTATGGACCAACAAAATTTGTGCAATCTCATACTTAACCTACCAAAATAGTTAGATTACAAATAATTACAACAGATTAATCGTTTACACAAATTGAAGAAATACAGTAAATTTCATCATCGTCGACATGGTGTGTTGGATTGATCACAAGGCACACGGCCTATGAGGGCTTAATGCAATGTCCCGGGGGACCCGGGTCTGATTCCCGGCCGCTGATCAAGCGGGACTGGACTGGTGTTCTGATTGATTATTCTGATTGCTGTAAGAGATTATTTTCTTAGCAATAAATCCACCATATGTATCAGTCAGATACATTAAAATAAATAGAAAAATTAATTTACAAAGGGTCTGCGAAACGTCTGACTAAGTTTGCACTGATATTTTCAATATTTATTGATATTTCATAACTATTACGGGTCTATAGCTTTTATTAAGAGAAAGAATAAATATTTTGATTATTAATTGTGGGTTTTATTTAACTTTTTGTCAATTTATGCTTGAATTAAAATGATAATAGAGATACACGATTCATTCCATTGCTTAGAGTAAAAAACGCCCGAACTGCACTTTGCCAGTCCAATGACAAAAACCATGTTGCCAACTAAAGATTAAATATTTTTAGAGATAAGAAAAAAGATGCTAAAACATTATACGGCTGTAAGTTAATTAAAACGTAATATTACAATAGACTGAACCCAATTTTTGTTTGATATTCTTTCACTTGACACAGGTACCTAATAAATAAACCTTTAGAATATTACTGTATCTTTATATCGTGAAATATGTTGCCAGATCATTTAAATATAATTATATATTTTACAAGTAAAATCATTTTTCAACATCTAATACCCTGTCTAATGTTAAAGTAGTCAGCATAATTGAACAAAATTTTAAAATAGCGGTCATGTCTTTCTAAACATATACTGTTTTAAAAGTGTCAAAATAATCACAATGGAAATAAATGTAACCTTCTAATTGTGAGTAAAACTTGCTTTACAAGGATTCCGTCTATTGTTGGCAATGTTTGCTCTTAACATCTAATAGGTTGCTCTTAACATCTGACACATATACATACATTACATATTTATGAATAATTAACATAATTAATTTATGGTGTTCAAGCGAAGTCCACAATTTAGTATATGATCTGTAGTTCAAATGCACAAACCGGAACCTATCACAGAGTACAATTTTAGATGAAACGTACAAGCTTCATTCCTATGTCGCAAAGTATGAAATTACAAGTAACTTCTCGTTGCAAAAGTTTCTCTTAAGAAAGTAAATTTGATTACCTCATTATTAGCAGCCGATTTTTAGGGAAAAACCATGCTATCTCTCTGCAGCTTACAGCTATATTCAGAATGAAATAATCATGTATATTGTTTCATCTAATCCCTGTGAAAATTCATCAAAATTAACTAAATAAATTTTTGAACAAATATCTAGTTTTGAATTAGTTATTATGTGATGCATTCCCTGTTTATATTTATTTCATGAGTTTATTATTGTGAATATGCATTTTCTTCATTTGTTTAAAATGGTATAATGTATGTTGTCCCATAAACTACATCATTCAGGATGTATGTTGTCCCCTAAACTCATCACCCAGAACTTCATCATGCAATATGCATGGTAGGCCGAAGCCAAATTTACAATTATATATTCTTAATAAATATATTGTATGCTTTTTTCATATGGGATAAGTATTCACAGTTAGCCGGGGATGATATTTTGAATAAAATATTTTGGTGGCCTTGATAATAATTTCATTTTTCTTTTCGAAATTGATCTGAAAAGTGCTTTTAGTATGAAGAAAGGGTCATTAAACATCAAATTTATATCCTCTTTCTACACAATCATTCTTGCTCATCTAAATATTTCAATATGTAATTTTATGTTTGTCTTTGTATATTCAATATTTAATGTCATTTAGAATGGTAAAAAATGCAATGCATACAAGCACTTTACTGAAAAAACGCAGCTTACATTCGTAAGCGAAAATTCTTTCATTCTTTCATTTAATAACTAATAAACAGTGAATATTTCATTGGTTTTAAAACTGCATTTTTTTCCATCTAAATAATTTGATACAACCTATTAAAAAATGTTATGGCAGCATATTTAGAGAAATAATTAATAATGTGTTAATGCAAAGCGTAAATATAGTGATTCTTAATGGTTTTTTTTTGTTCACACCGTTTGCATTAAAATATAT
Source organism: Druceiella hillmani (assembly GCA_039881145.1). Taxonomy (NCBI): domain Eukaryota; kingdom Metazoa; phylum Arthropoda; class Insecta; order Lepidoptera; family Hepialidae; genus Druceiella; species Druceiella hillmani. The sequence goes on along the minus strand of JAYKKI010000145.1, from coordinate 577,571 downwards.
GCATATTTCTTTTACCTTTTTGCTATCGAAAATGATTAATTAGTTAGAAAGTGATGCAAGAAGAATCACATTGACAAGAATTAGATCGGTAAGAACTTTGATAAGAAAATTTGTGGTATACCACAAGTATCACCAAATGATAATTAATTGATTGGCGAGCTCAAATCTTCATATCAAAAAATTCCATATATTGACACTTGTAGCATATAAACTTGTAAATATTTTTTATTAATCTATTCAGACAGATATCTATGTATTTTGTGTTAATTTGTTTTACTAATATATGAAAGTGACCATTAAAATTATCCAATACCAACTCCAATTCCAAAGATTACTTAAATTGATCTTGTAAATGTTCCCTTTTATACATAAGATCCTTAAGTACTTTCACATTTAATACCATGGGAAATATTAATTCCTTTGCAGATTGACCTTTATCATTTTTAAAAGCGTGGTGGAATTTAAATGAATCGATTTATTTATTATTTCTAAATTATTAAATAATAATGAATTGTGAAAATCACCGAATTTATCTTTCAGTGATGGTGATTCTGTTGCTAATAATGTTTTTATTTTACTTTAGAATTGCGACACTCAGAGGCACTTGTAACATTTTTTTTTGTTTCCTTTATACCCGATACAAAAGTCAATACATCTCTAATGAAATGTCAAGTTTAGTTCCCGGTCATTGTATATGGTATAGCAAGTCCAGCGTACTAGTATAATAGAGGACAATAGCTGCATACCTTCTCAAATTATTGTTTAGTTAAGTGAAACATTCGAATGTGTTGTGATCGCACTGTGAGGGATAAATACTTATTATGAACTTACTTTTTGAGCCTGTTTCAAGAAACATACCTTTATATAATGAGTTTCGTTTTAATACTTACCGAAACAGATGTGTAAATATACCCACACATCGAAAAAAAGATGGATAAATAAAAAAAGAACCATGTTATTTGTTTGCCTTTTAAATTGTGTGCCATAAATGTCTCAGTAAATATTTGTATGTAAATATCCATTGAACAAAATTATTATGTCTTGCAGTCGGAATATGTTAATATTTTGAAACAAAATTATAATCGTTAAGTGAACACTTTAAACATAAGTATTAAGAATACAGACGAAGGTATAATTTTTTAAAAATAAATTTTATGCTTGCAACAAAAAGTCATTAAATTTTCCTTAGAACTGACAGTAAATTTGGGTAAATAATTTTTAGTAAAAAAGGATTGTATGAAATCTAAGAAGCTTAAAAGGAAATAGCAAGAAAATAAGCTTAAAAGGAAATAGCAAGTTCATCATTTAACAAATGTATTTCTGATGAAGAGATAATTTTTCAAAGTAGGTGAAAATACAGATTAATAAAATATTTTCATACAATAGATTAAAATATATATAAAGACCACAAAATAGTCGTTTAAGAAAAAAGGGTAATCACAATAATTTTTAAAATAATATATGGCACAACTTGGGATCGGGCAACGACTAATTAGGTAGAGGGTTCAAACAGTTCAACAACTGTTTGTGTACAGTACTGAATGTGTCTTGCGCAATTTTTAATTATGCGTTTAAAAATTGATGGTGTGCGGCTGTTCTTAGGTTAATAAAATAAAGAAATCTTTTTAAAATTCTTCCATAACGTCAATATTTTTATTTTATAAATGATTATTCAGATCTTTGTGCTAAACATTATCGGTTAAATTAGGTAAATATACAAGTAGAACTTAACCCAACTCCTGTAATTTCCATAAGCATATTTTTCATTATATGTTTGGTGCAAGGTTGGGCAAACTTTTTCAGGAACAGGCAAATTGAAAAAATTGAATTTGTAGCGGGCCAAAATACTCAATAATTATCATAGTTTTAGTTTTTTAGTAAATAAAACATAAATATTTATTATAAAGATGAATATTTATTATAAAGTTTATTCAAAAATTTTAATTTTTGCAAACTACCTTAAACTAACCACCTTGCTACTAGCTAGATACCATAGAAATGGAAGCATATGAGTTATGAAATGGACATGTAACTTCATTATCTGAAATGAAACTGAACGCGTAATATTGAAATCGATAGTTAAAATCTTCATACAGTCTCTTCAAGGCAGCAACAAACTCTTTTAACTTCTCTTTTTGAACCCATCGTAGGTATTCAACGATTCAAAATTTCAAAGATTGTTTTCTCGATACAACATAGAAACATATAAATTACGTTTTAAAAACTTTAAAGTGACACCCCAAAGTTCATCCAGAAACTGCATTTTACCCTAAGATTTCAAATTGAGTGCATAGTGGCTTTAAAAAATGTTGGTTTAAAATGTGAAGCTTGCAAGCCAGTTGTAATTTTTTATGGTCTTAAATTTTTTCTATTTTCCATGGCATGGTTCGTTAAAAAAAAATAGAAAGGAATATTAAGAGTTTCATACTCTGTACAATGAATATAGAGATTATCCCTACAAATTTTACGAGTATGCAAGACCAAATATAAAAACTTTTGATTGTGTAATCACACATTTAAAAGCAGACTTGAAAATACTAGTAAATTTGAAAAGGATTATAATAACTGCATAAAAGTTATTTTTCACTTTAAGGCAAATAAATACAAATAGTTTGTTTTTAATTCAATTCAAATTATAATGCAGAAATTATATAATTAAGAAAGTAAAGTATTTTAACATTTTAAATTACTTAAAAAACTATTTAGGTAATATAATGTAATTCGAATCGGTCTCCCTAATTATTCTTTTTAAGTCTCATTGATTAACTTATAATTTAAATTGGCTAATTATATTGTAGAATTTTTGTTATTGTTGTGATTAGAAGTTTGTGGTTGTTTGTAGGTGTTTGTATACTGACTGAGAGTGATTTTGTCCATCAAAACTTAATGATTTTATTTCTTAATCTCATTTTTTGCATAACTTTTAACTTCTCCATCTCGGGAAAAAGGCTCATAAGAAAACGGTAGCTATATCAATTATCATTAAAAGAAAATAATTTTTTTAACAATATATTTAAAGGTTAATAAAATATTATTTTTGATCTGACTCTCGCATCCAATCGTGACGAGGTGAATTTTTAGCTTAGTCCCAAAACCCGAAAAGTTATTGCAGTGAAAAGTGACAAAGATAGGTATGAGGTAAACAAAACTTAAACAATATATGCTCTGACAATTTTATTTACGTTCTGTGCTAATGAAGATATCACTCCTCCAAATGACTTTCAAAGTACAAGGAGTTTGGAGCATTGGTCTAAATGTCACACAGAGTTATTTCATGATTACATCAAAAAAGGTTTCCACACTTACTTGCATTTAAACTCAGTTTCTCGTAGTAATGTTTGTGGACAGGCACAAAACTCATCTCACTATAGAACTCAGTATGATATCTAAGAAGCTGGAAATTGTACTAGTAGTTAATATAATTATCAATATAAATAGGTTAAATATAAATAAGTAAGCAATATAAACATAAATAAGTAAGCAATATAACACATAAATAAGTAAGCAATATAAAAGAGGTATGAATCAACTGGATTAGAAACTAATAATATAATGAGGAATGATATAACTTGATGAGATGAGAGGTATGATATAACTCAACTGTATTGAAATAACTCAACTGGAAAGAGATCATTTGCTATTATTACTTATAAAGAGCGATTCTATAACTGTGCTTAACTAAGCATTAGAAACTAGCATAATACATACATCTTACATAAATCGTTTTATATCAACAGAACTATGCTCATGAAAGAATGCTAAAATAAATTGTTGGAAAAGTCTAGGAAAAATATTGCAAAATACGGCAAGGGCTATTAAAATAATAAAGAAGACGAGAAAATGGGACATTCAAAAATTAGATTTGACCAAAAAACGATTAACTTAGGCACGTTTACAAAAAATTTAGGGCAAAAAAAATGTGTCTCATTGATGACCCTTGTGCAATAAAATTTAGCAGAACGTGAAAGAATCTTCAAAAGAATGTTGCTAATTTTTCAAAACCGCAATTATGAATAGAATCAGGGAATGCCAGAAAAGACTGCACTGAAACAAGAAAACCCCTGAAACACTATTCTAGATAGGAAATTACCCAAGGATGCAACAGTTTATAAATTCATAAACAGTTACACGCATCTATAAGGCTAAAATATCATAAATATAAAAATTGTTTATTATTTATAACCGTTTTATTATTAACTGAAGCGCAGTGATAGATGTAGACAGACATGTTAGTGTTAGTTTATTTTATTTACGGGACAGATATTCGGGTAATTTGTTTTTGATTAAAGTTGTCATATTTAGGAGATTTTTTGCCTAAATCACTTTACAGACTAAAGGCCCATGTAAAAAACAAATGAGATTAAGAAAAGAAACCAAACGATTTTCAGATTTCCCATATCTAAAATTATGGAGCTGAAGAAGTTTTAATAAAACAGTATGTATATTCAATAAAAACAACATTTTATTTATTTTCTCTTCCATAGTCCGAGCATAAATCTCACAAAGCACTAAGTTATCAATCCGATCAAGTAGATTTACCAAAAAAATAATTTTCTTTTAAATACATAAATATATATATGTATACATATAATTTAATTCTAAATGAAAGCTGTGAAAGTACTAATTTTTGCATAGATTTTACGAAAATGTACCAAAAAGGATAATTTTGAAATTTTCACCAACTTAATAACAAAATCTGTTTTGGGTTTTAAGGTTCAAGAGTATCTAAAAAATTATAGAAATGGAAAATAATTTCTAATTCTTCAACTTGCCGTTGGATAAATAATGGAGTAATTTTAAACGTTATAATTAATATATGCGCAAAATTAGTCAAAGACAAATTAACAAATGAGAAGGTTTTCTAATTGTAAAATTATTTGGATAATTAAAACAAGTAAATAATGAAAAATTTAGGAAGTGTGGAATATTTCATCATTGTTTAACTTCAATAACAAGTTATCTGCCTCATTAACATTAAAGTGAATCAATAACCCATGGAAGCGCCTAGATATTCGGCTTTTATTTAGTTTAATTATTCTCCGATGAACAGCTATATAAATAAAGTTATAAATTATTTATAACTATCGATAACATTAGTTAGATGAACACTGATCCCATTAATGTACTGGCAGACAGTGTTCGATAATAGACGTTTTCTATTTACTCGCTCATAACATGAAAACATATTGTTTATTTACTTTTATTGCACTTTGTTCGATTATAGTAAACATAAAAGCATTCGATTATTATAGTTCGTTCCTTACCGAAATTAAACCTAAAATAAGTGAACAATGTCACAAAGACATGGCGGGAGGAGGAAAGTCTTTAAGGGATTTTATTGTTCATGCCGTGTCTGGTGAGTACCTTCGTACTCTTTTTGAGATTCCTTTCTCTTGTCAGAACTTTTTAAATTTTTTTTTAATGCAACATTTTCCTATTTTCCAGAATAATAGGAAATATTTTCAAAACTTAGACTTTTTATTAAATTATTTTTTTAGTAACTTAAATTATTTTTGTTATTACTTTTTTTTAAATTAAACAATGTGACCAATTTCACATAATTTTATAAGAGAAATAAAATAAATAGAGTTTTTTATGATTATATAATTTAAAATAACCATAGAATTTATGTGACCAAAAGTGAAAAAACTTTGCTCGTCTTAAGAGTCAAAATGATATCAAGACAATATGATATCCAAGAGTGGGTAAAGTAGAGTTGCAAGTTTTCTTTACATACATTACATGCAGTAAATAACTGACGACCCATGTTGCAAGATCAAAACATATTCATCAAACTATTATATTATCATTGGTACTTGGTACGTTTACATAATGTAACTCGATACAAAATCTGAAAGGAGTTGAAAATCAAGTTGCAAGTTTTCTTTACATGCAGTAGGTAACTGAAGACTCAGGCTGCAACACAAGACAATATGCATAAAACTATTGTATTGTCATTGGGACTTGGTATGTGTGGAAAATATAACTCAGTACAATGACTGGAAGAAGATAAAAATCGAGTTGTAAATTTTCCTTATGTGCATTACATACAGTAGGTAACCGGCGAACTTGGCTGCAACATCAGGTCATATTCATTACAGTATTATATTGTCAGTGGGCCTGGTATGTGTGCAAAATATAATTTGATACAATGTCTGAAAAGGGACTGAAATGCAAGATTTTTTTACACAAAGATATACATTCACACAAGTAGAGCTAATAAATATATTTTACTGCATGCTGATTAAAATAGGCAAAAACACCGTATACCATTCATTGTTGAGAAATTCCATAAGGAGATAATGACTGACTACAGTAACAGGTCAACCATAATAGGGATCAAAATTGGCGTGATAACTGAAATTGAAAAAGGCATTAAAATAGAATACCTTCTATTCATTTTGAGGAGTTCCTGAAGAAGTTGATAATCCTGGCCGCTTCATAAGGTCATAATCATCAAATATTTATAGACATCAGTACTTAATATGAAGGCAAAATTTCAAGTCAATATTATGTCTGAGACTAAGTGAAAATTGAGTTGCAAAATTTTGTTATATGCAAAAATAACCACACATAGATTGAGCTAATAAAAACTTGTTAATAAAAGAATATAGCATTATTGCTATTATGTATATAGAAGTAAGAATATAGCATTATATCTATTCTCTTCTAGTACAAGGCAGTCGTCTTTGTTTTGTACAATTGTGGCTATAGTACATTAAAATGAAAAAATATGACAATAGTTTTTAAAACGGGCCTCTTAAAATAAATTCCTAACTTATTCTGTGCTTTATCAAGTCAAACAACACATGTAGGGAAGTAGTTTTAAAGAAATTTTTATTTTTTAATATCAAATTAGTATTTATAAAAAACTGATATTTTATAACTATTTCCGCAAAAATTTTATGTATAAGTTACATCCGCTGATTAGTTCAACATTAGGCATAGCTATATCACTGTTCGATGCTATTGGATGCTCTATCAAACTAGATATGCGTGTATGACAAAATAATTAAATCCTGCGTCAATAAAATTGGGACTAAAATGCAGGTGCTGCTGGTGGTATTTGAAAAATGCCTGCCATTTGGTTATCAACGGTCTGCAAGAAAAAAAATTTGAAGATAGTGAATACATATTTTTTTGGAATATAAGACAGATTGTGACATTTTCGAAAATTATGCATAGAACGAGTTGTTCAGTTTATCTATGCGGATAGTTTATGTATGGGTAGATAGAAAGATATGCCACCAGATAATTATGGCAATCCAAATGAATAAGGAAGTAAGTGATACACTGAATTATAAACGACTTTTAAAAGATAAATGACTAGGAAATACAAAGAAATTAAGACCTTTAAAAATATGTAATAAAACTGATTAACAAATAAAGAAATGAGAAAGATTATCTAAGATATTTATATTTAAAGCAAGTAGGTAATATGAAAAGTATTGTCACAGCGGTGACTGGTAGAAAAAGCAGCAATATAACTGATGTTTTAAATTTTGATCTATTCCTTCTAAATATTAAAAGTGCGTCAAAAGAAAAAATAAAAAATATAAAAAATATGGAAATAATACTTTGTCAGATTATATAACAAATCACTTCATTTTTACCAATACTATAAGACTAGCGTGACCCGTGCGAAGTCTTTGCATTATTTATTCCATTATGAAGCTCAGATGACAGATCAAACAAATATTTTACTAAAATTGACATATAGAGGCACAAGTATCAAAAGCATTGAGCTAAAGCGCCACTTTATTTATACGTGAGTGGATTTGAAATTAAACAAAAATTTTACCGACCATCAATCATATTGACGTTGAGCCGTTAGATGGCAGCATTGCTGTTTTGTGTATATAATTTTAATAATTAATTAATTTGCAAAAACAATAGCAATAATAAATTGTTTAGTTGTGGATGCCGGTAGAAGCAATTATCTATAAAATGATATATAATTTATGTGGATTAGTCGTGAGGTTTTTTCTAAAAAGGGAGTGTAACATCTTAACCTTAGCGTATTAATATATATGATGATGATGATGATGATTAGTCAAGCTATTTCATTTTATTTTTTGTGTATCTTTGTTGCAACATTTTTTTACCAAAAATAACATAAAAAAGGAGAACAATAATTAAAGTTAAAAATGTTTATCAACGCATGTATCTAATTGCATAACAGCAACATAATGCGGGTGTAGGGATATTGAAGAATGCGAGTATCGAATAATAATACTCAACTTTGTGTAACTAATAAGAAGTTAATGATATTATAATGCAGAAAGAAATCGTAATTATCAAAATATGTCTTGTAATTAACTACATTTAGAATGACGTACAGGCTAAAATTTGAGATTGATCCTAAAAGTAAAAACTGTTCTTCTTAAAGGGATTTTGCATTGCTATTTACCTTATTGCTATTGGGGGCTGGGACAGATCTACACATTTTCCTTTTATCAAAGTTTGATTTTACGAATTTGGCCATTACTTTCATTACATTCTCTTGCAGACGTCACATATTTTTTTCTTCATTACTTGCTCATGTATTATAAATTCTAGGAAAAAAAATATAGATAGGAACATAGTTTTTAATAGAAAATGCCCCTTAATGCAATTTAGTTACAAATGCAATTTAGTTACAAGGAGAAGAAGGTATATTATACATTTGAGTACATTGTAAAGGGTAACCATTTATTTCTCTACAACTATTTATATCATTTTTAATTACATACTTGTCTAGTATATCTTTCACAGACGACAAATCCCTTTTTTATCCATATCTCTTTAATTATGGACATACACCAAAACTGAAAAAGCAATTTTGCTGCGACAAACAGACTGAAAGCTCATTGTGATGAAATTGTAAGGGTTGCATTTTCATAATTCGGACTAAACAAGAACCCTAATAGCAAGGTATTTTAGGCCAGGCATGAAATATGGATAATTTGAAACAACCCTCATAACTAGGAAAGGGCTCGATACATAGAGTGACACATATAATACAATATATATACTTGTATTTACCTACATATATTTGTAGCTATAGAAAATTTGTCATTTCTATAATGAGCATAAAAATTGGTATAGAAACTACACATTTCCCATAAATTTAATATTTCCATCCTCACTACAGGTCAAACAAACGTCATATGGAATAAAATATATTTTATAAACTAGCTACATAGCTTGAATAGCATTGCAGATAACCAATGCATGGAACTGTGTCCTATTGGTAGTTTTCGTTTCACTTTGCCAATCAAGTAAAATTTTTCCCAATGATCACTTCTGTTCTTGGCGATATGGCCAAAGTATTTGAAAATCCCGTAAAGATGTCCATGCCAGATATGGTAGAGATTGATGAGTTGAATGAACAGAATACATCCATGACTTTAATTTTTTTGTATTTATGGAAAACATAACGCGTTCCATCCTATCAAATAGTGTTATTATCTTTGCTTGGCTGGCTATAAGAAAATTATATAATCGGTTTAAAGCAAATTGATGACTTTTGTACATCCAATGGTGATAACTTCTGATTTTTGCTGATTCACGATTTTCATCTCGTTATGTATTCACCAAAAATATTAAATAAAACAGGTATATAACTGTATGCAAAATCAGCTTAAACCTTTTTTTGTATTTTAAAAAGTGTTTTGTCCATCTTTATTTTTAAGGTACAATGATTGCAAATATGAGATTAAAATAGTTCATAGACAGGTCTAATGTATATGGCAAAAGTCTTGCTATAGTCCATGAAGTGCAGATCGATCGGGATATTACATTCGTCTGACTTTTCAATGAGTTTTCAGATATTGAGAATTTTCTCTTCCTGCTCTTTCCTATGACAAATCTTGATTTATCTTAGATTATTTACCAATGCGAATGTCTAATGCCATTAATTATGATAGATATCAGCATTTCGTTGATTTTTGAAATGAAAGCCAATAAGCACTAGTTTTAGTATTTCTTGATCAATACCTTCAAACTTTATGCAGTAATTTTTTACTCGGAAACTTGAGTCTCGTCTGTGGCGCAGTAGGATGCCAGAGTATTTTTCGTTTTGGGCATTTGTAACACTGCCGTTATATATGAATGATAGGTTTCAGTTTCAAATCATGCTAATTGGATGTGTTCATACATTTACTCACAGTGTCATCTCTTTGTGATAGCATCCAACTAAGGTAATAAAATTCCATTTGCATGTCCAATTATTGAATATTCTGATTTGAATTGCTTGAGTTGAAGGCAGATGTTCTTGAAAAGGTCAAATTTTATATTTAAAAAATATATGGTTTTGATATCATTGCCGTTGATTTATTATTTTTTTTTTACAATATTTCCTTTTAATAAAAACATTAGTTTTATATTTCGTTGATCTGTTACTTTTTCGTTATCATTCGCTTTTTAAATCGTTCTCGATCCTAGCTCTAGTGCGTTATTTACGATTGGCCTAAATTCTACGTTTTGGCATTCCTATCCTGGGAGATACTATATAGGTTGTTTCAGATTTGAGTTTTGACTCATCACTACACGTATTGACTCCATAGTTAAGTGGAAAGTGCTTGGGTAGCTTTCACCTGAAAAGATATCCTTTCAGAACTTCTAAAAACTGGAGTATAAATGTTGATTTCTTTTTAGGTACGTCCGAAAAAAGATCTCCTTTAGATATAGTTTCGGTAATGCATGTGAGAGAACATCCGTGTACACAATCTTGTCAGATGGTACAGTAAGCAGCTCTTGCTGATACAGAGACATCTGTTTTTTTAATTCCTTGACCACATCATAAGATATGACTGTCAATCCTGTTGTCGAATTTTTCAGTCGAGTCACTCAGGGTTATTGTAATTCCTCAATTTGGTATTGTGTTTAAACTAGACTCAAGAAACCTGCAGATTGCATCGATATCCTTATGTAAAACAATTTCAGTTCAGTTTTTGTGTTGATTTTAATTGTTACAATCCTATCGGAGGCCAGATTATAGCCTAAAATCTCTCTTAACATTTTCACATACAAAGAAATAAATGTGTTCCTGTGACTTATTTTAAAATGATCCTGTGTATGCACATAGAGGCTTGCTAAAGACCTGTAGTGTTTTTCAAAAAAATTAACAGATCCGATCGCAACCCAAAGTGTAGCAATATTAAGATTGCTTAGGTAATTATTCGAGGCTGATTTGTTTTTTATTTAAATATTTATTCTCCCTCTGCAGATAATTTAAAACTGTGTCTGAGGAAGAGCAATACCGAATTAAATAAATGTACAAGATATAATATAAGATAAAATTAAAATCCATCTAAACCAAACATTTTTGTTGCCTGTAATGGCACTTTAGATGTATCCTTTATGCATTGTATTTTAGATTGTTAATATTAGTAAAATCTTCAACCTCATCAAATATGGATATTATTCTAATTAAAGGCCGCAAAGTAATTCAAGATAAATGACCGATCATTTGTAATTTTCATGCTTTTCTTTCTAAGTACTGAAGCAGGCACATAGACCAGGTTCAATTCAGTTAAGATTCTAAAAGTTAAGTAGGTACTTCTTTTCCTTCTTCTTCTATATTGTTCGATCCGATATTATCTTCACACACTTCTTATTCCCAATCATGGTGACTTTTTCTATATTTACAAAGTACATGAGAACACTGTAGTATAAAGTAGACTCTAATAATATTATATAAAAAATATGAATAAAAAGGTGACTTTTTCTATATTCACAGAGTACATGAAAAAACTGTGGTATAAAGTTATATAAAAAATATGACCAAAAAGATGACTTTTTCTATATTCACAGAGTACATGAGAACAATGTGGCCTAAAGTAGACTCTAATAATATTATATAAAAAATATGTTGCTCAACACCATATTTTCAATATGAACATTTAAAATTGTCAGAAAACATTTTTCTCATACTTATCAATTTAATTTTCCTGGTCTATTCTATTTAATACAATTTCAGCACGCAAGTCAACAGGCAATATTTTGAATGTTAAGACAGGATGGAAACCGAATAGCTACAGTCATTCTATAAGGGTCCCATTTTTACATATATACACATCAGAACCTAAAGAAACTAATATGTTTACGCATTTAAAAATACTTATTTGTAAAAAAAAGTTAATCTTTAAATATCAACAATATGGTACTGATGCTAGTATAAGTTTATTTATAGCTAATAAGGAAATATAATTGATTTATAAAGTTAAAATTTTGTAAGTGTCTACATCCATGCTTCTTATTTACAACAACCTTATACATATCTTCTATATTATTCAACGTAAAAAATTAGTCTGAAAGTAACAAATCATATATCGGGGATATCTAGATATAACTGAAAATACCAATGTGTTAATATTTGACACACAGATTTTATTAATATTTAAAAATTAATTATAGTATACATTATTAGATGTCTCCTTTGATTATTTTTTTTTTAACTTTTTCCATGATATTTTGAATATTGTGATTCAGGATCATACAACATATTTCGGCCCATGTTTCACTGTGCAGAAAATACTTTTTAATAAATAATATTTGTAACAGTGTGGAATGCAAAGACACCAGGTTCAATGAATGGAACCCACGACTATATAGGAAACTATGAGGAGTGCCTCAATCCAGACTCCAATAGTGGTGTGATGCAGTACTGCATGTTCGACGTAGAAGTCACCTATGAGAAGGTGGCCTTGCAGCCCTGCAACCTGCAGTCTTGGATGGGAGACCTCCTGGTAAATGCAATACCCTTTTATATTATATTACCTAACTAAAACGGAGATTCATTATTGAAGGATTACAATTGAAGTGAAATTGTGTACACAATATGTTAATATAATGTTGACTTTAAATTTATAACCTCTTATTAAAAATGTGTATTTCTGGATATAATTTGCATATTAGTTTTCTATATTTCCATATTTTTCTCCGATCATCATGTTCACTTTTGATGTGTTGAAAATGCATTTTAATGTAAACAAACTTAGTAAAAATTAATATATAAAAACTAAAAACCAAATAATTATATTATAGATACCCCTTGCCTTGATAAGCCTTGCCCTTGGATGTAGTATTATACAGATATGAAAACCAGATTAGTGTAGAAATTTCATTAGTATCATGAATAAAGGCACAAGTCCAAAATTGTTTTTTTATACATCTAGGTCATGTCCTCAAGTCTGTGCAGTTCACAACAACATAATCGCATTAAACTCAAGAATATAAATCAGGAATTGAAAGACTAATTAGTAGTCAACCATTTATTGTTAATAATAATCCTACTGTCCAAATTATTTAATTTTTTTTATGGTTCTAGTGATTAATTGCTATCAAATATTATTGACCTAAATATTTTTCTTCTTTCTGTATTTCATCGATCTGCTATGATCGAATCTTGATGGTCTAATTTTATAACAATATTTTCTCTCCTTTTCCTACAAAATATTACTTAAAAGAAAATAAACAAAATACCCTGTTATTATGTCTATTTTTTATTAAAGCCAAGTCTATTTGGACTATTTAAAATATTCAAGAAAAATAGAATGTAACCAAGCTGACGAAATGCTTTTATGGGCCATAAAAAGCTTCATAAGAAGAAATATTAACATTTTTTATGCAAAAGCTTAATAAGATCTTTTTTATCGTATTAATATGAAACGTGAATAATAATTTTAAAAAATGAAAGTTACATTGTTTTTGGAAAAAAAAAACATTTTAGCGAATTAATGGCAAAAAGAAGTAAAATCTATTAACCGTATGGTGCAAATGGAACCCTAGTACTATGGCCCAGTTGTCCGTACGTCTGTATAACCGGAAATAGACGTTTAGCTTTAAACTACATATGTTAGATTATTTAAAATGATAAAACAAAGCCAGAGCCAAATTAAACTACTAAAAAACAGTATAAAAGTATGTTACCAAAAGTATAAAAAAAAACCATTTTCATTACATACAAAGAAAGTACAAAAAAAACATTTTCATTAAAAAGCGATTAGCATTCTATATTTCATGTGGAAACAGTGTTTTACAAAGAAATTTTGTTTTAATAGTTCATTTGCAAACAAAACTAGTAAATATGTAAAAATTGGTTATCCCTACAGTATTATATAAAACAAATATTAAAAAAATCCATATAATAGTTTATATTAGGCTTAACATTAAATACGTACTTAACCATTAAATAAATACTTTGGTATTTGAAGTCATTTAAGAGAAAACTTATTTTCATTTCTTTTTTTTCTGGGCAATATATTTACTTAGTAAAAAATAACACTGAATACTATTCATATAAACACTAATCACTCTTAAATATTTAAACTTTCAAATATACTTCAATATACAGTGAATAATCTACTCAGTACTGCTTGTACTTACAAAGTTTAGTTATAAATACTATGATTCGGTAAAATGAGTTAATCGCCTTTCAAAAATAACAAAAGAAAGAAACTCAAAAAGGGTGTTTGACCAAGGCAAGTGGTATTTGGTAAAGAGATAAATTTAAATAAATTGGATGGGCGACCTTGAAAGAAACCTTCGTATTTTTAAAAGGGAGAACCGAGCTAGTAGCGTGACGAGAAAATATTGACAATTAATTTCAACAAAATGTGGTCACAGTAGTTATATCACATTATCTAATATAAGGAAATAGGAGCTAGAGACATTGACATATGTTAAACATTTCTGATTCAGTGTCCACACAATGGAACTACTGTAAATAACTACGTATTGAAATGGGCTTTGTGTTCATTTGCATCATGCAGTAAGGACGATGTTATCATGATGGCAAAAATGTTGGTGCAGAAGTCAGACATAGGAAGGAACGCATTGCCATTTAAGGTATCTTCACCGGATAACAACTGTCAGTCATCTATGAAGCCTGCGGTCAGTACTGGTGCAATAACATTCTTGTAAGTTCCAAGGTCTTGTAGTGCAATTTAAAAATTATTATTAAAATATTATTTTTAAATTAATTTTTTCAAAAATAATTTGGTGAAAAACATACATGCAGTTACATACTTTGTATCTTGTTGACTTCTAAAAATATTTTCTTCTAAGTCAAGTCTTTGGTATTGCAGCATTGTTATACCACATAATTTAAGGGTATAAACGAGCAATGTAATAGCAAAGTTTCACAAGAATCTATTTAGTCATTTGTATGTGATACTAATGCAAACATACACATACTCAAATACATACATATATATATATATATATATATATATATATATATATATGTATGTATGTATATATATATATATATATATATATATATATATATATATGTATGTATGTATATATATATATATATATATATATATATATACACGTATATATATATATATATATATATATATATATATATATATATATATATAAATACACTAACATAAAAATGTGGTTACCTGTACATGGCTTTCAGGTAACTCTGTCAATAGTTCAAGCAGCTATCATTACTGTAAATTAAATGAATCTTTATTGAAAATTTAATCTTTAGGGTGCCTGAGCATCCAATGTGAGGCTCGAAAACAAATTTACGCATTGGGCCTGATATCGGGCCCAAGGGCAGAAATATATACAATATTTAGACTGGTTCATTCTGTATCTATTCTTTAATTTTACCCTGGGCCGTCTACAGGTTAATTGTAAATTATTAACTGAATCTTTATTTGTAAATTAATGAAGATCGAAGAAAGTCAAGTTGTCATTAACATCACTAAGCAAATATAAAAAAACTTTAAACAAAAGCAAACCCAAATAAAGAGACAAAAAAAAATATTTTGAAAATCCAAATTTCAATTTAAAATAGATATATTAACAATGGATAATGTGCAGAACAGGCGTCATGAATAATTTATAAATATTCTGTTACTACTTGTTTCCTTTATTCCTTCTTTAAACTGAACTTTTTTGTCGTAACCACATATGACACTCTTTAATTTAAAAATTCAACTTTTTATAGTCACTATAGATTGTAAGAAGTAAAACAACAACTTAATATAACAATAGATTTAATAAAATTAGCAACAAAAAAAATTATGAAATAAGGCACATCGACATTTTTGTTACGATATCTTTGTGATATTTTTCAAATTTTCAATTAAAAAGGTAATTTTAAAAATATGTAATGCCCATGATACGTATTACATTTTCTTAATCCATTAACTTTGGCGTCAGATGATGATGATGAATGTATGGTTTAAAATTGAAAACGTCAATTTCTTTCTCAATATACCTTTATTCAGAAGAAATTTTATACATATGAGATAGTACAACCCTCTTGAAATAAAAAAAAACAATCATTTGTTGTAATAGCACTCATTATATTAGATAATATTTTTACTAAACACAAAATATCAAACAGGTATACCACGATTTCCATTTGGACCAATATTAACGAAACACTTGTTCCGTTATCTGGTGTTGTGGGTGTCATAATCTTAATCAAAATTATCTTCACTTACTTTAATGTATATAATCTTAAAAATACAAGCATTGTAAAATAAAAGACAATAGATGATCGTACTTTTTTATGCAATTTTGTGAAATAATTTATAAACGATCCTTTAACTGCAGCCTGTATTATTTAATAGCACTTACATTTCAAGTTTAAATAAAAATAATTTTAATTTAACTCAATCTTCCCACAATTTTTCAAACTTGAAATATTTAAATTTTAAAGAAAATCCCAATCTAACGTTTACACTTCATTTCTTTCTAAAAGACACGAGTTCATTCTGGCTTTACACGCGATCTATTCCACTTCGTGAATTGTCTATTAACTTTATTACCGGGATGTCAGAGGCAGAAAAACATCAGCTACAATTACTATTAAACAATTCTTCTTGAAACCGTCATTTTGTCATTCAAAAAGTTAATAGTAAGTTTTGAAAAAGTAAGTCTTTGATTCTTGAAAGAAGCACATACAAGGAGGCATTTTTAAATTTGCAGAATGGAGGATAAGGAGTGAGACTAAAAATACAAAATTATTTTTCTTTTTCAATATATTCACCTGCTACCCTAATACATCTTTCAATTAGCTTATGTATACCTTCATAAAAAAATGTTTCGTCTTTGCCCGAAAAATAAGCTGAAACTGCGTCCTTCACTTCTTCATCTCTTGAAAACTTCTTTCTACAAAGTTCTTTTTTAAGGTTTGGAAACAAATAATAATCACTGGGAGCCAGGTCAGGACTGCAGGGTGAATGTACTAAA
The DNA here is from genome assembly GCA_039881145.1 of Druceiella hillmani. NCBI lineage: Eukaryota > Metazoa > Arthropoda > Insecta > Lepidoptera > Hepialidae > Druceiella > Druceiella hillmani. The sequence continues at coordinate 560,363 of JAYKKI010000145.1, read as the reverse complement.
ATGTGAATGTGAATGTACTTGTGCAGAGCGGCCAGCACAACGCGGCTCATGTGAACGGGTGCATTGTATTGTAAAAGCAGGACACCTTTGGTCAATTTTCCCCTTCTTTTTTCTTTGATTGCTTCTTTCAACAGTATAGCATTCTCGGCACCCATCTTGCGCTGACCTTTGTTATGCCAAGATGATCATGGAGAATTTTAAAAATTCTTGTATCCAATACTCCAACCATCTCTGCAAGCTGTTACTTCTTCATTTTTTTTGTTTTCATGGCATCATCTAATACTAATTTTTCAACTTTTTCAATAATTTCCAGAGTAGCCATTTCGATCGGCCGTCCGGGGTGTGGGTCGTCTTCAAGTGAATCTACCAGTTTAAAGACACTATGCCACTTGTAAATCATGTTTTTACCCAGGCAAGAGTCCCCGTAAATGGATGCCATCTCTTTCAGTATGGTTTGAAATATCTTCCAGATTGAGTTGTTCGTTCGACTATAGTTCAAAGACTAATGATCCGATTATGGTAAAAGTTGGTATTTATACTAATAATGAGTTACTTAACTAGGTATCATGCGAACTTAAAAATGCCCCCTCGTATCAAGTTTTGATCTTCTCTGGCACTCATATATTGATGACAAACATGTGATGCAAATCTATCAACATGCTGATTACACTCACTTCATGCGATGAATATCTCAAATATGTTTCATAGGTGTTGTAAACTGTTTTATGCAAAAAATAATAAAAACATGATGGTGAAATAAATATATAAGCTGCAATCATCAAAAATATTTCTCTTATGGGTGAGGGTCTGTACTATTTTCTAGTTTATATTTAAGACAAAAATGTCTGTGCTATTTTCTAGTTTATATTGAAGGCAATGGAGGATTCACTTAAATGTTTGCGTTATTATGTGACTCTTACTGAAGCCAAAATAACTTTTTTTTTAATTAACATGCCACAGAAATTAACTTGACGTCTATGTGCAGTTTGACAAAAACTTAACATTTTATATTTACAAATGCTCATGTAATTCTTGCAGACCTTATAATGAAAAAATTCTATAAGGATAAATGTTCATTTAATGAAAAAATAGTACGCAAATTCAGGATTGAAGATGTTATGAACACTTCAATGATATAGAATCCTTGGGTATTAAGTATAGCCAATATTTCAGTTTAATTCCGAAGTATTAAGAAAGAGAATTCTTGTTGCGTAACATATAACGAATACAAAGATCTTCAGTCTCTCACAAAGATTTTTGAGCTGAAACAAAGGATTTTTCAATAGTCCTTTTCATGCTGCAAATATTAGAGAAGATTAAAAAAGGATCCAATTATCGTTGTTCATAATTGAATAAAAGTCAAACATCATCACCAAGTCCAAACGTTTTCGAACTTACAGAAGAATAACGTTATTTCCTCATGTTTTAGTTATAAGATTAGACTGAAAAAATATTGACGATAATGCTTCAATATATTTACTTTAACAAGCAGAGTAGATTATTTTACTCTTTAGCTATGTCATTTTTTGTGGCTCTTTCAAACATTACCTGGTAAATATTTCAAAACTAGTTCCACTGACATTTCTTGTTATTGCAGTATCGATCACAAATATTTTTATGCTAATGTAATTTCTTACTGTTTGTTAGTTTCATAGTTGGTGCAATAGCAGTAACCGTCATTATATGTACAATATGGCACTGGATTCACCGCCTGTCGCATAAATCTGATGTCAAAGGTTCGAACTTTTAGTTTTAAATTCTATTAAAGTTTTAAAAACTATTATCACTACTAAACACTGTTTATCAATTTAAATATAAAGAATTACAACAACAGAATTGACAATAATGCAATCTTAGAGAAATAGACATATCCACATTCATATAAAATAGCAAACAAATAGCTTCTCAACAATTTCATATTTAAGGCTATGTTCAGAATGTAAAAAATTTCTGAACAGAGCACATATCTCAGATCATAGTAATTTAGGGAAAAGTAGTTATGGAGTGAAAATATATTTACTCTCAAAATTTGGCTCATAAATTTGGCTTGTTGGAGATAATAAATTGTCTGTCTACTTCACTATTGATTCTTTACTAGGTCTTAATTAAATAAGTATAATTTATGTTTTACCATTTACGATTATGAAAGTAAATTTAGCTAAATATACTCAAATGTCATCATAGAGATGTCACCAGTATAATATTTTAAATATATGGAAATTTCAGTTATGAAGAAAGACACACAAGATTGAATACAGAGAACACAAGATTGAATATAGAGAACACAAGATTGAAAATAGAGAACACAAGATTTAATATAGATTTAGAGAAAACAATATTTATATCAACAGCATATTTGCCAATTGCCAAGAGTTAAATGTAAATGATGTCAACAAGAATATAATGTCACAAAATTTATAAATACATAAGTAATAACAAATATATGAAAATGTTATTATTTAGACGAAAATAATATTCCATTTCTTTTAATAATTAGATTTCTTCAGCTCTTTTAATAACAATGGCATTTACTATGGCGAATAGAATTCTCGATGTAATGAGAAGTTGCTTGAAAACATTTTATTTATATTTTGTTGTAGTAATACATATATAGCAATTAAATAAACATGCTTGTAACATCTACACAACCCCTTAGGCTCATCGATCTCATATTTCTGCTGTCTGATCTCATATTTCTGCTGTCTATCGATCCATACAGCTGTAAGAACACCTTTTCACTGATAGCCCTGCGACAAAGAAGCCATTTTCAATTATATTATAGTTTTACAAAATATGTTCTAGAAGGACTTAGAAATTTAACGAATCTTAAAATGAAAGTGTAAAGAAAAAGACTTCATACTTTTATGTCAAGATTCGTTTTTAATGAGTTTAAATGTAATCAATTGAAACGAACCTAAAATTAATTAGTCGATTTATTTTGGCACTTAGAAAATATAAATCTATTTTTAGGTAATACTGATTATGTGAAAATTTGTGAAAGATTTTTTAACATTTCTAACTTTTTCAAGTTTCCACAGTGAAGCCATAGACTGTTGTAATTCAGTCATATCCGACCTTTTTTCCTTCACAGCACCAGCCCAAAATTGTGAAGATTAATGATTGTGTAGAACAAAAATTTCAAGTAAAGCGTAGATTAACTTTAATGCGTAGAATGGAGAATTAAATGACCTCTTTGCAAACCTCATCGATTATAAAGTCACTGGTGGGTCTTTGAAATTGAATTGTGGTTTCTCAGACCATTTCCTATTTTGGAGTTTTGTTTGAAGAATATGAAGTTGTTTAGTAAATTCGTATTTCAAATTATTTTGCACATATAATTTTAATAGTTTTATTTCACAATATCACTACAAAGTTTTGTGTATTCCAAATACATCTATAATTTCCACATTATATATTCAGTTATTTAGCATTCGCCTTGATTTCTTCCCTAATACTCTATTGTCAATTTTTTCATTAATTTCGTTGCATATTGACTGAAATCCTCATCTATTTCCAAAATGATAATATATGAGGAGATTTATACATGTATATGCAGATAGGTCTAAAATTGTAAAAACTGCAATACTCTTATTGATGAACGGTCGGATTGGACAATATGTGGAATTTGTGGATTATTATCTTAGTAATTTTATATTTTAGGTTCAAGTTTATTTTCCTAACTATAAAGCAATAGACCCCAGATGTTAAGTGATAAAAAAATATTTCACGTTTATATATCCTCAGCTCCAGCATTGGTTCGAAATTGGTCTGTAATAGAAAACTTTTTATCAATGACGGAGACATCTTCCAATGACATCGCTCTCTTCCATAGCTTGAAAGTGATGACTATGTATTACACAATTCCCTTGCATGAATTAATGTTTACGATTATTGGACCGGTGGCCAACCTAGAAACTATGTTTTACGTAAGTATTTTGGATTGGGTTGTAAAACCGGTATAATTAGGTCAATTGAAGTTTGTTAAGTAATCATTAAAATCCCTCCATTGCAGTTTAATTATCATCTGTTTCACATTCACAAAGTGAGACAGGGTGCATTCTGTTAATGCTACTAGTATTGATTTGTTTTTCTGTTTCCATGATAATTTATTAAATAATAATAGAGAAACCTATGTGACAATTTATTATGTATTTTGGAAAACCTGCACATTCAATTTCTTTTGGCTTTTTTGGAAAACAAATTTTTTTGGCTCATCTTTCCAAAATTCTTTAATGGGAATAATTTGAAAAAGTTTATTTTTAATTCACCACTTCGCCCGATGAGGCATTGGCCCAGCAGTAAAGTATTGGATTACATACAGAAAACAATGGAAGTCTGAGTTCGAATCTCGGTGCTTGTGTTTTTTATTCTTTGCTTTTATTTTAGGAACTAATATTTCTGTATTGAATTTAAATCAAAAACTTTTTCTTACCAAATATTTGTTAGAAATTGACTTAAATGAATCTCAATAGTTAGGTATTTTAAGTGCATACATATCTAGATGTGGTTTAATGGAAAAAAATTGATAATCACCAGCCTTGTTCGAATCTACTTGAGTTCCTTAAGTTATTTCTTTATAAAATTATACTTTACTTATAGCATTCCAATAAAACTCCCTCTTATCTGCGCTAGGGATATAATCAGTACATAAAATCCAAATTTATTTATTAGGTGTTGTGTTATATACTATGTTTATTTTTAACTTTTATTAATTATGTAAGCATATTTGTATGGATGATATATTATATTTGTTATGATATTAGGAATTTAATTAATCATACTGTTTTTTAATTTTCATATTCAAAACTTCTACATACACAGTATGATTATATCGGTTGCCAAAATGTTTGCTTTTACTGTGTGGTCTTAGCACATCTAATTTTATTCTTATAAGGTGGAACTATACAATGAACTACTTTCACTACAATGAAGTACTTTCAACAACATATGGCCCACAAATCATTACAGTTAATTACAATCTTAGGCTGATATTGAAAACTAAATTAAAAATATTGACAACAGTAACATTTCCATAAAAGTAACAGTGGAGAGATAACGCGAGTGACAGCACTGTACCAAACTTAAGGAGAGTTTCGATAAAATTGTTCTTCTTGTTTATATTTTTAAAGAAAATTATTTAAAATATATATTATCATAAAGAGGAAATTCTATTCTATAGTATTAAATTAGGCTGATAAATATTTTTTAATAAGTTTCAAAGTGGAACCTGAGTTTAACCTGACTGACAGGTGACGTTTGATTTGTGTGATGTGCCTAAAAAATTTTTTATTATTTATGTGTTTATATTTTTCAAAAAATTTATTATTTAAAAAAATTAAAATAATAATTGGATATACCTGTTGTTTCTTTTTATGTCGTTATTATATTAATGATATTTTAAGGTTTACGTATATGTGAATGAAACATTTTTACAGAGAGAATTATGCTACAAAAATTGTGTAAATTTCAAATGAATGTGATATAAATGTCATAAGAAAGTCATTTTGTAATACGAGATATTATGTTTGTCAGGCTTCAATAAAACCTAAAAATTCATGTATTAGTACACTCCATTGCCGTTCAGCTCTGAAATTGTTTAGTAATCATTTTTTTATAAATTAATCTAACAATAAATTTTATAAAAATTAAGTGAATTATCTTAATGCCATATTTTTCCTTATTTATTGGTATTTAATGTCATATAGTCAAATAGTAACATTCATTAAATGAATCTCCGATATCATGGTATTAACTGTTTTTATATTTATATAATTACATTTCAAGTGTATTTAATTGATATATTAAAAAAATTAAAATTATGTAGTTACTTTAATCATTATTTTATAGAAATATAGTTATTGCTATTGTTTTTAAAACAATTACATATTGGAAAATAGCGTGAATTATGCAATACTTACCTTTACACTTTATAATACCTTTTTATTTTATATAAAGTATTTTAGGATATTTGGGAAAATGCGGGTAGATTTGGCAGTGGACACCTTCTTTGCAATAGGAGGTTTCACTGCCGCGAACAACGTTTTCAACTCCAAAGCCAAAAATATATGGGAACTGGTTCTCACTAGATACTTTCGGTAAGTACTTTCCTGTAAATAAAATATAATATCATTTATTATGCAATTATTTTGATCTCATACTCTTTATATAGTGATCGAAAATCTCAAATTATTCTGTTTAACAACCCTTCAGAAACAATTTTCTTTTGTGCAAATAAATTTATGTCACAACACTAACTACATCTTATTTTGTTTTACAGTATTAAATAAGATATTTTTTTATTATTTCTACTTACCATTAATTTACAGTTATTGTTTTAACAAAAATTACAAATAACCTCTTAAAACATAAACAACAATAATATCATCGAAACATTTTTTATACATATTATAAAAACATACATTAGAATATAGATTACAATAAAAACTCGTGTAATATTTAAGAATGTACCAAAACCGTTCAGAACAAGGAATGTTGGGAAAATTCTATGGAATAAGTTATACAGTGATATAAATAGGGGAGAAAGAATATATCGAGATAATTGAAGGATTTAGTAGTGTTAAGGGATTAAGATAGAAATAAATTTTCTCAAGGTTTTATTTATCTAATCAAAGCCTCTTCTGCACTTAGTAGATGTTGAGGCCAAATTGCACCACAGTGCCCTGTCTGGCCTAAGCCTAATTCAACCATCCCTCCCTCAGCTACCCCTGGATCTCCTTCGGTCACTTTTATCTACTGGTTTATTGTGAGATGGGTTAATCTCTCAGCCAGTATCCAGAAGACATTATTAAACCAACACGGTTCGCCTCCATTCAATGCAGACATCGATTTTTGAAACTTTTCAGATATTTTAAATTGTAAATTGTTCTACTATTTGGCACATATAGTCTAGAAGTATTCCTAGAAGATTATAATTTGGGTACAAAGGAGTGCGAAGGGATTCAGAACTTTCTCCAAGACCAAAGTAGCTGAGGCTATGAAACTGTTATTTTAAACATTAAAGAAGAGGTATGCTTTCATTCATTTGAGATACGATGTAAAATTTAGAAGAAAAAGAGTATAAATTTTGAAGAAGTTCTCTTTAAATTTTGATTTAAATAAGCTAAGCTAAGTTTAGATTGCATATATATTGGTGAAATAAATTAGGATATGAAAATTTAACGTGAAATAGAAATTACGAAGGATTTTTTTATTTTCTTTTATTTTTTGGTGTAGTCATAATTTTTAACGACATTTAGTATCATATTATTATTTAGTTCAAAATTATAGTGATTGTTTAAATAAGAATCGAAAATAATTGTACAGCTCATGTCTGGAGTTTGCATTCTCGTTTTATAAATGATATTTTGTATGTCTGGCTTATAAATGAAATTTTATACATTTGTAACGATCATGGGACTCCTCTGACAAATAAGTTTATTTGACTATCACTCATTTTTGCACTGTTGACTGTTAATATTTTTTTCATCTTGAACTCAAAACAAAAATTTTTGTGGAAAAGTTATATTACTTACTTGTCTGTCACACAAATCAACACTTACACACATGCACACATGCATGTATTCAGATACACACACTCTCGTGCACCTACAAAATTAATATTAACATAGTTTTACACCTATGATTCTTTCCTAAAGCACTTACAGGAAGAAAAGACTAAAATAAGTTATATACTGAAAACGTTGCAAAAACTGTTATGACATTCCTAACATTTAAAATTTTGTTGAAAAAAAATATTACAGTTATTTCAGATTTTTGTAATTACAAGTGCCAATTACATAAATAATACATAAAGCATAAAAAAATTGTTTTTCGCTTTTTTGTTACTTTGAATAGAATGTTGTAGTAAATTGTCCTTACGGTAAATATTTTCAGTTATATACCAACATTCGCTCTGGTTTTATTATATATCACGAATGTGATGGAGTACACAGGACGTGGCCCATTCTGGCCGATGATCGCTGGTGCCGAGAGGGATACTTGCATGAAGCACTGGGGGATCGCGCTACTCATGCTGGGTAACTATGGACCGTGGAGGGAACATGTTAGTTTTAGTCTCTGTAAATATGAAACTGTACACTTGTGCGACTGCTTGCTTATAAGGAAGAAAGAAAATATTTTATCACGCTTTTTCTGCTTATTTACTATCTTTTAAGATGTTATCAAAATGGAATTACTATTAAAGAAACATGTTGATTCTTTTACATCTTTGAACTGAAAATTACAGTAAACATGTTTTTTTTTATGAATTTTGGAGGTAACAAGGAGAGGGTGTTCGCCAGTTCATACATCCACTATCACACACACCTATTAGTATTCGCTCATAATGATAACTTGCTCATATATTACAGAATTTCTTAAAGAACCATTATTAAATAATCGTCTCTCGTTGCATTTCGACTATCTTTATGGTTCTTTAATAATTTAAAAATTTTCTTAATTTTTTTCGCATAAAAACTGTTATTTTGAAATATGTATTTAAATGAAAAGAAACAAATAATTTTTTCATTATAAAAGAACCAAAAAAAATCCAGTGATGCTTAAAAAGTTGTGGTGTAGAGCAATAATTACTTTATTGCATGTTAACAATTTTGAACCCAATATTATCAAAAAATCAAAAAACTGTTCTGAGCACTTCGTTTCCGTAAACTAGAAAGCTTCAACAATAAAAAACCTATCGTAAGAAAAATTCTTATCTTATTTCAAGTCTCACTTTAGTTATTAAATATTAAATTATCATTTACCAATGTCACGGATTGTATATAACATACATTTAAACTTTTTCTGTCAGTTTCATGTTATTTGCTATCACCTAAGACGCATTGCTATAGTTCACTGGCCAATTAACATATACCCATAATTTATATTATTAAAAATATAAATTATGGGCATAAAAGGCAGTTGATGTTTCGGGAAAATGGTATTTTATTTCTGCACATTTTATTATATACATATGGAACATTTTATTATATGAAAACTTAAGTTGTTTACCGAACTGTATTGATAATTTTCAATTTTCTGAAAGAAAGTCTATTTTAATCACAATCAACAGTAAAGAAATTTGATTTTAATGACAATCAAGTATTTTTCAGTCAAGGAATAACATCTTTCTTTGTCCAAATCCTTTGTATCTGGCAGATGGATACGTTTTTGCTTAATGTTTTGCCACTGAACTAACTCTTCCCTAATATGTCGCTTTGAGAACACATTACAGAGAATATATCTCGTTTTGGTCACTTACATCTAAACAATTAAAAATTATCGAAAAGTAATAGTTATGCGATTACACTATAGTTGAATTTCAAAATCAAGTTCAACTCTGTACTTTTTACTCTGAATTATAGTAGCATTACCAAGTTTACTTAAATTACAACAAAATAGGTTATTCAAATATAACATGTATCAAATAATTTTCACATTGTTTTACAAAAGGAACAAGATTTGTAAGTGCTAACTGCCAGTTGTGATTAATTTGATAAATCTTAATAAAAGAATTTCGTTTTTATGAAAAATTTGTAAATTTAAAAAATATCAAAGGGTAAATTAGTGGGGTAGTTCTAAGTTCAAGGTTGCAATAGAGTCGTTGCATGTTTTGTTCTTTTTGATTTGTGTCATTTTTACCTACCATCCATATATATGGATGGTACGCGAAACTCTCTGCGTAGTGTAATAACATAATCAAAACTCCTATATAGGAGTTTTGATTATGTTATATGATTATGTTAGTTTCGCTTACTGTTAATATATCTGATATTATTACATTAAATGCCATATGTTTATTTACTTTACAGTGCTGGTTGGTGTCTTGGTATATTCCCAGTGACTTCCACTTTTACATAGTGGCAATACTAATATGCCGTCTGATTAAGATGAATGCAAAGATGGGTGTATCCGTTCTTTCCTTTCTTCTGGTCATTTCCATTGTGTATGTAGCGCTCGCCATTGGTTATAATGACTATACTGTCACAACACCCCATATAGATGAGTGAGTATTTTTTCTCATGAAATATGCAAAGACGTATATTAAACAAATAGTCATATTTCACCATCTTTCAAAAAGGAGATGGATAGTTCGAGGCTTATGCAATTTTCTCATAAATAGGATATTAATGACAATCACATACATTTTAAATTATGTCATATAATCAGCCTAATTTTTTAGAGAAGTTTTAGATAAAAAATCTTTAAAGATCTAGATTCGATTCCAACAATCACGATAATTTTACATATTTTCGAGATTCTCTATCTATGTTATTACACATAAAAATATATTTAGTTCTCATTTTTTTGTTTATCAGTAAAAGAAATTAAAATTGTCTACCGTATATTTTTCCCACAAATCCATACAATTTTGAAGTATTTGTAGAAAAAATACTAATAGGGTTTTTAAAGTACCTAATTGATTTGATATCAATGGAACCGAGCTGTAGGCATCTTAAAAGGGTGATGCTAAGATAAGAAAAACTTATGACAGTATACAATTTAGACGTATATTAAAGCACTAAAGCACCAGTATGAGTGATGGAAGAATATATAGTAATTTAGCGGCTTTAGGTGTTTATGGGTTTGAAATAATTTAAACCAAATTTTAACATGCTCTTTAAAAGTGACTCAGTACTCGTCATAATAGTTCCAATGAATATTAACTGAGATCGAGTTGAATGTGACACGCTTCGTTAATTAAATTTGTACTTGAGTTAAGAACATAGAAAGCTATTTACACAGTCAGCCTTCTTCCTACATACGTAATCTCATAGAGCTGCCTACAATTTTTGCACAATTCATAATAAAAATGAAACAAACAAAATTACAAATCATTTTAAAAATATGGATGAGAATGACATTTTAATGAATAAAAATAAACAAAAGAGATGAGAATAGAATTAAGCTGATTTTACCCTCTGATTGCCTTAACTGCGAGAGATGCACCACGGAATTATTCATATGTTGAAGTATTAGAAATGCATTTTTATCTTTCAAATGCGATTTGAGGCCATGTGCTGCTTAATATTGTTGTTTAAACAAATATATGATATAAGAAAAAATGTTTTTATGGGAAACCATTAAAAATCTTGTATTAGTTCCTTGAAATATAATAAAAGAATTAAGCAATAAACCAGGTAATATCGCGCAATGCTTGTAGTACATGATTTCTCCAAACATGCTATTGTTTCAGTTACATGCGTGATTTGCGGATGGTGGATGATTTAGGGAAAGTTTATACTCGGTCTCATTTTCGCATATCGAGTTACCTTGTCGGCGTGATGGGGGGCTACGTTGCTTACCTCAGTACTCAAAGTAATAAAGTTTTATCAAAGGTAAGAGAAGTAGTATGAACTTTATTACACTTTGTAAAATAATTATGTTTTGTCACTTAATAAATACCCTTATTGAGTTTTTACATAAAGAAATGATGTATCGGTTCTATTTTAATAATCTTGTGATAAATGGATGAAATAAAAAACGTCTCCTTAATGAAAACATTTTAAGGCATAAAAGTTCGTACAAAGTAAAACAAATCAAAGGTAAAAAAACTTATATACTAAGGACATTTAAAAAAAATTAAAGAATTTTATAATAATATAGGTATTTATTGTTTTTAGGGTTCTATATCTCAGAATAAAAAAACAGAACACTTATAGAAACACTTTGTCGTCCACCTGTCTTCTGTACACCACGGCGTTTTTGGCCAGAAGCAGCTAAAGGTATCAAGCTGAAGTTGAAACGAAATCCTAAGATTTACAACTGTATAATTCTATAAATGAATTAAGCTGCTAACCTAAAGCAATAAAAACAAGGCTTTCAGATAACGGGTGTTATGCTACTGTCTCACTAAATAAAACCTATATGGTCTTTCTGTGTATCTATCATTGTAAAATTTGATACAAAGAGTCTTGTGGATAAGAAAGTAATTGTTTATTCTATGTGGAGTTATTTGATATTTTTTTATTGAAAATAATGGTTTTGTGGACCATCAAATTGCCATTTTAAACCCATTCTCAACCAGATCTCAAGAAAGGCATTATCTAGGTAGCTTTAATTCGGCCATAATATTTCTTACACCTTTGAATCTAATGAAATATAATAACAACGGCCAAATGTAAAATAGTATGTATAAATTGTCAGAAATAAAACATAAGGAACATAGTTACACAGTGAAACCTAAAATTAATGTTTACAAACAGAATCGAAACACTACATACGATTTAATCGAAACACTACGTACCCTAAAATATTTTCGTTTTTGTATGTGTAGGGTACAAGTATGATTATATTTACCCTTACCTACTCATAGTTAATAGGTTTTTTTAATTGTTATATATTGCCATGTACTCTTATTTAAAACCCAAAAAGTAAGTATATAAAACAGTTTTACTGTCATGTTACTTGGAGTTTAAGCAAAGATTAACTTATATGTCTCAATATAATTTCAAAAAGTTGAGAAACAAGAAAAAAATTATCAATATGCTAACAATAATTAAACTGACTGAATGTTAAAAAGAATGTTTAAAAATAAATTTTGGAAACAAAAGTATGTTTCGTTCTTTTGATTTTATTAACGATTTGCTCCTAAAATTCTTCCTTCTGTTTCCCAGCGGGCAACAATAAAAGGATTTATGTGGTCAATAACTCTAACATTGCTGACAATTTACTCTGGACTGATATATGGCTCTAATAGCACACTAAAAGCTGCTTTGTATGGCAGCCTGCTCAGGCCCATCTGGACATTTTCCTTGGTGCTCTTCACAATTAACTTTATGTTCGGCAAATTTAATTTCCGTAAGTACAATCATTTTTAGATAAAATTAAATGTTTGTTAACATTCATAATAGCACGCTAGAGCCAAGTTCATTATGATTTGTTTCTTTTTTTTTTTGCCAATTAATTTACAATTGATCACTGTGTCTAAAACTGGTGGCCAATTTTTGTACAAACAAGATGCTTATTTTAATCATCATTAGCCAATTAGTTTAATTTCAATTGTAATTTTTATTGATTTCCTTTTAGAACCACAAATAATTTTTTAGCTAATGGGATTATTCACTTTCTGTTTTTTCACTATCTTTGTATTATATTTAAATTTATGTATTCCAATACTATTTTATATTTTCTATTTCTCTATCTTTTACATTTTCTATTACTTGCGGTAGTTGCATTAGTCACAATAGTTGTATTATGGAATGCAATTTTAGGAAATTGACTAAATTAAATAAAAACATAAAAATTACAAAAAAGTAATTAACTCAAATATCATCATCAATGCAAATATTAATGCAATCGGCTCATTTAAAACCTCCCAGCATCTTAGTCTTCTTCGTCAGATGACATATTATTCTTTTTATTTTATTTTGCTCTCTAGTCTATTGTTCTTTTTTACGAAACTAAACCAAAATTCGTATTTTAAGAGGGCAACAATGTTTACATTTTACTGAAAATTTCATAGTGATAATCTTGTTATAATATCCTTGCAACAATTTCTACGTTTTACTGAAAATTTCATAGTGATAATCTTAAGATAATGTCATTGCACTAGTTTCATAGAAATAATTTAAGTTTATATCATTATATTTCATATTTAAGTAAGCCGAATTGTTTTAAATATTTGTTGCTATGTATCATATATTCAGAAGTTCATGAATTCTCACCCTTAATGAAACTTCTGTAAAAAAAAACCTATTTAATTTCTGCGTGGACATCCATTCCAATGTTGACTACTTTCCAGTGTTGTTATTTCCAGTGTTGAATACTTTCCATATTACTTAACTCTTCATTTCCTATATCTCATAATGTGACAAAGGGCTTCCACAGTGCATAACTACACTGATAGATCTTGTAAATCACAAATAGTATCACTACAAATCTTCCCGATGCTCTCCAGTTCCGATAACACAGTCTGTCGCAAGGTCAGCTTTGGACAGCTCTGTTTCCTCTTCCCTTAACGTTTCAAATCCAAAGCCTGTTTAGGATATGCACGTATTCCCTTTTAAGTATATAACCAATCCAGTTCCACTGGCAGCGTTTTGTTTGATGCTCAATCAGAACTTCCTTGCAATGTTCTTGCAAGTCTTCGTTAGATATATATTTCTCATCGTATATATTTCGTAGATATTTCTCTCGTCTCTGATACAACACTTCTCACATACGTGATCTGGGAGAAATGTAACATATGTCTCTAAATAAAAAATTATTATGTAACTTCAGTGATAATAGGAAAGCATCTATTGCCAATGGATAATAGTAAAGCATCTATTGCCAATATTCGTTATGTGTTTCTTAGTGACTTGATTTGGAATTTGTGACTTTGGTTCATACTGGAAATTCGCCTTTTACAAAACAGTATTGTTTATGGAGGAGCTTTCATAAATTAAAAAACCATAATAAAAAATATGAAACAAAAATCAACTGTTATTTCAGTTGATTATGGTTTAAAAAAACACGCTTTTGTAACAATATAAACTAAAAAATAAAGAACAGAAGCATGTTGAAAAGTGAAAAAAAAAGCTCTTGATTTACATTTTTATAATGACTCTACCTTCACAAAGAGCTGGCAATAAACAAATGTACAGCAACTGATATCAAGCACCCCATACTTATTTTTACATTAATATTTTTGTCGATAACATTTTTCTTATTTTAAACTTATTCAAAAAATTAAATATACTGTGTTGTGAGACGTCCTTTCGCTCTTGACCAATATATATATTTAAAGATTATTTTTTATTTTTAAGTTAAATAGCTACCAAAGCATGGTTTTTGGTTTTTTTTAACTATAATTTTATTTTTTTTAGTCTTCGAACAAAATCTTTATATTTATAATGTTTGTAAAACAAATATTACACAAGACTAAATAAAAAAATGCCATTTTTTATCATAATTTTATTTTGTTTATTTTTGTATTTTCATCGGTTCTTGATATACGTGCAAAATTTTTAATGATTCTGACATCTGGAAGTGTGTGAAAATTTAATTAAAAGAATTCATTACATTCATATGAAGCTTATAAAATTATATTAAAAAGGCAAAAAGGAATAAAATAAATCGATTAATTAATTTTCCATATCAAAAAAACAAAATCGTGGGAAAAAGTTATAATGATTTTCTAAACCTGTGTAACATTTGCTTTTGTACGTTCTCTTATCAGTGGCACTAATTCAGGTGATAGTTTACTTTACTACATATCAGACCATTTTAAAACAAATGTGCAGATTTCAAATATTTGTTTTATTTATTTCGAGTCTTCTTGCAGGTCTTCTAGGAGTCTTCTAGGTTGACCAAAAATAATGACTTTAGGTCAACCTAATAATATTAATTGAAATTAATATGTATTTTAACTATTTAATGAAATTAGTCAATTTTTAAAACATTCGTGGATACAACAAACAATTTGCGATATCCAATAGTTAAGTTTTAATTTTAATTAATTTTAAGTCTCAATAAACATATATAAGTTTCTTCGTTAATTCTTTCGATCTAACGAGGTTGTCACTGACAGATAAATAGATCACATAAATTTCAAATAAGAATTCTTTAATAACATTTTTTGGGGGGAGAATCCTAATGATTTGAGAAATGTTTGCTTTTATGCCGGTTCTGAATAGATTTCAGTAGATCTTTTGATGATAAATGGATTTAGTAAAATTATTTACAAGATTACATAATTGTGAAAATATATTGTAAATTTTTGTGAAATGTAAATTTCAGCTATTCCATGGACTGTGATCAAACAATTAAAACCTATGCTCCTATATTGTCATCATTCTTTTAAGCAATACTAAATAATACTATGAACTGATAAATAATTTTGCAGCTAAAATGGCAGCATTCTTTGAAATGAAGATATGGGTTCCTCTAAGCAAGCTCACATTCTGCATGTACTTGACACATATGATTTTCATTTATCGAACCGTTGGAAGTCAGACGGAGCCATTCTTCTTTTGCGACCCAGTGGTTGTAAGTTCTTTTTACTTATTTAAATAAATGGTATTTCAACTTGCTATCTAAATGTATCAAACAGTGGGACTAATATATAGTCTAAAAAACGTGAAATCGACAACAAAATATCCAGTGTTGATCATAAATAACAAAGTAACTGAACATGTTAAGGAGTTTTTCTTTTCCTATTTAATAATATACCAAATAAAAATTCCAAATGTTCATCTCATTGTTAAACGGGAAGAATTTTTAGATATATTTAAAAAATTGTCATTAGTTATAAAAACAGACAACATCATTTTTATTTCCAGTTTGAGTCCTTTTTTTCATTTATTCTAAATGTCTAGATAGAAAACAATTTGTTTGTAATCCTATTTGTTTGTTAATACACGGACGGACAATTGGACAACGTCGTCAAAGCAATAGGGTGCCAGTTCATATATAAAAGGGACTTGATTGTAATTTCAAAAAGCTATGTCATTTGAGTATTTTGATTACTTTTTAGGAAATTATTTACAATGTATCATTTCTTCTCTAAAGGAAATTACTGGTTACACACAATAAATTTCACTATTTCATCTTATTTTCATTATTAGTTTGGATTAAATGTAAATTTAATTTTCATTTATATTTACCCTCTTACATTGATAAAACCCACACGTTGTGTACAATATTCGACTGATGAAAATGACATTATATACAAGAATGCTGGATCATAAAATTTCAATAAAATGGTTATAATTAGTAATAATATACCAAAAGGATCATTAAAATGAACCAAAGTAAAATCATTTAACATGAATTTCTGTATAATAATTTTTTGATTTGAGATCCCCACAAACTTTTAAATATCCTTTTAGGTATCACTAATCTTTTTAAGTGTGAGTTTTCTAAAATTGTATGTGTTGGTTGTAGTCAACTTGCAAGACGGAGTTTTTAAATTAAACTTCTTGTTAGTTTTTTGTTAATTTAGTGACTATCCTTTAGTAATGTTTAAAATGTTAATTTTAGACACTAGGCAGAAGCTACTACAAACTACAACTCAAGAGTTGAAACATTATTTCCGTGTTTGAAAATTTTCCTAACAATTCTTTGTATTCTGAAAAAGACTGTTGGCAGCACTTAATTTTATCAATCTATTTGATAAGAATTTTTTTCACAACCTAGTTTAATGCCCTTAATTCTGTCCATTTGTATTAGTTATAATTTTAATTGGAGTAATGGACTATAGAAAATATTTCTGGTGATTCAAGGTAACAACAGCTGATGTATAGTGTGAAAATTTAAAACTTCTGATTTTCTTGACGTACATTTAATGAAATAATAGAACAACTAATTTTTTTGTAAGTAGGTATCCAGTATTTATTTGTAAATTAAAAATGTAAAAAAGATTTTTTATTTATTTGTGTTTTAAGACTGTATTATTAAATATAATATTTAAGACTGTACTATTAAAAATTCCTATTCTTACATTTATGTTTGTACGAAATTCTCAATGTGTTTCTTAGTCTCGTACTTGACTGTGTTTTTTATTTGTAACTTTCAATTTATACCTAAAATTAAATATTTCTATGCCATAAATTGTAATATGTAAATTTCTGTCGTTCAACACCTCGAATAAGCTTTTGAAACCTCATTTTCTTACAACCTATTCCATAAAATATGTTTTAAATGAACAAAGGTTTATTTCCTTCCTTCAATTTCAGATATTCCGTGCTGCTGTGGATTTTACCCTGACCTTAGTACTGGCTTTAGTGTTGTACCTCTGTGTGGAGAAACCAAGTTATGGTTTGTTCAAACTCGCAATGGAATATTACAGGTTAGTTTATAGCTCTCATTAAAACTGAAGGAGTAATTTAATATAATTTTAAAAAGAAAAGGTACCTTTTTTTCAGTCTAAGTAGTGTCTGTTGCATATTTGGTTGTTTTTTCTTCTTAAGCACATCTTCAAGTCACTTACGAACCATAAAATAACACCAATTTAATTTTGTATTTGCCTGCCTCATCATCAATATATGTTTTTCTTTTATGTATAAATTAATGATTATATATGAATATTATGACCATTTTGATATTAATTGAAAAAAAAAATAACTGTAAGTGTTTCCTAATAAAATGGTATTATTTTATGACACAACTTATTTCTACTTACTGTCCCAAGATATTGCTTTAAAATCGAACTGAATATTATTTAGTGATTAGCAATAACCACCTCAACAAATAGCTGTCTCTTCTCTTGTACCCAAGTAAAATTAGTTTCACTGACAATATTTTATTTTGTTATTACTTCAGATATTCATGAAAATATAAAGTTTAAATTTTCATTATTCATTGACTGTGGAATCATATATGAGGTTGGCTGATAAATAATGAACATCTAACATTTTTGAGGTCATTCGCAAGCATCGCTAATTTTTTATCTTTCTACGTTTTACATAAAATTCAAATTATAATATTATTAGTAATTACAATATAAAAAGGATCCAGGAAAAGAAAATTTTTAGCTCATAATGTCGGAATACGAAAATAATTCGATTGAAAATGTTCATTTTTCAAGTTGTGAAGAAAGTGATAGTGGGAGTGACATTGATAATAGTGGGAGTGACATTGTGGTGCACTCACAATTTAGCGTAATGCTAATTTTGAGTAATAGTGACGCTAACAATTATTTTGCTGATACGGAGGATGTAACGGACTGTGAAAATGACAATGTGACCTTGATTTCAGTTTTTGTTATAATTTTTATTCACAATATATATTTCCATAATTTTCTTGGTATTTTATTATCCTTGTATAAGTTTTTATTAAGAAAACACCGAAAAAATTATTAAAATTGGATAATTTTTGGAAGAGATACAGTTTTTTTTCGAGACAAAGGTAAATGGCATTTTTAAGTATATATGAGTAAAAAACAATGGCACTAAAACGGTTAAAGAACATTCTGTGGTTGAGAATATATAAAGACCATGCTGCATTCTTTCATGTCTTTTATAGTATTACATTTTGAAGTAATATTGCCTCCTCATGCACTATTTCATGAATTTCGAACCAGATATTCTACAGCAAAAGCCACACACAGCCTCTGGAGATGCAAGATGACGATTCCAGTAATTATAAATTAATAGACTATCACAGACCTAATCAACAAGTGATTTGATACCAACCAATTTAAATCACTAATTTAAGAAGATCCCAATCTTTCAACGTCGGCGTTTGACTACTCAACTAGAATTCTCCTACAGTATAATAGTATTTAGATTTGAGTCAGGAACAACTCAATTGTCATGGAGATATATCTATATAACTTTTATCTTTTTGGCGTAATTCAACTCACTGAAACATCTTATCATTAGAAATGAGAAGTGAATTTATATGCGGATCATACCTGTAAGTACCGCAGTTGGGTCAAAATGGATGGGATAAATTAATGCCAAAAAATAATCACTGTCACGAAACAACAGTGTAGTAAATCCTGAGAGTATTTTTAATAATAAAACGTTTCAACCATTTGTTCATATTAATTTATATATAACATATTTGTTTCCATTTTGATGTTGTCCATTCTTAGTCAAATACTTGACTGTGCGTGTGTTAGTTATTAGTTACAATGAACTTAGATATATTTAAATTTTTTTTTCTTTTGAACTGATCACTATTTATCAGCCAACCCTATATTTATGAATTCGAACTAACGTAAGCAATAAGTAAGGTTATTTTTAATATAAATGAATTAATAAGATCGCGACAACAGCATCTTTACATGAGTTTTTTTGAACAGTTTAAACTTAGTTATCTGAATATGGGAACTGATGTTTGTCCAATATATTTAGTAATTCTGGAATAATATCAATAAAAGACAGATGAACAGACCAATTTTTCGTTAATTGAATTTTAATTTTTGACAAATGTACTTAAAAAAAATGTACCACTGATCTCGCAAATAAATTGATTTTATTTTATTTTTAATTTACAGAAAATCGAGAAAACCTAAGGCGGAATAAAACATAAGTTTAAAAAGATAAATGTGAAACTGTAATTCAACCACAACGTTTCAGTTTACGATATAAAGGATATGGTGTTTCCAAAATTGCTTTATTCATGAAAACATTGAAAATATTACGTATTATGAAACTATTAAATGTAAAATAAAGTACCAATTAAAGCAATTAAGACGAAATAGTAAATTAATCAAACAATTTAAATGATTTGGTACCATTCGATTGGGATGATAATGAATCAATTATAAAGAATTTATTACAAGATTTTCATATTCAGTTTATCGTGATATTAATTGGCAATATTTTTTTTTTAAATATAGAGATATATTGTCAATATTTTTATAACGACATGGTAATGATTGAAAATAAATCCAAATCAAAAGTGGTTTAAGAAAGAAAAAGATTAAATTAATTAATGAAATACATACATATTCAAAAATAGTACTAGTTTAAATAAATTATCCCATTTACAAGTGGAATGAATTTAACGACAATGTCAATTATGTATTAATATAAATGGCTTATTTAAACCTATACAGAATCATGGATAATATTATACGAGTATATATATATATATATATATATATATATATATAGGATAATTAATTCCTGAGGCAAGTGAGTCTAATCTAATCAACAACTCCAACAGGTATTAGTGCAACCATACTTTAAATACAAATATTATACAGCTTGTCATTTTCTTGTAATGTATTTAAAATTTCATACCGTTCCAAAGCAAAAAAATGTTAAGAATGAGGGATACTGCTGGCATGTTTTGCGTAACGTTCCTAAATACAGCTTATGTATATATATATATATATATATATATATATATACATATATATAAATATGCTGTAAGAATTGCTTATAATTATATACCCCACATCTTTTAGCAAATTTCAATGGAATGACATTTTATGTGAATCACTTACTATTTGAAAGTATGAAAAATCATGACCGGTTGAGGAAATTGATTCACGTTATAAAACTCAATGACATCACTATCCTCACTAATATTAAGTTCAATTATTTCTAGGTAAATTTAAAGTTCATGACCATGAATCTCGTAAAATTTTAAGCCACATCGCAAAAAATATCCAAGTCTCGATCTCTGGTATTTAACCTTCAGATCCAATTGATTTGAGTCAGTCCAAGGAAAAACATGCCTCTCACCATAATAGGGCAAGGTTTAGCGCTAAAAGGAGATGCCTCTACATCCAACACCTTAGCTATATAATCCACAAAGTTATTATAAATTTCTGATAGTGCAACCATATGGATGGGACTATAATTTTGTTACACGGACCTGGAATCAGGCTCATGTAGTGATTCCTACTCGTTCTGTTGCTGTAAATAAATTAATTCCTTTTAAAAAAATATAAATATTTAATATACAGCATGTGAAACCAACATATGGAAAATTAAATATAATTATATGAAAGTCCATGTTAAGTAAATGCATGGGCACGTGACAATTGTAAGCTTTCATATGTTCATTGATAGGTATTTTGATAGAAATTTTGTAATAGTTTTATAACATGGCATACTATCTATAGTATGTTCAGCAGAACTTCAATATTTACAACTTTTATTTTCACCATTGTCAAATTGTATATTTCAATGCATCAAAATAATAAAATGCTAAGAAGGACATCATGAACTTCTTTATTATTAAAGAAATTGTGCAATTTTCAATGTTAAATACTTTTCTTATACAGGAGGAGGACGTTATTCATACATATGGCAAAAAATATATTCCCTGAGAATATTTTCTACAATGTGTATTGACTGGTTTTATGGGAAAAAATTAGTATATTTCGTAATATAACAAAATTTGAAGGAAAAATGTTAATGAAATTATTTATATGTACAATTCTCTTCTTTAGACTCTTAAAATATGAAATGTATGGAATGTTTTAGATTAACCTATTTTAATAGTGTTTACTATAAAAATGTAAAATCATTGTATTCCCATGATAATTTTTATTAAAAATCAGTTATAGTGCTGTTAAAAAAATTGTCTCTTAATTTGATTTAACAATTCACCTGTCAACTAATACGCTGGTTCCAAGATTACTTAATTAATTATGCATTTACAATAAACTTGAATAGGGTTTCTGTTTGCTAATAGACAAACTTAGATAATGAATAATTTGATAATAAATAAAGTTAATTGCATAAAAAAATGCATAAATTCGTGAGGAATTGTAAATATTGTATACAATAATATAAACTACTAAAATTTCTTTTAAGGCTTGTTGAAAATAAAAATATTATAGTCCGACAAAAAGGAGTGCAATGAATAAAAAATGGGAAAATCTGACGATTTTTAACATTTTTTGTTTTAAATTTATTCCTAAGTTTTTAATTTAAAATTATTACTATATTTTAATGTTATCCAATATCCCTGGAACAAAGAAAAAAGCTAAATAACTAAAAATCACTAATTTATAACCACCACAGATAAGAAATTACAGGTATTGATATATTCGACTGAATCTGTGAAAATTCGCAGAACCTGGACTGACTACTCCTTAATAAGTATCAACATGCATGAATTATCAATGGAATTACTTAGTTAAAAATATCTCATTCAAAAATATTTAAGAAAATGTATCTTTGATACAAGTAAAGAAGCAAGTATACAAGCAGTCAAACCAGAAAATGAATCAAATTCTCTTTAAAAAAATAATGTATTTATTTTTCGAAAGCGCTTTTTTAACTTTGAGTGAACGACTCTTAAGTTAATAAGCTACAGTTGATTATAGACTTATCTAAAATTCTTACAAATGAAATACTTATTTTATCAACCATATAATCAAATAGAAGTATATATCAAAATATTAAATAATAAATAACCAAATCTGGAAATTCCTAAGCACATAGGATGGAAAAATATTGAATCCTATACTACATGAATAAGAGACATAAAGATTTCTAATCCATTTATAAGATTCAGAGATATGAAAAAAAATCTAAAGTTCTAGATCTGCGAAGTATTTCACTTCGTTAAAGAAAATAGATTTGAACTAAAATCAAATTTCACTTAGACAAAGAATTAGATCTGTAAATTAAACGTTATGTATACAATCACTATCAAGAGTATCAAAGTAACAATACTAAATTATGTACTAACCATTTGTGATGAAGTAATAACGCCATTAATAAATAATTTCAAGTGGAGAGGTATTTTTATAAAAAACAAAAATACATCAATGATGTAGGTGCACTCACTTACAAAACGGCAACAACCAAATAATACCAAACTGCACTTAAATAACAGATCTTGAGACAATTTCTATAAATAATAAAACACAAAACAATTTCTGTGAAGACAATCAATAACAAAACTCGAGGCAATTGCTATAAGTCAGCACGCTGTAACCAATGGCTACCCTCCAGGGCCCTGCTATCCAATAGACGACAATGATGCATGAGCCGCGGAGATATTACCTTGTGTGGCCCGTGCGGGAGCTCTCCATCCTAAAACAATGGGCTCGGAAAAAGAAAGAGTAGACTCGGTATGGGCCTATTTATGGCCTTTCAGCAGAGGGAGCAGAGGCTTTCACGGTATGTCCTGTCTCGCTCATCGACTGTCCATCTCTGTCACAACACTCTGTCTCCACTTTTGTGTATTGCCATCTCTATCTTGGTATCAAGTTACTTTCTATAAAAACGCATGTTTCATGATTTTTTCAAATTTTCCATTATTTTGTGCCTATTTAAACAACTTTCACCGTTTTGGACTTTTGACTTTTCCTTAGCTTCGATTAGTATAGGCTAGGTCAGTTTGTGTTAAGTTAGGTTAGGTTAGGTAAAGTTAGGTTAGGTTAGATTGGATTAGGTTAGGTTAGTTTTGATTGGCTTTACACTTTTTACAATGATTAAGAAAAAGAAGCGAAATATAAAAAATAAATAGTTATATTTTTCGTCATTACCTTTAATTAGTAGTTACATGTACCTATTGACTTATGACAACTAATATAATATAATGATAATTATACTAATTTGTGCATATTGTCAGTAGCATCATTGCCATTTTCCAAAATGGCCACCATGAAAATTGTTGTTTTTCAACCCATTTTGGTACCAGATCCCTCTCAAAAACGCCATTATGTGGCAAGCTGTAAATCGGCTCTAATATTTCATTTCCTGTATTTAAGCAACAAATACAAAATAGAGCTCAATATACAGCAGTAAATAAGAGAGCATAAGCAAGTAACCATCACCTCCCCAAAATGTTTGACCCACCCTTGTACATATGTAAAACAAAGGAAATAAAATATTAGAAGTATATTGATAAAAAGACTTGATATGGAACGTCTACATTATCTTTCTATTTTTATCATCGAGGGGATAATCATCCCCTCGATGATTGACTTGACGATTATATTGGTAATGATTTTTGTCATCGACTTCTTGCATTATTGAACAATTACCATTATCATTATCATTGAATAATTAACAATGTGGTATCAAAATAAATTAACATGATTAATATATGGTGATTACGAACATTCTTTCAACTATTTACATGTGCTATTTTTAGGATTCAGTATAATTTTAAATTTAAAAACGTTTAACATATACATATTTGTAAGTAATTCAATAAATATTTTCTTGCATCATTAATTAACAACAATTGAATGAACTGACGTGAAATTCACATTTATGGTAATTTCATGCGACTAATATGATTATCGCCATTTATATTTGACTTAAAATTATCCAAACTGATCTAATACTAAACGGTATAACATCACAGTTTAGTACCACCATGGGAAGGTACTTGCAAATAGTATATAGAGTACAAATAGTAGTAGCAAATTTCTCATTCTGCCCCTGATAAACAATGTTACGTATGTTTGAGGATATTTATTGTGAGGTCACCGATTCTTATAGTGAATTATTCAGGGTATTTAGTTGGCTTCACGGAGACTTTTAGTACTAATCCCTGATATTATTGTCATTATTTATACTATAAACATAAGTCATAGCAAAGATAAGAATTGTAATAAAAATTAGAAACGGGTGGTGTAGTATGTATGAGCGACTCAAGGCTACCTAAATCTGTGATAATGAAAAAATAACTAAAGAAGAGAAATACTCAAAGAAGAGAAATAGTTGTCAAATAACATCTTATCAAAAATAATGTTCATTTATATAGGTGGCAAGAACATAAACGACGGAAGAAAAGTGATACAACTCTATTAAAAGAGCTGTAATAAATATAGAAGAAATACCACTACAAGATCTCAACACGCAATGCCTTCTTAAAAAGGACCACGCAAAGCGTTTTAGATTGACAAACATCTTTGTCCTCATTTCCTGAGCTAACAAAGTTTGCCATTTATGGATATGTCAAGGAGTCAATTTGCTTTTTTTTTCACATATAGCAATGACAAACCGTTTTGAATAATGAACTTTAATGATGGACTATTTATGGATTTATTTTTTTACTAATTATCATTCAATTGTTATGTTTATTAAGTACAAGTCCATTTTTATCATTTTGTACAGTCTTTTCTGCTGTTATACAAAACAAATG
This sequence comes from Druceiella hillmani, assembly GCA_039881145.1. NCBI lineage: Eukaryota > Metazoa > Arthropoda > Insecta > Lepidoptera > Hepialidae > Druceiella > Druceiella hillmani. The sequence goes on along the minus strand of JAYKKI010000145.1, from coordinate 534,866 downwards.
ATTTTTAACATGCCTTTTACAAAGATTACAATTATCAAAAACGAGGATCAGGATAAAGTTTGTATTCAAATACTTCGCCCTACCCATTTTTTTCAATTTCTTGATGGTGTGTGTAGAAAGACTGTGATTAATGGTAAGATTTTATCTCAAATTAAAACAATTTATATGAATTAAACAGTATATCATTTCTTACTCTCCACTTTTCCAAAAGGAATATTCTATGACAACTTACGATGCCTTATTTTGCCAATTTATATGATAAAAACATAAATAGAATGAATAGCTAGCATATGGTAGTTTAAAAGCGCAATAAATCATATCATGTTGGTAGAGCTATTTATAATTTATAATTTTCGACACATGTTTTCGAGAACGACTCAGTTCAGTGTTGCATATGAGTTAGTGCATAATGAGATTACAGTGAGATTAGTCTAGTACGATCTCAGAGAATCAGGTGAACGAAATAAATATGAAAGGATGGTATCGGATAAGTGCTTGTATTTGTTATGCACGTCCAAAATAAAAAATGGAATATGAAACGTCAAATTGTGACCCAGAAAAAAACTTATCAAGAAATTGTAGAAAAAATATTGCTTTTTTCGTCTTCACAGAATTTTATACTAATCTATTCAAAAAGCTACAGAATTGAAGATCATTTCAAGTACTTTTCAAAAAAGAACAGTCAAAAAGAATATATGGATTTAAGGCAGTAAACAGATATAAAGTTAATTAATTCAGAGCCAAACATATTCTAACCTTTGATATTGAAATCTATATAAATTGAAATAAAAGAATGTTCTAACCGATCTTCTTTACATGAAATCATAGCCATATTTCAGTCTCATTGGCTCTTTTCCTGAAAAAGTATTGTTTCCCCTATTCTTTATTTTAAGGTTTTCATTCTTGCATTTCTTGCTCTATTTTAATGTTTGGTGGTTTCTTTTTTTTGACCTCAAATTTTTCTCTAATTCATTTTTATATGAACTTTCTGACAATACCTTTACTGCAATTGTTTTAATTTTTTTAGATTCTGCAATTTTTTTGGTAAAATCAATTCTTATACTGATCTGATTGACGACATGCAAGGTAACAGAATATCAGGGAAAACCTTAATACGTAGTTTAGAAAAAGCAGCCTTCAGCGAAGCTGTGCCAGAAGCTTATTTAATGGGAGGCGTGTGGTGAGACACATCCAAAGCATAATTCAAAATTAGAGCAGTCATATTGGATGTTGAAGGAATCATACTTAAAGTCAAGATAGTAAAATCTGATGTTACAGGGGTCATATCCAATGTTGAGTGTATCAGACTCGATGCTGAGTTCGTCACACATAACCGATTTTGACAGAATCACCTTTGATTTTGATGGAGTCGTATTTAATGTTGATGGAGTGACTTTAGACACCGTAGAAATCACATTCAATTCTGAGGAAGTGTCGTTTTCGAGTTCATCATCAGTAATGAATTCAATATATTTTATGTTTAGGCAGTGGCACAGCCACAATTCACTTGATTCAGAACCTGCAGGGTCCATTTACACAAAAAGAATGCTTTTTGCCAAGAATTTCAGAAGTGGTAGACTGTTTATATAATTATTATTATTTAGTTTTATAATATATTAGTTATTTAGTTTTATAATCTATCCTGGGTGAATTTGTAACCAAGAACTGCATACTTGATTGTAGATTTCAGTGATTTAAAAAATACTCTTTCTAAAGGATGTAGCTTGCGAGTTGCATGCACTGACAAAGGTAACATGACGATTTTGTATTCACATACAAGAGAATAACCTTTATATTTTTTGTTTGCGTTGCATAACCGTCAAGGATGATCAACACTTGCTTTTTGTCACTCGTTTGAAGTTATAGACACTTAAATGAAATGTAGCATCCAGTTAGAAATAGTTCTGATATGAACCATCCAGAATTGGAGCAAGTATAAACTGTATTATTATTATAAACTTGGTCAACTGTCATCTATTTTCTTTTAAAACATAGAAAAAATGTATTGTCCTGCAGCGTTCACGTAACAAATACAAGTAATTACTATACCACACTTTCCGCTGTAAAATATTGTCAAAGCGATTCATGACATATTTTTTACTGAAATCTTTGCACTGAGCCATAGATGTAGGTTGTAGAACCTGTAGTAAAGTTTTGAGATGATCTTTAATAAACTTAAAGTATTTCCATCCAGACATTTGTTTTTCTTTATTAAAACGTTGGTACAGTTCATATTTTTTGGCTAGTAGATATGCCAGCATGTGAAAGTTGTTAATCACCAAACTGAAGAAACAAGACTTTAGTTCGAGTAAATATCAAACCAGCTTCCTCTATCTATCCATAAATCTTTAGGTTTTACAATCATCTCACGTTTATTCAGACCTTTCAAATTATGACAAAAATTTTAATATAAATTAAGGAATATTATATTAAACTTCATGGTATTTTTCAGACTAGGTGTTTTACTTCTCCATTTTACTGAAAATGAGTTTTATTAAAGTCTGATTAAAAATTTTAATTGTTTGCCCTAAATCCTACTATATACATAGCACCTTTCTTTCACAAAAATAATGTGTTATTTATCCAATAATTGTCCCGAGTCATAAATGTGAAAGAAAGAGAATCATTATGTGTTTATGACTTGTACCGAGTCATAAACACATAATACAGAGGAAGACATTCCAGTCGGTCTTTGACTAATGCGAGAATTGATGGCACATGCCAGTTCAACTGCTTGGAGTTATTACAACCTATGACAATGATAATCTGGTGTCAAACTGTATAATCATTATTTTGACAATTAACGGTTATCTCTGTCTGGGTGTTTCATGTTTATTTTCTTTAATATATCTATAATTATCTTGGGTGAGTTTGATAACAGATATAAAGTTAATATTCTCCTATGGATTTAAAGTCAAATTTATTGAAAATATTTCGACACATTATTATAAAATTTAAAAACGCTTGAAATTTTCTGACGGTAATAACAGAAAAGAATAAAAATTTGTTTCAACGATATAACAATAAAACTAAAGAAACAAAATCTGCATTAAGACAAAAAGAATTTGTCAATATTTTATGAGACAAAAAGAGTTTGACAATATCTAACAAGTAGATTATTTCACATTTTATACAAAATATTTTAGAATATAATGGTAAGAGCAAGTTGTATTTTTTTAATTATACATTATTCATTTAAAAACCTCTCTTTGAAGTTTTTTTAATTCCTTTATTTCACGAAACTTTATATTCACACACAGCACTAATTACGAATAAGCAGTTTCAATCTGCGATTTCAAACTTTTTTCTCTTTCTCCAACAGCCTAAAAAATAGATGAATGAACAAAAATCTACACTTTGTACTACTTTTTTTTCTATTTAATTGAATAAAGACCAAAAGAAAACCATGAAACTTGCCTTGTTATCGACAAAATTTGTTCCGTGTTTGTTTACAAAATTGAGGAGAATGTTTATATAATATGTTCATTATTATTATGTTTATGTACTCCAAAAATGTTCATCCTTTTTAACCGATCAAAATAAAAAAAATCATACATAGGTGCTTGAAATTAATTTTATTTGAATAAGTTTATCATAAACTATTTCGTCATAAAAACTTCCATTATTTGATATTACAAGTAATAAAAGTGAAAAAAATTTGTTAAATATGAGAAGCACAACCACAGCTCCGTATATAAAAACAGAGAAAACTGAAAAAAATTTAAGTATTTTGTTGCTTTTAAGTGTTGACTGTTGAGATGTATGTGGGTTAATGTGCTTTATAACATGCCAAATTTGAACTTTCTACATCTGTTTCTAAAAAATTGTGGACATTTATAAAACCTTTGGGACTGTCTTAGATAAAATTATAAAACCAATGATTTATTATACTCCACAGGATATATGAAATATTAAAAAATATTTTTTCGAGTACTCTATTTCCCTAAAATTTCCATATTAATATTTTTGTGCTGTTGTTTGTTCCATATGAATATTGTTGTGTTGTTGTTTGTTGAATGTGTCATTATTATTACAAATTTCAACTCTCTATGTCAAATGGTATCTGAAAAATTAGACTGTGCTAGATAAATATACTTTGGAGTATTCTTATAAGAGTTCCTTTCTTCCTTTTGAAGTAGCATTAAAAAGTAACTTACTATGCCAAAAACAGTTTCCCTCCTTTATTTCCAAAAAGAAGTAAGTATTTTGAAAAAATCTGGAACTCATTTTCACTGAAATTAATGATCATACTTCACTTGATGTATAATTATGCATAGAATATTGTCAAAATTTTCAGTAACTGATCCCATAATAATCTGCACATGTTAAGCACATTCCCCGTTTGTGCTTAACACGTGAAGATTCTACCACAATCATTTTTGGAAAACTAGGAGATGTGAAGTAAGAACTTAGGATATTTAGTTCATAACCATTTAAATCATTAATCATATAACACTAATCAATATTATTTTGACTTAATCAAGACTTATTAATCTTACTGAACACAAACAAAATATTATACCTATAAAATAAATATAATATTTCAATATACGATAAAAAAAATTAAATTCCAATCTACATCTTAATTTCAAATCTGAAACTTAATTCAACAGGTAAGACTTATAGTAACGAACTTTAAAAATAAAATCAACAATAATATAAATTTCAAAACTTATACAAATTTCAAAATTCCTGGCAAGTCATTATAAATTTATATTTAGTCTTAACAATTTAAAATACATTTTCTGATTATTGTCATTAGTCCATTAATTCAGTCTTAATAATAGAAAACTGCTTTCTTTAAAACCCTAGACACTTGAAAAAATCCCCCAGATAACTCTTTCAAAAAGAGGACAGTTTCTGGGGCAAAGAGGACGGGTGGCAACCATAATCACATATAAAATTTCTTTTGACATGGAAAACTGTTTTTTACATAGTGGTTGTATATATAAACAAGATTAATTTAATTAACTATTATGAGAGATGGTGTACGAGAGATTTTTTTTATTTGTCATTTCAATTACAATTAATAATTCAGCATGGCTATTTCTTGTTAGCAAAGCTGAGATTTGTCCTCCTTGGTACAACCAAAATTGTCCTCAGACCTCCATATAATGAAATAGCACATGTTTTTGAGAGTGTGCATGTCAGTCCACTGCTGTAAGTCGTATAAGTTAGTGCATCATGGGATTACAGTGAGATTAGATCTAGCAAGATCTCGGTGAGTGAGGTGAACAAAATAAATACCAAACTATGGTATTGGATAAGTGCTTATATTTGTTACACGCATCCAAAATAGAAACTCAACAATGAAACATCAGATTGTGACCTGACAAAATATTGGTCAAAGAATCGTAGAAAAAAATATTGTTGAAAGAACCATTCTGTTATTCCCAGTTCTAACAAACCATTCAAAATTCTATAAATTTAAACATCATTTCAAGTACAGTTCAATAAAAAACAGTCGTAGTACATAGGAAAAATAAATGGATTTAAGGCAAAAACTTTAAGTGAAAACATAATAGAATAATTAATTAAAAACTAAACTCATTTCTAAATAAGAAGCTAAGTGCAATGTAGTTGTTAGTATATTAAATCAGAAAATTAATTTTCTCTCACTTAACAATAACACTTAAATTCTCTAAGTGAAACATACATAGTTGTCAGGTTAATTAATTCGGAACTAAAGGCATTTCTAGAAGCCTAAACGATTCTGTTACTTTTGATATTGAAATCTGTATAAATTGAAAATAAAATAATATTTCTCAATATCAGATCAATATTGATAAAACTTTTATACTCAAATGCAATCCTATTGTTAGAGCAAATTGATCCATTCGTCCAAACGGAAGTTAAAAGTTTCTAACTTCTGAACAAAATAAGAAAGAGACCTGAAATTTACACCTAATATATCATTTCATGGTCAAAAATTGATGATCTTATTCAGATCAAGGAACTGCATACCATAATTAAACTACAAATAATAAAATTATATATAACTGTAATAGTTGTATGATAATTACAATATAAATATGAGTTCTTTATTATCGCAACCCCGCATTGTATCCATTTAAACTTTTATTTACATAAGCAAATTTTGTACACACATCAAGCTACTCAAATAAAAAAATATTTATGTATATCTACTGTTTCAAAATGTACATGAGTTTAAATAATGTCTTGTAATCGGACTCGCACTTAGCTGGTATTATTTCCAATGCCAATTTTAAAAAGATACGTCATGTTAAATTGATTATTATTATTGGAAATAATATAACATCGGCTGTAATCTATTGCTCTTCGGTGTATTACTTTCACTTGACTGCGGCAAAGCCAAAGAGAAAGAGTAAAGATTTTAGCAGCGTATATGCATATAATTTTAAAAACAATTTTGAATATGCGTAGCATAGAATAGAAACCTGAGCCTAATCTGGAAGTAACTTGCATATGCATGAGAATTACAAATCACAGGATTTTTATCTATGTAAGTACGTATGTATATATATAAATATATATATATATATATATACATATATATACATAACATAATGAACTTTTTTTTATTTTAAACATAATAGAAAACACAAAATACCTATAAAAAAATACCTATAACAGAGGCTACCACAGTAGCCCGACTGACCAAATTTTCATCCAAGAACGGGCAATGTTTTTCTTCTCCTAGAACTATGTATCTGATGTTATTTATGGATAACTATGTATCTATGTGTTAGAACAATGTATCTGATGTTATTTATAACATTTTGGTCAGTGACCAAATTCTAATGAGCGATTAAAAATCAGTAAAAAACAAAATTATATTGACTTTGGCTAACATTCCCTTGTAAATAAGAAAATTTATACTCATGCTACTATTTTAAATCAGCCATGCGTCAGTGACAAACAAAAATCACCTCCTTGCCATGTCCCCTCAGCTGCACAGGTAAAATACAGAAGAGACGTAAATTAATTCATTTAAGGCGAAGCGCTTAGAGAATATGTATCCAGCCTACAAAACTACTGTCCAACTTACAAAAAAATGTCTGACCAAAATTAGTGAAGTTTAAATTTTTGATGAAATATGGATGTAAAAGTTTAAAAATCTTCGAAAAACATGGAACTTATAGCAGTGTATTGGGCGAAATGGACAAACAAGCATTAAAATATATAAACAGAGGATGATGATTGGGCTCTTAAGTTTTCAATGAAAAAGTTGATTGAATTGAATGTGAAAAAGTTGATTGGCAATTTTTTAATTCTACTGATTTAAATAAGAAAAAATAACATTCATCATAAAATTGCAATCTTATTTCACAAAGTAAAAATAGAGGATTCGATTAATGTATTGAAGCTTGCATAAAATAAAGGTCTTTTTGAAATGCATTATAAATAATAACAATGAATAAATAATAACAGCATTTTAAACTTATCACAAATTCTTCATTATGAACGAAAAACATTCAAGGCCAACTGTCACGCGTAGACGGGAGCCAAAATTTGACCATGAATACCTGCGCACTAATTGTAACTGAATCTCAGAAACAAAGAGTATTAGCATACGTAGTCATTCCACTTTTTTTAAAAATGAAACGGATGCTTTATATTTTTTTCCGGTCTCTGTGGAATGCAGACAAATGTTTTTATATAAATTTTATCTCTAAAACATAATTTTCAATTTTGGTCACTGATTAAAAATATTCCTGTATATAAGATTATACATATTTATTTTTTTCTATATTATTTGTAAATTTACAAATATTAGACCTCTAAGTCAGATTTTTTCACAAAATATTATAGTCATATTAAAATAATAACTACATATCGAGGATATTGAAAAGGGAACTAGACAAAGAAAGAAACAATGAGATTCAAGATTTTCTGAGCAAACTATATCACAACACCGCAACCGACTACTCCTTGTGGAAAACCACAGTAAAACTCAAAAAACCTACCACACACCAGCCCTCAATCAGTAAGGATTGTGGCAAATGGGCCAAAAGCGATAAGGAAAAAGCAGACATATTTGCTATGCACCTGTCTTCATCACCCATGACTTCAAGGTTGCCAAGGAGGATGAAGACTTGATTCGATATATGCTGATCAAAACTACTCATGGAGATAATTCAGTACTTAAATTCTACACCAACGCCGAGATGATATCTGCTTCTAGACGCATTGACCTTAAAAAGGCTCCTGAGCATGACCTAATTACACCCCGCATCTTGAGAGAACTACCTACAATTGCTATCACCTACCTGAAACTCATCTTTAATGCCATATTAAGACCGCATATTTTCCCTCCACAGTGAAAAGTCTCACAAAAAATTATGATCCTGAACCCTGGTAAAAACGAACATGAACCAAAATCATACAGACCGTTATTACCAAACTGTATTGTGCTGCGGTGTTCCTAGACATATTACAGGTATTTGAAAGGTGTGGCATGAGGGCTCACTATACAAAATCAAGATCAATTTATCACAATCAATATTATATCAAAATACTTGAAAACTACCTGAGTGACAGGCACTTATGGTGCTGCAACACCAGTCTCCATAAAATTAAAGCGGGTGTGCCATAGGGTAGTGTGTTGACCACTGTTCTCTACCTCATATATACATATGACCTTCCAACTAACGCTAATACCGCATTGACACATTTGCTGACGACACAGCTATTTTAGCGATACACCCCGAACCAAACTTGGCGACAAATATGGCAAACTGGTTGAAAAAATAGCATGTTAAGGTCAATGAGACAAAATCAGTCCATGTAACATTCACCCTTCGGCGTGAAATCTGCCCTCCCACACAAATCAATGGTGTACAAATTTTTCAAGAAAATAATGCTTGAGTTACATCTGGACCGACATCTTACATGGCGTGAACATATTGTTTCTAAAAGGAAAAAACTTGATATGCTAATCAAGAAGATGCACTGGATGCTACATAAACAATCGCAACTATCCCTCCAGTCAAAACTTATAATTTATAAATGTATCATTACACCCATCTGGACGTACGGAATTAAGCTGTGAGGCACCAGCTCTAAATCTAACGTCATCCAGAAGTTCCAATCCAAAATTCTGAAAGAGATCGCCCAGGTGCCTTGGTACATTACAAATGAAATCCTACACAAAGACTTATGTGACAGTGATGGAAAGGACCAAGAAAATTACTGAAAATTATAAAAATTAAATGGACAGTCATCCCAATGAATTAGCCCAAAACCTAATAGCGGACACCTTACTTGCTAGGAGACTTAAACGGAAAATACCCCAGGACCTCATATTGAGGAAAGGCAATAAATATTTATCAGGATGTGTCGCTGGACACCTACCTTGCAAGACTTAAAGAACATACAATCACAAAATTGACGAATGTCCCACTAATGGAAACAAATTGCAATGTAAAGGTATAGACTGGCAAAAACATTGCTACCTAGAAGACAATTTTACAGCTAAATTGTGGGCAGGTAACCTTACAAATTACGGCTCTGCCTCTCGCACAATCCGTGAAAGCACCAGGAAAGCAGTATTTATTTATATACCTATTTCTTATCAACTGACGCACTTCATTTCGCTTTTAACATTAAAATAAATATTACTGTACTTTGAAACATACTTAACATTAAATTTCTCTTATATTGAAATTAAATTTTTGCCCGAAAAATTAAATATGTAACTAAACGTATACTTACATTGAAGGTGACTTGCTAATTATTGCCTAAATCGAACTATAAATGTCGAGTTAAAGTTTTATGTGTATGTTTCTTTTTTTTTTAATAAACTGTATTCCTGAAAATTTCCCACACACAGGTCACAGTAGTTACTGCGTAGAATAAAATCGAGAAGGTGTGTAATGAAATAATGTCACTGAAAAGGATAATGTGTAAAGTTATTTAACTAGAATGAGCACCACAGGTCACTACAAGAATATTGCCACACACCAAAGCTAATAAAAGGCTGGCTTGCATGACGCAAGATGTGTCCATTGTAAACTTAAACAAAAAATCTTCAATAGTTAGAACAAACTATAAACCATCACAATTATTGTAGAAAAAAACGCTACAAAATATGGTGGCTGTATTTGGAATAACTGTACTTTAAGTTATGTAACATTATACACCTAATTGAATTTATACTAGCCAATATAATTAATTGAACATAAAATGAAATATAAAATGAATGCTGTATAACACATTAAAAAATAATAATAAAATGTAATATTTTATTAAACGAAAAAAGTACAACTCCTTCTTAAACATTTTTAACTTTTCAATGATGTTGTGGAAAATGTATGTTTCTTAGGCCGCATATATATATTTTCAGCCACATTTGAGATAATTACATTTAAAATTAACATTTCATGGTTACAGCAAACATTAAATGAATTAATGGTTATGCTGCAAGATAATATTCATACCACAACTTGATAATGATAAGAGGAGGAGTACAAATACAATTTGCTTCTCAAGCATGAGGAAGTGATTAAAAAATAAAGCTGTTATCAAATTTAAGAAAGAACTGGTGCACTCTGTTACGAGATAATATTCATAACACAATGTGAAATAGATAAGAGGGGAAATATAAATGCAAACCGCATCTTAATCACATTGACGTAACTTAAAAATAATGCACTTATCAAATTTTGATAAAAAGCCATATATGGTTATAAAAAAGGCATCCACTTTAATTTTAATAACAGAATAATTAATAGTCCACAGTAGTAAACGATGCACTTCTTTTGTGCAATGCAGGAAGTCAATTATAATTCTGTATACTACTTCACTGTATTGGAATTTTGTTGACATTGGGCACATTTTTTATTTACATTATCAACAAGTATACTTATTGGTCAAAAATGGGAGTTGTTCAGGTCAAACCGGTGCCAATATTAGGCAACTTTGCGGAATTTGGCTTTTTGAAGAAATCTGTGTCCGATGTGGTTGAGGATATTTATAATAAATATCCATTGGATCCTTACGTAGGAATATATTTCTTTACTGATCGTATGTTGCTCGTACATGATCCCGAAATTTAGAGATTTTTTCAATTTTAGTTCAAGAGGATTGAATGTAGATCGAAGAGACGAATTTTCTCATCATATATTTTTTAGTGATGGCGATTATTGGAAGATCTGGCGGCAAAACTTGTCGCCAATTTTTACTTCTTCTAAGATGAAAAATATGATGTATTTGGTGGTACAATGCAGTGATAGATTCTCATCGTACTTAGAAAAGATGGTAATAAAAAGTGAAAAGATGGACATTAAAAAAGTTACTTCAGACTTCACACTAAAAGTCATCGGTTCGTGCGCTTTTGGTCTAGAAATGAATACTATGAATGAAGATACCAATTCATTTCGAACAATCTGTAGACAAACACTCAAAACCTCAATTTTGAAGAGTATCAGGGAATTTCTGCGATTTATACTTACATCCTTGTATAACACACTGAGTTTAAAATTAGTTGACACCAACATAGAAAAGTTCTTCACTAAACTTGTGTACTGATGTGATTAACAGTCGCAAAGGCAGATCAGCTGCCCGACATGATTTAATAGGTGTACTGATGGACATAAGATCTCGTGGGTATATAGAAGGTGATACGTTAGAACTTTTACCACAAAAAAAACTTGAAATTGATGACTTAGATCTAACGGCGCAGTGTTTTCTGTTCTTATTAGCTGGCTTTGAATCATCATCGACAACTATGACCCTCGCCCTTTATGAACTCACCAAAAATCTAAATATTCAAAGTAAACTGCAACTGAAGCAAACAAATGGTAAAATTACATACGAGTTACTCTCTCATTTGACTTATTTAGACATGGTGGTAGATGAAACGCTCAGGGTATACCCCGTAGTGGGAATTTTAGATAGAATGTGTACCTCTGACTACAAGATGCCCGATTCCAATCTTATTCTGAAAAAAGGTACACATATTCTTATTCCTGTCAAAGGACTACATTACGATCCGCAATAGTATGATAATCCAGAACAATTTAACCCAGATAATTTTCTACCAGAAGTTAAGGCTTCAAGACATCCTTATGTTTATCTGCCATTTGGAGAAGGACCGAAAAATTGCATTGGTAAATTAAGTACAATGTACAAATGTAAAAATGTGTTATGTTATGTAGATGGTATTCAAGGTACCACGTTTTTGTCATGCATTTAAGCAGAAAAGTTTCTTTATGGTGAAAAACGATATTACTTATTGTAACAAGGAAATATAATTTCAAACATTTTAAATATAAATTTTGCAATGAAGTGATTATTAAGCATCACATAAATAAATTTAATTTGAATTGATTTCCCTCAAATGACTTTCCAAAATTATGAATTTAATATTAGCATTAACTTTGGACAACACAAAAGCACATACAAGTTTGTATACTCATAACATTATCTTTTATATTACAGGTCTTCGTTTTGCCAAGATGCAAGTAAAAATAGGACTTATAACAATTCTTCAGAAATATGACATCCATCCATCGGAAAATACTCAGTGTAAACTGACTTTCAACCCACAAAGCGTCAAACCAGATCCCATTGGAGGTATTCACCTGAAAATGGCACCGTTGAAAGTTCAATAAACAGAGAATGCTAATTTTTTTTATGGTGAAAATAAATAAATAATTGCTATACATAATATATATCTCGTATAACTATATGTTTTGCTTATTAAATAACTTCAAATATTTAATTTCGCATTATTTAGCATCCGCAAGGAGGAAAAGTTGAAAGTACCATTATTGTTTGTATACATACTTTACATGGGTTTATTGCTACACGAGTAATATGTTCCAGCGAATCAAAAATGAGAAATAAGCGTTGTTAAAAATTGCAATATATTATTAGTGAAAATAATAAGTATAACAAATCATTATAGTTATTATAATACTATAAAGGAGAAACAGATAGAATAAGAAATATTAGTGCAAGAAGAAGTGGTAATGGCCTCAGTGTAATTAATATGGGAATATTTTTTTCATAAAACTTTATAAAGGAACTGAAATCTGCTAAAGTCAAAATTATAAAAAAGACATGGTTAGCAGAAGTTTAACATTAACCAGAAATTTAATAATACCCCACAGAATGAAGCATGATAAAAAATGAGTTTCATCCCTAGTTCATAATAGGGCGAAGTACCTTAAAAACTTTTTTCTGTAGATTTATTTTTATGCACATAAGTCTAAAACTGTACAAATTTCACTGGGGTGTGAAAGATGAATAGTCATACACAGACGTAACAAAATTATAAGGATTCCGTGTTTGGCTATGAAAGCTGACTTTTCAAACAATGGTATTTTAAAATTACTGGTCAATATTTTATAACAATCTAAATCCCTGTTCCTTTCTTTTAGTAGAATTAAATATTAATTATAATATACAAAATACCAATTCTAAATTACTTCAAAAACATTTCTGCATATAATTATTGTGAAACTTTGAGTATCTAGATGTAACTTTGAGTATCTAGATCTACCGCCTCTTATCCAAACCTCCATCCAGTTTTTAATTCAAGTAACATAAAAATACCACTGTATGAAATATTACCATGCTTCAAATACCTACCCTAAAATGGTAACTGGCTCTCGGACTATATGTTTACATACAAATAGGATCGTCATCAAACATCCCACCACCTGTCAAAAATGATGCCGATATCAAGGTGCCATGAACTGACTAACCATAATGGAATATTTTGTTTTATTTGTAAGTTTAGCTTTACATTTATTGACTACAGCATTATATAATATATATATATATATATATATATACATATATATATATATATATATATAAATCTTATTAAAATTTCAATATTTCTGTAATCATAGAACACAACATAACATTACAATTTTTCATTTGTACCGCTTTTAGTTATGTAAGAAAATCCAGCTTATCAAAATTCGCTTGAAGAAACTGCAAGTAGATAAAAGTTTCTTGAGGAAATGAGATAATCTATCTTATCGAAATGTTGATTTCACCTCATGGTACATTATTTTTATTAATTATTATTTCGTAATTATTACAAATTATAAAAAAATATACAAAAAAAAATGTTTTTACATTTTCCTTAAAAGCCATGAATAATATTTCATTGTCTTCTATTCAATGACACTAATAACAAGCGCACGAAGTTATCAGATTCAAAGTGGGAGGGCTGGCCCGATAAACACAGCACAAACTTTCCATTCAACAAAATGAAAATTTTTCATTTGCACTATAAAGTATGGTAACTCAGCATGCCCAGGGGGAAATTAGTAGGAAATAGAAAAAAGTAAACACACTGTCTCGTGTACATATATCTGAGAAATGTTTTATTTATTAAATGTTAATCATAGTGGTGTATTTAGTTTCACGTGGGTTTCAAATAATAGAAAATGCTTTTAATTTTCGTTGAACTTAAGCTAAGTATAATAAAATTGAGGAAACAAAGTCTTTAGCATTACGCAACACAAATCCAGTCAGCTGTTTAGATGATTTATTTTACGCCACATCTGCCAACTTACAACGAAAATTCAAGCACGAATCCAATGTAACCTCAATTGTTACAAGTGTAACCTCAATTGTTACAATCGATCTGTGCGTGACTGACGAAAGTTAACATAGAAGCATCCCTCCTATGGTATATTTGTATTGGAAAAGAACATGTAATAGGAACATACCAAAACCTTTGTTCAAGATGAGTGCATTTCATCATTTATGAAATGCTGAAAGTGTCAAAGCAAAAAAGATTCATCATACCCAAAGTCTAGTGACAACTAGTCATGGAAACAAGGCTGTGTACCGAAAGAAAAATTTGCATAAAGATTAAATTAGATTTACTTGGCTTCGGCTACAAAAAAAAAACTGATAATTAGCATTATATACTTAAAGTATCAGTATCATTTTTTATTACAATACTTGTTTGTTTTTTATTACAATACTTAGGTTATGTTTAACTTTTCACTGTTGAAACATACTACATTTGCTGATGATACGACTATTTTATCAATGAGAGATTGTACTAAAATCTGGGTATTTCTACTGTAAAGGGGGAAATCAAAGATAGAACGCTTAAATACTAACATCGCATTTTAAACCACACAAATGACCTTGCAATTGCATTTATGCCAATGATAATTTAGTACAAAAATAGACATGAAAACAGAAAATTATCTATTTCATTAAAGTGACTAAGTCATTAGACTTGAACCACAAAAGCTATTGGAAAATAAATAAACTTATTGCTGAATATCCATAATGTGATAGATTGCAGCAACAAATTAAAGAAAATGAAATAATTTTTATTTAATTTATTTGCATGATTTTTAAATTTCCTCCTAATAAATTACTACGTCATACTGGTTCTTAATTTTTTTAATAACTGTTTTGGTACCAGACTTCAAAAATTTGGTTTGCAAAACCTATTTTACTTTGTTCATACCATTTTTATAAAGTACGGAAAATATTAAAAAATTGAAATGCCAATGGAGCATCAAAGGATATTTTCATAAAACTGGAAAAACCCAAAATGAGCAAATTTATTGGTTAATAAATGTTTTAAATCACTGATTTAGCCGCTTCAGCCTATTTAATTATCAAAGTTCTTATTAAAAAATTCTTGTTTCATCTTTAGATTTTTGTAACTATCTTGTCATTATCAATACTTCTGTAAAATATATTTATAGAAATTGACAAATCTACAAAAATAATTTTTTTGGACTTAATAAGTAGTATACATAAATGTGTTTATATGTTCAAATTGTTTATGAAAAACGTCCTTATATTTTTACTTCCAAACCTAATAAAACATATTGCCAAATTGTACCAAGAAATATATTTATATTATAAAATATAATAATTCATCTTTGTTAATAGTTCATAAAAAACAACACCTACTCTTAAATGTTTAATTATTTATATGCAAAAATTCAAACTAAATTCTCGGATTTATATTATTTTTTTTGCATATTTCTTTTCAGTGCATTTCTTATTCAATAGTTATTTAACTCTCATCATTTTATTAAAATCTCATTAAAAATTATAGAAGCCAAGCTGATTAGCTCTTTTACTCAATTGTGAGAAGTTGCACGTCCCTACAAAATATGTTACCAAAGTTTATACCTTTTTATGTTGCCTTTTTGTTTAATGTCATGATCCCCTTAATGTTGCCATTTGTTTAATGTTATTAATTAATAATTGTTTTGTTGATACCTAATTAATACCCTGTGAATTATGATTTAAAGAATACT
This sequence comes from Druceiella hillmani, assembly GCA_039881145.1. Classification (NCBI taxonomy): domain Eukaryota; kingdom Metazoa; phylum Arthropoda; class Insecta; order Lepidoptera; family Hepialidae; genus Druceiella; species Druceiella hillmani. The sequence continues at coordinate 518,622 of JAYKKI010000145.1, read as the reverse complement.
TTTATTGTTGCCATTTATTTAATGTCATGATACCTAATTAATACCCTATGAATTATAATTTAAAGAATACTCTTATTATTGCCATTTGTTTAATGTCATGATACCTAATTAATACTCTGTGAATTATGATCCCTCTTATGTTACCATTTGTTTAATGTCATGATACCTAATTAATACCCCATGAATTATAATTTAAAGAATACTCTTATTGTTGCCATTTATTTAACGTCATGATACCTAATTAATACTCTGAATTATGATTTAAAGAATACTTTTATTATTATCTCACCATTTATAAAGTATATTACATACATTTATATTTAATTTATTTATAAAACTCAAATTCACTCTCATCCTTCTTGATGTTGTTCTTGTATCCCTTCTCAAAATCTTTAGGTAGCACAATATATCTGAAATGTCAAAATCAATACATTAATACTGGTACAAAATTGCTACAAAACAATTTAAATATTTAATAAGAACAAAATTTACTATCAATCTGATCTTTATGGCATATATATCATATTCTGAATACTGGTAGGTAGTAATTTTAATACATGTCAAAGTAATTTAAATTTATTTACAAATACAGGCAGTTTTTGTGCAGAAATGTTGGTTGGAATACTTTTTAATTCAACCAAATAATATTTAAAATATTTTATGGCAGCGGTCCATTTATTAGCAGCCATATGAAGAATGCTAAAAATGTAACAAAAAGTATTCTAATTTAGTGAAAATGTTGTTACAAAACATTAAATTAGAAAATCAGTTTTTATGTTTTTACCATACTCATTTTGTAATAAAATAATCAGATTTATATATTACAATAATCTCTGTATCTTATCATCTCTCGATATACATTTATTACAATAAACTCTCCAAAAGCAATGAGCAATGATGTTGACTTCTTTACAATCACATCATTTATGACAATATTAGGAACATCCCAAGTGAAGAGATAAATTACAATTTACCTGTTCTCACGCACAGCATGCATGCCAGCCTCTTGACAAATTGCATTAATATCAGCACCAGAGATTCTTTCCGGACGTGCCACCAGCTCCTCCATATCCACCTCCTCAGATAGATTCATCTTGGCCGTTATTGTGGAGAAGATCAATCGCTTCTGCCGTCTATGATGTGCAAATTTTATTTATTCATATTTAACAATAATTACTTACAGCATTCCCCAAAAAATATCAAACCAAAAAACTTCGAACAGTTCTTGCAATATAAATATTTTTATTTGAAGATAATTTTACATTGACAATTATACAAAAAGCTTTCTTAACCGTCTAAGTGTCGATGAGCGCCATCGCGCTTGTGCGTGTACTAACTAAATTTGCCACTAGTGCGATGGCGCTCGCGAAATCAGTTGCTGTTTAGGGCGCAGTAGGGGAGGTCGCTCGCACGCATCGCTAATTTTTTATCTTTTTACGTGTTACATAAAGATCAAATTATAATATTAGTAATTACAATATAAAAAGCCAGGAAAAGAAAATTTTTAACCCATAATGTCGGAATACGAAAATAATTCGAGTGAAAATGATTGTTTTTCAAGTTGTGAAGAAAGCGATAGTGGGAGTGACATTGTGGTGCGCTCACAATTTGGCGTAATACAAATTTTGAGTGATAGTGATAATAGTGACGATAACAATTATTTTGTGGATGGATACGGAGGATTTACCGGACTACGAAAATACGATGTGACCTTGATTTCAGTTTTTGTTTTAATTTTTGTTCACAATATATATTTCTATAATTTTCTTTGTATTTTATTATCCTTATACAAGTTTTTATTAAGAAAACACCGAAAAAATTATTAAAATTGGATAATTTTTGGAAGATACAGTTTTTTTGGAGACAAGGGTAAATGACATTAAAAACAAAAGATTTCTTTGGCATTTTTAAGTACATATGAGTAAAAAACCATGGCACTAAAACGGTTAAATATGGTCATTGTATAATTACCTTATATTGACTTTAAATCTCAATTACAATTACTTTCCAATTATAGTGAATGACAAAAAATAGGAAAGCAATGTTAAGAAGAAAATATTACAGATTTGGAAAATATCGAAATACTCTAAAATATCTGTAAGAATAAGAAAAAAGGACTCACCTATCGGGCAAGGGAAACTCTATTTTCCTGTCAAGTCGTCCAGGTCGCAAAAGAGCAGGATCCAAAGTATCAGCACGATTGGTAGCCATTATAACCTATTATAAATAAATTTTTAACAATTAAGTGTCTGAAGCAAGATTACTATATAAAAAAAGTCATATATACTTATGTACACGTGTTAGAAATTATACTTATTTAACATAACACAAGAACAATGGAAAGCTGGCAGAAAAAAAAATGGTGGACCATTCATATGTCAAATTAAATTTAATTGTTTTAACAAATGTTTTTTTTATTATATGAACCACTATTAAATTTCAATTACTAAAAAAAGAATAATAAAGTTGAAGCAAGGTAATTTGGAAACAGTCTGGCATATTAAACGTGAGAGAAAATTAAACTGTTTTGGAAGAAGTATGCATTTTTTTCTCTTACCAACTCATGATTGCCTGGTAGATGCGATAGTTCGAAGAAATGCAGTCACAGTATAATTTTTAACTATCAAATATGAAAGAAATATGCTTTTTTTTCTTTTGCCAACTCATGATCGCCTGGTAGTTGCGATAATTTGAACAAATGCGGTCAAAGTTAATTTTTGGCTATCAAATAATCGCTTCACGACACTATCATCAAACGAACTCTTTCACACTCATGTGTGCCTGGTACTTCGGATAAGTGCAATCACAGTATAATTTTTAACTATCAAATATGAAAGAAACATGCATTTTTTCTTTTGCCAACTCATGATCGCTTGGTAGTTGCGATAATTTGAACAAATGCGGTCAAAGTTAAATCAAAGTTAATCGCTTCACAACACTATCATCAAACAAACTCCTTCACACTCATGTGTGCCTGGTACTTCGGACTAGTAAATCGATAAATTTGTATATGAGAACTTTTAAATATATATATATAATAAAAAAATTAATTCTTAATTAAAGGAAATGCCTTCATTATAAGTTAACCAATAACCTTGACATTGGTGGTTTGATCGAAGCCATCCATCTGATTGAGCAACTCTAACAGAATACGCTGCACCTCCCTGTCGGCACCTGTCTGTGCGTCGAATCTGCAAAGTATTATAGGCACATCTGTAATTTATTTCTTAATTATGATACACTTAATGACATTTAGATAGAGTTTTCTGATATACTTGGATGCTTAAGGCTATATCTATCTTTTTTCAGAGGATCATCTTTTGTAGAAAGTTTTTTGGTAAACTTAGATGCTTAAGGCTATATCTATCTTTTTTCAAAGGATCATCTTTTGTAGAAAGTTTTTTGGTAAACTTAGATGTTTAAGGCTATATCTAGTCTTTTTTCAGAGGATCACCTTTTGTAGAAAGTTTTTTGGTAAACTTAGATGTTTAAGGCTATATCTAGTCTTTTTTCAGAGGATCACCTTTTGTAGAAAGTTTTTTGGTAAACTTAGATGTTTAAGGCTATATCTAGTCTTTTTTCAGAGGAACATCTTTTGTAGAAAGCTTTTTGGTAAACTTAGATGTTTAAGGATATATCTAGTCTTTTTTCAGAAAATCATCTTTTGTAGAATGTTTTTTGGTAAACTTAGATGTTTAAGGATATATCTAGTCTTTTTTCAGAGGATCATCTTTTGTAGAAAGCTTTTTGGTAAACTTAGATGTTTAAGGATATATCAAATCTTTTTTCAGAAGATCATCTTTTGTTTAGAGGCACCTTAACAATTAGGTAGCTGCTTCTAATATTTAATTTTTCAACTGAAATTCGTTTTTGTGAACTGCTTGAATTGGTTGATGGTGAAAAATCAGAATATTTTGCAAACCTACAAAAGGAAAAGTGAATAATATAAGTATTACCTCTTAGTCGCAATGGCATCAATTTCATCAATGAAAATAATAGCTGGTGAGTTCTCCTTTGCGAGTCGGAACACATCACGCACCATGCGAGGGCCCTCTCCTAAGTACTTCTGCACAAACTCTGAGCCCACCACACGAATGAATGCCGCTGCAATTAACCACAGACATCCTTAGATACTATTTTTTTGACATCACCTGTGTAATATATATATATATATATATATATATATATATATATATATATATATATATATATATATATATATATATATATATATGTGATGCAAAAAAACTATGCTTCATATAAAAATACTTTACAAAACTTATACAACTACAACTATCTCGAAGCAATAGAGCAATTTCAGTAGACTTGCACATTATAGGTCGCGACAAGGAACAATCACTTTAGTTCGCAGATCCGTGCTAAACTAGATCGCTCTTTCAATTCATTAGTTCACTGCTCAAAAGCGAATTTCGTTGAAGTTTATTGAAATTAATACATTGAAGTGCATGCAAAAACTATTTTAAAAATAATCAGGTATTTAAAATCGTCAACAATACAAAAATAGTATTTACAGAAAAAACGCGACAAACTAAAACAGCGCCACACTCTTCTCACTTTCAAGGTAAGAAGTCTGTTTTGGAAAAGAATGTACGAACTAAGTGCCCCAACCGCCCTAGGAACTAGTTCACATAGTTAGTTTGTGAACTAGTTCCTAGCGCGTTTGTGAACTACACAACTCTAAATTTCAGACTTGCAAAACCTTCCAAAAAACAATGCAAAGCTGATTTCTCGTATCTGAATTCCAAATTACAAATCATGGCTTAATAGGTATCTTGAACTAGAAAATTTTTCTTTCATTGTTCAGCTGCTTAGTCTCTTAAATATTTCTCAAATTAAAGAATCCCATTAAAATAAACCTAGTGAATTTGAATTATATTTAAGCGTACAAAAAAGTTAGGAAGCTTTTAAACTTCTTGAAAGCTTTGGAATTTCTTGAAAATCTCTAATATAGTATAAAAATAACTAGTGTTTAATCTTCAGTTCGATGAACAAGTGAATTTCGGCGACAAAGATACAGATAAAATATGGCAATTCCGTCACGAGAAGTGGTCTTGCTTCATGAATTTCATTTAAGGCGAAATTGAAGAAAGCCTGTAGCATAGCCAAGCATAATTCCAAAGAATCAAAGGACATTTCGCTCTGAGGAAAAGAAATTATTATGTTTGGCTACTATATGAGCTAATATAGTAGCCAAACAGAATAATAAGTCTACTGTTTAACACTTATAAAGTAGCGGGTTTATTAGTCGCTAACTTAATAATAAAACATAATGTTAGTTAGTATATCAGTTTATTTAAGCATGCTCTAGATGAAGAAGCAGCTATCCATGATAATGCCAAAATCAACTACACTGTATGTTGCATGCAGAATGATATGGAGGACACAAGGGAACATGACATTGGTCTCCATTTGCTGTAATTACATTTTAGCTTGTTACTCAGGTCCCACAAAAGTAAAGTCACAATGAGTATTTTTAGATTGTCAGGAAATAGAAGCAAAGAGTGATAATACAAGATAAGGTAAATTATAGTCTTACTAGGTCAAAAAGACCTATGTTAATAGAAATTGCCAGCATAAGAACAGTTAGTGAAATGAGTTGAAAAATGAACGTATAGTAATTTTTTTTAAGAACAATATTGACTCACTCAAGTTCCTTTTTAAAAAACAATTTGGTCCATATTGAATGGAAAATAGATCAGATCTACTACCTTCAACTCAACTCGCTAATTCATTAGGATATATCTAGTCTTATAATTGAAATTATGAGAATAGTGATTATGCCACATTTAACACAGAAATTACACTCATATTTAGCCGAGATTGAAGTCAGTTCTTACTGGCTGTAAAGAAGCCAATGAAATGTGTTTACTTTGTACACCCATATCCATCCGTTCACTGTGTAATTGCTTAATGAAAACTAGAAATAATATATAGTTCGATATTGTAGATTTTTAAAACAAATTTCAGGCAGTCTAGGAATTCCATAAACTTTCAAAGATATTTCAAAGGTCAAGATATTTGCCAGGTCTTTTCAGGTGACGATATAAATTTTTAAATAAATATATTATAGTGTCCAATATTGTTTGCCAGTATTCAATTATCAGGCAGAAATAAAAAGAAAATATTATAATACTTATATTGAAAATCTAAAAATATAATTTCATATAATATTCACTTTATATGTAAACTTTAGTAAAGATATATATTTAGATTTTTAATAGTATTTTAGTATGCAAAGTGTTGAAAATTACATTATTGAAATATAACTATTTTAGATCTGTCAGACAATGAATTGTTTAAAAGTTTATTACCTAATAAAACTTTTATAAATATCCAAACTGAAATGGGAAAGAACCACAGGTTAAACATAAAATAGTATATGTTTCTAACCTAATTGGCAACAGAGCTTACGAATAAAGTAATATACATATGTACTGAATAAAGTAATATACAAACCCGTAGTGTGATGTGCCACAGCCTTTGCTAACATAGTTTTCCCGCAGCCTGGTGGGCCGTACATGAGCACACCACGAGGAGGCTCAATGCCAATCTGTCGGTAGAGCTCCACATGCGTCAATGGCAGCTCTACTGCCTCACGAATCTCCTGTTTCTGAGTATCCATGCCACCGATATCTGAATACTGAACGTCTGGCTTCTCATCTGTGATAGATCAAAGTTTGTAACTGAATTGTGGCAAAATGACAAATAATTGAAATTTTTAGTAATAAATGGACATTTTGTAAAATTACATTTTCGTAATATCGAAAAAACCTTATGACAGAGGGGCTTAAGAGAGTAAACTAAAGTAATTAAAGAAAAAACATTTTTTGTTATTATTTTCTGATAATATTGAATATCAATAGCATTTACAAATATATACCTGCTTGTAGCATAGAGATGGAGCTATCGGCTTCAGGTGGTAGCACATCGACGAGTGCATTAGAGTGTTTGTGTAAAGCCACAGATGCAGATGGTTTCAAGAGCTCCCGGTCAATAGTAGATAAGATTCGCACATAATAATTGGAACCTGTTGTACTGCCCACTGAAATCAATAATGACAATTTAAATTAATCTTCTTTACTTAATTATTTCTACTTTAGAAAAAAAGGTAAGTAAATTATGTACGGTAACACATACCTATAATTTTTTTTATGACAAAACAATAATAGAAAACAACATAGGGAAAAGTATGCCTCTATTTCTACTAAAAAAAATAACATCTTGACTTTAAAGTACTAATTATTCACATTAATAATAATTTAAACAAAGAAAAACAACTTCTATAACAATTGGCATTTCATAAAATCTAACAACCATCTATATTATTAGAATCTCTCAAGAAATTACTTAGAAAATATTCACTGAAAAATGTCCTAATTATATTAATTAATTAGAAAATTATTTGAACGCCTACACCTCAACCCCACTGATGTATAAAAGAATACACCTTGACCAAGTTGAAGGTAAAGAGTGATATATATATTTACATAAATATGATAATTATTCACTTAACCCACCGATTCCTGTATTCTGGTCAACAGCTTCTAAAAACTGTCCAATCACAAGAGGCACAGACTGTATGCGCTTGACTTCCTCTTGTGCGTGTAGATACTCCTTCTTCAAGTTCATTTGTTCCTCTTTAATGTAATGCTCCTGCACCTCAAGGAATTCTAACATGCGTTGCAATTTCTGAAAGTTGAAAAACCTTAGTCAACGTCTTCCTAATGGGTAAATCAGGTACATTAATGCGTTTATATAACGTAAATAAATTTCAAATACTACAGTTAATGAAATACTCTTACACTAAAATAATAAAAATATAGTAAACGGAAACTTGTCATGCAGTCAAAATAATTTTATAGAAAATCGCAGCATGACGAAGTGAAATTAGTTTTTTCCCTTTTCAAATATTAAATTATCTAAAGTACATTTAATCATAATTATTTGACGCCTAACAACATCTCACCTTATATTTTGTATATAAATCTTCCGATTCCAATTCATCGAAAGTTTGGGGGCCCACAGCAGACAAACCCTTTGTATCGGTGTTAACATCATCCTGTAAAAGAAATAAAGTGTGTAAAAGTTTTTACTTAATGAAAGGTAAAGAAACTTTATCCGTAAAATTATTACAAACCTTATCCGGTAAAGTTATTCCAATTTCTTCCATTGTGACGATGAAAAATGTTGCTAAATGTGACAGAAACGAAATGACTTGTAATTTGTTTGACTGCTAGTAATCTGTATTACCGACAAAAACTTTGTCTATGCACCTCAGTGCGAAGCAATGAGCAAAATATTATCTACCAGTTACCAGCTTGTTCTACCAAGTTTATTATTTATGGTGCAAAATTAAATTTATAATGTTAATGCTGAAAAGAGTCAAATACAAGGAACAAAATAGCGAAAATAAATTATATGTTCGTATAATTTTAATTTAAAGTTTTGATAACTCAGCCACCATTAAATTTTGTTATCTCTTGGGTCAAATATCAAATCCTATTCAGAAACATTTAATTTTAGAACAAGGCGTTTTTATTAACAAGAATAAATTTCTTGTTTGTTAAAACAATAATTATGCCCATGATTTTTAAAAATACAAATTTATGCTGAAAAAAAAATGACTCGGGGAAAATAAACATTGAATGTATGATGTAGGCAATAAAGAATCTATAAAGGTCTGATTTCACAAAAAACACCACTTAAAGAAAAAGATAAAAGAATCAAAGAAAAAAATTACAGCAAGAAAAAAAAACAAACGAAGAGGTAGATAGTTAGTAAACGCAGGAAAGTTGAATGTGGAAATATATATCATAAAAAAACTTTTATTCTCAAAACTAGAGTGGGTTGTTTTTCCCGTCGAAATATGGTAAATCATTATTCATTCATTAACACATTAATATCAAAACGAAAGCCTTTTTTTGGGAAACAAGCCAAATTAGCTGCTGGCGGATTTTTTTTTTGCTGTTTTATTATACTTATAAACTCTCTCTGCTACGTTAAGAAAATTTAGTTGCAAATGTTTGCCAGATTCTATAGATTTTTATGAGCAATGGCCTTTTGTAGCGTTAGCTTTAATGGAATAATATAGGACAATAAAGGATATAATCCCTCACGATTATATAAATATTATTTTTTCGAATAGCTACAGAAGTATCACTTTATTTTCAGTTAAAAATTGTTCATAAGAATCCAAATCAGACGATGCCAATAATAATATTGTGGCTAAGAGTTGTACATCAAATTTCAATAAGTGCTCAAGCATTTAGAATATACGTACCTACTGTTCCAACGGGAACCGACATTTTGCTTCATTTTCAAATTATTTAATTTCATTTGCGTTTGTATTTTGAATGAAGTATAAAAAGATTTGTACTACGTTTAAAATCTGATAATAATGCTTCAACATTTGCTCAAAAATTATAGTAACTAAATCTTTGTCGCGTTGTGTTCTAAATTAGTTCTTTCTTTTCTTGTACAGCCTTTAACCACAAGGTTCAGTGTGTGAACTGCACAAAAATGGTTACACTTACATAAAAACACATTTAATTGATTAAATAATCATATGTCATAATTATTAAGCTATAAGTCTATTTTTTTATGTTGTTATTACATGTTAATATTCAATTTTGTAACACTTCATTCATAAAAATTTTAATAAACGAATGTTTTGTATGCAGGCCTTATTTTTGGACAGATTGCGACCCCCAGGTTAAGAAAGGATGGTGTTTGGCACAGAACAGATTATATTAGTGTATTACCTGCGTTTGTGAACAACAATCAGTTAAACGCCACGCTTTGGATGTATCGCATAGATAATACACTAAGATGTATCGTGTCGTTTTGAAATTTACATACCATGTATTTCGATTTTCTAGAATAATAGCATTTATTTTGGTTAATTGTTGTTTTGATAACTGTTATAATATCTTTTGTGCGCTATTCCAATTCGGAATATTATGATATGCTAATGTGGTTATGTGCATGCGATTGCAATGCTCGACCGGGAAGTTTTCAGCACAGATGGCATTTAAACGTATGGGCGGGAATCTTGGGTACCGTTGTTCCTACCTACCAGAATGGCATTGGACAATTTTTTGTATTTTTAGCGTAATGAAGTGGAAGACTACAACAGACTTAATGAGAAAGGATTGTCGACAGTTTTAATAAACTTAAGATAAATGCTCAAACAGTTGATAGCAGTACTACAATATGAGTGGGTACATTAATAATATTATTTATTAAGTTTTTAATAGTTATATTTCATGTTATTTAACCAATCAATTAAACGAAATACTCGCTACGTATAAATTACTTATTATAATATGTAATGTCACGCGCGGCAGGTCCCCGTAGGTTCGCGCCCTCGAGCGGCGCTGAATAATGTGCGCAAATGTGTACGAAAAAGATGACAAATAATTATGAATATTATTCTCAATTTTCTGAAAAAAAGTCATCTTTTAAATTCTATTTTAACGATAATCAACTATTTTCCAATCAAGGAATAACAGCTTTCTTTGTCCAACATTTATTCCCGGACACCTTGTAAGCTTATATAAGGTTTGATCTATTTTTTTATATTAAAATAATTATATTACATATTCCCAAAGTTTATAATAAACTTCGCAAAAATAGATGTTCTTCGTTAAAGACGTAAATACGCCTTCAAGTAACATTTAAAAACCATATTAACATTTCTAAGAGCATAAGTCGCAAATGATCATCCGTACAGCTACCGAGTTATTGATGAGGATAATTTAGTTCGACAATATACAGGGACGTTTGGTATGGCGTTAGTTTATCGGAAAGAGAAAAGGGCGGAGTTTGAATATTAGATCCTTCAGGGTCATCGAGTGTTGCCAACGCCTTAATAATATTTTCTAAAGGTCCGAACAACCTCATGATATAGTTAATACTTAACTAAAACAATATAATTTTCAAACAAGCTTTTGCATTAGATGGGTGAATCAAGTACATTCAGTTTGATCTGTTTATGAGACAATGAGCTAAACACAGATCGACCACAATAAGCAATGGGACAGTTATTGGTTCAAATGGTCCCTTAGAAATAGCATTTACAAACAAAATAACTTGACTGCTTATTAACCTATAAGATTTCTCATTTATCTGATTGATGCTTTAAATAAAACTTTTAAGGGACTATTTTTTAATTTTCTCCATATAAGAGTCATTTTTAAAGTTCAACAATCAAACTAAGAACTTTTATAGTTTCGTCGGTATGCCACAGCCGTTTTACTTGCAGATTATTAACGCTGTAGACCTGAAATTTGGAATGATTATACATTTTTATAATACCTACTGTTAAATGAAATCTTTTAAAAAAATTAGACCACTATATTTGAATGTCTGAAAAGTATTCACAATAGTAGTACATCTACCGAAATTAAAAGATAAAGTGTAATAACTTAGTATGCTCCACGAGATTACGAGTAATAGTCGACTTAATTGACATATAATTGAGTTCGTAAAAAGTTAATGGAAACCCCATACAAATGACTGAAATCAAGTACAAAAATACTTTTAAATTTATTACTTTATTTAAAATAACTTTTATAATTATTTATATTTTAACTTGACGAGGACGGTGTACGACACATTTAGCCCTTTGGCTTTTTGACTTTTTCTCAACCTAATCTCAGCGACACAGGAATGAGATTTATAATTCAAGTGTAAATTTTAATACGCTGTTACCTATAATAAACTATTATTGTTTTTGAAAAAGCATTTCATTCTAGGATCAAATTTTATCAAGGTGAAAAATTATTCTTGTCCTATACTGGTACGAAGCCAGGGGTTATCTAAGGTTAGGGAATCCTATTGTAAGCGTGTCTGACACAGCCTTGGCCGGTATTTATTTTTTTTAACACTTGACCTCAATACTATATGCAGTTTTACCAATCTTTTTATTTCATTGCTATCAATGGTGTTGTTTTTTCTCACAACTTATATCTTATCCGTTCATTCAATAGGCAATAAAACACATTTTAAGGAGACCTTTTGTCATTTTCACTAATCATCCTTATTCTGAAATTAATAATCGAATTTGGAATTTATAATAAAATTACACCCCTTTCTAAAAAATCAATTATTAGTGCCATCCCTCAATCTGACACACAAATTTGAAACAAATATAAATAAAAATTTCTTTTTATTCAATTAAAGACATATTTGTTTGCTAATTTACAAGCTTCTTTATTTATCTTCGAATGTCAAAGAACAAGATGATACATTCCACAGTGTCGAATACAATGTTGCTTATATTGTACATTTATATATATATATATATATATATATATATATATATATACATATATATATATATATATATATATATATATATCATATTTAATATTTCACAAATGTGTGTGTAATAAATTCCACAAAAATGTGCTAAAATTTAAAACTATTTTTAGTCAATGTCTACAGATATCGGGTTTAATGCAAGTCATAGGAGATATTGAAGTTCATGCATGCCTAAATGCTTTACAAACCTGTAATAAATGAGTTTGAAAACAGAAAAGTTCTTCATATGAAAGTAACAATTAAATCCAAAAAATAAAATTTAAAACAAAGGACAGAACAGTTTTATATGGTTTCAATAAATATAATGAAAAGCATGAACACACTTTCAATTGTGAACTTATCAAAATGCTTTCAGCAGGTAGGCGTTATTCAATCTTTATCCAGTTATTCCAAAATTCAGTTTTCGAAAATATATTTTGGAGTTCAACTAAGTCAATATAAAAAAAAGAATAAATGTGTTATTATGTATTTCATATTTTTATTATTTTTAAAAACACTTACTGAACGATGAACAGTTTGCAATAACTGTTTTAAAATTCAAACTTCAAAAATATTAAATGGCTTTGTATAGTTATTTTCGCAAAAATCACTAATTCCGAATTTATATTTAAAAATATTTATTAATATAACAGGTGCGTCAAGTCTTATAACTGAATTTTTATAAAACCATGCAAAATAATTTTGTAATGCAGTTTACCTACAAAACATGGTATTCTTAATTAAATTTAATCTTATTTTTTTTTTGGGAAATGCCTAAACTGTTGCATTTAAATAAAAGTGAACGAATATAAATTGACTGAACAAATATATACTGACTGAACAAATTTCCTAACCATTCATTTACAAGTTGAAAATATACTAACATATTTAAAACCATTTACATCTGGAAGATGAATACTTATTTTACAATTTATGAATTAAGAGATTATATATATCCCCAAAATTTTCAGAAAGTGATTTTTTTATTACTATTTATCAGTACTAGTTTGCAGAAAGTATTAAAAAGTTATTATAATGATACTCATAAAAATGCGAAGATGTGATGAATAATGTGAATGTGTGCACAAAAAGGACAGGTAAAAAGTAAGAATACAAAAACTCATCTTTCAATTATTATTTAGTGAAAACCGATACGCCTTGTCAGGAAAATTGTAAAAAACAGCATGAAGTGAACATTCAGAAACCATAAATCATATGTTACACATGGATATTTACCCGCTGCTCTAATTCGCAATCATTACGGTTTGCAACTGGCTGAAATTATGTAACTCTTTAAGGATATTTAAAATGTGAACTCGAGAATCAAAAGTTCACTAATGATAAAAATAAAATATATATACATTTTTTTGTTCTTTATACTTTAATTGATTCTATGTGGTAAATTTTTATTGCCCATGCAAAATTGAATGTGATACTAGAAAAATTTATTAATTTGCAAATCATATAAATACTAACAACGATAATTGATTAGATGATACACAATTAACAACGGAAGCACTTTAAAGCAATGCAAGCGAAAATCAATTATCCAATAATTATTTTAAGAATATTATTTTTAAATTAATTACACTTATTTTTTTATAATACATTACACATTCTACTTTATCCTAATATTAATTAGAATGACAGCACAGAAAGATTTAGTTCATTAAAAACGTTTGGCAAGAAAAGCATAATCATTTTGTTTCGTGAATGAAAACAGTATAAAGCTAGCAATTGACCTGTGATATTCTAACCGAGCAATCGCATTATAAAATGAGCATTCAAGAAGTTAATACAATGAACCGAGCCACACACAAACTTCAACCTTTAACTGCAAGCTCTGCATGCTCCACTCAGTTGTGTGTTTTCTTGACAAACCTCTTTGAGTTGTAACAACTATTATGGGTTAGCACAGTTTTCGAAACGGGCACATTATGTCTGTCTTTAATGATGATATAACAAGCTTGTCTTGAATGTTATATTACGTTTAAAGGCTCAAGTCAAACGCTAACTAAAACAAAAGGTTATTGTCGGATATCTGTTGATGGAGTTTACTAACTTTATAAATGTATAATCAAGAATTTTTTTATTTTCAGAACCTAATTTTTAATTAGTAGACTAGATAATTATTATTGCGAAATATTATTGTGGTAGTAGAAAAAGGGATGAGTAAGCTATTTTACAAAACATACATCAGTGGGATGATAAGCGAAAGGAAATGGCTGCTTATATTATTGAAGAACTAATATAAATCATTACTTGCATAGGTAATAAGATATATATAACACGTTAGGTAATGCTTATTGGTTTATATATATATATATATATATATAATAATAATAATACATTAGGTAATATTTATTGGTTTAATGCACCCTTTCTCTGCCATTGCAAGCCTGTTGTGCTATAACACTATACTGTTTTTCTTTACAAATATAATATTTTTCTTTACAAACATTACATTTATTTCTGAAGCTTCTTTGACACCATGTCCGAAATAACAGGAACTATAATACGACACTAAACCAATAAACTCCTAACCATTTACATTCGATCGCAATATTAACAAAAAACAATGTCACGGTTACAAATTAAATCATACATTATAGGAACCGTACTAGACTATTTGATACATCTAAAACAATAGTCTGATTATGATAATATACCCAACAATGTACTGTAGTCTACTATTTATTAATCTTACAACTATAACTTTACCTACTTTTACTGTCATGAAGACAGTAAGGCAGTGCTTCATTGGAAAAGCTTGGTTGTGATCAATTATTTTCAACCTCATTTATTTGTATCTTGAACCTATAATTCCTTAATGTGGACCACCTAGATTATTATAGATATTATATTTTACATATTATCCTAAAAGATCCCAATTCGGTATAAGTTAATTAAACCCAAAATATTTAAATATTCAGTTCGCATGTTTGACGAAATCTACATTTATTTTGTCCTTAATTATAAAAAAAATAACCATGGCGCAGACATCTTTGACCCTGCTCTTCTGTTCCGAGTCTAGAACAACAGGAAGTGAACTTTATTATTCTAGAGTATAAACTTTGTTAAAATAATGAAAGCATAATGGTTTTTCACTAAAACTACTCGCACTCTATTTGGATGACGTTGAATCAACTCAAAGAGTAAAATGGAAAGCATAATTCAGTTTCTTAAAGTAATCATGGAAATTTATAAGCATATTACTTTCATTAATTTCGACAGAACATCTAACTCTCATCTTTTGTTTGTATTTCAATAATTATTCTTTATTGTCTTTTGTCCAGTCTAGTGGTGTTGTTTTAGATCTCATGGCACATGGTGTTACATTACGTTTATACATTGCACATTAAGTATTTACAAAAAAAAAAGAAATTGTTATATAGCAGCACAAATTTTGCTTCACTATCAGCAAGTAATTGCGAAATGAAGATTCTTGAAATGATTAAAAAGTTGTAATGAAGTGAGATTTTATAATCACATTATATCAAAATTCAAATTTGGTTATTCTTATTAACATTTGAAGACCATAATAGCATCATGTCCAAAAGCATGGAAATTAAAATTTACCAAAGATACAGATGTTCAAAATACTCAAATGGTTTCTTCAAAACATAAGCCATTACAATGGAGCTTAAACCACACTGCTTAACAATTTCACCGTTCAGCTTGTAAATCATAAAAAAATCTCCTGATATTACAAGGTACACTCACTAGTTTCATATTTCTATGATATAAAAAGTTCTTCTTTTATACTCCCTTTAGCAATAGAAAACGATCAAGATAACAAATATTGAAGACCAACAAATTTATGTAAAACAGGGTAATATCGGTTTCTACTCCATTTCAAAAGTATGTTGGTTTATTGCTAGTCACTGATGTGTATGGATCTCGCTGTAAATTTACTAAAAGTATGTGGGATTAAAAAGTTACATCAAACTATTACCTAAAACTATATTATCCCGATGAAAATATTACTATAGATGAGCAAATCACTCTTTTTCTAGGTCTTTGTCAATTCAAAATATATATTCTGAGTAAACATACAAAAGATGGTGCAAAAATTAGGACTCCAGGTTTCAGGTAATAGGAAAGAAACAAAATGTTCTTCATTCCTTCTTTTAGTGAAAAATCAAGAGATTCTTTGTATTGTGATCTAATTTCTGAATTCCAAGGACATAATATTAGATGTGACAATTTCTTCTTTTCATATCTTCCAAGACAAATCTTCTAAAAAAAAAATTACGAATACTCAAAACTGTAAGAAATTAAGTAGAATTTCCAATAGGACTGAATCACAAATACGTGTATAGTTCTACATTCTTTGAATTCTAATGAAAAATGAAAATGTAGATCTTACGAGTACATTTAACCAAAAATGATAAAAAACCTCAAACGATATTAGATTATAATGTTAAATGTGTTGTAGATACAGCGCAATTTTCAGGCAATTGACAGAAATATGAAGGAAAAAGTAACCAATAACCAATTTTTACGCTCAATATTTCAGTATATTCAAATTAGAAAAAAAATTACCAAAACAAAGACTATTTTAACAAGTACTGTGGAAGAGCACAAGAATAAGCCACTATAGAAATGTCTTGCCCAGTTACATCCGAAGCAAGTTTATTGCTGTTCTCTCACAGGTAATAATAAATATATATATGAAACACACATCATATTATTTATGTCCAAATTGTGCCCCTATTTTATATAACAATTTTCCCCTTTACATGTAAATAAATATCATAAAACAGCTAATTTTATTTTCATTTAATCAACTCATCATATCAGACCATTCTGACCTGAATACTATTACTAGAATACTAGAAAAGAACAGCAGGGTACATCTAGTCGTGTTGTATATCTATAACAATTTTAGTTAAACTCTTATAACACAATCTGCATCGACTTGCTATATTTCAAGTAGCATTTTTATTTACCTCGTCTTATGATATTAAATAATATTTTTCCAAAGGTTACCTTAGTAGGGTGAAGGTTATCAACTATATGTAACCCAAAAAAAATTGGACTTTACTATAATTAAATTTTTATATACATTGCATTTTATTTTACACCTCAATGTATAACATTAACAACAAACCACATACACATTTTTTCTGTTATATTTAAACACTGATTGGTGTTGGACAAAAAAGGTGGTAATATAAATTGACTAAAAATGAGATCATTAGGTAATATAACTGAAACATTTCCAAATGCTTCACTCAAATTATGCAATGTCATGCAGATAATTAATTTTTAAAATAGCATTATATTACAGACTTAACAACTCAATGCCTATCAACATAGATCCTGCCAAGTTTAAAATTGGCTTTACAGAGTATTAAAAATGTCAGTGTTAACAAAGAGATAATTGAATAGCAAGGAAAGTATAAAAACAGATTTATTTTACTCATGCAAAGACAACTTACAACTAAAATTATTTAAAACACTTGATATAAAAGCATTCCTCAAGTTCCATTGATTAGCGAAAAGATTTTTTACAAATTTTTTCAGCAGTTTGAGGTAATTACTTAATTTAAACTTGAAGAGTAGAGTCTGCATCATATTTTTGAAACAAAACTCGCAATGTAATTATAAAACAGTCAAACATAAATTGGAAAATAATATAGTACCAAGGCAGAATTTATGTCAATCCTAGTACACTAGAATACACAATATAATCAAATTAAAACTATAATGAATTCACGAATAAATATACAATTATCATTAATTAATTACAAGCATAAAAATATACACAAGTGTTGTCAATAATTATTATGGCATAAATATATTCATATCATTGATTAAAATTAATTTTTTATTATATATTATAGAACAAATAATTTTCAATTAAACTAATTGATGTCGGAAATGACTTTACGTTGGACATAACACTTTTAGTATATAGTCGGTGAGAAGAGTGGGCACAGTAGGGCTGTCCTCGTTGATAGCCTTGAGTACTGAAACAAGTTAAATTATTTTTTTTTATTTATTTATTGTATTGTTAAAAGACTTTTATATAAAAGAAAAATTTAATATAAATGGTAATTGCATATCTGTCAGTCTATTGTATTGTAAATAGATTCTTATGTAAAAGGGGAATTTAATGTAAATGATAGTTGAAAACTTATTACTGATATAAACAATAAGCGCAGCTCTAGATCTACTGAGTTGTATTTAGATGTAAAACATTCAATAGTTTAATATTTAATTTTATTTTTACATTAATACAACTTATTACGTAAATCACATGGTTATGGTTAGAATCCCCACTCCTGACTTTCCAAACTTTATGGTATGGTTAGAATCCCCACTTCTGACTTTCCAAACTTATATTAATATTCCTTGTTGAAATGGGAGTTCTTTTCTTTTATATGTTGTTTTTTTACTGGTAATTTAAGATAAATTTAACTTTCTTTCATTTAATACTAAGGATATGTTCCATTAGGTGACCACAATGCTCAAAACGCTCACTGTATCATTCCACTTGACAACTGCGGTCATTGTGGTTGCGACAAAATGTTATTGATGACGTCACTGTTCACAACGACTTCGAAAACATGGACTACTACACAAGTAGGTGTGGACTTGGAGATCATGCCGACCCATGTATCGAAGAGGTTGTTGCAGTCATTCATCTGTCAATTTGACTTTGACACATTGATGTATGGAGTTTACATAGGTAAATTATATCATTTTTGATGATTAAACCTGGTGACGGAGAGAATAACTTCACGCAGCTAGGATAAATAAAGGTTACACCAGAAGATGCAAAATAAACATCACATTTTTATAGAAATTAAATTACGCTTTTACAATTACTATGTGTGTAAATTATTATCTAATGATTAATATACAGCAAAAATATAATGCAATAATCAGCTATGAATATGCATTGCTCATAGCTCGTTTCACTTGGACTGAATGTTGCAACCCTGCCAAGTAAGTGGAATAGATATGATCAAGGTCATGGGTGCAAGCATTTTATTTTATTTGATTCCTTTAATATGGCGGCATAATTAAGACCTTAACTCACTGCTATGTATAAGTCACAAATAATAAATTAAACAATTCTACCTTCAAAACCAAGAAAAATTTCTGTATATCCAACTTTGTACATGGATATACTGAAATGTTTGTTGGATTTGAAGATAGAATTGTGTAACTTATTATTTGTGACTTATATTTACTTTTTATTATTACTTTGTATAAAAGACTGCACGATGTACTAAATAAAAATTCTCAGACATTTTGATTGTGTGATAATACCTAAATTCTCTATGCGGCAAATAAATACAACTTTTGCAAAAAAACCAATTATTTTGAAAAAATAATAGGCCTCAAGAAGTTTTTCTAAATCTGGTGCAGAAAAGATGTAAACAAATTATAAAGTTTCGTAAATTGCATAAATTTAAAAAAGATTGAGAATGCTGCTTTTAAAACACAAAAGCAACCATAATATTGCAATACATCCCAGCTGTTCCAAGAGCTTCTTTTACACATTTTCAAACAGTATTTCTTTTTATTTTCATCACCTTTTAGATCAGTGTGTCTTTTTAGACATTTCTATAAGACTTTATGTTGAAAAATTTGCATTTATTCTTTTGAAGGCACAAAATGGTCAGCACATGAATTACGCCCCACCTTTCTTTCTACTATCATTTGTATCTTCAAACCCAAAAAATTGAACACAACATACGTAAAAAAAATAATTAAAGTTATTCTGGTTTAATTTTTAAAATTTTAATGTTCTTAACCTTGAATTCAAGTTTTATTTTATTGCACTGTCATTTCTAGAAATAAAGAAATCTCAAAAATTTATTTACCACATATATATATTTATTAATTGCTATGTGTACCTGTTTACTTTCAAATTGTAAACCATTTCAAATTGCAAATAACATTTTATATGGTTTATATTGCACCAATTATTTTTTAATGAACATTCATCATTTATTATAATATTATATTTATTATAAGACATTATACTGGGCATTCTCAATGCTTTTTTAATTGCTTCGTCAGATCTGTAGCCCGCCCAAAGACATTTGCCTTCCAGATTTCCCAAGATGATTAACTGTTTGAGACATAAAATATTGCATTTTTATATATACAGTTTTTTTACATTTACAATATACCAGACATTAGAAATAATGATCATACTCCCAGAAAAATGATTTTATCTTTATAAATAACATTAAACTCAAAGAAATATAAATCTTTAATTATTTACCATTTTTCTAATAGAAAATATAGATAATGACAATTTTTCTATAACTATAGCAATTTTAGCACATGAAAGTAATCAATTTATATAAAACGCACCAACTTTGGCTTTCTCAATTTCTTTGCACTTGTTTAACATTGACACAAACAAGATTATGACATTAAACATTCCACCACTAAAGTGGTTGGGAAAACTGCACTAGTTAATTCGGTAAAAATATTGAAAATTCTATCTTTTTTTTTCAGGAAATAAACCACCAAATTTCCCCAAGGCACTGTCTACATACAGTCTATATAAATTTTCCTTAGTTTTCAGCTGGTCAGAATTTCAAGTGGACAGATTTTCCTTTTTAAATCGGCTCCACATATTGTATCAATGAAAAGAAAAACAGTCAAACATCCCCTTTTAGTCGATGTATAAATTCCTTTGCAATATTTTTCCACCAACTTTGTTTTCATTGTCAATGCAGACGGAAGTATATTCTGTGCAAATATCCGATAATTCTCTCAATGTAGACTGGCAGTTGAAGGATATTTTAATCAAATTTAAAATATGGTTCGCTTAAATGTAATCTCGTACACGGTGGAATTGTAACTGAAGACATACTTTACACGGCAAATTCAATTTCCTCTTCGAAATTAAACGGAAAATGCTTCTCCCCTGAAGAAAGCTTTTGCAGCACTTAATCTGTACTTCAACGGAAGTAGTATTTCATACATATTCTATTAAGCCATCGCTTCGTACTTCTCTCACACATCACAAAGTCTGTATTTTACGCTGAACCACACCAGTTTTAACGACCAATAAAATTTTACAATAAATAAACTCTTTGCGTTCGTGTTAGTATTACTTCTGTCAATTTCAATAAAAAACTTTATTACTAAAATATTGTAATGTATCTAATATAACCATTATGACAACTTGTCAAAGATTTGTTAAGCTATCGTCTTAGAAATTCTGAAAGTGACAATAAGGCACTCATGTTAATACACCTAAAAATGCAAATAAAAAATGTCCTTTCTCCTCAAAATGTCATTTGCTCTTTTTGTGTCTCTGTCTGTAAATTATTTTAAACACTTAAAATATTTTGGTGGATCTTGTTGAATACATAATATTATACATACAGCTGAATACATAATGCATACTTTTTGCTTCAGACTTTTTTATAGTATATTTTCGTAACAAAAGCTGTATGGAGAAAAGAAAAAAAAAATTTTTTATAAAGAATTTTAAGAGCTTTAATTTGCAAAAAAGAATGAAAAACTTGTTTAGCGAAACACAACTACTATATAACAGACTTTGTATGTAGAGATGGGTAGACTACTGCACGGCTTTAAAATTGTAACGTACTGTGACATTCTTAAGACATGGTGCTACACAAAGAGAAGTGTATTGGCTCAAGACGTATGTACATCTTTTACTTAAAAGACAACAAGCTTTTTGTGTAGACTGAAAATTTTCTACATTTGCCATTTTCAATTAATTCGGGTATATTCCTGACTGCTAGTCATGTTGAAAGTCGAATTGGGTTAACTCCAGTACTGGAATGTACAGCCTCACAAATTTGTACATACCTTTCCTATAACCGTAATTAACTAATATTAAGCTGAAAGTCAGCAAAACTAAGCTTGTGTTCATTTAGAAGATTCCAACCACCAATCATCATAATTTTGTAAACACATAACTTTTCAGCTAAAAATTGCATAACTTTTAACAGGTATGCTATCACTTTAAACTTTTCTTTTGCGTCCATAATTAAAGCTAGTATTTTTGCAATTTTTATTAATCAATATTTTTCAGACAATTGTTATCGCAATTTGGAAAAATGTGACATTTTTAAAAATTATAGTATAACGGTTGACGGTGACTCATAATTTTTTTCTATTTGACCAGCGTTCGTCAGTGTCAAGTCTTTGTTTCTGGTCATCAAAACATTGTAAGAGCAAAAAATTTATATATCTCTTTTACTATAAGATCTGATTGAATTTCAGTAGCCAATATTGTATTTAAAACAGCATGATGATGGTATCACTTTTGTATACATTCCGTTGTAGTCCATAAAATGTTCAAAAATATATAAATTCACTAGTAGTATTTCTGAGTCAAAGAAGTGATGCAACTGAAATTTTTGAGTTTCCTTCTGTTCTCCACTTAGTTGTCACAACCTTCTAAAATTTTTATTAATTCCTCTTGCGATCCGACAATTATTATCTATATTATTCTGATCAGGGTTCCAATACAGCTGTGGTCATATGTATTAGATAGTGAGCAGAAAAAATGTAGCGAATGTAATCTGTTATTATTGTACTGAGAGAAGTATTGACAGACTTACCAAAAATATCCTGGACCCAAATCTGACACTTTCCAAAAACTAGTTTTCTAAATTTGTTTTTATTTTTTAAATTATCACAAATATATCCTGCACATAAATCGGACACTTTCCGAAAACTAGTTTTTTTCAAATTTGTACTTAACTAAAATGCTATTTTTCATTTATATTAAATTATTAGTCTAAAAGTTATAAAGATTAAGCCAACAACTATTAAGAAACTTACTTTTAATAAGTACTTGGAGTGCTTGGTTGTCTGGAGGCCCGCTATCCACGTGGTATGGAATTACAGTGGTCAGGTACTGCAGAATATACACATTTCCTTTTAATCAATATAATTACCAATATTTAAATTGTAATGGTTGAACTAGGGATTAGTTCGATGTAACAAAAACAATTATTTAAAAAATAAAAACATGTTTGAAATATACGAAAATTCAGAGTAATGTGCTTTCTATTCAAAATTAGACTCTATATATATATCTATATACATATATCTATATATAAATATATATACATATTTATATATATATATATATATATATATATATATATACATATATAATAAATAAAATGAAAATATTACAAAAGAATAGTGAGTGACAATTGAAAATGTAATAATGCAATTTGACAATAAATGACATAGACTTATGGACAGATCAATCAGTCTATAAATTGATTCAAATTTGTCTTGACCAAATAATAATTGATATCAACTAAACCATAAAATTAAAAATCATGAAAACCTACAACAGTGTTCCTTACCTTAAGAGTTTTAATATTATGTCAATATTTTTGACAGTAAATTATAAATTTGTGACATTCAGTCAGAGACAAATGCTAGCATTAATTCTAGCTCACGAAATAAAGAAACCTATACTCACAACGGATTCACTTTGCAAGAAATAAAATGTGTGGAATAAATACACACACAGATAACCTAAATTCTTAAGGGTCTGTTAGGCACATCTAATGGACAATCTGGGGGGGCAGACAGTCTCATATTGTGCTCTCTATTTAGAACTCTATTTAGTTCACTGTGATGTGAACCAATGCATTTGGAAAGGGAGTGAACCATCTGTTGTGGTTCATCTACTAGTTCGGAACAATCCACATCTAGTAGTAGGAACAATCCACAGTGTACGGACTGCTTCAAATACTGTGTGTATCCAGTTTGTGGTGATATGAGCCAATGCATGCAAATTCAAAGTAATTGGAAAAGAGTGGACCATCTGTCGCAGATCATCTGCTAGTTTACTAGGTCCTGATAGAGTTATACTTAAACACAATTCAAATTCGGAGTTTGATTTACTGGCTGTGGAATTTATTTCTGAATTTGATTGAATTTTAAAAATATTTGCAAGTTTTGTTAACTAACACATTTCGCAATTTTATACTTAACTCTATTAAGCTGACTATTACTATAGAATCGATTATAAGTAAAGTTTAATGAAGAAACTATCAGCTAAAATAGGACAAAACATGCAAGAACTAATGGAACACTAATTCTGTCTACATGTATGTCAGTAAACATTTGTTTTGTTTAATGTTTGGCAATGTGACAAGTTTATGGAGGAATCTGGAAATGGAGTAGCGTTGGCCAGCTGCCAACAGTAACTTAAATAGTTCAAGGCTTCTGTTTAGAATAGTTGCCAGGTTAACTGGAAGTCAGCAAACGTAATTAATAAAATACTTCAATTATAAGCAGGAAAAGGATGCTACTACAATGTTTACCTACTCAAACCATTACATGTCAAAATACAGTAATACAAAAATATTACATTTTTATAATGCAAAATGCAATGTTTATTCTTTAATATTACAATTTATTGGGACTGTATAAGCAAAATAACTTAGTTTAAAAAGTCGAGAAACACTTTTAACTTAAGATCTCTGTTTGCTCTACAATTTTTTTCAAAGTACTTATTTAATAAACAGATGAGTCACAAAAGCATTGTTATATCTAATAACAATAAACTAATTTAATAGAATTAAAGTATAGATGATTCATCGGTCTTAAACAAAGATTTAAAAAAAATAATTAATACTTAATAAAAGACAATAAACCTAGGACAAAATATAATTTACTGCATTATAATGTAGTTGCAGCCATGTTTATTGTATGTTAAGTAAACATTTAAATATTTTTTTTTTTATAAAGCATAAAGTTTAACAAACCTTGGGATCTGTACTGAGGTTGGGAGACCTATTGGGATTATTGCAGTTGATATTGTTTTTGTTCGTACGTTTTCTTTCTACATGGTACTGGCGTCTTTTATTTTGTACTGCCAGGAGCAGGGAGATGAATGTGTTCTTTAGCTCTTTCTCGTACTCCAGTTCATCGCGCAAGGCCAATTCTGAGATGAGTGTCTCTGAGAACTCTCGTATCAATACCTCCAACTCCATGTAAATTTCGTTTAGTTGGCCCAGGGACAGTTGTTTTAATTCTGTTGACAAATGTGGTATGAATCAATAAAAACCTGAGATAACTTTAAGTGAATTAAGCAAATAGAAAAAAAAAAAGATTTATAATTTTTTATATCTTATATTGAGATAGGAGATTGAAAATAAAATGCTTACTCTGATATCTATATTATAATAAATAAAATAAAAATACTACAATGCCTTTATCTAAAGGAACACCTAATATACCTATTAACTTATATAAAGTAAGTATTTTATTTCCAATTTTCATATATCTACTAATATATAAAATATACTGTAACTTATGTTATTTATTAACAGTGACAGTTAAAAGATTTACTTTCTTACATGAGTTATATTAAACTACTATATGGCTCAAGTTATGCAAATTTGTATAGCACTTCAATTCTATAAATATACTAACAAATATATAACATTATCGAGATATATCGAATTTTTGAGTTATTTGGAAAAATTGTCACAAGTACCATTGTACTCATATAAATGTTATATGTGCAAACTTGACACTACACTGCACTGAGACACTTTTCATTGTATGTCTTTCATGTCCCATAAATTTTATTTTCATATAGAAAATAGCATTTACCTTTCAACAACATGGGTAACTTCAAATCTAGTGAGTGGGGATAAATGAAGAGGCTTTTTATCAAATTGAACACAAGCTAAACACAAAACTAGCAAGAACTCTCTATCTATAAATTAATATTATATTATATAATTAATATTAATATTTAGCATATTAATATATTAGTACTATAAATTAATATTGTACAGAATTAGTTTTGAAGACTATAAATAAAAGTTATTTGCATTGCCTTATTACCTTATGTTAACACATACATTAGCTTAAACCATGTGATGGTACATAAATATACACATGAGTGTTTGTAATGAGCCTAACTTACACCCAATTCCACCTATATTTATTATGACATATAGTGTAATCACACTCCTCAACAATCATTTCTATATATCCCTGAAGTCTGTGCCTTGTGCTATGGCACCATTTTCACGATTCTCGTTAGGGCAGTGATATTATTGCTGATCACTTACAAGTAAAATTGTGTTTGCATGCATCAACTTATGCAAATATAAATTTTCTTTATATTTCAAAAACAATTCTGTAACAATCTCAATAGCTATGTATTGTGAAGGAGGGTTTCAGGGATTTAAGCTAACATTTGATTGTTGAATGACATAGTGATACTACACACAGTAGTGATATAAGATATTAATGATTCTGACATAAAAGTATCAAGACGGTGGATTTGCTAATTAAAATTCATTAGTTTCTGCATAAAATACCAGGTCAATGATATATGTTTTACTACCTGTGAAAACTCTAGACTTAGTGTCAAATAATAAATAAGTAATCTCATCAATAACAATTTGTATTTGACAAATCTATTAAAAAAGATATTTAAATAGTATCTAACACAGTTTATGGTTTAATGCTAAGTGTCCATTGGCAAGTAACTTCTGCAATTTCTTGCAGAAGTCAATTGATGACTGTTTCTACTGACTGCGATTTTTCTATTTGCAAATCGCTTTTAGAAGTGTGTAGAATTTGAACTTGCCCCAAAAACTGCCAACTTTATTGTATGAACAAAATAAAGACGCAAGCACTTCCTGCAAGGTCAAAACAACCGTATACACGTGGGAGTTGCAGCAAGTTCGGCAGTCACAAAAACTTGCAGAAGTCCACTCACGCGAGCGTTTACACGTTGGAAGTCACTTGCATAAGTCAACTTCCACAAGTTTTACTGCTAGTGGACACTAGAATGTGGTATCTTTAGTCATCGAGACCTGGTTGAGAATGGACCGATCTTTGAGTCATTTAAAGCGTTCACTAAATGCGTCCTTGAAAAGAAGGAGATCCTAAATGTTTCATTGAGTAGGGGCAGACTCTAACCACGTTGGGTGGAAGGAGACTGTAGATACGGGACACTATATAGGGGACTTTCGAAGGTTCCCTCTTTTGTATGAGGTGGGTCGTTACGGGTCCCAGGAGGGGCCCCGAGACAACCCAGGTGGACGGATCGGGAATAGTGCTAGTGGACACTTCGTTTAAGAATTGTGAAAAGCAGAGTAAATGCATTAAATTAAATAAATATTTTTTAATTTACTTGATGCACACAGAAGTGCAATCAAAGCGCATGATGCAACTTTAATATAAACAAATCTTCAGTTATTTTGTTATATTCTAGTTATTTTATGCCAAAAACATCTGTGAATCATTTTTAAACCAAATGGCAGTTGTTTTAACCAAAAGTGATCTTGTAAACATGTCAAAAGTCGATTTATTTTATTACTGTTTACCCACTTCTTTGTTTTCAATTTTTATTCAGCAGAATTTGGGAATGTAAAATTATAACTGTAAGTATGTTATATAGAAATATTTATTTCATAACATTATTAAGACATCAAATTTATAATTGTGTTTATAAAGAAGTAAACTTCATTGTCATATAGAATAAGGGTTACACGACAATACAGCCAGTCTAGGTTAATCTTATGGGTTTTCTGCGGTACTGACACTGGCAGTAAACCAACTGGGTTCGTTTCATCATGATGTCGTCAGACCAACATGACGAGACTGAGCATTACTGCAAATTATAAAAAAACTAAATTTTTTTAATAAAAAACACCTTTTGTAAACCAAAATCTCATTATGACAGGTATTTAAATGGATTTAGAATATTTCAAACGCTCGTTCAGAAAATTGTCAAATACTCAATATCAGATACAAGAAGATCAAATCTAACAGATAATTGATTATAAGAGATGGATACTGACTATCTTCATAAAGTGGTGAATTAAGAACTTCTTTGCCCTTCTCTAACGCCTCATTGTACTCCAATACGTCAGACTCTGATGGGGAAGGCGTTTCCTGCATCATGTCATCTATCTCTTGGATTACCTGCAACCAATAACATTAGTGGTAACAATTTTTCAAACTTTTAATTGAAGCCAAATTAATTTAAAAAATAAAACAGGAAGTGTGAATACTCTAATGTACTTAGAATATCATTGCTTACAGGCTATATAAACTCAATATTTATAAAGAAATGCTAGAAACTTAAGAGGGCTGATCATTTTGAAAGCAAAATAAACTTTCAATGACAACATAAAACAAAAGGGAATTGGTTGAACCTAATATTAATAATACTAATTTTGAATTTTCAAATAAAATAAAAAAACAATATCTGAGAAGAAATTAGTATGTCCAAAGACCTTAAGGTATTGCTGGTTTATCAATGAATTGTTCAAGATTGCCTATAGGCCAAGCACATGGAAATCTGCATCAGAACTCTGCGTCTTTTAGGCACAAATAATGCCGAGAATTTCTTGATACTCAAGTGTTTTTTTTTTGGTACAATGTCACCCAAATAGCATCGTACATGTTGTCGTTATTATAGGTATCTTTAGAAACATAATCACAAACGGCAACATATTAGAGCACAGAAAAAAGTTTCCTTTAAGAATATTTTCATATGACTAAATATACAAGTTACCAGTTTCTAAATATACTAAATAAAAATTTTACAGTTATAAATATAATAAACTTATCAAAAGTCGGAGCGCTCTATTCCTGTGTCCTATCCCGTTTGCACTACCTACTCCTCGTTATAATGCCACAACTTTCTCATTTTTATAAATTACAACGTAAAATTTTATACATATTCTTGAAAATGTGTACTTTAATTATATGTAAAAAATCAATTTATTTAACTTCTGAAAATAACTATGTACCCCTGAAGAAAAGATTATAGTTGTAAATTTTATACTCGTGTATTTAAAGAAAATAATCTCAATGAATAGTATAGAAAATGTAACATAGAAAGCTACATAATGTCAAATTATCAATAATAAGGATTAAAATTAAAGTTAACTCCTTTCATTATTAACTCACCTCATCGGCAGTTTTAACAGGACACTCATGGTCTTGGTGGAGACCTCCCAATATGAGAGCATGCATGTCCAAATCTGACGCTACAGCCTCATCCTCAGAACTCAACAATTCATCCTCGGGAGTTTGACTGTTCTGTTTAATCATAAAGAAGTATATTTATTTCTATAGTTTCACCCGATTCTTTGTCTTTGTGCTGATAAAATATTATTGAGATTTTAGTTTTTCAAGTGAGTTTTCTAAGAAATCTCACCTTAACCAAAAGCTATATCGCAAGTATATATATTGCAAGTATATCGCAAATATATCGCAAGCAATGTTAAGCCACCTTCGCTTTAGCGATAAATGTTCAGTTACACCAAACGAAACTGTGTTGCAAAGCGATAACAAGGTATCGACCAAAATCAGATTTATTTTATTTTAATTTCTGTAAAGGGGAAAAAACAAACGCAAACTATTTGAAATATATCCTATGAACACTAAATACGAAATAAGTTTGTGTTCTAACATTTCCACAAAGAACAAAGAAAAATAAATATATTTATAATATGTCCAATTAAATACAACAATACATAAATGTGACAATGTTAATTGAAGTGAAACAATATTTTTTTTAGAATAAGACATAAAATTAATACGGAAAACACTTGTTATTAACTTATCAATTAAAGAAAGCTGCAATTATAAAGCTGTAAGGCACTCTATTTAACTAAGTTGATTAATTTCATCATCTCTTTTACATAATACTATTTTCAAATCTGTTTTTCAGTACACATTTGTGGAGGACAAATCATGTAAAAAGTTTATAATGATAGCAAATAAGAGCAGATAGATGAAGCAACAATAAACAAAGACTAGCCTATATCACAACTAAGATCTGCAACATATCTTTCATCATAGCTAGTGTAAAACAGTCTAATGGAATATATGCCAACATCAAACAGCAGTTAGTCAGTCAACGTGGTGTTCACTAGCACTTTATAACGAACAAAAATAATGAAACGCCTTTATAAAATTTCAGAAAATTAAAAATGTGTTTCAGTTTAATGAACATTAAATCAATAATATAACATAAATGCTGTACAAAAATGCAAAACATAAATGCTGTAAATTAAAAATGTGTTTCAGTTAAATGAAAATTAAAAATGTGTTTCAGTTAAATGAACATTAAATCAATAATATAACATAAATGCTGTACAAAAATGCAAAACATAAATGCTGTAAATTAAAAATGTGTTTCAGTTAAATGAAAATTAAAAATGTGTTTCAGTTAAATGAACATTAAATCAATAATATAACATAAATGCTGTACAAAAATGCAAAACATAAATGCTGTACAAAAAATAAATTTACAATTATTCATCAATAGTCTTAACTTTACCTTCCTGTCGTTAAGGTTCAATGTTGGAATGTGCATTTTTCTGGAGAATGATTTAGTCCAGTCAATGGGAAGAATGTTGCCGAAGTTTCCGGTGATTGTCCACCACATCCTGCAACAAATTGTAAGCTAGTTTTATATAAAAAAATTATTTATTCAAATTCTTTTTCCAATGTTAACCGTGATTAAATATATATATATATATATATATATATATATATTGCATAATTTTTGAGTATAGTGATTTAGAGCAAATGTCAACATTGATTGATAATAGTTATAAATATCCAAAAAAAAAAATTTCAACTGAAAAATTATATTATTTCAATAACCTTTCAAAATATTTTTCGCCCAACTAAGTCTGTTGGTGTGTTTTTGGGCCAGTACCAAAAGATTTCTTCACCATAATGTCATATGATATATTTTGTCCGCTATATGATTATAGATGAGGGTTCTTCTCAAATATAACCACTCTATTTATTTATTAACTTTTATGTATAGTATATATAGCGGATTTATTGCTACATGAGCAATCTCTTCCAGTCAGCTCTACCCTCCTTTTCGTTGTTTTTTGCTTAAAGCTATAATCTAGCAAGTTATCAACGTTTTTTACGCGAAAATATTGTTTAACCCGATTAAACATCATTGATACTTTCATGTTTTTAACAGCTTAAAACACATGTACTTATGAGATTTAACACTACATAACATTATGCATACACGGCCTTCATGATGAAATACAACCTTCTCTGTCGAAACTCAAACAACAACTGGACACTTTAATATAAAGAATGTAATCAGAATAACAAAACAAATTTAATGCCCGTGAAAAGGTACCAGTTCCTACTACAATCTTGCCAGGTTTCAACATACTTGGTTACCCTGTATGCGGTGCATACAATATACACACTGCTGTTGCAACTAAAACAATTTATTTGTGAGCCATTTGTAAATATGTGGTGTAATTTTTTTCCTTAGATGAGCACATCCTAATTTCATTTCAGACCTTTTCCACTCGTCGACACTAAAACACTATTATACTCGCCCCCTCTGTAACCATGCTTAGGGAAGAAAATGTTCCTTTAATTTCATTCTAAACCTGGCAATAGATGCTTCCATTCCAGCTTTTGGCTGTTAGGCCACGAAAATGACCCAAGTTAGATCACGAAAATGACCCAAGTTAGGTCACGAAAATGACCCAAGTTAGGTCACGAAAATGACCCAAGTTTGGTCACGAAAATGACCCATGTTAGGTTACGAAAATGAGATTTCTCAATCAACTCAAAATATCTAAACCTATAAGCATAGGAGATGCACATTTAATATAACATCAATCCCAAATAAAAAGTATTTTTCGATCTACAAAGTTACAACGCGGTTTTCATAAGTTTTCTCAAACTTTTTTAAGACGTTCCTATTACACGTCGCTACATCATTTACACTATGACAGTTGGTTACATTTAAAGGCAGCCTAATTTAAGTGCGTCTCTGTCGGCTACCTTTTGCGTAATGCGTGCGCCTTTTTCGCTGCCCACGCTCCAATAGTATATCTAACATGGTCGCGCGACTTAGGCAGTTCAAACAAAGGCGCGTTTCGCCCGATAGGTGGGCGCGAGGTCGGTGTGCGTCTTGAGGCCGCCGCCAACGTCTCGTCCTCGCCCGTTTACATATAGATCCAATGCTCAAGAATTTTTTTTTGCAAGACTTCGAATAAGAATCGATTTGGCAATAGTTTATGGGTCCCCCAACTATAAATTTGAGCTGACATAGCGAGAGACAGCCTAGACACCAGTCGTCATTTTGGAAGATGACTTTTAAGTTAATTTTCTTTTAATTGACAAAAAACGACTTATCCACAAGAATTTTCTGGGCACTGGCTTACGTTTGCCTCTAGAAAATTCTCTATAATTTCCAAAGTCTAGCTGTTCCGATGTATTTAATAAGAAACATTTTCCAAAACAAAATGCTTCAGGTCCCATAGATATGGAATTGATTGGAGATTGTCGATAAGAACAAAGTATCCATTGAAACTCAGTAATTGAACGAGCGTTACTTTCCGTACAGAATTTCCACATTTACAGTGGAACGCAGATTATATTGAAATTATGACCTACGATTACGGCTTTTACGCTATTTCCGTGTCACCGTACCATCTACATTAAGGTACGTAACAAACAACTTACATAAATTACAAGTAGATTTCCGAAATGAAAATTTCAATAAAGAAAAGGACGTTGATAAACCTTACATATCTTATTAGAAATCCCCGATATTAAAAAATTTTTTTTATCATAATATTCACGAAATGAAAACGATTCGATGTGTATTCAAAGTGATATATTTTCATTTTAAAATAATTTTCATTCAAAGTTCAAAGAAAACTAAAAAAAAAACTAAAAAATTGTTTTTATCATAATATTCACGAAATGAAAACGATTCGATGAGTATTCTGAGTCATATATTTTCATTTTAAGATAATTTTCATTCAAAGTTCAAAGCACTTGACAAAAATTTTTTTATATTTAGCAACAAAAGTAAACAATAAATAGTTTAGGTCATAACATCCGGAAAACGGAAACCATGAATTGTATGCTTCCATTTTAAGATTTATTTCAAGATAATGGCCATTCACACCTTGCAGATTTCATTAGAAATTTCTTATATTTAGCAATAAGAAAAATAGAAAAAATTTAGATCACGTTACTCGGGAAATTAATATCATAATTTTAATTCACATTTAAATGTATGATTAGGAGTCCTCTACATTTACCGTCCAAAAAGCTGGAAAACATTTTAAATCGGATACTCTGGAAACGAAAACCATACGACATGTACCCCGGTCATGTGATTCGATTTTATTTTAAATAATGATTAAATAAATATACGCTATATAATATACGCTTTTTTTTTTAATAAATATACGCTTTTTTAAATAATTTTATTACCACATTGTTTAGTTAAGACTTATTTATTAACGTAAAACTAAACCAGTCATTGACTCGACAGGCGAGTTCGACAGCCTTACTAAAAATAATGAGCATTCTTGGCATCGACAGCACGATTTGGCGCTCATCACATAAATTTACTATAACTCACGTGGTCCGCGTTCAGGAGATGATGGCGACGTATCGAAACGCCTCACCGAACACGAATAGACCATTGTTTTATTATTATCAGCGCAGCAAGTGAACGGCGATCCAGCCCAGCGACAAGTGCATACATTTTAAATTATCATATCTCTTCTGTTTTGCTCTTCACTATTTTTTGCCAATCAATGCAAAAATGTAACAAATCGGTCAGTACAAATATAAAAGTATACAATTTATCGCATTGTCACAGACGAGCCTTTAACAATGCTGAAGTGATGTTTTTGTCACAATCAAAAATCTCAATACACAAATTTAGATCTCAATTTAGATCTCAATACCCTAACGTTGTTATTAATAATTATAAAAAAATTATCTCGATCAAAGATGCAACGAAATCCAAATTTTCCCATTGTCACAGACGAGCCTTTACCAATGTTGAGGTTATGTTTTTGTAACAATTCAAGATCTCAATACACAAATTTAGATCTCAATTTAGATCACAATACCCTAAACGTTATTTTTTGTAAATTATAAAAAATTATCTTAATCAAGGATGCAACAAGATCAACGGATAATTTAGAAATATTTCTTGCAATGTATGTTTTATAAGCACAATTGTTTCCTTTCAATGGAAATACGAAAATAACTTTCTAGCAATGAACAACATACTCGTATATTATTAATCATAATGTTACATCGCTGCGTGACGATATGCAATACGTGCGTATTTAAGAATACACCATAATTTGTTAACAATACAAGCCGAATCATAGGCAACAACGAGCACGGTTGAGACCATTTGCTTCACGCTAGGAAGGCAAGATGATCCAGAGAGGATTTGAAACGCACGGCAGATGGCTCCGTTGACGTCATTGCGACCGCGCACCGCCATATCTGTTACATCGATACCCGTTTTAATGCCTGCGCCGATATTGTCGACGCAATCTTTTATAAACAAATTATTGAAATAACTATGTGACATCTATATCAACGTTGTTTCCTACAAAACAATCTTTCTTTACATATGTTGGCCTCAAGTTCCGTAGTTACATTGGTACCAAAAGATTTGAGGGTAAATGAAAGAAAATGAAAATATAGTAACAACCACCTTGAAAATTAAAGTTTTGTTTAGGTTTTGAGACGTCAAATGTCAACAAACATTTGACGTCAAAATCAAAGGTCAGACGTCAAGTGCATGTGTGTGTGTACGTGCGTGCGTGCATGCAGGTGTGCGTGTGTACGTACGTCTGTGTGCACGTCACTCCGAAACTCAGTATCGTATCAAAATTGTTTGTGCCGTAACAAAATTTACTTCCTTTTATTGCATTCGATCAATACATTGAAAAAAAAACATTATCAGCGTAATTCTTGAGAATACCTAAAAATTGGCGATCGGATTCTAGCATATAACTGACATTTGACTTCAATTTTTCCATTACTGTTTGAAACGTCCTTCGAACCTCTAGCTATCAACATAATGGCGAAGCGGCCTCACTGCCTATCAACTTAAGGCTCTTAAAAAATCGAACAACTCGCACGACTGATCCGTTCACTTAATTCGGATTAGCGTTTGTCAACAGATAATAATGTCCCTCTAGGAACACCAAAACGAGAAATTAAAATAAATACATACAATATGTATCATAATCGTGTATTTTTTATAAGTTAAATAAACAATAATACATATTTTATGAGACATTATACTCAATATTAACTCCCTGTTTTAAATGACATTCTTGGTTGAATCCTAAACACTATACTGTTAAGTATGTAGTATAGGGTTTACACAATAACGATTATACTTTTCAATAATAATATTAATAAGAATTCGTTAAATCAAATCGAAACACAACTCTAAACCAACGAAACAATTACAAGAACAATATTCACAATGCGAACTGTCAAATCGTCGCGTCACCATAGCAACAAAAGCACGTAAATAACGGCCATCTTTTATTGGACACGTGCGACTTTATTTAGTGTCCATTTTAGTCCATTCAGTGTTGTTGCTAATCGACCGATAAGTTCATATGGTTCAACTTTTTACTAATAACATAAGGCTTTTATACATTATTTTAAAGTTCTTTTATGGTATAATAAATTAAAGCAAGACAATTTCTGTCCAAAAGTAAGAAAATATGTTAATAAAAGTTTCATCAAAACCGATATAATCGTTTCAGAAATTTACGTTTAAAGTGAACCTGTACAAAAAGCTACGAATGACAATGCGTCCTCTTATTCTCGCAAAGGTCATGACATACACGCATGCGCGGCTGTCTTTTTCTGACATGGTTAATGACCAGTTGTGATTTGTTTCTTCCAAAACAAATTACGCTATGCAATATACAAAATGTTTAAAATACAATAAAATTTGATAAAATACAATAAACAACATTTCGTTTCCCATATTAATAGCAGCTAATGGTCTTTCGTGTTAGACGTTATGTACCACAAAATTTAAAAAAAACGCCTTGATTGGGAAAGTGTAACACGCTCCTGTAATAAACCCGTATAACGTGACATTATCTTTGTTCTTATATATTTATATACATATAGAGAATTTGTGGGAAGAAAAAGATAATAATCTGACCAGGGCGAAGACATCTGCTGACTGAATCCTTGGACACACAAGTGCCACAATCAACAACAATCTCTGACGTAGATCCAATTGATAATGTCGTCCAAATATGTGACGATGCCTTGCATGGGACGTTTATAATAAAACAAAAGACCTCTATACCATTTCCAGCTCAAAAAACACCTGAAAATGTCCTGACTTCCCTTCTGTATCTTCTTAAAAAACACCAATAAAATACAGTCTAAAGTACACACAGTGCCAAATGTGGTCTTTAGAAGAGAAATCCTTGAAAAAAGGAACACAATGCCGTAATAATCATTAATTTAACATGGCCAAGATATGCTGATACAGTAAGTTATTGAGCAGAAGAATAAATTCAAAGAAGTGTCTTAAGAAACCAAAATAAATGAAAAGAAGTTGGTAACAAAAGGAAAGATGAATAGAAAAAAGAAAATGCCGAATCAAATAAAAAGAAGAATGTAAGCATATCCTCATTGTAGGAAAGTAATAAAGAAATATCAGATAAGAACGATGCGTTTGAGAAAAACAATTCAAATAACCAAAAAAGGTGTGTAAAATATACCATTGTTTTACTTTATTAACGGAAATTTGGATACAATGTACCTACCTCTTGTTCATCTTGAGTGCATAAATTCTGATATTCAGACATGGATCATTTCAAACATCGTAATCGGGTAAATATATAAATAATAAAAATATATAATAATTAAAAATTAGTTTTATTTTTGTGGTAAACACGATAGCGTCACGCGTTTCGTTTTAAAAAGCTGTGGTGAATTTAATCGGTGGTTCGGTTACCAAGGTGAATACTATTGTTTTATTTTAATTGTACTATTGTTTTATACTATTGTATTGAAATAAAGCCCACATTTTAGTTAGAAAAAGCATTGCAATTCTAGAAAATTGTCTTATTTTTAGTATATTTCGAATTCAAAAGCAATACGTAAAAATCCCCTCTTTTCCCGAGCTGTATTTTTTCAGACCATAAACACATACACCCTTGTAGATTATTATAAACCCAGTGTTTCTTGCCCGCTTTTGCCTAAAATTTTTAAAGGGAAAACATTTGTTGATGACAAAATATCTGCGATTTCGCGTCATGCCAAGAGCAGGACGTGCTTCGCTTATAATTCAGGTAGGCCGAGTAGAGCCGAACGGTTCGACGCTCGTCGGGTATACTCGGCGCTAGGTTGGGTCCAGCTAGCTTGTACCAATCAAAACACTGTGCGTCGTCAGTACATTTAGTCGGTTTCATATTTCCATAGACAATAATATAAGGATAAATGATACTCAGACATAGTATAATTGCAGAACTGACATAGACCCTGCATTGGTTAATTATATCAATATTCCAGCTAAACCGGATATCGATATTCAACATTTTGCACTTCTCTTTAGCCGAAACACGCAAGCCCCGAAGAGCGGGCGCAAAATGACGTAAGTGCCAAGAATCACCAGCCGTTTCCAGGAAACGCGTCTGGACGGGCTCTCTTATTCATTCAAATCCCGGCAACTCGGCAGGCGGCACACTTTCCTATACAAACACACGTATTATAACCTCGTGTCGTGCGCGCCGCGCCGCTCTGCTAATTTTATGCATTAACTAATTGTCAAAGAGTCGCGTTCCCGCAACAATGCTGTGATAATTAACTTTGCTAGCAAAAGTTAATGTCCTTCGTAAGCTGTTTACTCGACGCGCCGATTGTTGACGGTTGAGAGTTTGGAGGCATTTACAAAACTGGCCGATTACTTGTTTGAAAACTCAACAAGTAGATCCAGTAGTCGTTTATACCTCTTGAATTTTAATATTGGCACACAAACAGTCATTTCACAATTTTAACATTTCAATTCAAAGAGACAAACTAGATATATAATTTCTTGTGACAACGCCAAAGAGAATAGTCACAGCATAATCATTATAATTAATTAAAAATTGTTTATGTCAGGTCATGTTTACCCATAATCATTATAATTAATTAAAAATTGTGTGTCAGGTGTGTTTACCCGAATCACGTGTTACCATTATTATATAATATTATTCCAATTTAGATACATTTAAATTAATTATAATGATTTAAATAAATAATGAACAAAGAGTTAATCAATAAAGTATACAGTCAAATTTTTAATTAATTATAATGAATTACGTGCATAATCAAGGAGGAAATTACTCAATAATTCAGGTCGAAGGCGAGTCGTGTTCCCGCTACACGCAACAATGATGTGAGAATTAACGTTGCTAGCAAACGTTAATATCTTTCGTAAACTGTATACTCGACGCACTGATTTCAGTTTTACCGTTAAGAAGACTTATCGTTTATTTATTCGAATACGCATAAAGTAGGTACCGCCGTTGTTTATCTTGAATGTATCTATTTATTTATTTGTCATTGGCAGACAAACAGTAGTATCACGATTTTAACACTTCAATTCGAGGAGACAAACTATATCATTTTTGGGACAACACGAAAAAGAGTGGTCACAGTATGAATAATTAGATGTTACCATTGTTACATAATATTATTCCAAATTAGATACATTTCAATTAACTAAATTCTCTAAATCTTAAGTTGTTCTACGTAGTAGTTAATTATTTATATTATTCTCAATAAGTTCATTTTTATATGATGAAGTTGAGGGCCCAAACAAATCCACAGTTGATGGAAGTTCATTTAAAGTACGACTTAGTCTATTGGCTGGAATAAAAAACTTATTGGAATAAAAAATTTATCTGGTAGGACCCTTTGAAACGAAGAAGGGACGATATACATGGTCGACTGTCGTTGTGGGGGAAATCTTAAATTTAAGGTGCTGAAGAAGTGGACTGCTATCAATTGCATTGTGGACAAGCTTATGAAGGAATGTGCAGTCACTGTGTTTTCTTTGTTGATCCAGAGTGTTTGATTTAAAATATAAAAGACGCTTTTCGTAAATGAGTAATTTTTGGATTAATCAGCCCGATTAATCCAAAAATAGTGTCGAGGCGTCTGTAGTCGAGGTGGTGCAAAAATATCTTTTGAATCCTTTTTATGCAGAGTATTTCTTAAAAATAGATAAAATTAGAATTGTACAGATAATAGAAAATTTGGACATTTTTAAAATCTTTACTTGCTCTCAAAACCAAATATTTTAAAACAATTTCATGTAAATGACGCTTCGATATCATTTTAAAAACCCAATTCTAGCCATTTTACCGCATAAATCGATACTAATTTCAATAATGACACTAATAATATTGGCTTTCAAATCATGTAATGTTTGCGGATTGTTTGAATAAACGAAACTCCAGATGTCCAAAACCTAAA
This sequence comes from Druceiella hillmani, assembly GCA_039881145.1. Classification (NCBI taxonomy): domain Eukaryota; kingdom Metazoa; phylum Arthropoda; class Insecta; order Lepidoptera; family Hepialidae; genus Druceiella; species Druceiella hillmani. The sequence continues at coordinate 479,001 of JAYKKI010000145.1, read as the reverse complement.
CAGGTAAATTTCTACGTACTAAATGATCATTTGGTTTAACTTCCTGAGTCAATTGAATTTTATTCGCCTTAAGTGAAAATGCTTATGAAGATTATTCAATATGGTGTCATAACAAGTCCCAAGATCTTGAAAATGATGTGCAATCGATAGATTTAGAGATTTAGATTGTCGCTCATACTATGATTTACAGCATCGATATTTTCAGTAATACGTGCATGTTATCGACATGTTGAATTTATCACTTTAAAAAGTCCCCCAGTTAACTCAAACTATTTATTACATATGTAGGTTACGAATAGAAAGCCCTTTTGAACAAATAAATTGACAAAAAACACATAATTTACAATAATTTTGAAAATTTTCTATAACTTAAGAAACTGTGTATGCTTCATGATAATTGGCCAAACTATACTAAATATAATTGTAAATTTTGGTGGAAAGTAAAAAAAAATTGTGTGTGTCAGGTCCGACGCGCGACTGGGGTTTACCCCTTAAGTACGATTGTCTTGGAATGTATAAAATAGGTAACACTGCACATAAATACAAATATCAATATCGTTCAATGTAAATGGAAAATTCTTCAATAAAAAAATGCTGACAATATTTTTTTTAAATTATTTTCAAGTAAAACACAAATGAACAAGATGAAATTTACACAACAAAATTAAAAACATTTAGTAACGTCAGACTAAGAAGTTAAAATTAAAAGAGACTTTTTTTAGGATTTACGATACAGTTACGAATCTAATCCGAACATTGGGGTATCATATAATTTACCCTTTTTATAAATTGATTATACATGACAAAATAACTACACTAATTGTGATAAAATTGTCGACAATAAGTTCGAAAATAAATAAATTATGTAATTATTGAAGAGTCTAAATCTTCTATCATCGCCATTCATTTGATCTTTCCATTTAAGATATTCGCCATCGGATCAAAATTGTGAGAAACAATGACAATCTTTTTGTTTTGAAAAATTTCGATCTTTCCATTTAAGATATTCGCCATCGGATCAAAATTGTGAGAAACAATGACAATCTTTTTTTTGAAAAATTTCGATCTTTCCATTTAAGATATTCGCCATCGGATCAAAATTGTGAGAAACAATGACAATCTTTTTGTTTTGAAAAATTTCGATCTTTCCATTTAAAATATTCGCCATCGGATCAAAATTGTGAGAAACAATGACAATCTTTTTGTTTTGAAAAATTTCGATCTTTCCATTTAAAATATTCGCCATCGGATCAAAATTGTGAGAAACAATGACAATCTTTAATAGATTTTTCTCAAAGCAATCATCTTTATCTCTAAATAAACAAAACGCAATGTTCTCTGTGTTACTGTTCACTTCTAACACTCTTCTCACGCTTTCGCTTTTCACAGTCATAGAGTACTATCTAGGAAGATATTTATGCATCAGCTGCTCAGGTCACAGAGATATATTAATAGTACCCGGTGACCGAGCGTTGCTCTGTGTATTTCGAGTTTCCCATAGGAACGTGACATTGCTTGTTTCATTGTATTAGATTAAGTATTAGATTTTCTTCCTTTCCTCCTCCCTTTCCCCTTCCCCCTTGTCTTCGCCTTCGATTTCGCGTTCGCGTTCGCATTCACCTTCCACCCCCCCCCCTCCACCCTTTCCTCCTTCCCCTCCCGTTCTCCTATGTTTTTCCATTCAATAGTTATCAAGTCATAATAATAGTGCTCTATAATAGTAATATTGAAAATTTTAAATAGCCGCCATTTTCACAATAATTAACTGATCTCATCTTCGAAATTATTGAATATAATCATCCAAGCAATAAATATATCAAATTTCATTGAAATCGTTAGAGCCGTTTCCAAGATATCATTTACACACACGCACGCACGCACGATACGCGAGCGGAACCCCGGAAAAAACCAGTACGTCTATAAAGCCCAATGAATGTATGTACATCATATCCGATGGCAAGAGTTTTTAAAACCGCGGTATACCTATGTGTCGTCGTTGTATTGATGGATCACAAAGCATAAGATCTTTGACGGCAAAGCGCACTGCGGGAATACGGTTCGATTCCCGGCCTCTCATGAAACGGGGATGGAGTGGTGTTTTTGTTGCCTTTCTAGCAATAAGTCGCCATATGTATTAATTAGATACATTAAAGTACATAAATAAATAAATGTATTATTATATTTTAGTAAAAATGATTTCGTTCACGAAAATGTTTTAAATATTCAAATTTTATTTTAATAAAATATAAACATTTGCCTTTACAACCTCTGCACATTCGTAACAACGCTAATGTTATTTGACAAGCGTACCTGCAAAAACATTTGTGTGGCTGAAATGAATCATTGTAAAAAGTATGGCACAGGACAAGGTCAGGGCGGTTCAACTGCTCCGTGTTTACACGGTCGAGCGTGCGGAAAGTATTTTCCGCCGTGGGAGCATAAATTTGTGTCTGACCGGATAATAAATTGTGTTTATCAGTCCGTCAAGCTGTACAGTTATTCTTGGCTACGTACTTACACCACTATAAAACCTGAGTTTAAACTTACAAATATGTTATGAAATATCAACATAAGCTTGAATGTTTTTAATCAAAGCTGTTAATTGAATGAGCGTACGCCGTGGGCGTATTTATAAACCAACATTACAGCCACTGCTTAGTCTAGCACATATTCAAGGGCATATAAAATTTCTAATTGTTCTCATTATTCTTATGCTCTATACACGAACATAAATATTACGTTATACACGAGCATTGACACGCGTATACACGAGCATTCAAAATTCTAATTATTCTTATGCTCGTGTATAACATAAATATTACGTTATACACGAGCATTGACACGCATATACATGAGTATTCAAAATTCTAATTATTCTTATGCTCGTGTATAACATAAATATTACGTTATACACGAGCATCGGCACGCATATACACGAGCATTCAAAATTCTAATTATACTTATGCTAGTGTATAACATAAATATTACCTTATACACTAGCATTGACACGCATATACATGAGTATTCAAAATTCTAATTATTCTTATGCTCGTGTATAACATAAATATTATTTTATACACGAACATTGGATTCCGGTTTTGCCTGGATGAAAATTATAATTACAGGGGAAAGTAGGGGAGAGTTTTAAAAGTCATGTTACTGATATTGTCTATGAATTCTGGAAAATGAAACTTGCAAACGCTATTTCACTAACAAATAAAACAAAACGGCGCAAATAAAATACTATCTGTATAGATTACCTCTCTTAAGTATGAATAAACAATTCTGTTTCTTCGTACTCGTATAGCTTAATAGTAACTTGATACGTTTTCAGTTGCGCGTTTTGCTTGTTCGTAAAATTTTAGCATTTGTCACTATACACGGTTTCCGAGAATAAGTGTCGGACAAAGTAAGACGCTATTCGTTGGCTATAAATGAATAAATTGTCGTTGAAATAAAACGTAAAACACGAGCTTTTTCTAATTGAGTGCAAAAATATTACACAAATCTATTTAACACACCCAATACTTGTCTGGAGTGCGGTATTTACTCGGACAGCTAGATGTCTTCGTAACTGTTCGCGGGTTATTACCCTGAGCGGCGCTGAATAATGTGCGCAAATATCATGTGTACGAAAAAGATGACAAATAATTATGAATTATTATTTTAAATTTTTTAACAAAGTCATCTTTTAAATTTTGTTTTACCGACAACCAACTATTTTTCAGTCAACGAATAACGTCCTTCTTTGTCCGGCACTTATGCCCGGACACCGTGTATAGCCATAATAGATTATAAGGAAAGAAACGAAATAACAAACGATTGTGTCAATGGCGAGTTTCAGCCAAAAAAATATTTCACGATATGCTCATTCTAGAATTTCAGAAACATAGGTGTTATAAAATCAACAAAACACAAGGAACAAAAAAACTGCACGCCTAAGTTTTAATATATTAATTGCAATATGGCGTCCTCATTAGAATATATAAAGAAGACGACTTATCCCGAATGTGAGTGAAACGAATATCTAAAAGAACATAAATTAAAATTATTTTACATTACGACATATCACGAGTGTGAAAGAGACCAATATCTTTATAAATGTACGTTCTAGCGTGAGTGAGGCGCACACGTAACGTATTTTGACACGTTTTGTTTGTTCGGGGCTTATCTATATTATTTAAATCAATAACTTCATGTCAATATTACAAGTAACCTTGCGAAGAAGGGCATATTGATGAAAGGATATGCAAATACTTATGACGTTATGTTGGTTTAAAACTCCACGCCTAAGTTTTAATATATTAATAGCAATATGGCGTCCTCATTAGGATATATAAAGAAGACGACTTATCCCGAATGTGAGTGAAACGAATATCTAAAAGAACATAAATTTAAATTATTTTACTATACAACATATCACGAGTGTGACAGAGACCAATATCTTGATGCACGTACGTTCTAGCGTGAGTGTGGCGCACACGTAACGTATTTGACACGTTTAGTTTGTTCGGGGCCTATCTATATTATTTAAATCAATAACTTCATGTCAATATTACAAGTAACCTTGCGAAGAAGGACATATTGATGAAAGGGCATGTAAACATACTTACGACGTTATTCGACAAATCGGACAATTGAGAATCTTTAGCAAACATTACTACTGACATAAGCGTTGGTAGTATTCTGAATACTAAGTGCTTTTTTAATTTTACATCAAAAATATACCATATCAGATTTTAAGACTTTCAATCATTTATCAAATATGGCTTCACTAAGTGATCATATTATTGAAAAATAAATATCTTAAATGTGAATTGGTCAAACTAAAATGATAGACGAAAGAATAGCAATTCGTAACGTTACAAAGATTATGAAAATAAACTATATATCATTTTCAGATAAACACTAATGGAATAGAATAAACGATGCGCAATCTATGATAAGAATATAGCGGATACAACTTCCGTCATATAAAACGTATCATTTTACAATGATTTAGGGTAAATTTGCTAGTCAAATTTACCCTAAATCATCAATCAATCATTACCTGTAAAAGCAGTTTGATTTCGATAAATTTCATATCGGCAAGTACTTTGAAACAAACAAATCACTCAACGTAGAATAACACGAGCATTGGAACACAAGCGTGTGCGTCGCGGTATGCGATGAAATGCAATAAACGGGCGACTCACTTCAACCTAAGAGTTCTCCTTAAAGATAAATAAACAACTTTTCGTCCGGTCTCCGAATTCAATTTATCATCACGCCAGAATAATGACGATAATCCGCTTACTCGTCCGGCGCAGCAGCGGGCCGCAGTCCTCAGTCGGCACAAAGTGAAATTATTCACGGCTAAGCGGACTTTTGAATAGACCGAGCCGTTTCATCCAATTGAATAGAGCTGTATTCGGCTCACTTCGTAGTTTAATTGAATAATGTAAAATGCATTCGTAGCACATTTTTTTTCCTTATTAAATGCTAATACAATTACGATTAAACTAACAAAGATTATTCGAACGTCATAGAAGAGCTGTAACGCGAGCGAATGTTACTGAAGCAATGAACTAGAGATGTGTAATTCATGAATGATAGATATAAAAGATATAGCTCACATTTTACGATCATATCTACAACTCACTCACTTGAATTCAAAACATATCAGTATATAACTAGCTCGGAAGTGATTGGCGTCTTTTTTGTTTCACCATATCAATCATTTCACTCACTCGTCGCGTCGTGAAAATAGATATATGTCAAAATACGTTATATGAAAGAGAAAGAAAACGATCGAACTGTTCAGTTAAATATACAATTGGATCTATGTAGATGACGTAGCTACTCGCGATCGAATATGAACGCTGTGATAAGTATAGGTACTTACTTTAGTTCGCTCAAAATATTTGCATAATCAAACACTTGTTTTGTTTCATTTCACAATTGTAATTTATAATTGAATAAATACGCCAATCTATTCAAATTTATTTAATTATCATTAAAGTTATTTTATGTATAATTTGAATCTAGTTTCATACAGTCATAAATCCTGAACCTGCAAAGTATTAAGCAAAGTGGATACTCTTATAGAATTTATTTTTATTTTCAATTAATAGTGCGTAATGTTCAGTCATTAATATTTATCACCATGTTGTATGACCATTGTTCAACGGTTCAACGTATGCGTAATAAATAATTTCGTTAATAACTCGGAGATACTAAGCTACTGAGCTAGAGATATAAATGAGTGATATATATCTTTCTAATCAAATGATATATATCACTCTTTTCTTTTCACTGATACATTTTGCGCATCTCTACAATGAATAATTTCAACAGGGAAGCATACGCAAAGCTAATAGTAGATGGCGCCACCGAAATAAGACGTATATAAAACCACAGATCATATAACAAAACTAGCTGTCAAGTAAGTCGTAAATTTTTGTAGCATGTAAAATTGAAAACTTTTATGTGAAGAGAGAGTATGGCAAAAAATTACAAATATTTAACAATATTAGAATTAATAAATCAGAATAAAATGAATACTCTGAACAAAGCCTAGGCTTTGTTTTGTTGTTGTTTGTTGTCTTAAAGTTTTTGCGACGCACAGCTATTTCCCACACCTTCGACGTTTTGTCTCCTTGTATAAATGAACAACTATATTTTCTACTGCTTCAATTGCAACAGCATCCAACTGCATATAATTGATGCATATTTATTATAAATCGAGATTTAATCTTCGAAAAACCAATGAAATTCAATATTCCTCAAGCAGACGTGTATAAATTACAAAACGTCACATCATATTTATTTATGATGTTTACGTTATAGGTACAGGTAGCACCCTACCAGGAGAAATTGGCAGTAAGGTTCCTTATTGGTGCTCATGCAGTCGTAAGTCACGAGGCACGCCAAATCGCAATGTTCTGATCCGATGTTTTTCGAAAGAATCGGCCCTTCGAAAGTTGTCTGAAGAGACGGACATAAACACATATATACATAAAGAATTATATGCATGATTTCTTACAATTATATACAGATGTAATATAAATAATATATTGAATATATTTGGCATTAATTTTGTAGAAATTCATTATTCACAACTAAATGAAACTACATGATGTAGTATTATTTCTACTTTATTTAAATTCTTACCACGACCTCGTTCGTTGACAGCTTCGTTGCATGACAGCATCTTCAGGTGGGTTATTAGCAAAAATCTTTGCTAATAGCCCACCTGCAAATGATGTCATTCAACGCAACCTAGGTTGCGGTAAAGAATTTAAATAAACTAGAAATAATACTACATAACGTAGTTTCATTTAGTTGTGGACAAATAATATAGGCACAGTTGGCATCACCACGCATGCTGTACTTGATTGCAAGGTACGTGAAATTTATTGATATTAAGATATTTTACTGCACATCTGAGATGGCACAAGATATCGAAGCGAGGTTAGTCTTATTTGTGGTCTACAAATTATTAATAGTTACTAAAGGATGATGCACTAACTGTTATCGGTTCAGGTCATTGCCTTTACACTTTCGTTGTGAGTAACAAATGTGATATTGTAACACTTCCTGAGAGCGGCAGCTACAATGTGATATACCGATCCCAGGAGCGGAAGGACATTCCTTTTAATTGGTCATTAAAAAACTAATATTAATCACATAAACAGTTATAATGAAAACCATTCCAGCCATGCTCCGTAGTAAAAGAGTTATTATATTTATAGTATCACAGAATTGAATTCTGCAGACTTCTGGGTATATCAGCTGTGTAGGTAAGACGGCTCATAATTAAGCGCTTTAACCACCTTTGGCTTCCTTGATGATTGTCAAGTAACTAAATCTTAACCAGCATATTATACACATTATTTAGTCCATAATTTAATTTTGCTTTAGCTTCACTCTGCAACATGAATATTTTCAACGATTTCGTCGGATTTATCTGGTAACTATAGTGCAGACTCATGCATTGGTGTATTTCCATGACATAAGGTAAATAATGTAGGCCATTATGAATGTCTAGATTTCTACAAAGCGATCTGCAACCTAAAAAAATACTAAAAACCATACGTGGTTTGGTCCGCATAGAAATCACGATAAACGCCTTACAATTTATGATGGATATAAAGAATCACAAGTAATTCATAAACACTTTTATAAAGACTAGTGAAATGTTAATTACACTATGGCTTTAACTCATTAGCGTCTCAACTTTACTCGCCGGTAATAAGATATACCCAAGATATACCCATTAGAGCTCTCGGTTTTCCATAAAAGCGCACAATGTAAATTAGAAAGCAGGCGTGCGACCGCTGGGAGCCGTTTAAGCGACAATAACGACCGCTGTATTATACATTGTATATATACATTTGACTTCCTACGAGAGATAAGTATTACATTTCCTGATGTTGGCGTGAAAACTGTGTTAAAGAGATTAATTTTGAATTGAGACTTTCATTGCTGAGTATTATGTAAATGAAACACTTAGACAGATATCTTTACAAAATTACCTTGAATTACAATGTGCTAGGGGAAATGTTCCTGTTGCCGGTGGGTTAGATTAAAAATAAATATAATTTATAATTTTCTTTCATTTATAAGAGAAAAAACTAAAACCCGAATACGGAAAAAAAATAACAGAAAAGCACGAAATACTTACATAGATAGCCTATTAAATTCGTAACATATAACCAATGATACTCTCTGGATCATAACGAATCTAAAGACACCTCATTTGTTGAAATCACTTTAGTAGTTTAGTCTATAGGAGGGAACAATTTTACATACATACACAGCCTATGAAATTCATAACGTTATATATACCCTAGGACACTTTACAGATTAAAACGAATCTAAGGACACCTCATTTGTTGAAATCACTTTAGTAGTTTAGTCTGTACGAGGGAACAAACTTATTCACCTACATAGATACATATATACAGAGCTTGTGAAATTCATGACCTTATATATCCTAAGACACTTTCCGGATAAAGATGAATCCAAGGACACCTCATTTATTGAAATCACTTTAGTAGTTTAGTCTGTACGAGGGAACAAAATTACTCACATACATAGATACATACATACAGAGCCTATGAAATTCATAACGTTATATATCCCAAGACACTTTCCGAATCAAGACGAATCTAAGGAAACCTCATTTGTTGAAATCACTTTAGTAGTTTAGTCTGTACGAGGGAACAAACTTACTCACATACAGAGATACATACATACAGATCCTGTGAAATTCATAACGTTACATATCCTAAGACACTTTCCGGATAAAGACGAATCTAAGGACGACCCATTTATTGAAATCACTTTAGTAGTTTAGTATGCACGAGTGAACAAACTTACTCACATACGTAGATACACACCTAGCACGTGAAATTCATAACGTTATATATCCTAAGACACTTTCCGGATCAAGACAAATATAAGGACACCTTATTTGTTGAAATCACTAGTAGTTTAGTCTGTACGTGGGAACAAACTTGCTCACGTACATACATACTCAGTCTGTGAAATTCATAACTCTTCCTCTGCCATAGTCAGGTACAAATTGCTGCAGACATACATACAAGTTCAGTTGAGCAAAATAAACAGTGTTTCACGCAGATAAAGAGTTATTTCAAAATTATCTTCTGCCCGCAATAGGGTATTTGACTGATGTCGATATTTTTTTGTAAAAATGTTTTAAAACTGCAGAGTAGCCTAAAAAAACCTCGTGATGAAAAAAATAATGCATATAACAAACAATTAATCGAAACTTCTAGATAGGAAAAAGTGTAAATTTTTTTCTTCATTAAATTGAAAAAGTTATTATGAATTTAGTTTCCACACAAAAAGTTGAGAAAATTATAATATGCAAAGTACAATTTAAACGCAATATTTAACGTGATACTAAAGATATTTAATAAACTCCCTTAATATGAATGCTAAATAACTGGCCAGTGACGTCATATGCTAGTTGTGTTTTGTATGGAACGTTTTCACGCGAATCGTAGTTCGTCAGTTTTTAAGTCGTTATAACTTTGTAATGAAAAGTCCTAAATAAAATATATTTATTTTAACCGTTTTTAATATTATTACTTATTATATTTTAGTAATAAAAATGTAGTCAAATACCCTATTTTGCAATATTTTAAAAATCTTGCCACTTAGATAAAAGTTAACAATTTCGTTAGCATGGACTACAGTAATGTGACCTAGATGTCAATTCAGGCTATATATTATCTCTGCATCATTTTTTCAAAACCTGCGTTCAGTAGTAGCATCGTGAATTTCTTATAAAGAGATACACGGTAAGGTTAATATATGCACAAACTTATAAAATTTAATAAGTCAAATTTACAAAATGTTAAGTCAAATTTACAAAATGTTAAGTCAAACTTACAAAATGTTAAGTCAAACATACAAAATTTTAAGTCAAACTTACAAAATTTTGCTTACAAGATACGTGATGAAGAAACCTAATGAACATAAAAAAGAAGGATACTCTTTCTCAGGAACTACATCAGATTTCGGGATAAAAGTAACATATATATTAAGTCGGGCTATTAATATTTTCGTATGTGAGATTAAATCATATAATTCAATATTTAAATCATATAGATCCGTGTAGAAGTTACGGAGTTACACAGTAATAAACATCCCCCATCCATTCAAAACTCGCGTTTACAATGATATTTTTTACGAGATATTTTTTTAATATACTATGGGTTTACGGAATCTGGTCGTTCGGAAACGTGCAATCGCCACAATAGCGTGCATTACTATGTCAGACTTATATAACTGCCGAAGAGTAAATGTTCATTTCATTGTACCATTCTATTGTACCTTTATCTAATATGCTCAAGTACGTAACCATCTACTTATAGGATTATTATCGCTTGAAAAAATTATGTTAATTTGAGCAATTACATTTTAGAGCCAAGATATTTTTTTAAAATATACTATGAATTTACGGAATCGGGTAGTTCAGAAACGTGCAATCGCCAATCTTGAGTAAAGGTAACGAGGTCGCCAGGCGAGGCTCGTCGACCTGCGACCGCAGCTCCGTCACATAATCTTTACGACTTTGTTTCACTTTTAAAAGTTAACATACCTATATCAATAAAATATGTGCGGTGATTGTATTTATTTACAGAAACTTGAAATTATCACAAACACGTTAGTGTTTGTGACAAGTTTTATAAACAATTCTCATAATCAGTTGTATAAACAAAGTCATTCTGTTGAATATATTTGGCGTTAATTTTGTAGAAATTGATTATTCACAATTAAATGAAACTACGTGCTGTAGTATTATTTCTACTTTCTTTAAGTTCTTTACCACGACCTAGGTTTCATTGTATTACAACATCTTCAGGTGGGCTATTAGCAAATATCAAATTTTTGCTAACATCACATAGTTTCATTTAATTGTGAAAGTCATTCTAAATTAATTCAAACATATTATGCCGAAATTTACCGATATACAAGATGTACTTATTAAAACTTCAACATGTATTAACTTTTATTAGAGAGCACGATCATTTTGTTTAATATAATTCGAAAATATTATGCAAATTCAATTTTTTATCGCTCGAAAACATTACCAATAACATTCCCACCTACTACATAAAGCACTTGGAAAGTTAATAAACTTATTCTATATTAATCCATATTATGCCGAAATTTACCGATATACGAGATGTACTTATTAAAACTTCAACATGTATTAACTTTTATTTGGATATACAGGATTGGAGAGCACGATCATTTTGTTTTATATAATTCGAAAATATTATGCAAATTCAATTTTTTATCGCAAGAAAACATTACCAATAAAGTTCCCGCCTACTACATAAAGCACTTGGAAAGTTAATAAACTTATTCTATATTAATTCATATTATGCCGAAATTTACCGATACATGAGATGTACTTATTAAAACTTCATCACGTATTAACATTATTTGGATATACAGTATTGGAGAGCACGATCATTTTGTTTAATATAATACGAAACTATTATGCGAATTCGTCTTTTTGTCGATTGAAAACATTATGAATAACATTGCCACCTACATAAAATATTTGGAATGTTTGTCAATTCCAATGATTTACGATAAATACTGACATAAAAAAATTTCATCTTGGAAACATATTTCGACTACTAGCGGACTTACCAGATCCACCCGGGATTAGTCGGTTTATAATATTTTGCCCGTTTGGTAAATAATCCGAATCGGTTCAAATTCCGGGAACAAGTGCGACAGAAACGTAATTAACGTAAATAACATTTTTTTAAATTGTTAATGTTGTGTACAGTGTCTCAGTGGTCTCTATAAAATGTTTACATAATTTGGTTTAATAGGTACTTCGTTTAATTAACAGAATACCAAAAATTCTTAAAAAGCTCTCCAGTACTTTTCGTATTAGAGCAGTCTCGTATTCCATTCGATGTGAGATTGTAGATAACGTGGATCCATTACACAGTGTATGCAGTCAGAATGCGGACTTTCTATGAACACAATGCCCCTTCTTAGCGCCTCGCTCCGGGATGCCAGCGAGTTGGAAAAAAAACCTGGACCGCATGCCGCGCTGTACAATCGCGGCTTCAAACTCGTTTGATATAAAACATATTGTGCATTGCTAGATGTATTTTGTGTCACATGCTAGCTACACATAATTTGTAGTTTTGCATATGTCGGATGACGTAATGTAGAGACTGCCGCTAGTTATAACTACACGTAGTTAACTAATGGTGAGGAAGCAAACAAAGATTATAAATAGCTATGCACTAAAAATAAAAGGCTTTTAAATATAAAAGGCTTTATATATCACACGCTGTGCGACGATTAAACTAATTCAATTGGAATAATACGTAAAATTAATGTTCGTGATTGAAACAGTGTGAAATTTGTATGATTGAATAATTCCTACTACATTGTTTAAGTGAGTTTCAAACGAAATTTCTTGTGGCGCACACACACACAGGGTTTCTCTTTGCAAAATTTCTACGATTGAATAATTCCTACTACATTGTTTAAGTGGGTTTCAAACGAAATTTCTTGTGATGCACGCACGCGCACAGACGCACACAGGGTTTCTATTTGTAAAATTTCTACGATTGAATAATTCCTACTATATTGTTTAAGTAGGTTTCAAACAAAAATTTTTGTGATGCACGCACGCGCACACCGGCCACAAGGTTTCCCTTTGCAAAATTTCTACAATTGAATAATTCCTACTACATTGTTTAAGTAGGTTTCAAACGAAATTTCTTGTGATGCACGCACGCGCACACGGGCCACAAGGTTTCCCTTTGCAAAATTTCTACGATTGAATAATTCCTACATTGTTTAAGTAAGTTTCAAACGAAATTTCTTGTGATGCACGCACGCGCACACCGGCCACAAGGTTTCCCTTTGCAAAATTTCTACGATTGAATAATTCCTACTACATTGTTTAAGCGGGTTTCAAACGAAATTTCTTGCGATGCACGCACGCGCTCGCACGCGCACACACGCACACAGGGTTTCTCTTTGCAAAATTTCTACAATTGAATAATTCCTACTACATTGTTTAAGTAGGTTTCAAACGAAATTTCTTGTGATGCACGCACGCGCACACCGGCCACAAGGTTTCCCTTTGCAAAATTTCTACGATTGAATAATTCCTACTACATTGTTTAAGCGGGTTTCAAACTAAATTTCTTGCGATGCACGCACGCGCACGCACGCGCACACACGCACACAGGGTTTCTCTTTGCAAAATTTCTACAATTGAATAATTCCTACTACATTGTTTAAGTAGGTTTCAAACGAAATTTCTTGTGATGCACGCACGCGCACACCGGCCACAAGGTTTCCCTTTGCAAAATTTCTACGATTGAATAATTCCTACTACATTGTTTAAGCGGGTTTCAAACTAAATTTCTTGCGATGCACGCATGCGCACAGGGTTTCTCTTTGCAACATTTCTATGATTGAATAATTCCTACTACATTGTTTAAGTGGGTTTCAAACGAAATTTCTTGTGGTGCATGCACGCGCACACGCGGGCACACGCATACGCGGACACACGCACACGCGGACACACGCACACGCACACGCGGACACACGCACACAGGGTTGCCATTCATCCTCTTTTCCCCGGATACTGTCCTCATTTTAAAAGAACCGTCCGAAGTATTTTTCAAAGTGTCCGGGGTTTTAAAGAAAGCTGTTTTCTGTTTATTAACACGTTAATTTAATCGATGGACAAATGAAAGAAATACAAAATAATCAGAAACTTTATCTTCAATTATTAAGACTAAATGTAAATTTACAATGACTTGCCAGGAAATTGGAAACTCGTAGGAGTTTTGAAATGTATTTTACTGTTAATTTCTTTTTTAAAGTTCATTACTATGAATCTTACTTGTTGAATTAAGTTTTGAGAGTTTAAATTAAGCTACATCCTTAATTATTGATTTGATTTTTTTATTGTTTATGCAATAGACGAAATATTATAGTCGTCTCATATCTAATCATAGATATAATTTTTTGTTTGTGGTCAGTAAGATAAATACGATTAAAATTGATTATGACAAAATAATCTTGATTAGTATTATATGATTTAGTACTGATTCATTTTAATATAATACGTTTTTTTTTCAATAATTTAAGTGTCAGGAGTTACGAACAAAGTGTCCGGGGTTTTTAATTCACAATTTCTAGTTTTCGAAAAGTTATTATGGTAACCCTACACGCACATAACCTAATATTTCTGAAAAACTACTACTCACTTATTGAAATCCTTTTCCCCAGAAATCCAGTATTTTCTTCTGAACATTGTGTTAAAAAAAATTAAATTAGGCGTTATTATTGCATTTTAAATTATTCAATATAAGTTATCCGCCATCTTGAACATTTTATTCTTACTGTATAGTTGCCTATTAAAAAAAATTTAATGACACAATTAGGAGTAAATTAATTGTTGAAATTCCTTCACTGCACATACATACTCAGCTGTTATGTAGACGCATCACTATAAGCTATAAATGTAAGTCGTTTGTTGTAAACAGATTCGTTCGCGCGCGCATCTAAAAGAGGAGCAGCGGCCAGGTAATTGATTCAACAACATCCGCGGCGCTTTAAACTCCATGTTTCTTCTTTCATCTTCGTAATATCTTTATAGCGATGAATACAAGCCCCGAGATCTACCGTCTACTACTCGCGTACCAAGACTCGATATGGAAAATGCCGTATCGTATATCAAGTTTTGTAAGATAACAAGACCTGAGCTCTACCATCTACTACTCGCGTACCGTGAGTCGATATGGTAAATGCCGTATCGTATATCAAGTTTTGTAAGATAACAAGACCCGAGCTCTGCCATCTACGACTCGCGTACCGAGACTCGATATGGAAAAATGCCGTATCGTATATCAAGTTTTGTAAGATAACAAGACCCGAGCCTTACCATCTACTACTCGCATACCGAGACTCGATATGGAAAATGCGGTATCGTATATCAAGTTTTGTAAGATAACAAGACCCGAGCTCTGCCATCCACGACTCGCGTATCGAGATTCGATATGGAAAATGCCGTATCGTATATCAAGTATTGTAAGATAACAAGACCCGAGCCTTACCATCTACTACTCGCATACCGAGACTCGATATGGAAAATGCCGTATCGTATATCAAGTTTTGTAAGATAACAAGACCCGAGCTCTGCCATCCACGACTCGCGTATCGAGATTCGATATGGAAAATGCCGTATCGTATATCAAGTATTGTAAGATAACAAGACCCGAGCCTTACCATCTACTACTCGCATACCGAGACTCGATATGGAAAATGCCGTATCGTATATCAAGTTTTGTAAGATAACAAGACCCGAGCTCTGCCATCTACGACTCGCGTACCGAGACTCGATATGGAAAAATGCCGTATCGTATATCAAGTTTTGTAAGATAACAAGACCCGAATCTTACCATCTACTACTCGCATATCGAGACTCGATATGGAAAATGTCGTATCGTATATCATGTTTAGTAAGATAATAAGACCCGAACTCTACCGTCTACTACACGCGTACCGAGACTCGATATGGAAAATGCCGTATCGTATATCAAGTTTTGTAAAATAACAAGAGTAGCAACATTAGCACCCTAAGCACTGAATCTATCGCAAGTCTAACACAATATAAAATAGCTCCTTGATATTGTGTAAATTATATATCCATCGTTTTTAAAATTAGGTCATCTTCGGGACGGTCTATTTGATTCGTCCATTTATGTCAGTATACTTAATATAATACTATAAGTCGACAATGCCGTATTCGAGAACGCTGGAAGCAGAACTTTCGTGCAGAGTATTATTTACATTCCGAGTAAAACCCAAAATGTTTGTTTTTTTTTTTATGTGAAACATCTAATGGCGCGTTTGGATGGCAGTTAAAAGTTCTGATAGCGAGTCGCGACGTGCCATTCGGCCAGCTTCGCGTCTTGTCGGCTTTTTCCGAATTAATTCGGCCAACTTCGTGTCTTGTCGGCTATTTCCGACTCAACGCTTTCCTCTCTTCTACACTACACGCACGCTACTTTACGTGTGTGTTAGTGTATCAACATTGTTTCTTATTTACTAACGCTTACAACTTTACTCGTTCATACAGGTGTATGGCATTAAACAGTCTTAAAACGTTAAAAGCGATTATTGATTTAAAATATGAGTTACTGTGATAGTAAAAGTGGCAGTGAAAATTGAAAACTTTCATTTTATATTTTAGCCATCATCGGCCAATTGTCACTTTTGTTCTAACAAAACCAGCATCGATAATTACTATCGCAGAAATAACAGGGGAAGATATATCTGACAAAACAACTTAGTATTATAAAATTAAAAATATATTTTCGATGGACTCTTGACAAATATTTCTGTGATAATTTTTTTCATAAAAATAAAATAATAAAATTACAGAAATATTTTATTATTAACAATTATCTGAATATTTGTTTTTTTCGTTTTCAATTCATTCAAATAAAAATATTTCAATATAAATATATAAAAAAACACTGTGCGTGTCAAGTCCGACGCGCGACTGGAGTTTACTCCTTAATTACGATTGTCTTGGAATGTATAAAATAGGTAATACTATATATAAATATAAATCTTTAGATAGATAGATCGATAGTAAACTATGGGTGTCACACTCACTACGCCATAAGAAAATACCAAATAAACATATTGATATCTCACGCAGAAGTATTGAACCTTTTTTTAATGGTTACACCTTTTTTAACGCTCTGAACTTCGTACTATCAGAATCTAACGGCTACACTTTTTTTAACACTCTGAACTTCTGATTTTATTCCTCATAAAACTTCATACCAGGCGCTACATATAAAAATCGATTCTTAAGGAGTAAACTCCAAAAAGTAGATGGTTCACATCTGCCAGGCGTCCCATTTTTTTTAAATTAAACCATTTTCTACTCAGGAAGAAACTGCATTCCAAAGACATAAAAATTAATATCGGCATCCAAAATAAAAAAGTCGTCACCACACATAATTATCATCACTACGTAAACCGTAACGTCTGTATATCTGACTATTTAAGCGAGCTTATAAACTACTAAAACTAAATAATTTTATCAAGTTTATCAGTGTATTTATTCCTAATGATAAAAGCAAATCTGCTTTAATTAATGAAGGCAACAAACGTAACATTATTTTCATGGCTTGCTTTGGCACTTTTATAAGTTTATTCGTTAATAAAAAATTGGATGCGCTTAGACCACACGGTATAATAAGTTGAAAACAATGCAGTGCACATTTAACTGATCATATTTTATCCACCTTGAGATCGAATAATTTCATAATAAATATGATATATTATACATGCAAATACGCCCAATTAATTTAGTAAAGTTTTGAAATTACATACAAAGTACACAACACTATGAATAAATACAGTTATCTAAAGAGAAAGTATATGCCTTCATTATAAACGCGAGAAAGATATGTAATATAAGTACACATCACTCACCCGGCTTATCTCGCATTCGGGTACACTCGGTCCGTAGTCGAGTATACGCGAGGCGCATCACAATGCGTGATGCGAACTCGTTCGTTTGTCTTGTTCGGTCGTACTCAACCTACGGCCGAGTATACCCGAAGCGCGTAGAACAATTCGGCTGTACTCTGTCTACTACCGAGTATACCCGAAACACGTCACGTTCGTGACGCAAACGCACAAATTGTTTCTCGTTAAAAAAATTAGATAAGGTGATACAAAACTTTCTTTAAATTGTATTACTTCTAATAATAAAAAAAAAATTAACCCAAAGTTATCTCGTCATATAATTTCTTACAACACGAAGCAATTAGGCAACAAGGGATGGATGAAGATTCAAAAGTTGGATGCGCGACTGCGCAATCAGGCCCAGCAGGAATGCTGCGTTCCGTCCGCCGCGCCACAGGAACCTGTTACGGCGCCGTCAAAAATGATCCCGGCTGCGCTCTTACGACATCACGTTGCGACTTTGTGGGACGTCGCAATGTGCCATCAGTTTTTATGATAATTACAAATTTACTGAATTATGCTTTTATTTCGAGTTTAATAAAAGAATGTTACATATTAAAATATATCTTTTTAAGTTTGCTATCCCCAGAACAGTTAATGGATCGTAACATCCGTACGAAAATCATACAATATGTTAACCGGAAATGTTGTTTAAGTTTAACTTGAAATCGGTATTTATTTGCAATTTTGGATTAGATATGAATTTCCATATTTGAAGAATAAACGTGGACAATATTTCAGACACAAAAAGCCAGTTTCTGTAGTAAAAAAATTGGGCGCGTCAGTTCCGACGCGCGACAGGAGTTTATTCCTTAAGTACGATTGTCTTGAAATGTATAAAATAGGTAACACTGTATATAAATATAAATATCAATATCATTGAATGTAAATGAAAAATTATTTAATAAAAAAATGCTGAAAATATAATTATTTTCAAGTAAAACACAAATGAGCGAGATCAAATTTATACAACAAAATCAAAAATATTTAGTAACGTCAGACTAAGAAGTTAAAATTAAAAGAGGCTTTTTAATTTTGTAGAACAGAAGACACCAAATACTCACACATAATGACATTTAATTATTACATCTTGATATAAGTGAACCATAGTAAACTATGTGTGTCACACTCCGCCATTTCGATTACGCCATAAAAAATGCCAAATAAAACATATTGATATCTCACTCTATAGATGCGCATATAAATATGATATAAAGCAAAAATGTTGCGCGGGGAGGCCACCTAACGGTTACAATTTTTTAAACCCTATGAACTTCGTACGATCAGAACCTAACGCTTAAACTTTTTTTAACGCTCTGAACTTCTGATTTTACTCCTCATAAAACTTCACACCGGGCGCTATACATGAAAATCAATTATTAATAATTTTTAACACGTCATTTACTCCCGATAAGTTTACAGTTCACGAGAAGTATGTTAAAAAGGTGTCAAAAACAAATTTCTTTGCAAAAATTTCTTCGCAATTTCATAGATTTTATAATAGACTACGGCTAGCACCAAGAGTATAATGAGACCTGAAGATTTAATAGTATTATTTCTAAATATTAATTGAGGTAGATATTTTAATTTCGATAAAGATAATTGCATTATAATAGGAAAGTTTGCGCTTACAACTCAACTTCATGGACCCTTTATTACGTAGATAATATTTTTAACAAATATAATCCCGTTCAGTTGTAAGCTCCTATCATAGATATAAAGCAATTTCAAATTGACGCACTCAATATCGGTACGAGACACTCGATACATGCGTTCATGTATCGATTGGACTCAATTGGACCGAGGATTGGAACCACAGATCAAAGAAGAAAGGAGATATGCCATATACAGTAATTTCAAACAAGCAAAGCGTGTCACTTTCGTAAAGAGCGAGAAAGCGAATAACCAATCATATCGAGCTCACTTGACCAATAAGAGCGACGCTTAAACAATATATATGCACCAATACGCAGGTATTGGTGCATCTATATGTGTAAGCAAGCCGTGTCACCCCGTAGGAAGGAATAGTTATAATTTTTAAAATCTTCAAATAATTACTTACTTATGAAACGTAACTTCATGGAAACCTTTGTAAAATATTCTCGGCTTGTTATTGCAAATAATCATAGTACATTTTATCATTTTTGCACATTGAGTGTGTTCAAAGCGATTGACATATTGAGTGTGTTCAAAGTGTGTACGTCGGGTGCGAAAACTGGACACACTTTGTATGGCGTATCCCTTTCATTCTATCCTCTGTGTCAATTTTTAGACGGCGATAGTAGGGTGGTTATTTCGGCAGTTAAATTTCTAGTCTTATCACAAGATATGGTTTAAGTACTGTATCAGGTCTTCTTAAGTCGCAAATTACTCCAATGAGAAGTTACAGCAGATACGTATCACTCACTATAAGGATACATTTGTGTTTACACTCAACGGGAAAATTTATTTAAAGCGAGAAATGAAATGAAATTATAGCGCTAAGCATAGCTAGGTACTGGGGTTGGCATTACAGAAAATACAAGGTAAATGCTTGGAAGAACTAAATATAATTGTATCCTAACCTCAATTCAATCATCAAACCCCGAATATTCTAAGGTCTTCGCCTATCCTGCTTCCTTGACATCAAGCCAAACAAGCAAGATAGATGATCGAATAAATATTTTGACGGGGAATGAGCCTGTTATATTCAGTAAACATGGTTAAAGCATATATCACAAGTAGTTTAGTAACAATTTAAGTTATAATCACTCTTTTTGAAAAATATAACCAAATACGAAACCAATTGACACTATGCTAATTCCCCTGATGAGTCGACTTCCTGAAATGAATTATTTTTAACCTCCTTGTGTCTTCTTATCTCAGTCACTTGTTTAAAAAGTACATAATAGTACCACAAAAATCAAAACAATTCAAACGTTATACGCGTATCTTAATTGTGATCAATTAACAATAAACGACCAGAGAAAATCTTGTTACTAAAAACGTATATACTGAGCTAATACTGTATATACTGAGAGAAAATCTTGTTACTAAAACGTATATACGAATATACTGAGCGTCCAATGCGTTATGCGTACCGACGAAAAAGAAAGTGTGGATAATTTACAAGAATGCGACACCGATCCCACATCCACGTCTATTAATTACAAAGCTACCAATAATTACATCGTACATTTTCAAATTATTTGCGGTATACGCAGAATGCTATTAAAAATTTCACAAAGCTGCCGTCACATACATAAGTGTACACGTAAACGTAAAGCTGGGAACATATACACACAGTGACAAAACAACTTTAAACCAAGGATTTTCGAATTACATTTTTATATGAACGATAATAAAGAACAGACAATGAGAAAAAATGTGGGATCAATATGTGAAGAAAAATAGCCTCTCAGTCAACAGGTCAATCGCCTCTAGAGGTGGGACGTACGACTATATACTGTAATTCACACGAGTACAAAGTAACTTAGAAACGACGTACTAACGTATAACTTTCCGCAGATACCCGTTACAAAATACGCAGCTTTCTGTCTCTTTTCATAATAACTTAACTACTATAAGAGCAAAAGGAACAAAGCGATTACGGATGTATGCAAGCTATCCCATTCATCCCATAAATCCCTTCTTAAGAAAGAAAGAACGAGAGGTGAGACACCCGGTCGGAACGAAATTCTTTTCGCTGTATATTATATATTAAATAACAGGCACCATGAATTAAGTTAACAACATTTTCGAGTAATTAAATAAAAAATTAAAAGAAATAAATAAAGGAATCACAATATTCTTTAGATCTTTGCGCATACCATAAATTATGTCACTGGTAAATGCCTTAGTTAATTCGCTATTTATATATATATATATATATATATATATATATATATACATGTACATATATATATATATATATATATATATATATATATATATATATATATCTACAAGAATAGAAATATTTCAGCATAATTAAAACATTGTTAATTGTAAGATATTAAAAATGGCAATGAAGCGATCCGAGCAACGTCTTTTAATTAAACAAAACTTTCATTATACGTGAACAGTATCGTATGATTTAATTTTGGTATCAGTTCATATATGTATACAATTTTGGCGATGCAAATAAAAACTATTTTGGCGATGCAATTAAAACAAATCATCCACTTGTTGTAACTTACCTGACTTCATTATCGCCATCCTCAACTTCTACTGCATCACTTTCTCAATTCATTCTTTATTGATTGCACAGTTAAAAAACTAGTTTAAAAATAGTGAAGACGAATACAGCTGAAGTGCATGCCGCCCGTCTATACTGTGGTAATATACCTATGCATTGACATATGCTTGCACACACGCAAACGCTTATACTGTAGCAAAGGTGTCAGTCGAAATCTTACACTTTTATACTGTAACAAGTGTCTCATTGTGGCTAGCTCTCATTCGAACATGCGATAAGGAACTTTGTTCCAAAATGAAACAGAAAACGTTCCGCGTAATAGGTTCATATTAATGACATGTTATACTTTTAGAAAAGCTTGTATATACTATATAATAGATACTAGTGCTTTGTGCTTGCTTCGTACTAAATATCTTTTAAGTCTTTCTTAACTCCATTGCGTACCTATATTTGGCGCGCATATATTCATTAATAATATCTGAAGGCAAGTGTGAAAAGGTTTTGTAAGAATAGAAGAAAAACCATTAAACTTTAGTTTAATTCAAATATGTGAAATACCGGTATGTAATCAGCAAAAAAGTATTGGATACACTATGACAAATGTTTACGTCGCGTATTCCCAACCGAATACCCGACAAGCAAGTAAACGTGTCGCGTACGACCCAGTATTTTGTAACAGATATGCGTTCATCCATTTTTACATTCTCACAAAAAAGTCACCTAGTAAGGAATAATAATAAATATATCGCACATCTCTAATCGCTTCGCTTGGATGTGCCATCATTTCCGATAGGTATCAGCGCACTATACATTTTATACTGTCGAAGGGCGTGAATGACCGAACTAAACCTACACGTATGAAGGTGAGTAAAAGGAAGATGGTCACCCTACACACTCCGTCGCTTCCAGTCGCTACAAGAGCACAAGTCCCCTGGCGTCTCCCGTTACGCAGGCGATGCGACGCGACGTTTTTATTTCAGTAGTCTGTCTAATATTAGATAAGAAATGGTCGCTTGCTGTGTTCCAGAAAACCATTCAATAAAACTTTTTAATGGCCAAGTGTCTAGCATGTCGGGCATGTGACACTGCTCACTTGTGCCGTTCGGAGACGACCGTCACTTTTAAATGTATACATATTACAAAGTAATATTTTAAACAATTTTTTGTTCTGCTTCAACCGAGTTAAATAAAGATGTCATTTCTTACATCAGCTCGGCCTTGAATTTTCCATTTATACGAATGGGGTAATCGCAAAATTGTCAGTCATCTCAGAATGGAATCGGAAAGTTATTTAGAAAACATAGATAATGTTTCGGGAAAGTATGTCTAGTGTACACTAATTTAAATTTATTTATTAAAAGTCACAAAACAAGTAAACCTTTCATACGAGAGGACATGCAGAACGGTAGAAGTGTGCCATAAAGGTCCCCAGTTTCAAAAATTATCTTTTTCAATTCTATCACGTCGCACATATGTGGTGTTACAACATCGCGTCTTCTCGCAAGGAGACAAGTTAAGGTACGCGTGCATGCTTATTATTACATCACCTATCGTGGCATTCCCATCCATCTAATGAGTTGTATTGTCAATCTTACATATTCATCTTCCCTTTGTAATTTTATCGTGATATTATTTAAACTTTATTTACCAAAATAGAACTCTCTCTTATAATTTTATTATTTCTTTCAAAAATTCACAAATACACAGGAATTATAAAGTATTATAACAAATTCATGTCACACAAAAAAAAGAGAAAAAATGACCGGAGCTCACGCAAAATCTTAAAGCCAACTAGACGTAAGAACGCATCCAGATTTGAACTGCACCATCGTGATAGAATTTTTAATTGCATTTTTGCGGATGGTCATTGCCGACCTGAAGGGCTTTCTGTGGAGTCTGAGTGCTTCTTAGATGTTTTGGGGAAATCCCAAAGATTTTAACTGTGCAATCATTTCCTATACATGACGTCTCCTTTAGGGGATTGACCAGGCTCTCCCCAAGCACTGAAATACATAACTACACGAATCACGTACCAAAATTAACTTCCACGGTCCGCTACGAGAGTAATTACATTCCAATGAAGAGCAGACAAACGGTTTAATTCTACATTATTGCAAGAGACATTACGGAAATCAATTTGATTATTGTCAGACTTGCAATTTAATTATTTCAAGCAATTTATTACCACACATCAACTAAATTTCGCTTAACTCCTGACGACAGCGGTGGGCGTATGTTGTTACAAATTATATCATTATTTTAGTGATCTGTTCTAGTAATTAGCGCAGTAAACAGCAGATGGTCGACCTTGGAGCGACATAACTGGCAAGCGACCATATGGTCGACCGCCGCAAGGCTTATAGCGTAACTGCACATCACACGGCGCAGTAACAGTGAATATCGAATACAAGCAGGCGATTGAGAATTTTCAAAGTTACTAAGAAATAATCAGTACAAATGTTCCTTATATCTTTGCTGGCGGTGGTGAGACGCGCCCATGCAACCAATCGGTACGTGAAAACATGTCGGCTCTAGAGAAGACCTCATCTTTCAGAGCTGGACAGAATCTCAGCCTAACATTAGCAAAAAAATCATTTCACAGTTTAAAGAAAAGATTGTTATTTATAAGCTTTTTTAATATATAAAAATTCGCGCATATTTTTATATACAGGTGTCCAGTAGCAGATTTCAATGTTTGAAAAATTGTAAAAAAAACTACACCTCTAATACAAAGTAGGTTTATTTTAACTTTATAACAACAAATGCGGATTTCATTTTTTAAAAACCACGTTTTCCAAATGGCGGCCATCGAGTCTGACACACTCTTCGAATCTAGCACGCATGTTTTCAAAAACGCGTTTGCAGAGCGACTGGGGGTATCCTACTAACTTCGGCTCGAATATCTTCTTTAAGTTGTGTCACAGTGCTCGGATTTGTTCTGTAAACAACGGATTTTAAGTATCCCCATAAGAAAAAGTCACATGGGCTTAAATCGGGTGACCTAGGTGGCCACGGTACGGTACCGTTTCGGGATATGTTTTTTTCTGGAAATAACTGCCGCACTGCATTCATGGACACATTAGCAGTGTGAGCTATGGCCCCGTCCTGCTGGAACCATGTGTTTTGGTTGAAGGATGGACTATTCTGTAGTTCTACTCTAAAAAAGTCATTTAACATCTGGGCATATCTCTCCGAATTCACAGTTACAGTTTGGCCACGTTGATTTTCAAAGAAATAAGGCCCTATGATTGCAGATGCAGACATGGCACACCAGACTGTTACTTTAGGCTTATGTAAAGGCTCTTGATGCATTTGTCTCGGGTTGTGGACATCCCAGTAACGAAATTTCTGCTTATTCACATATCCTCCAATGTGAAAGTGAGTTTCGTCACTAAAGAATATGTTGCCCATCCGGGTAGCAGTACGAAATCTCAACAACGTCACCTCCGCGTTAGTCAGAATCGTCAGAATCAAAGTCAGAATCGTGTAAATCTTGAACAATTAGAATTTTATATGGATGGAACTTGAGCTTTTTTCGCATTATTACCTGTAAAGTTGATTTCGGAATTCCCAACATCGATGAACGTGTACGCATTGATAAACGGGGATTTTCAACGACAGAAACCATAACACGCTCGACATTTTCATCCGTAGGTCCTGGCCTGGGCCTATTTAATGTTGATCCTGTAGCTCTGAAACTTGCTACCCATGACTGAATGAGGTTGATCGATGGTCCATCACGTAATCGACGAATACTGTAACGATTATTAAATCTTCGGCGTGCTACAGACAGTCAAAATCCACTCGAAATGTACGCCTCGACGGCAAAAGCGCGGTGCTCTCCACTCCACTGTTCCATGGCTACTAAAACATCCGCACCGCTTGCGCTTCTATGTGTTGCGTTCAGAAACTATGTTTGTTCAAACTTTGAAATCTGCCACTGGACATCCTGTATTTTTGTAGACATAACAGATGTTGCTGTTACTGGTTCTTATTCTCTTCTTTGTCAGCACTACAGCCTGGTCAAGGTTTTCCCAATCAAGGCTTTCCCAATCTGATCCCTCCAGGCAGTACGCCTTGATGCAAGGCGTACCACCTGTTGACTCCCAAAATTGTTAAGTTCTTCTCTACACTGTCCAACCACCTTGTAGGTGATCTTCCTCTTCTCCCTATACCTTCGATCTTCGCGAACGTCATTTTTTTAACTAGGTTTAAGTAGGTAGGTTTTTTAACCAGATCTTCCCGTCGAAAACCCAACCATCTATTCTGTAGGACTTGATTACACTCAATTGTTTGCTGTTACTGGTTAGTGATGAATAAATTGTTTATTCTTCGATAAAAATCATAACGCCTGATTCTCTGTCCTCGCTTTTACTTTGAGAGAGATATGTTCTAACCACAACTATAGAACAGTAACACTGGGTCTAATTTAGAAAGACTAAAATTTTGAAGATATGATGGGTTTCAATACGTAAACGAAGGTTATGACTCGCAATTATTTCTTATTGATTTCTACAGGAGCAACTGATCATACATCATTGAGCTATTTTAAAAAGCTTTATGCATAGACTCAAACTTACTAGAAAGCCAATATAGTATATAAGGTCGAACTGAATCTCCAATATACTCGATCACCAATTATCCTTGTATAGAAAGTTTAAGTGGACTTGAACGTCGCTTTCTGCGATGGGAATATTTCACCACGCGATACGCTAATAGATCGGGAGGCCCACTGGAATGTGCGGCGTTCGGTGCCGTGGAATTGACGTTAATTTAAGTGACCGTGGCAGCGCTCACCACAATTGACACCAACCTAGCGGAGACGAGAATTAGTTGACTCACTCGACGCTGACAGAGCGCACTCCAGCCACTATAAATAAAGTGACACGAGCGGTAAACGCGTAATTGCCCACAACGAATACCAATTGACGGATCGATTCGGTCCGCGATCTTGCCCATATAAAACTTCCCATAACGTTCCGCACATTTCTGCACCACCCATTATCGATCGGACTTGGTAACAGCCGAATGTGTGTATTGTTTTTAGTTAATGAAAAAATTAAGTAAGCTTTAGTTTGAAAGTAAATTAATTTTATGCCTCGTAATTAAAAAAAAAAAAAGAATGGGTGAAAAACATAAATGTTTTGTCCGATTAATATATGTATCTCCGTATAATATAAGAGAGAAGAAAAACCTGTCAAGCACAAGTATAAGTCACCTCCGAGCGTTCCGTACAAATTTAGGCACTTATAAATATTTAAGGATACACAGTATTTCTATTAAACTGTATACAAATATTAATTTTTGACAACGTAAATAAATTGCCTACTGTATCTTTGAAAAGCGTGAAAAACTGATTATAAAAATGTATAATTCCACATAGAATTAAAAATCATTGATTGTTGGATTTCCTTCTTTACTTCTGCTGCATAAGATCGTCTGTTGCGCTGACTTTCAAGATTATAGATCGATCGCAAGTACTCTATCCTGATGATCAGTAAGTAAGACTATTGAATGAATAAAAAAATACGCTTTAAAAGACCCTATCTTTTTTTGCGTGAACTAAAAACTTGATTATTTACAGCAATGTAAGACTAGAGCAGGGTTTCCAAACCTTTTTTTGTTGAGGCTCCCAGGACTATAAATTATATTTTCATGCCCCCCTTTGATTTAGTAAATTAAATAAAAATGGTAACTGAAGTTTGTAAATACACAAACTTACCTTTTAACAGTGAGGCACAATAATTTTACACACTCAAACTGATATCTAAACAAAAAATGTACACGAAAACGTCAAATTAATCGCAAGTTTGTGGTAATAATAGTGAATATGATATTTAATTTCATTAATGTTATGCATGTAAATTAAACATTACATTGTAATGTTATTTGTTAATGTTGTTTGTATATTTTTTTGTTTTTTCTTTCTAAAATGCAAACGCTTTCCGCCCCCCTTGACATCTCTCTATGCCCCCCTTGGGAGGCGCGCCCCCCTGGTTGGGAACTCCTGGACTAGAGGCTGTATACGATATTAATTTCAACTTGATATTGAATATATTTGGCGTTAATTTTGTAGAAATTAATTATTCCCAACTAAATGAAGCTACGTGATTTAGTATTATTGAAACTACGTGATGTAATATTAGTAATCTTTGCTAATAGCCCACCTGAAGATGTTGTCAAACAACGAAAGCTAGATCGTGGTAAAAAATTTAAATTCACGTAGTTTCATTTAGTGTTGATATCTCAAGTAGTTTTAAGGCTTTGACAGACAGACAGACAGACAGATGGACGCACGGACAACCAAGTGATTCTACAAGGATATATTTTAATTTTGAGGGACGAAACTCAAAAACACAACATTTAGCTATATACATATTTTGCGGCTGAATTGAACTAAGAATTGTTACAGTAGCAATCTTTCGGCTGAAACTTAACTTCACAATATTAAGAGTTATTAAAAATAAGCACATTAACCCGCACATTCCATTAACAGAACTTGCACTCGTCTGTTCAAAATAATCCGAGTTGTCTCCAGTCAACTTGATTAGTTCGAACATATAAATCAATCATCTTTGTATCTGTTTCATAACCGCACAGGGCTCGTTTGAGTCCGGACTGGTCTAGAGTGCAGACTGGCCACCATTTGAGCATAATTGAGAAAGTTCATCTATGACGAAATATTTAAACGAGGCGACCAATGGCGGCGGTCTTGCGCAAACATCGCGACACAGGCCCGCGCACCCGTTTTATTAACTCGCAAGATCACACCGTATGCGGTTAACACGCGGTACCGCTATCGTCACTGCGTTTGCTGCAGCGAGCTTGTATTGGTGTCATCTATTAATTACATATTACGATTAGCCTTCTATGAGGCGGAAGCTGCTTTAATTCATTTTGTAACGTAACTTCTGGAAATGTTCAGGTATACATAACATATTGCTTACGTCATAAATATGTAAAATTGTATATACTTTTTTTGTACTTCATAATAAAATTACATTTCGCGTATATTGGGGTTAACAAAACACAAATGAAAATTTTCTCTGTGTCACACTCGCGTGCGTGACGTGTGCGTGCAAGCGTACGTGCGTGCATGTGAGCGTGTGCGTGCGTCCGTTCGTGCGTGCGAGCGTGAGAACGTTCATATATGTGAACGTTCGTATATAATGACAAGACTGCAAGAACGGGAACGCACGTTAATTAAAATTGTGCCTCTTTGTACGAGAGCTCATTCAACTTTGAAGAAGACTGACTGAAGTCCATAATAGTGTTGGTACCATATGTTAGAAGAATAAATATAAAAGATACAGAGGTATAGACAGATATAGAGAAAAACTGTCGTCGACTGTAAATTTGCGATTTCTTAAATTATTCGGATATATCTTCAGGAAACAACTTTCGATGAAGCGTCTAGTGGTGTAGGGACATGTTGAAGGCAAAAGATCTCGAGGGCGCTTTCTAACCCGACGGATGGATCTGACAAAAAGGCGACAGATACCAGCATTACAAGATATTCTAGACACGCTATTAATTGACTGAAGTGGAAATGCAAGGTTAAAGCAAGCATCCGAGTTAAGAGGAACGAAGACTAAGACCAACAATGTACATCATCGCCGTGGCCACGACCACTCTGATAAGAGCGAAACAACTAGAAAGACATAGAAAAAATTTAAAAAACCTGTTTCTTAAAAATTTTATCAAAATCGTTAATCGCAAAAATGAGGAATCTTTGTTTTTTTTATGAAAAGTCAGGTTATTTTTCATAATAGTCGGTAAATGTTATTTCTACGGAAGTCTTTGAGGTAGCGAGATGAAACAAAGTGCAGATACCGTTTCGTTGTTTCCTCCATCCACAGATGTACCACATTAACCCATGAATTTCAGAGACTCGACAGGGTCGTCGAAGAAAGTGACGAAAAAATCGAAAAGAGCGAAAAAAACAGTCATTTTGACAAAAAAAACCATTATCAGTCAACAGTTTATCTTTAATTCATTTAGGCAATGGCTTCATATTAGAAAAAGCAAGCCGTATTGATTATATTTTGTATCGTTTCTAAGAAGTTATTTTATTTTGTTTAACATTTTTATTTCTCAAACAATTTTTGATCATATTAGAAATATATACGCATTTATGGAGATGGGTTTTTTGTTTTCTATTATGATTACAAATTGTATTTTATTTTTTGCCCTGTTTTCCCTTTGTTAATAACCGAATTGTTGGTTTTTTATATTCTAAAAAATACCAGCTTTTTTTGAAAATTCAAAAAATCAGGCCCATGTTCGCCGGTATCTTTTCAATGTTTTTTCTTTAATGGAGATAATGGATAATGATCGATTAGCCAAGAAGTACCATTGCATCTCGATTGAGGAAAATATACATGGATAAAGTACCAACATTGACTGCAAATGTCATCAGTTCGCCGAATGACGCGGTTCAGTAATCAGCCGACGGAGGTCAGAGCAAGATGCGCGTTCGCCGGCTAAGTCGAATTGTAATTACAAGCTAATTTAATTACTTTATCGGGTGCAGTGAGCCGCGGACCTATTTCTTAATAGCTTTATCAGATCGGGAACGAGGTATGTGTCACCCGCATTGATGGATTATTTCATTGCCGAAACGGAATGGGAAAATAAACACTTTATATCGATACATAATTATGTATCGACATGACGTACATTCAAATTTATATTGTGACAAAGGATTGACGTAATATTTATAGATTATATATATACAGGTTGATCTCTAACCAATAGATCACGATTACCATATATATTAAAATAAATAACGGATTTATTCCATTACTAGCGTGACCCGTGCGAAGTCTTCGCATTATTTATTCCATTATGAAGCTCAGATGACAGATCAAACAAATATTTTACTAAAATTGACATATAGAGGCGCAAGTATCAAAAGCATTGAGCTAAACCGCCACTTTATTTATACGTGAGTGGATTTGAAATTAAACAAAAATTTTACCGACCGTCAATCATATTGACGTTGAGCCGTTAGATGGCAGCATTGCTGTTTTGTGTATATAATTTTAATAATTAATTAATTTGCAAAAACAATAGCAATAATAAATTGTTTAGTTGTGGATGCCGGTAGAGCAAGCAATTATCTATAAAATGATATATAATTTATGTGGATTAGTTGTGAGGTTTTTTCTAAAAAGGGAGAGTAACATCTTAACCTTAGCGTATTAATATACATGATGATGATGATGATGATGATGATTGTAATGCACACATAATGTACATAACAGTACAATAATTTAAATAAAAATAAAATATGATGTAAATTTGGATTCTGCGACATTTTTTTATTATATCATTCTCATAAAACACCTATTAACCTTTATCTGAGTACTAACGAAAAATATGCCACTTTAAAGGTATCCCAAAGGAATTGATTTCGTGCTTAAGGATCGTTTCATCCTTTTTAGGACTCCGTACCTCGAAAGGAAAAACGGAGGTCTTATAAACTCACTCACGTGTCTGTCTGTTCGTCTGTCGCAGCCGTTTTTCTCAGAAACATTTTTAACCAAGAATCCTGAAATTAGTAAGATAGTAAAAGGTATTACCCGCATATTTTTCAAAAATATTTATAAAGTTTAAGCGCGCCCTAGACGATCAATTGTATTGCACAATATTACGAATAACGCCATATTTTTGACAGTTTAGGCTTATTATTGAAGTTTGCTAAATAATTTAACAAAAAGTCGAACAAATTTAAATTTAATTGCACCATATTCTTTCATTGCACCTGTAGGATAAATATTGCGCAATATTTTTTTAGTTTACGTTTAGCGTCCAAGGGCAAGGACTTCTCACGCGTTTACATCGACTGAGAAACCGACACAACTTGAAGAAATAAGTTCATCGTCAAATGCATACAGCTATATAGAGAATAGTCTAATCTGTGGAATGTCAAGAGCAAGGATTATTATCATGATCGTGATAAAAAATACCGCCGACGAAATTGTTATCTAAATATAGTAGCTTCTCTCATATAATCATATTTTCTCAATCAATGGTGTAACTGAGTCTAGTCACCCTTGAAACTTTGCCATATCCAATCATAAGAAATTCTTAAAGTCCTCTACCTCAGTTGACGTCAAATCTTTTAAAAGACGTTCGTCAGTACATCATTGCCTTTTTTTGAACTCTTTCGACCACCAACGTTTTCTTTTTTTTTCAAATTTAAACACTAACACGATAGCTGCAGCCAAATCTTAGTCTAAAATGTTGCATCACTATATTTAAGAGGTGTTGGCCACTCAAAAACATTGACGCTAATGAGCCGTCAATATTATTACTTACTAAATGTTTGACCTTTGGGTTCAAAATGGCATGCAATACTATTGCACAATAAAAGTATTGGAGGTCTAGGATCCGCCTTGGGGGTGGTGGGGGGGGGATAATTTTAAAATTCGATATAAGTACACATAGTGGGGAATATCGCTTGTAAGGGCTATTTATAAAACGCCCTCTACACTACTCGCGAAGATACCTCGACGAAGTGCTCGTCCAAGTTGATCGCACTCTGAAGTACGCACAAAGCGAATCGTAATACCTCTCTACACTATTATCTTCGCCTAACTTCAATCAACTTCGCGCGTAATGTAGTGCAGGTATTAGGTTCCTAAAAGTATGTGTCTGTCTAGTTTTCAAAAGCATTTTTTCATAATTTTAAGAGATATACTGAAATGTATACAAAAGAATATGCTTTCTTCCTTTCCTCCTTGGTTTCCTGTGCGGTTTTCCTTCCGTTAATGTCATGTTTTTTGTTCATGTTTAATCTTTTTTTTTCCTCCTGGTACGTTAATGTAGGAATGTTTGTTATTAATTATTATTGGTTAAAATTTAACCAATAATATAGGGTCTTCTTCGAAAATTTATTTAAACAATTAAAATGATACATTCTTATATTAGATTGGCAACTTATAAACTCCCCATCAGAACACATATGTGTACAGAACACAAACTTCTCATATTTTTTTATAATAAAGTCAATAAAATCTATCGCTAATTATACAAGCACCGTCGGTACCTAATACTTGTCGCCAACGTGTAGCCTGAGCTGAAGTTCCGTTCTTGTAGAAACCTTTGGTTCTTTCTCTAAAAAACCGGTGAAGTTCGATTTTGAAATGTCTTTTCACTTTAAATTTTCTATCACGTAAATTATTAGACAGAAAGTGAAACTACATTAGTGGCAAAAGGCTAGACTTAGACTAATTAGATGGCAAAAGGCCTTAAAACTGCGGTGGGTGAAATAGCATACACCATCCAAGTGAAAGTAGTTTTTTTAGTGCGTTATTTTGCTACGTCGAGTGCGTTATTTTGCTACGTCGGTCGAGCATTGTCATGTAAAAAATATACTTTGCTTTGATTTGAAGGAAGTCTCCGGACTAGATTATTTTAATTTATACAATCTTCTTTTTTAAATTAAAATAATATAAAAACACATTTGTCAAGAAAGTGCGCCTGGTATGGTTTTCTAATAATTAAATCATTTTTCCAAATTATCTAAACGATGATTTACCATATAAGAAATATCTTACAGGCCAAAAGCTTAACATAAATTTCATGATTTAAAATAAAAGTTAATTTGTGTATTGTTAACAAATGTTTGAGATTAATCACTGCATTGTTTATCAACGCAACATGCAAGCAAGGCTATTAAACATCGCGACAAACCGCCTTCCCTATTTTCAAATAAATAAATAAAAAAAAATTAATTAATTCACCATAAATAAAAAAAATTCTCATAATTTTCATTTTACTTGCTTTTAAAAATATCGGCCAACTGGTATTCCTAATTGTCTATATGCCCTGCTGTGTAAGCGCATTGTAAAAGTTTGTGTAACTTTTTAGACAGCCGTCAGAAATTTTGTCACAATCGGTCCTGTAAAAACGGAAAATAACACAATGCAGAACGATTATCTACAGCGGGCATACTCGACCGAAAGCGTCGGATCTACTCGTACAACGTGTGAATTTAACCGAAAGAGACGGATCCACTCGTACAGCGTGTATACTCAACCGAATAAATCGGATCTACTCGTACAGCGTGTGTACTCAACCGAAAAATCGGATCTACTCGTACAGCGTGTGTACTCAACCGAAAAAGTCGGATCTACTCGTACAGCGTGTATACTCAACCGAAAGAGTCGGATCTACTCGTACAGCGTAAGTACTCAACCGAAAAAGTCGGATCTACTCGTACAGCGTATGTACTCAACCGAAAGAATCGGCTCTACTCGTACAGCGTGAGTACTCAAACGAAAGCGTCGGGTGACTCATCTGGGTGTTAACAAAACATTTACCTTATTGTCTCAATGATAAGCGAAATTGTAATTACCTATTCGAGAAACCGTGTTTATAAATGTATTCATACATTCATGGTCAACTCTATCACTTTTAGTATTTTAGTGTCTTTTTGGATTGCCGCTTGCTTTTTTACTTGCTTTTTTATTCGCATTTAATTCTTATTATTTTCACGAGTTAGTAAAAATAATTGAAAAATAAATCGAGTTATTATTATTATTAACAAAATATTATTGGTTTCTTAACACTTTCAAAACGTGTTCCTTTTGTACTTGCAGGATAATTCCGTCAAGATTCTTGTCAATACTATCGAAAATTAAAAAAAAATATTTTATTCCGATTGTTAGCGTAGCGAATGAGTTGTGGTACTCTGATGTTAGTTATTGTCAAACATAATTTTTTGTACCGTTCGCGGCAGTAGATATTTAAAAAAATTTGCACACACTGAACTTTCAATCGCGTGAGGTCCAATTGTCGCTAGTAGGCAAATGCAAGCAGCAATTGTAAGTAGATGATTCCATAATGAGGAAGTTAACACATTATAAAATTATATTTTTGTCAAATATGACATAAAGATTTTCCTTCGATTCCTTCGACATATTGAGCACTTGATAGAAAATTGTACATGTGTGAAGCAGTCGATGTTCCACGGACAAACGATGTTCCATGGAGCAGATCAAATACAACAATGTACAGAAATAAAATACGAAAAGAAAAAGGATTCACATAATTCAAAACAAAATATAAACAAACTTACAAATATGTATACCTTCGGAGGCAAATGTTTGAGAGTTATAAAGCTGTTTTAAGAGTATACCCATATAAGCCGCACGCGTACAGTATAAATATGCCGTCTTGTTGTCGTTGCTATGGTGGGTATGACATTTCAAGATTTGCGTGTTCATTCTGTATCACGTGATTAATCGTGTTGCGTGTTTAATACTCGTAACTTAGTTTTATTCAAAAAATTATTTTTAATATAATAATTAAAAAGTTCAGATGTTAATTGTAAAAACCCGATACGACTAATGCAACAATAATAATTATTATTTTTCAAATTTATTTCAATAAGAAATAGTTTAAATTGAAATTGTTTCTTTCTATTGCCGTGGTTACACGTGAATGGTATTTAGATGACTTGAAACACATATAAAAACACTAAATTTTTTACCTATGCGAATTAATATACACTTGACAACGTGTAATTTATATATAATTAAATAGTGATGCACCGTTATATCATGCTATCATACCAATCTAACATTAATATATGTACGACTTCTACACTAAACTCAATTTTAGGCGCAGCTCAACTGCAATTAGCTGACAGCGAACACTAGGTAGACTACTTAGCATATTAGCTATATACGTGAGCCGTTCAGCTGTAAATTGATACGTTTGTATGACTGCAGGCGGAATATAAATCACGCCATATGGCATTATATTGTAACCGACTAGTTTGGTTTGCCGACTGTTATACCCGCGCCTTTGGAGGTAACGTGTTACCGCACATACGGTGTCGTCAGCACAAACCGACCGTAGATTACGTCATGCCTTATCACGTTTTTGTGTCATTTTTTATGAAATTGAGGCGAAATTGAACGTAGCATCGGACGACCATAATGTATCAGTCATCAGCGTTATACATCTAGTCCCATTGTTGCAATACTGTGCTGATAAGTAAGATCTGTAACAACGGACCATGCATGTATCAGCTATCAGTTATATAAATCTAGGCTCATTGTTGCAATAATGAATTGATAAGTAAGATATGTAACATCGGACCATGCATGTATCAGCTATCAGTTATATAAATCTAGGCTCATTGTTGCAATAATTAATTGATAAGTAAGATATGTAACATCGGACCATGCATGTATCAGCTATCAGTTATATAAATCTAGGCTCATTGTTGCAATAATGAATTGATAAGTAAGATATGTAACATCGGGTCATGCATGTATCAGCTATCAGTTATATAAATCTAGGCTCATTTTTGCAATAATGAATTGATAAGTAAGATATGTAACATCGGACTATGCATGTATCAGCTATCAGTTATATAAATCTAGACTCATTGTTGCAATAATGAATTGATAAGTAAGATATGTAACATCGGGCCATGCATGTATCAGTCATCAGCTATATAGACTCATTGTTGCAATACTGAACTCAGAAAATATATGGTATCAAATATTATACAACATCTTTGCTATTCCATGTTTGCGATCGATACACTTCGTTTTTCCATAATTTTCCCCCATGGTAACGCAGTAATTTCTTCTCATCCCCTCACTCAGATGTATTTAAGGTACATTATGAAAAACCATCCATTATATTTCTGAAACAATAAAATTTCAAAGTATGATCACAAGAGATCCAAAATAAGTAGAATTGGCTGCGGCACCTACTCTGGAGTAGTTGTATAAATTAATAGGATAAAAGCCGTTGCCGCATGTAAAAATGTATCCTGCCATATTGATATGGTCAACGCGCTTATATAATAAAATCTAAATATCGATCAAAGATTTATAGAATGTTAATTATATTAATAAGTCAGACTCCCTCGTCTCGTCTTGAAGTAGTTCTATAAATTAATAGTTATTCTGTCATATTAATATAATCAACACGCTTATACAATACTATCTAAATATCGATCAAAGATTTATAAAATGTTATATATTAACAAGTCAGACTCACCCAAAGTTTTATAAAAAAACAACACATGTCTAAAAACGCTTTGCGACGTAAGCACAGGTTGATTCCGCCGATCTTAAATTGTCAGCCGAACACGTAAATACAATTGCTACGTTAAGCACCTACCCTTGAACAAAAATCATGAAACTAACCGTGAGGTCACTTCCTAAGAGCACATTTATGGCCAATTACTCATTAGTATCTTCCAAAAAGGATCATAATGAAATCGTGACGTACGGAAACCATTTTCACAGTTTACAAAGCTAATTGATTAAAGAGAAGCATATACTATAAGCGAGAAGCATAAACGATATGCGATATACGATATGCAATATTCAACATGAGAGAGTGAATTTCTACGAACTATATGGCTCATAATTAGCTCGCCTAATAAACCTTATTTAGAACGCCAGCTGAATAAAAAGATGGAACACACTATAAAAAACGATGTTTATCGCAATTAAACCTATAATACGATAAAAGACATAAATGGAACGCTTTATTTACGACTAAACTCGAAACATTACGCTTCTTGTTTTATTTGGAGCACTGTTTATGAGAACTCCACCAGGCGCGGCGTCGTTGAAATCAATAATGGTTTTGTGCGCGCGACGCGCGGTCCTTCAGCGCGCCATTAGGTAATGTGGTTAGCGAAGGACGTTCGAATACCCGTCGAAACTAGCATTTCGATACGTTCGGTAACATTAAATAAACATAAAATCGTATATACAGCTTGTTAATCAATACGACCTGCCTAGGTATTGGATTTGACAAATGGTCATAGTAAGAGAACTGGGTATTGTCTGTAATAAAAATTAAGTTGCCTCAAATACGTTTCTGAAAAATGTCGAAACTTAAGTGGAATATCTGATGATATTCTAGCTAATATTCTATTATGGCTAACGACATTCATTATAATTCATATTATAGCTAACAAGAGGGAAATATTAAAATTTATAATTCATATTATAATTCATTTATAATTCATATTATGGCTAACAAGAGGGAAATATTAAAATTTATAATTCATATTATAATTCATTTATAATTCATATTATGGCTAACAAGAGGGAAATATTAAAATTTATAATTCATATTATAATTCATTTATAATTCATATTATAGCTAACAAGAGGGAAATATATAAATTCATATTATGGCTAACAAGAGAGAAATATTAAAATTTATAATTCATATTATAATTCATTTATAATTCATATTATAGCTAACAAGTGAGAAATATATAAATTCATATTATGGCTAACAAGAGGGAAATATTAAAATTTATAATTCATATTATAATTCATTTATAATTCATATTATAATTCATTTTATAATTCATTTATAATTCATATTATAATTCATTTATAATTCATATTATAATTCATTTATAATTCATATTATAATTCATTTATAATTCATATTATAGCTAACAAGAGGGAAATATATAAATTCATATTATGGCTAACAAGAGGGAAATATTAAAATTTCTTATGCAAATTAAAATTTGTATCGGCTAAAGGCGGTCCCGTAATAACTCTATTAACTGGGATAGTCCATAATGGGTAATGGGTGTCAACATTATCATATTTAATGCCCACCAGAGGTGCAAACGCACCGGCAAAGGCGGCATAGTCCCTCGCCTTCGGTACGGCGTCTCCCACGCGATCTCAACGACCTTTTGCACACGAGTAGATTTTTTGTCAGACCGGAGTCGCCGCACCCAGTCACATGACTATTACAGTCGACGTTTTATAGATAATTATGTAGCTGCTATCATTTATATTTTTAGCACGCTTTTATTAGGTCGACCTGTAACTAACTATGTAATGGAATCTACGAAATTAAATTTCATGCACTTCTAACGCCCATATCAAGACTGTCAGTCGGGCCACGACTGTCAATCAAGACTGTCAGTCGAGTCGATCTGACTGTCGTGTGACTGTCAATCAAGAGTGTCAGTCGGAACAAGAGTCTACTTTACCGACCGTGCCCTATTGCACAGTCCAATCTGTATTCAGACAAAATATGTTTCAACTGTCAGTAAATCTGACTGGGAGTCCTGACCACGTGTGGTGCATACGGGCGTAATTGTTGTATCATCATGAAACTTGGCATTTATGCGTAGTTCTGATGACAATGCAATAAAATGGATTCCTAAAAAGATTAGCTTCTCAAATTAATATTATGTGAATGAAAATGCTTAATATGTCAGCTAGATTTGAAGACAAAGCGCCCAACGTTTTAACATTCAAATATTATATGCTCAATAACAAACATAGCTTACATTAAAGACTTTTCAGAGTAGACAGATAAAACAATTTCGATAATATTGTATCTCTTTTTAGTGCAGTATTTACGAAAGCGTGGTTTTTCAGCTTTTCAAACTACTATTATTTAGAAATACTAATTCGTAGAAGTCGTCGCCGTGGTATGTTGGGTTGATCACAAGGCATAAGGCTTTTGACTGCGCGGCGCAGAATCGATTCCATTCGATTCCCGGCCGCTCATCTAGCCGGACTGAACTGTTGATCTGGTTGGGTGTAATAGGTTACTCTCGTAGCAATAAGTCCACCATATGTATCCATTAGATACATTAAGTACATAAATAAATATATAATTACCGAAATTAATTTGAATTTTAAAATAAATGTAATTTACCAAAATTATGATATGCCAGATATTTGGCAGTGTTCATTTATTAATAGTACTATTCAATATTCAGCTGCACAAGTGTAACAACATTCCTCTCCCCCAAACAAAGACTGCAAAAACAATAGAAACAAGCACACGACAAACAAGCAAGCAAACACTTGTAGAATTTTTTATATATACTCTCCTATTTTATTGCATCCTACATCGTTTCGCATATCTTCACGTTCCCCAAAAAAATCTCCCTATATTCCGATACAGATTCATCCAATTGCTGCATTGCATCTCTTTATTACAGGCATCGTTACGCAAACCTTCTCCTAAAATCAATTTATGGAATGAACAAATATTCATACTATTATTAAGAAAATAGAACTCGCGTAACCTCTCTGAACGTAAGCTACGAATGAACAAAGCTATAAGTAGAAATGTGATAAAATGACCGTGTCCATTATTTAAAATGTTGCAGAGTAATGAAAGAATATGAACTATATTTCCGATTGAACCGCAATGTAAAATCTGAAATATGATTGTATTTCTTGAATGCGAAAATGGAAATAATATGTATATAACTTTTAATAGCAAATGATATTTCTGACTAGTTCGAATGGATATAACAAAGACCATACAATAAATTTACAATAAGTCCGAAAGTCGAGATGCGGCTGTTAACATTATCTTGTATTATTGTCGGTGAACATGGAGAGTCACGTACCTACGTGTTAAGACCAGGTTTTTATATCGATCATTTTAGATAACACGATGTATAATTTAGATCGGTTAAAAATATTAGAACCACATACATGTGAATATTTAAAAAGAAAGGCAACGTTTTTTATTCATGTACATAACATTTAAAAAATCGCAGGTCAGAGAAGCAGCTATAACCTTTATTTTAAAAAGACAATAAAAAATATCTCGTAAGATGAAAAACTATGAATACTAAGTTTTTTATCGTATGAGATGATTATATATTAAAACTGATACCAAATGTCGTTTAACACTTATATCAAGTTGAGTTACGTTTAAATCGGCAAGAACGCAAGTAAAACGTCTTATTTTTTACGTTAGTCTTAAAAGGAACAATTAAACACGACGTCGCCAAAATATTGTAGCTGTATGTATTGTGTATAAAAAATATAAAAAAAAATAACCATAGTCGGAGAAAGCAATTGAAACATCAAAAATAAGGCTAGTAAAAAGAGCGAGTAAGGTTTATATAACGTAATGTCGTTTCAGAACCATTCAACGTTGCTTACATAATCTGATTGAATGTTATTTGATTCATTTATCAAATATTGCGACGCGTATGGCCGTTATCATGTATATATGCATTTAACGATAACTATTTTCAATTGTATACATGCATTTAACCATAACTATTTTCAAGTCTCTTCCGGAAATGATCTTACTTCAACCGCATTCCATCTGCCTTCTTCCTGTTTTTCGCCACCCACCACTAACTTTCGTATATAACTGCTGATATTAATACATTATTATATATAGCTACACTCCTTTTTGATATAACTTTGTTCTTAACTGTTTTCATAAGAACGAAATTCATCCTGGCGACCGTGCGTATTGACCATTCATAGCTTCGCAGCAAACTGAAAAAAATATTCAGTACATATTCTGCTAATTCATCGGTAACGACAAGGAGAGAGAAAGATAAAAAAACAAAAATTAAAATTAGTTCATGGGCTGAAAGTAATGACTTTAACGGAAGTAAATAGGTGAAGAGAAAGGAAGAGGAGAAAAATGGAAAACAGTGTGGTTGAAGCAAAACATTTAGGATATTCACTGGAGGTGGTTGACCTTGAGGAGATTTTTAAAAATATTTACAGATTCACACGTAAGCATATCGCGGTCGAATGTA
Organism: Druceiella hillmani; assembly: GCA_039881145.1. NCBI lineage: Eukaryota > Metazoa > Arthropoda > Insecta > Lepidoptera > Hepialidae > Druceiella > Druceiella hillmani. The sequence goes on along the minus strand of JAYKKI010000145.1, from coordinate 437,206 downwards.
TTCCAAATCCTCATAGCTGCTAATATTGCGAAAATCTGTACAATATTGCGAATAAATTCCGTACAATATTGGCAGACCGTAAAATATTGGGAAATGTTTAAAAGCACAAAAAAATCTGAGTGCGAGTAACCTTTAGGCGTGACTGAAGCAAAACTTCTTTGACGATTGTGACTGGTATTATGTGGTCGACTGTGTATTTATTTTGCAAAGTAACAACTACTAGTAGCAAATATCTTGAGTCACGGTTGATTTACTACCAATCGTTAAGGAGTTTCATTATTCATCTCCGAAACTCAACATCAGATCATCACTATATTTATATAGAACCATTTCCCTGGTATACTCTTTCAAACAAAATAATATTAGTATTAAACCTTATAAAGATGTAATAGAAATAAATTAAAGTGTATATGTGTGTGTGTGTGTGTGCGTGTGTGTGCGCGTGTGTGTGCGCGTGTGTGTGCGCGTGTGTGTGTGCGTGTGTGTGTGCGTGCGTGTGCGTGCGTGTGTGTGCGTGTGTGTGCGTGCGTGCGTGCGCGTGAGTGTGCGCGTATGCGTGTGTGTGTGCGTGTGTGTGCGCGTGTGCGTGTGTGTGTGCGTGTGTGTGCGTGTGTGTGTGTGCGTGTGTGCGTGCGTGTGTGCGTGCGTGCGTGCGTGTGTGTGTGTATAACACAACACAAACATTCACGAAATTATGTAGTCAGTCGATGCTAACAAATACCGAAAACTGCGTAAGCAAACTATAGATTTTATTGAACATCACTTCCGTCCGAAAAAAACTCTGGAGTTACTCTTAAATCGCACCTAAAGATGTTTTACTTCAATAATAAAAACCTTTAAAAAATAGAACTATTAAATGTCGATAATTTTACGCTAAAGGAGATTCTTGTTTACGGAATAGTACTCGTTTTTTAAAGAAAATTATATTCTTTAGCAGAAAAGAGCAGTACTAAATACTCCTATTTAATCACATTGGTTATAAATACAACAGATTTATAATTAATACTAATGAAACGAATAGACGGGAACTTGCCTGGCATTTTTATTTGCGACCATTCCCAGTCAACACTATAACTGGGCTGAAGACATCCACATAGCCAGTAAGACATGTAAGCATTGTCGGTATTAATATATACCTGCCTTGCATGGTGTGGACTTCTCCTTATCCGGAAATCTCCATAATCTGTTTGGCGCCAATACGCAAACACTTACTCGCATTTGGTGGTAAACACATCACACCATAGATCTCGGTTACAGTTAGGAATCTTATGTTGGCTGACGCACGCACCGGCGTCATGAGACAAAAAACTAAACTGGGCGACTATTATGGATATGAACAATCATCCTACCGTCGGTCGTAATACCACCTCCTACATCGTACGACAAACAAAGAATTTTGCTTTACTTTTTAAAAATTGTTTATATCCAGTTTTTAACCTAGCAACTGTGTATTTCAAACAACAGAGAACATTGAGTCCATGCAGACTATGTTTGCTTGATTAATGTGATAATGTGCAGGCTATATATTGATTGATAGATTGGTAGTATCCATTTTTCCCTACATATTTAATATCTGAGAGATAATTAAATAAGAACCGACTATTTATCAAGATTTTGCAGAACAATTAAGATCTATATGAAATCGACTAGTTCCCAATCCATTTGGAAAACCATGGGAGATCGATAATTATTGACTTAAATTTATCTGTCTCAATATAAATTAAAAAATTATGAAAGTCTTGAAAAAAGTCAAAAAGTGAAAAATGAGAAAAATAGTAGATATACGGGTCCTCAACAATCAAATCATTAATCAACAATCAAGAAACTGTCTAACTTGGGGCACCATACCGTTACCGGAAAAAATATTACAGAAAATGCGGTTAAATGTTAATCTCGCAGAAGCAAACTTTTTTCAATATTTGAAGTCATCGGAGCTCTTGTAAAATAAGCTGTCTACGGTTAAAACGCTGCCATGTACTAGAACGTTCAGTTTTCGCCTATAAACATCACCAATTCACGACCGACGTTTCGATATCTTCTCGTAACGGATGTGCCGCGCGCCCCACATACCGGTTAAATGTTAATCTCGCTGAAGCAAACGTTTTTCAATATTTGAAGTCATCGGAGCTCTTGTAAAATAAGCTGTCTACGGTTAAAACGCTGCCGTATACTAGAATGTTCAGTATTTCGCCAATAAACAACAATTCACGACCGACGTTTCGCTATCTTCTCGTAACGGATGTGCCGTGCGCGCCCCACATACTGTCTCACCGCCGCCCACTATCTCTAAACGACGCAGTCGACGTACGATAAGAATCCGCCGAAGCGGTTACTCGTCCCGGGGACCTGTCCTATGCACTTCACTCGCTCCTAGGCGCCGACAAACAATGCACTGACGAATGTGGCAGAGCGCACGACGCGTGTCGGGCACGTGTTCGACACGTGTGAGCACGTCGCCACCTCGTCTATTTGTGAGAACGCTCGTTGTGTGTGCCTTAATTATTACAAATGACCGTGTCGTCGCCCGCCGCTGCTGCGCCGACGTACCTGCGCGAGTGCGCGCCCTGCATACGCAACGCGCACGCGCGGGTGTTCTATAAAAGAAGTTCAATTTGTACGATGACATGATGTGAATAAGAAAGCTGTACGTTCAGAATATATTCTCTTTCATTAATAATGTAAAATATGAAGCAGTATAAACTGATATACTGTGTTAGTAACTAGTATAAAGCTGTCGCCGGTTGGTCTCCAACTCAAATATTAATGCGAACGAATATCAATGTAACAAAACTGACACTCACACAAAGTGTGTAATTTATATAATTTTCTATTTTTCTTAACACATCCTAACCCAGACCAAGACAATGCCAATTCCGACATTGTGAATACTGCGAAAAAAAATATTAATCCTCCGATGAGAATATTTTCAACTGTATCGTAATAAAGACAAAAAGGAGCTCCGTGTACCGTTTAATATTACTCCCACAGCAAGACACAAATCGATCAGGCACAGCAAGATACAAATCGATTTACAAACGATTATCTATTACTCTCGGCAGAATTGCTACAAAATGATTTTTGAAAGGTTAATATTTTTCCGAATCGAATAAATGAAGCTTATTAAACATAATTACATCAATAATGATTTTCGTAGAAATCAGCGATATAGCCCATTGCGTAAAACAATTTCCAGAATGTGCGGTTTTTCTTTTAAATATTTATTCTAAAATAACATCACCGTGGAACTAAAAGAATTATATTCAGCTCTGGTTGATCAAGAATACTCCAATTGCAATAATGTTTGCTCCGTTTATATAAATCGCGGCGCGCTGTTCATGCGTGTACGCTTTTATTTCAGTTTCCACCAAAAAAAAAACTAATTTAGTTCAATAGCAGACGGCATTCAACAGCAGACTGTTACATTTTGCAGTTTTTAATCAGACGTACTATTTCTGTAGCATGACGTCAAACCACAAACAAAATAAAAACATTAAGTAAGTTTTTGCATCAAGTACGTTTAGATCACATCAATCTCCCTCTCCGTCAACGCATGTTCAATCGTATGTTCTATCTTTTTCTTCTTTAGCGCGTTTTTATTCGTAACGTTTGGATCGGTGAAAGTCGGCTATAATTACATTAAGTTATTTGTAGGACCAATTTTTGTAAGACGTGTGGTAAATTATTAAATATCATATATTTTGTTTCACCGATTATTGTCGGTCGTCTTAGTTGCGGGTAACTCGGTAAATCGTCAAAAATCTCACCTCGAGAACTATAACGATACAAAGACAGGAGCTTTCACGTACGCTGAAAATTGTAAGCGAGGGGTAGTATTGTTGTGAACGGGGCGTATTATCATCAAATGTTTCAGCTTTCTCTTGTTTAATTATAACTATTTTCCAATTTGTTTCAATGCAATAACACGCGTTGATACTAACTGCTTTTGATATTTTTGCTTCATTGAAAACAGAGGGAATATGTAAAAAAATTACAAACAATTTATTTACACAACTTCTGCGTCAAAGCTTACGAAACATTCATATACAATTAAGGCAATATAAAAAGGCAACTGTTGTAGTTTTATAGTGTTATATAGTAGTTATATAATAGTATAACTGTTATATAGTAGTTATATAATAGTATAACTGTTATATAGTAGTTTCTTTGTTTTATTTCGAAGTATTATCAGTTACGTATTTTACATTACTACATTTCCTATTGACAAGTTTAATTACCTCTAGGTTAGTCATGAGGTAATCGGTGCGCGATTCAAAACATTATCAATTAATATTTAATATATTTTTATAACAGACATTATAAGACAAGCTTAATTTATTTTTAGAACTTCCTGAGCATTGTAGCCTGAAGTTTACATCGAGTATTAATTCTAGTCATTAAGCTTTTTTTATTATAAATAAATTATTACCATTCTGTCGATAGTTTTTTTTAATCCACTTACAGCGTATTATGCTGATAATGATTACGCAAATTATGCTATTGGTATAGGGTGTGAAATTTATATTTTTCAGGTGGTAAGCTGATAAATATTAACACCATCTTTATTCAATTCGGTGAGATGTCATTGGCCACAAGTATCAATTGCTTTAACAGTTTCATCGATAATATCGAAATTTTCACGTATTCAATTTCTAGTGAAATATTTCGATAGTATTTAGTTTTTATATAACCGGTGATAATCTGACAAAACGTTGTTAAAGCTTATCTTACATTTAATAAAAACCGACATATCCAATCGGATTTTACGTGACATACCTATTACATTGACATATAATAGTCCATAAAATATGTCACGTAGAATCCAGATATTTTCGACCCCCCCTCTCCCTCTTGTCACACGTCATCACAGTTTTATAGCAGCTGTAATTACGTCACAATACCATAGACACCACACCATACTTTTTAAAAGTGATACCAAAATAAATATTTATAATGTTGTATTGGTAAAAAGAAAATAAATATTGTGTATTGTTCTTTGACGATTACTGATATTGGTATTTATAATAGTGAATTATTCATTCAAAATTAAAACGAATTCTTATTCTTTGATGATTATTTGTATTTATTATAAAATTGTCGTTAATAACACGACTTACTAATTATTTTAATATTACCAAAATCAATATTTATAACGTTGTATTTGTTAAAAGAAAATAAATATTGTGTCTTGTTCTTTGACGATTACTGATATTGGTATTTATAATAGTGAATTATTCATTCAAAATTAAAACGAATTCTTATTCTTTGATGATTATTTGTATTTATTATAAAATTGTCGTTAATAACACGACTTACTAATTATTTTAATATTACCAAAATCAATATTTATAACGTTGTATTTGTTAAAAGAAAATAAATATTGTGTCTTGTTCTTTGACGATTACTGATATTGGTATTTATAATAGTGAATTATTCATTCAAAATTAAAACGAATTCTTATTCTTTGATGATTATTTGTATTTATTATAAAATTGTCGTTAATAACACGACTTACTAATTATTTTAATATTACCAAAATCAATATTTATAACGTTGTATTTGTTAAAAGAAAATAAATATTGTGTCTTGTTCTTTGACGATTACTGATATTGGTATTTATAATAGTGAATTATTCATTCAAAATTAAAACGAATTCTTATTCTTTGATGATTATTTGTATTTATTATAAAATTGTCGTTAATAACACGAGTTACTAATTATTTTAATATTGCCAAAATAAATATTTATAATGTTGTATTTGTATAAAGAAAATAAATATTGTGTATTGTTCTTTGACGATTACTGATATTGGTATTTATAATAGTGAATTATTCATTCAAAATTAAAACGAATTCTTATTCTTTGATGATTATTTGTATTTATTATAAAATTGTCTTTAATAACACGAGTTACTAATTATTTTAATATTACCAAAATAAATATTTATAATGTTGTATTTGTATAAAGAAAATAAATATTGTGTATTGTTCTTTGACGATTACTGATATTGGTATTTATAATAGTGAATTATTCATTCAAAATTAAAACGAATTCTTATTCTTTGATGATTATTTGTATTTATTATAAAATTGTCTTTAATAACACGAGTTACTAATTATTTTAATATTACCAAAATAAATATTTATAATGTTGTATTTGTTAAAAGAAAATAAATATTGTGTCTTGTTCTTTGACGATTACTGATATTGGTATTTATAATAGTGAATTATTCATTCAAAATTAAAACGAATTCTTATTCTTTGATGATTATTTGTATTTATTATAAAATTGTCTTTAATAACACGAGTTACTAATTATTTTAATATTACCAAAATAAATATTTATAATGTTGTATTTGTTAAAAGAAAATAAATATTGTGTCTTGTTCTTTGACGATTACTGATATTGGTATTTTCAACAGTGAATTATTCACTCAAACTTAAAACGTATTCTTATTTTTTGGTGACTATTTGTATTTATTATAAAATTGTCATTGATAACACGAGTTACTTACTATTTTTTTAATGTTTAGACATTTCCAATTTTGGTTTCCGTGTAGTTACGATACGATCCTCTCTAGAATATTCATGTTCATGTTCACCCTCGTTCATCCATTCCTCTGTACCCTTGTTGTATGTGAATGAAACAACAATTTAATTGTAAAACGAAATTGATTAAGATATGTAATACCACATTCTCTACGACACGTATTGTAACGCCAGGTCATAGTTATGGACGACCCTAACAACGAATTATACCCTAAAAACGAGCTATACCCTAAAAACGAGCTATACCCTAAAAACGAGCTATACCCTAAAAACGAGCTATACCCTAACAACGAACTATACCCTAACAACGAACTATACCCTAACAACGAGCTATACCCTAACAACGAACTATACCCTAACAACGAACTATACCCTAACAACGAACTATACCCTAACAACGAACTATACCCTAACAACGAATTATAACTTACCTACGAGTGCGATAGCCTACGTGTACGGGAATGCGTCAATTTGCAAGTAAATAACGAAGGCGGTCAGAGGGCGTGCGCTCGGGAGGCCGATACAGATTAGCCCGCCGTTACATTTATTGTATCGCGCTGAGCTGGCGAGCGATAACCCCGCCGCCGCGGCGGTTATATGCGGCCCCAGCGCACCCACGGTCTTTCTGCAGACGCTGCGCTATCGTCTTTTGCGCACGCTGTTAATATAAACATTTATACTCCCTAATGGCAAACCGTTTTATGAATAACATGAGACTGAAGCGACGCGATGATGCGACTGCTGTCTAGACTTGGCCGATACGAGTATTTTGAGATACCGAGTATGGCAAGTATTATAAAATATCGGTGATAAAATAATCGACGAGTATCGGCGGTGTAATCCGTTGTAAGGGTACTATATTACAAATGGCAATAAACTGACGGTCGCGGGCGACGTGCAATAAATCTTAATTGCCACCTATTATGAAGGGTCCAATGTTCATATCCGTTATTTCTTACAGCTAAAGTTGGCGGTAATTCCTATAATTTCTAAATAAGAAATGTTTAATAAAATACAGTTTTATTTTTTCTTCATACTAACGTAAATATTTATGGATCCAACTAAACGATTCATTTAGCATAGTCATTTAGATAGCATATTTAAAAAATGTATCACGTTATTTATAATAATTACCATTAATTTAAAAAAATGCATCGTTTTTTTTATTTTTGCCTTGTTTATTTTAGCCAATTTAAAAAAAAAATAATGTAGTAAGATGTTCGGAACAAACGACTTGTTCCCTATTTGATTATTGTTACAGTTGGATGTTTTCTATTCAAAAGTTTCCTTAAATTAGATTCATTATTCACAATTAAATGAAACTACGTGATGTAGTATTATTTCTACTTTCTTTAAGTTCTTTACCACGACCTAGGTTTCGTTGTATTACAACATCTTCATTTCGTGTCATTACAAGATCTTTGCTAATAGCCCACCTGTCCCATTGTGGTACAGAACTTAAAGAAAGTAGAAATAATACTACATCACGTAGTTTCATTTAATTGTGTTAGATGTAGCTGTTTTGAATGACATTTTAGTTTTGTAAATATTGTAAGAAGAAAAATAATCACCCAAGTCTGTAAAATACTTTCATACCGCATGGACTTTCTCGAGGACATAATGATGAAGTTAGAACTTAACCTAATTAACAGTTAATTTTATATAAACTATTTATTTGCAATATTTATATTACAAATTAATTACGCTCAACTGTGCCAATAGAAAAACGGAGAATCGCTAGACGAAAAGAGCATCACACATAAAATCCTTTTAAGTGATAGGATACGCAAGTCTTCTTAAAACACTATCTTCTCAATATTCTCAACTTGCAAGTGCCGGATTAAATTACACCTATTAAGTAACAGTGCAAGACGCGTTATACTGTATAAATTTTCACCTATTGTCCATTATTCTATATTTAATTTTAACAAAAATCCCCTCTACTTATATTTAAACATTTACGTAATATATTAACGTTACTTGCGACACAAACGTTAATACTAGCTTTAGAAAATTTAAAATGCCTATAATCGCTGATTCAACGATATGGCTAATTAATATAAGGAAGATGTGTAACACTATCTTCTCAATATTCTCAACTTGCAAGTGCGGGATTAAATTACACCTATTAGGTAACTGTGCAACACGCGTTATACTGTATAAATTTTCACCTATTGTCCATTATTCTATACTAACGTGACCCGTGCGAAGTCTTCGCATTATTTATTCCATTATGAAGCTCAGATGACAGATCAAACAAATATTTTACTAAAATTGACATATAGAGGCGCAAGTATCAAAAGCATTGAGCTAAAGCGCCACTTTATTTATACGTGAGTGGATTTGAAATTAAACAAAAATTTTACCGACCGTCAATCATATTGACGTTGAGCCGTTAGATGGCAGCATTGCTGTTTTGTGTATATAATTTTAATAATTAATTAATTTGCAAAAACAATAGCAATAATAATTTTTTTATTTGTGGATGCCGGTAGAGCAAGCAATTATCTATAAAATGATATATAATTTATGTGGATTAGTTGTGAGGTTTTTTCTAAAAAGGGAGTGTAACATCTTAACCTTAGCGTATTAATATATATGATGATGATGATGATGATTTAATTTTAACAAAAATCCCCTCTACTTATATTTAAACATTTACGTAATATATTAACGTTACTTGCGACACAAACGTTAATGCTAGCTTTAGAAAATTTAAAATGCCTATAATCGCTGATTCAACGATATGGCTAATTAATATAAGGAAGATGTGTACATGACTCCTTCGGCGTGTCAATAAGATAACGCAGAGAAGCGTGTCGCCGACGACGCACGTGTGCACGCATTCGCGTCGCGTTTATATTTAGCACGGTGCGGCGCGACCGTCCGCGCCAGCGTCGTGATGCGGACGGCGGACCGTATCACGATAGTCCCTTTCATATAATGCGAAATCCTTTAACTCGATCCATCATAGTGGCGCCATATAAATGTACATACCTATACACATATATGTGTAGATATATACAGACACATAAACCTATAACACACTCAAGTGTACTTTGACGATTTAAAAAGTCGTTTAGTAACTAAAAATAAACGTTGTGTTGTATCATTTACTTTACTTAACATATACGTTAGCTAACGTACGACAAAAACGGTTGCCTTAAAGTTTGCTTTAAAAATTGGCATGTTGTATCGCACTGGCGTTGCTATTGCCTTTATTTTTCGTTAAAATTCGGTGCTTGATAGAAAAGAATAGCAACATATAATTTTACAAGAAGAAACAAAAGGATAGAGCTATTTCGTCGACGAAGACAGTTCTGTACTTTATATGTATACGTATGACAAGAGTAGAGTTTATTCATCGTGTCACTTTAAACATGGTTGCAAATTGTCAAAATTTTGTTATTTCTTTAGATAGTCAAACGTATTTTAGGAAATTACTATTTGGTAATGTAAATAGATCCAAGCCATCTTTTAATTTTATAAGAATTTCTACAAATGTAAAATACTCTTTATGAGATGAAGTATATGTGTATTAATGTTTTATTAACTTCTGTTCGAATCTAATTTAATACATAATTTTTAAAAGATAACTATAAGAAATAGTCGTTTTGCTAAGTTAATTATACTAGCAAGACTAAATTTACAAAATTGCGGAAATAAATATTTAAATAACCTATAAAGTTAGCCGCAACGTCTTAGCTATATTTACGTAAAATGACATAAGCCGCCATTTTCAAGTACGTAGCTATCAAAATAAAGGTATCGTGATGATACAACATACGGAAGTCTGCTTAAAGGCTAATAATTCCGTAACGTTTACATTATTCAGAAAGTAACATGACACAACATAGGGCTGAGACTCTCATTTGTGTTTATATTAGCATCTTATCTCATATCTAACCCCCACATGCACCACACACAGTCAAGACTGTCAGTCAGACTTACTAACTGTTAAGAACGTATTTCTGTTTCTTATTAACTGTCAGTCGAGAAAAAGTATACTTTACCGACCGTGCCTTATTGCACGGTCCAATAGGTAAAGTATCCAGATAAAATATGTTTTTAACGGTCAGTAAATTCGACTGAAATTCCTGACCGTGTGTGGTGCATACGAGCGTAATTGTCTTAACATTCTTTGCCTACGAGATTAAATAGTTTTTGCCTATTTTGACAAGTTTATCTCAACATATAATTATGATACTTTCAAACTGTCCATAAAATGTGCCAAGCACAATCTTATCAATAAATATTTTCGAATCCTCCCCGCCCCCTTGTCATATTTCGTCACATTTTTGTGAACCAACCCCCTCACTCCTCCCAGCTGTAATTATGTCATAATACCAAAGACACCACACCCCTTAATTACCCAACTATGCCAGAGGAAGGGTTATGAATTTCACAGACTCCGTACGGAAGTACGTTTTGAGTAAGTTTGTTCCCTCGTGCAGACGAAACTTCTGAAGCGATTTCAAGAAATGAAGTATCCTTACATTTGTCATGATGCAGAGAGTATCCTAGGGTACTATACAACGTTACATGATATTCAGTGCGTTAGTTTTTTCCGTAGTCGAGTTCTATTTTTTTTTTACCTTTTATCTTGTATTATTGAAATATGATAACAAAATAAATATTTATAACGTCGTATTTGGGAGATAAAATAAATACTGCGTATGTTCTTTGGATAATTACTCATATAAGTATTTATAACAGTGAATTCATTTAGTAGAAAATAAGTGTTGTGTCTACAAAATTAAAACGTATTCTTATTCTTTGGCGATTAGTGTGAGTAGCACACTAATCGTATTTATTATGAAATTATCATTATTATCACGTATTACTAAAATTGTTTTATTGCATTCTAATACCGACTTCCGTGTAGTTACGTTCATATCCGAAAAATTCATGTTCACATAATTAGCAAAGATCTTTGCTACCTGAAGATATTATAATACAACGAAACCTAGGTCGTGGTAAAGAACTTAAAGAAAGTAGAACTAACGCAAAACTTTTCTGTTTATATTGATTTAAAAAGCTGGGAGTCCTTCACTTGTAATGCATTCAATCTGTTATAAATTACATATCGAGAACAATCGTTAAAAGGTCATGGAATGAACTCAATATGGCCTACATTTGAATTGACAAGTCAATATGAGAAGTATATCTCTGTGGATGCGTTCGTTCTAGTGTGGAAGCGCTCTGCGGCGATGCGCTGGCCCTGTGCAGTATTGATCGCGGCGAGCTGTCGCTCCGCCGCGGCCGCGTACAAGACGTACTACAGTCTCAAAATAAATATTGTACTAGAACCGTAAATACTAAAATTTATCTATTTATTTATCCAAAAGCTCACAAAACAAGTTACAGTTACGTAAGTGTATAACAAAAGATCAGAGTATAAAACTGGAATATAACTGTAATTATGTGTACACAAAATGGTTAGAATATTTATATAGACATTTTTAAGGGTTACTTATATCAGTGAATTTATTACGTAATATTTTTATCAATAAGTAATGTTACTTTTAACTTAGGATTTATTTTATTTTATACATAGTGAAATTATAATTAAATTCCATTTTAGCTGGTCTTTAATTTATTAATAATATATTTTGTATTTCCTTTTTAAATGGTAATGATTTCCATTTAAAAAAATCCGAAAAAAAAATATTTAGAAGCATATTAGAGTTGTGGGGTTGCAAAAATAGGTATTATTGTTATAAACTTGGAGTACAAATGATCTCAGTGAAGGTTTATGGGATCTGAATCGAGTATAGAATTTGAGTAGAGGGAGGAACAAAGGACCGTCAACATGCGAATGTATGATGTCAACATGCGAATGTATGATGTCAACTTGCGAATCTGTGATGTCAACATGCGAATGTATGTATAACTAAAAGAAGTTAACGCTTTTTTTCCTTATAGCTAATGATGACAAATTGAATCTTATAAGGTCAAGATGAAGTCTGTAACAAAGAATACCCAAGAACCCTTTTTCTAATCTTTCAATTCTCTCATTGTGTGATTTATAATTAATATGGAGACCAGATAATTCCCGACCCATGTTCGAGGATACTTCTAATTAACGGACGGTATAAATATATAAGTACGATTGTTTTGAAATCCTTTAGCGGAACGAGAGACGAATCTTAGAAGTCGGGTACATTTATGAACACCATGATCATGAAATGATCGCGAAATGTCAGATTGTGAATGATCACGAAATGTCAGATTTTTATCAAAATAAACAATCTAACAGACTAATGTCGTAGTGTAAAGCCGCGTGTATGCTCAAAGTAGCGTTTACGTCGACGATTCTGATGACATCACCGGGGCTTAGCAGGCGTATAAGAAACTATGCCACGGTCTATGGTAAATACATCGAAATCCAGCGCATAATACAGAGAGACATAAAATTTGTTTGTCGGGTACACATGCAAAATATACTTAGCTACGGTTTCGATGTGAAGAACACAAACAAAACAAACTTCGTGTTGGCATATTTTCGAGACTTCGTTAATTTCGACGTGAACAAGTTTAATAAACAAAGTAATTAAGTGAACAAAGTAACCGCCATCAGTGCGACATTTTTATAGCTGGCGTATTTATAGACTTCGAGTGTAAAGCCGTTTTAAAAAGCACAAATTCTACTTGCGTTTCGCGCTCTGGTCAAGTGAATGTGGAATATAACGGTTACGCTGTGTTTACATCACTTTGTGCGACGTTTTGTCGTATCCAACATATCTTCGAATAGTTATTTCATTAACTTGCGTATGATACTGGACGACATGAACTTACAAACGAAATTTGTGACATTAATTAATAAGTGTATATTTATAATACACCAGCCTATTAAATACAACAAGGAGTCGTCAAAAGTGTTATATGCAGTGTTATCGCAATTTTTGCGTGAGCTTTTTCTTGTACAGCCATTTCAGCCATTATATATCGTGTTAGAATTCAGATCAAGAATATTACGATGCAGTAATAAACACAAAAAAACTAACTTAAAAAAATTAAACCGACTTCAAAATGTAGGCGGTCGTGGAAAATGCTATATGCAATTTAATCGCAATTTTTGCGTGGGCTTTTTTTTGTACAGCCATTTCAGCCATTATATATCGTGTTACAATTCAGATCAGGAATATCACGATGCAGTAATATACACAAAAAAAACTAACTTAAAAAAATTAAACCAACTTCAAAATGTAAGCGGTCGTGGAAAATGCTATATGCAATTAATCACAATTTTTGCGTGGGCTTTTTTTTGTACAGCCATTTCAGCCATTATATATCGTGTTACAATTCAGATCAGGAATATCACGATGCAGTAATAAACACAAAAAAAACTAACTTAAAAAAACTAAACCGACTTCAAAATGTAGGCGGTCGTCGAAAGTGCTATATGCAATTAATCACAATTTTTGCATATACTTTCTCTGGTACAGCTATTTCAGCCGTTATATATCGTGATACAATTCAAATCCGAATATTACGATGCAGTAATACACAAAAAAAAACTAATTGAAAAAATATTAATCCGACTTAAAAATATAGCTAGATGCCTACACCACTTAAAAAAACGAAATAGATAATAAATAAAAATACGATTAACTAAAAGATAAGAAGTAATAAGTGTTATAATATTCACAAAATCAATCCAAAATCTAAATCAAAAGTAGGTATTAACCCAAGTATACCTTGGGTTAATACCAGATGTTAACAAATTTTCTTGAGGTTGGTACCAGCCAAGACGAGTTTTTTGTTTTGTTTTAGTATGTACGTTTGACATGCCTTAGTTGGCACCAAGTTCAAAAAGAAATTTGTTAACATACCTGCTTAGGTTTAATACCTTCTTTTGATTTGTATTTTGGATTGATTTTGTGCATATTATAATATCTATTATTTCTTCCTATTTAGTTAATCGTATTTTTATTTATTATTTTAAGTGGTGTAGGCACCTACCTACATTTTGAAGTCGATTTAATTTTTTTTAAATTAGTTTTTACTTACTCATTTTTAATTATAATAAGGTAGTAATTAATGTACTTATAATATTAGTTAATCTCATATTATTAAAATTCTATAGCTACAATGAAGCATATCAACCATTGAATAATAATAATTATAATCTAACTAATACCATAATTTCTATCATACACTATATTACACTATCATATTGTATCCCCACAGTATTATTATTGAGAATTGTAACTTTTGGTAACTCTTAACAGTTTATACATATATTATAAACTACTAAACCGATTTTGATGAAAGTTTTACTGTACATTAGTTGTAATATACTAAATGCAATAAAAAAAATTTAAATCCGATTATTAGTTTCTGAGAAATACGTGGACGAACATACATACGTACGCTTATAGAATATTGTACATTTGTTTAGAAGGCCTAGTAGAACTAACATATACCAATATTTTGTAGTTACTCTTAACAGTTTATACATATATTATAAAGTACTGAACCGATTTTTATAAAAGTTTTACTGTACATTAATTGAAATATACTAAATCCAATAAACAAACATTTGGAATCCGATTATTAATTTCTGAGAAATACGTGGACAAACATACATACGTACACTTATAAAAGTTTGTACATTTGTTTAGAAGGCCTAGCAGAACTAACATATAAGAATATTTTGTATTTCCAATAACATTACGTATATACGGATCGAAATGACAACTTTCTTCATTTCTGAAATCGGTTTTAAAAAATTTAAATACGATATCTCGGTTCATTTCTCATTTCGTGTTATTCTTCAGAGCTTTTACTAACATCTAACCCATACAATAAAGGTAAACACAATATTGACCACAAACAACGCACGGTTTCTGCACGCGCCGTTGTCTATTTACATTCCGCGAGTGATTTCATTGTCGAGACGCTGTGCATACTGACGATAGCGTCAGCCCGCGCCCGCTCGTCACCCTCCTTGTTTTATCTTTATATATGGAACTCCGTGATATCCTTTATATGCTACTACAATTTTCAACCAATTTCCCACAAATTTTTCACACTTATCCTCGAACCCCTAGCAGAACATCTTAAGGGACGTGACACTCGTTTAATGTGCATGTACATATTTTATTAGATTGCAGTAAATAATAGAGTATGTTGTCTATGGAGTCTTTTAAAAGTTAATGTTGTCTATGTTTGAAAGAAATGTTACCATATTTATTTCTTATAATTATATGTTTACTTCTCTCTTCCCGATTTCTTATACTCTTAGGTGTGTTTCACGTCCCGTACTACTGTTTCAGTCTCTTCTTTGTACCATACAAATGTATTAAAACTCGTCACTAGAAACTGTTCGCTTTAACTCGAATCTGAACTCTTTATTGGGGCACCCGAATGTCTTAATATTATTATTTATAAAGCATGAAAATATATTAAATATAATTGCATAAAATGTTTGAAAATCTATTGGATTCATTTCGGTTTATTTTTTAAGTTTAATTATAACTTGCCAATGCGTAATTTGTACTTTTAATACTTGAAAAAATTATAAGAAATAAATGTATGGTATAAAAAAAAGAATCACGTTTTTTCACTTAATATTAGAAAAAACAAATGTCTTAAAAACAATTATTAATTGAATAACCACGCCAGTACATTAGGTTGGTTGCACATCGAGTACTATACAAAATTAAATTCCGATCTACCATCAATTTCAGATCTGATCTGCCAAACCTGTTAGTGTGTTAACTGTTAAAATAACAGTTTTGGAGACAGGTGTCAAGTGCTTTTGGAAAAGGTGATGGCAGTGGGCTGATACATTGTAAACGCATTACGACAGCTGGGACTCAGAAATAAGTTTAAAAAATATTCTTGTGTTCAGAATACGAGCTGGACTAAGATCGAGGAGAAGACAAAATGGCGATGACGGCGCGTCATGCGGGCAGCGATGGCAGCACCTGGCACTCCACCTGACGGGAAGTGATTCCAAGCCGCAGTTGCGTGGGAAAGATCGGACATGAACATCTGCCCTGGCTGCGTGCATATTAATTTCACATAAAACTTAAATACAAAAACTAATTCTCCAATATTAACGATAATACACTGACATCATGATAGCATCGACAACAATAAACGTTCGATTTTCAATTTTCTTTTAAACTAACACAATCTTTTCATATTACCCGTTTTACTTTTCCAATTATTGGAAGATATCATATTGTTTTTCTTGAAACCACCGACCGCATTTAATACCCTTTACTCTTTACACATTGCAAAACATCTAACCTTTTTTTTTGAGTTCCAAACACTCAGATCATGATCATCTCGAACACAACTTAAATCTTATCCAGTTTTCAGAACTTGCAAGACATAATTTCATTAAATTTAATAAATAAAATAATTTTGAAGTGTGCGAACGGTGAATCAACGAATTTCGTAATGAACACACACACACACACACACACACACACACACACACACACACGCACGCACGCACGCACACACACACATAGATTCCGCAATGAATAATAATAGTACCGTTTCGGATGCAAAATAAGAAATTAACTAAATTATCAATCTTCATCTACAAAACGAAAATGTTAAACAATTACACACGAGAATTATATACACAGTTGTTATTAGATACCGGTAATAGCAACTGTGTAAACAAGCCGTTTAAAAGAAATATAAATTGCAACGCAAATGTTTTGATATTAACTATTTGTTACCGAACACGATAATGAGACATATAGGGTCATAGGTTAATACAACAATACACTGAAGCGTATTCAACCAATTGCGTTACGTTTTATAAACATGTCAGTAGCTCTCTATAAGTAGTTGACAGAAATTGACTAATTGACTAATTCGACTATCTCTTTTACATACGTGCTTTAGTAAATTCTTTCTAACGGAAACAATATTTTCCCTAAACTTTTTTCTAAAAAAGAAAGCTAGAAAATTTTAGGGAAAAATATTGAATATATTTGGCGTTTATTATAAATAGAAATTCATTATTCACAACAAAATGAAACTACGTGATGTAGTATTATTCCTACTTTATTTAAATTCTTTACCACGACCTAGGTTTCGTTGTCATACAAATAAACCTAGGTCGTGGTAAAGAATTTAAATAAAGTAGGAATAATACTACATCACGTAGTTTCGTTTAGTTGGAAAAAATATTGGTGCCTCTGGAAATAATTTGAATATCAACAAATTTAAATTACAACAGATAATGATATCAAACACGCATCAAAGCCATGTTCCACATTTTTGAAGCAATTGGAAAAGCAAGATGCATCAAAAGGTGTAGGGTATGGCTATTGCAATCTCCCAATAATCTGATAATATTGCCACGGGATCCGCTAGATAGGTAGGTATGAAAATGTCGCCCTACAGGATTTGGTAGAATATTAAACCAATGGCAAAACTAACATTAGAAAAAATAATGAGAAGAACACCGAAAGTGTCACAAAAAAAAGAAATGTGGACACGCAAATACACCTAGATGAAGCAAAATATTGAAAGTGTCATATTGCTTAGGGCTAAGCTATTGTAATCATTGTAAACAAATGTTTTTTAAACTTATAACAATATAGTTTTATTCAGACAAGTTATCCAAAACGTAACTTATCCTTTGTGGCTAAAATCTTTGAACAGTCGCGTACATTGCGTTGAATCATCATCATCATATATATTAATACGCTAAAGTTAAGATGTTACACTCCCTTTTTAGAAAAAACCTCACAACTAATCCACATAAATTATATATCATTTTATAGATAATTGCTTGCTCTACCGGCATCCACAACTAAAAAATTTATTATTGCTATTGTTTTTGCAAATTAACTAATTATTAAAATTATATACACAAAACAGCAATGCTGCCATCTAACGGCTCAACGTCAATATGATTGACGGTCGGTAACATTTTTGTTAATTTCAAATCCACTCACGTATAAATAAAGTGGCGCTTCAGCTCAATGCTTTTGATACTTGCGCCTCTATATGTCAATTTTAGTAAAATATTTGTTTGATCTGTCATCTGAGCTTCATAATGGAATAAATAATGCGAAGACTTCTCACGGGTCACGCTAGTAATTTATAATAAGCATATTATGAAGGTAAGCAAATAAAAAAAAATTGTGCATGTCAGCTCCGACGCGCGACTGTACTTTACGCCTTAAGTACGATTGCTTGGAATGTATGAAATAGTTAACACAATATATAAATATACATATCAATATCGTTAAATGTAAATGGAAAATTCTTTAATAAAAATGTTGACAATTAAATTATTTTCAGATAAACACAAATGAACAAGATTAAATTTATACAACAACAAAATTAAAAACAATTAGTAACAACAGTCTAAGAAGTTAAAATTAAAAGAGACTATTGTATATATTTGGCGTTAATTTTGTAGAATTTCATTATTCACAATTAAATGAAACTACGTGATGTAGTATTATTTCTACTTTCTTTAAATTCTTTACCACGACCTAGGTTTCGTTGTATTACAACATCAACAAAGAAAGTAGAAATAATACTACATCACGTAGTTTCATTTAATTGTTAAAAGAGACTTTTTAATTTTATAAGATAGAAGACACCAAATGTACACACACAATGACATTTAATGATTACATCCTAACATAAGCGAACGATAGTAAACTATGTGTGTCACACTTCGTCATTGTGATTAGGCCATAAGAAAATGCCAAATAAACATATTGATAACACTATAAAGATGCGCAGAAATGTTGCGCGGAGAGACCACCTAACGGTTACACATTTTTAACTCTCTGATTTTACTCCTCATAAAACTTCATACCGGGCGCTACATATGAAAATCGATTCTTACGGAGTAAAATCAATAAAATTCCACAGTGTTGAGGGATGATGACAAACTAAAAGTTAATTCATTGATATTGATATACCCAATAATACCCAAAGCTGCCGTAAAAATAAAACCAATAAATTAATCGAAAGATAACAAGACATAAAACAAGGTAATTATTGTGTTGGTTATACGAAGCTAAAACGAGAAACACCAATCACGTAAACGCAATACAGAGAAACGACGCGGTGCGCGCGGCGCCGGCGGCTGCTAGAGGTGACCTAGGCATACATTTACCGCGTTGTTCCCGGCTATTTCCTAATCAGCACTCCCGGCGGCCCCCGACCCACTTTCGACGATAACCCCTCGTCGGCACTCGCATCTCCTAGCGTCGACACGTCGCGATACCTATAAATGCGAGTTAAGCCCATTAAGCTCTTCGAATGCAATCGATAAAACGTCGATGGAATTGTTATAACCGCCTTGTTTTTATATAAAGTTATACAAACATTTGCGTCTCCCATTATTTACGGTTTATAATAAAAAATATACATAAATGAGCATTTTGGACACTAAACGTAAACAACTAACGTCCATATGCACCACACACGGTTAAGACTGTCAGTCGGAGTTACTGACAGTTAATACGTATTTCTGTTTCTCGTTAACTGTCAATCGAGTCGGAACGAGTATCTATTTTACCCACCGTGCCCTATTGCACGGTCCAATTGCTAAAGTTTCCATACAAAATACGTTCTGAACTGTCAGTCAATCCGACCGTATGTGGTGCCGTGTGACCGTATGTGGTGTAAACCAGTTAAAGTTATTAAAACTGAATATGTATAGCAGATCTCTCGCTCGTTATCAATTACCTTTGTAAGTATCGGCGTTACAGCTTAATTAAATTAACAAGTTTAACGTCGCAAACGCCTTACTTTAAATAAAAATCTGCATAATATTAATATCATGACTTGCTTTTCAGAAAGACGTTATCCATTAATTTATATTATCAGCATATGCCCTTCCAAGGTATACAGGCATTTGCACCATAAGTAAATAAGGTCGCTTCTTTAAATAAAAATCGGCATAACATCATGACTTGCTTTTCAGAAAGACGTTATCGATTAATTATATTATCGATATATGTACTTCCAAGGTATACAGGCATTTGCACCGTAAGTAAATAAGCTCGCTTCTTTAAATAACAATCTGCATAATATTAATATCATGACTTACTTTTCAGAAAGACGTTATCGATTAATTATATTATCGGTATATGCACTTCCAAAGTATACAAGCATTTATTTGCACCGTAAGTAAATAAGCTCGCTTCTTTAAATTTCTTTAAATAACAATCTGCATTATATTAATATCATGACTTGCTTTTCAGAAAGACGTTATCGATTAATTATATTATCGGTATATGCACTTCCAAGGCATACAGGCAATTGCAACGTAAGTAAATAAAGCTTGCTTCTTTAAATTTCTTTAAATAACAATCTGCATAATATTAATATCATGACTTACTTTTCAGAAAGACGTTATCGATTAATTATATTATCGGTATATGCACTTCCAAAGTATACAAGCATTTATTTGCACCGTAAGTAAATAAGCTCGCTTCTTTAAATTTCTTTAAATAACAATCTGCATAATATTAATATCATGACTTACTTTTCAGAAAGACGTTATCGATTAATTATATTATCGGTATATGCACTTCCAAAGTATACAAGCATTTATTTGCACCGTAAGTAAATAAGCTCGCTTCTTTAAATTTCTTTAAATAACAATCTGCATAATATTAATATCATGACTTGCTTTTCAGAAAGACGTTATCGATTAATTATATTATCGCTATATGCACTTCCAAAGTATACAAGCATTTATTTGCACCGCAAGTAAATAAGCTCGCTTCTTTAAATTTCTTTAAATAACAATCTGCATAATATTAATATCATGACTTGCTTTTCAGAAAGACGTTATCGATTAATTATATTATCGGTATATGCACTTCCAAAGTATACAAGCATTTATTTGCACCGCAAGTAAATAAGCTCGCTTCTTTAAATTTCTTTAAATAACAATCTGCATAATATTAATATCATGACTTGCTTTTCAGAAAGACGTTATCGATTAATTATATTATCGCTATATGCACTTCCAAAGTATACAAGCATTTATTTGCACCGCAAGTAAATAAGCTCGCTTCTTTAAATTTCTTTAAATAACAATCTGCATAATATTAATATCATGACTTGCTTTTCAGAAAGACGTTATCGATTAATTATATTATCGCTATATGCACTTCCAAAGTATACAAGCATTTATTTGCACCGCAAGTAAATAAGCTCGCTTCTTTAAATTTCTTTAAATAACAATCTGCATAATATTAATATCATGACTTGCTTTTCAGAAAGACGTTATCGATTAATTATATTATCGGTATATGCACTTCCAAGGTATACAGGCAATTGCAACGTAAGTAAATTAGCTAACTTTTAAACCTACGTTTAAATAATCACAATATGTACAAATTATCTGTTGACGGAATATTATGGAGGAAGTTCTTCTTTTACCAGACTTAAAAAAAGGAAGATGTTTGTTGCCTATTTTTTTATGTATGTCACCAATTTCTCCGAGATTTCTGGGCCTATTTGCGTGATACATTTTTGTTTGAAAGATCATATCAGCAAGTTGTTCACTTATAAATATGGTGATGATCTGATAATGAGATCCGCAATGGAAATGAACAATGGAACAAATGAATGGAGCAAATGAACAATGGAACTCCTAACGAATGGTTGTAAATGAACTGTGATTCAAGACATTTACTACTAGTAGTTGTTGCTTTGCAAAATAACTACACCTTCCACCAGGTCAGGTTTTGATGATGTATTCTGGTTATGAAAAATGGAATTTCTTAACGGACTTCAGTTAAGAATATAATATTGTCCATTGAGACAAACATTGATTAAACGTTGTTAAAACACTGCGAAGAAACCCTCAGCGAAAAATCTCAAGCCTATACAAAATTTGACCATGACTGTAACATTAATATGAGATTCCAGACTTTCTTTACTTTTGTTTAATAAATTTGGCGTTAATTTTGTAGAAATTCATTATTCACAATTAAATGAAACTACGTGATGTAGTATTATTTCTACTTTCTTTAAGTTCTTTACCACGACCGAGGTTTCGTTGTATTACAACATCTTCAGGTGGGATATTAGCACATCTATCTTTGCTAATTACCCACCTGAAAATATTGTAATACAACGAAACTTAGGTTGTGGTAAAGAACTTAAATAAAGTAGAAATAATACTACATAACGTTTCATTATTTTTATTATCATATTGTAACTTAAACTTCGTTTATCTACACAATCAAGGAGTTAACTATAGATTAATTAAAGCGTTTGATTTAAGAATTTTGCTTATGTAAGTAACTTAACTGAAAATGAACAGAGGTATATAAACTAAGAGAAAAGATATAGGAAAACAAGAGATTCAGTGATGCAAATTTGTATAAAATTACTTCCTAATCGATCGAAGGGATAACACTTCTAACTTTTCTATGTTTTTCAGAAAACTGTGAGAATATTTTTCTAAAGTATCAAAATTATCTCAATAAAAAAAATGTCCCTATGTCAGTGGTTCGACCGAAAGTTATTGGTAGAGAATCTCCTAGGCAATCAATCTAAAGTAAAAAAAAGATTATTCAAAAAAACGTAGTTCAGAAGAGATTCATTTTCAAAATATCTAGATTTTTCATACCTTGACTCACATTCGATCCTGCATCAAGACTATGCAAAGTATAGCCATGAAATATGGTGCAAATATTGTTTGTTAAATGGCTGTAAAATAACTTCTTATTTTATAACAAAACTACGAAAATATTCTGAAATTTTCACAATTTCATGTGGAATGTGAAATTCTAAAAAATCATATTCCAAGGTCCTTATCATTATCTTAAAAACCACCGTGCTTGATGGTGCCTAAACTGGAAAATTGTTTAAAAAATCTACACGAGAATGTTTTGAAAATTTATATTTTTGCAATATCATCGGAAAATTACAAAAATAATATGATTATTTCTTTCTGTTTGACAATTTATGGTGGTTCCAGTAAAAGAAAATAATACTTAAAGAAATGAAATAAGAAACCTATAGTTGTCTACTTAAAATTTACACGTTTTTTAATGGCAAGTTAATTTGTCGTTTCCGGAATGATTAGAACGACAGCATCTAATAACGACCTGGCTTATTACTTGGATTGTTTTCAAGCACTTTGGATTGTTCAATATGATTTGATTGACTCAAAACCCCAAATAGATTAAAAATAGATGAAAGTTAAAATATTTAGAAAATAATGAAAAACTTAAAAAAAAATTAAAACAATGCACTTCTGTATAACTCTGTTTTCTTTCAGACTGATTGCGTGGCACGTCTTCTATCCATTATTTTCAGCTGGACCGCTGACGCAGGAATACCTGTACATCCACAAATATTAATCTTGGACAAGTTTGAGAGGATCATCGATAAGCAGCAGGTTCATAACCAAACAGTGGTGGGCGCGGCAGGTAGACCGCATCCACCTGCGGTGGTGACAATGGGAGGAAACGCTCGCGCACCCATTTGAATACGCCGCACGAGACGGACGCACGCGCGTTTCAAAAACACTTCATAATAATGAAAGTTGACATCATGAAGACGTACCGAGAAGCTATAAATAGGGGGTCGAAGTCCTATCTAATGAATATCGATATACTTGAACAATGGGATGCCATCTGTGAACGCACCAAGCTTCTTTATTTATTCTAATTATATTCTTTTTTTTAGAAAATCATGATATAGGAATACACTAGTATTTACATCCGCATACATTAAAGATGTTTATTACACTAATAATGTTTATTATGACTACAGATTAATTGTGCATACACTAATGATGTTTATCATGACTACGCATTAATTGTGCATACACTAATTGTGTTTATTATGACAGATTAATTGTGTATACACTAATGATTTTATTATGACCACAGATTAATTGTGCATACAATAATGATGTTTATTATGACCACAGATTAATTGTGCATACACTAATGATGTTTATTATGACCACATATTAATTGTGCGTACACTAATGATGTTTATTATGACCACAGATTAATTGTGCATACACTAATGATGTTTATTATGACTACAGATTAATTGTGCATACACTAATGATGTTTATTATGACCACATATTAAATTTGGTTCTAATGAGTATTTTTAAGTAAAAGTATTTAGTTGAATCTGAATTTACTTTCAAACCGCCATAATGGGGTATTTAACCGATGTCGATATATTTTGTAAAAATGTTTTAAAACTGTAGAGTGGGTTTAAAAAAACCTTGGGAAAAACAATTTTGCATATAACAAACAATCAATCGAAATTTTTAAATAGGAAAAAGTGTCAATTGTTTTTCATTAAATAGAAAAAGTTATTATGAATTTCGTTTCCATACAAAAAGTTGAGGAAATTATAATATGCAATATATAACTTAAACGCAATATTTAACGACATACTAAAGATATTTAATAAACTCCCTTATAATGAATGCTAAATACGAACCAGTGACGTCATAAACCTGTTGTGTTTTGTATGGGGCGTTTTCGAGCGAATCGTAGTTCGTCAGTTTTTAAATCGTCATAACTTTGAATGAAAAGTCTCAGGTACGATATATTTATTTTAACCGTTTTTAATGTTTTTAAATACCCTATTCCTTCGTATGCCACATCTTTTAACACTAGGCTGGTAAAATATAAAACAATGTTATTGCTTGAAGCCATTCTAACATTAATTTGACGGTGAAATGCACTTGCTCTATAGTATAAACTAGAGCAGCATATTGGTATTTCTGGCATACCACATATTTAGCACATTCGTAGGCGGCGACCGCGGCATTGTGCTATATGCGCTCAGGCACGCTCGACCGACGGTCCTCATTTCATTACATTTCACGACCGACTTGCAATATTTAACTCTATATACATTTTAGCGAGTGTACATTTCCAAACAAAACATTAATATAACAAATTAAAAAAATGGAGCACGCAACATACATCTATGTTTAATAAGTAATACTCGCGTACATGTGAAGAATTATTAGCTAAGAAATAATACTGAAGAAAGGTTATCCTAGTCAAAATTGAGAAATAACAACATTCATGTATCCTGAAACAATTACATATACATAAAGGTACTATTGAATACAATTTGTTTTTTAAATGATATGATAATTATTACTATGTGATTTTATTTTATATTTGTTCGTAATTAAATGAAACTACGTGATGTAGTATCTTTCATAGATAGTAGTCTTTTTACTTTCTTTAAGTTCTTTACCACGACCTAGATTTCGTTATGTTACATCTTCAGGTGGGCTATTAGCAAAGATTGATTTTGCTAATTGCCTACATGGAGATGTTGTCATACAACGAAACCTAGGTCGTGGTAAAGAATTTGAATAAAGTAGAAATAATACTACATCACGTAGTTTCATTTAATTGTGAATAATGAATTTCTACAAAATTACCGCCAAATATATTCAATATTAATATTTGTTATTGTTTTTAATTTCTTTTTTTAATTATTTGTTTATTTATTTTTTTATAATATATTCTTTCTTTTAGTTGCCTTTTGGCGAAAGATTCCTCTAGCTCTTTCCATTGTCCTGTCGACTGCTACCCTTCTCCGGTTTGACCCAGTTGTGTCTTAATCCGTCTTCTCATATTCTTCGAAGTCCTCTTCTACTTCTTTTTTCACTTCTTGGTTGCTACTAGTTCGTAATTGTGTTGCTCCTTTTTGAATACGGACCATACTTATCTCCATTGCGAATTAAAACCATTGGTTTTTTTTGGTCAATTTCAATGTTTTTTTAGTTGCAATTTATAGTGATTTAATATAATGATTTTTTCCCGAACATCGTTAGCGTTATCACAACCGGTTTAATTGTCTCAACTTTTTTGCCAATTGCCTTAAAGTAGCCAATTCCAAAATAGCACATTTAATATCCAATGCACCTTTATAAAAATGCAATTTTAGAGGATAATTGCTCACATCTTCGTTCAGTCCGGTTTTTTTTTCATTTTTTATATAATAAAAACCATTCATCTATTGATAATCACCTTGCCGTACTCTACATAATGAAAGATTAGAAAATCCGAAAGACAGAACATTGCTCAAATGCTACCTCAATACTTCTTATAATGTATTGATAAGTCGAGACCCTTCTGATAATGTATTGATAAGTCGAGATACTCCCAATAATGCATTGAAAAGTATCATTGCACAAAGTAAGAGTCACGTAGTATAGTTTAGTTCGTGGTATAGTCCGTGGTTGTAAATATTTGTGCAGCCGCTTCTACAGCACGTTTTTGTACGAGTTCACGTCAGTTTTATTTTCATATAGGCTACATGGTTTATTACCCAGTCGTTTGATTAAATATCTTACAGACGTCAATTTTATGACATTTTTTCCTTTACATATTGACTTCACGTATCGAGATGAAACGTTAGTTTCTTTCTCAAACTTTACCCAATATAGGAGTGAAAACCCCATGGAAATGTGCTAACCACATTTTACGTAATGCGAGTACAAACAATTTCAAAAACCGCTCAATACTGTAAAAAGGTCCCCTAAAATATTAAATTTCAAAGTACGTTTTATTGTCCTATAATGCATAAATTATTTTGTTACATGATTAGATTATTAATTTACTAAAGTTTTTAAAAAGCGTAGACGTAAAAAACGTAGCGGTGTACAGTAGACAAACATTCATTATATAGTGTATCATCATTATGTGCTCAAAAAGTCAATAAAAAATGCGCCCTGAATGTCTGTGTTCAACTCTCATCTGAAATTATGTTACTTAAAATAATCTATGATCGAATACCTAACACTTAATTACCCCCCCCCCCCCCACCACCCCACCTATCCCTGATGAGTCACTTGTATTGTTTTATTGAATTTCACATCAGTTTTATTTATACCTCCAATTTTCATCTTTGTAAAAACATTTTAAATTGTTTTTCTTTTCGTTTACGTAATATAACTTTTATGTTCATTTGCCTTTGCCAGTATCACCTTACAATCTACCACTGCCTTAATATTTCTCACTTGCTGTGTAGTGGTTGCTATAAGAAATTACTTCGCCAGCAATAAGTCCGCCATTAGTGTACATACTTAATACTTTTGATTTTTTTATTTTAGTTTACGTAACGTAATTTTTATTTTTATTAGCCTTTACCTGTATCACGTTATAGTCTACCACTGCGCCAATATATTTCTGACTTGTAGCTTTGTGTTTCCTGTAAGATATTATTTATATAGCAACAAGTACGCTATTTGGGTACAAGCTAATATTTTTATTTACACTTAAATGAAACTACGTGATGTAGTATTATTTCTATTTTCTTTAAGTTCTTTAACATAACCTAGGTTTCGTTGTATTACATCTTCAGATGGGCAATTATCAAAGATAGCTAATATCTCACCTGAAGATGTTGTAATACGATGAAACCTAGGTCGTGGTAAAAAAATTAAAGAAAGTAGAAATAATACTGCGTCACGTAGTTTCATTTAATTGTGGATAATGGATTTCCACAAAATTAATGCTAAATATATTCAATATTTTTAATATTTTTCTTAAGTAAGATAAAACTGCTCTAGCAATAAGCCAGCCAATTGTGTACTAGCTTTCAAAATTTCAGTTAAGTTATAATAAAAAAACAATCCAAAATACATTATATTTTCGCTGTTTTGCTCGGCGATATGTCTGACACAGACAAGATAAATGTGCCTCAATTAAAACATTCCATAATTACATTTAACTATGTTCATAAGACTTGTCATCACATTCCGATGAGACTCCGCTTATATTGCGGTTATACCATTATATAATTACGTCGCGTCGCTCGAGTTATAGAAGGTAACTGTGTATAAACTAAAAAGGGAAAATTATGTAATAGCTTAGAGCGAGTTCAACATTTGCTAAAAGGCCGAAAGCGTCTCGATGGATTTAAAGGTCGATTTACGTAACGCGATATTAAAAGGTCTCGATTATATGAGGAAACATTAATAAATACGTACATCCTGCAACTGCCCACGAGTTTGTTTCACGTTTTACCTTTGACATTCCCAAAAATACTTCGATTTTCTATTCATTCTTAGTAGCGTGGTTCTTTATTTCTTTTTAAATACAGTGACAATAGATTTTATTCTTGTAAAAAAAAAAGGAACATAACGAATAGAAAATATGTTTTGATTACATTAAAAAATTGAACTTCTTGACAGAAGTAAGTTTTTTAATCTTTAGAAAAACTTTTAATATACTCAAATATGAGATTTTCATGTGGGCTATTAGCAAAGATCTTTGCTAATAGCCCACCTGAAGTTGTTTTAATACAACGAAACCTAGGTCGTGGTATAGAATTTAAATAAAGTAGAAATAATACTACATCACGTAGTTTCATTTAATTGGGTATTTGACTAAATTTTTTTTATTCAAGCTGATGAAGAGTGAAATTTTTTTTTAATAATCTTAAAAATTGGCCGAGTTATAAAACTTTAATTTTAACCTTTAGAGAAAGACGACAATACTGTGTTGTGAAGTCATTTTTAATATTGCACATTATATTCTACGAGAGGAAAAGAAACAGGGATATACCCAACTCTATCCGTATCTTCAAATTTAGAAGCCAACAACTGGCTTATTTTTCAATCAATTTTTGAAATTTTTTCAAGACGGGTTTTTAATTAATTTATATTTCACAATATTGTACGAAAAATATCAAAATTTAGAATGAGTCAACTACTGTATTGTTTTAATGTACTGTTAGGAAACTTAATAGTTTAAGTTAAAAACAAATTAATTAAAATTAAGTAAATCCGATTCGATATTCTAAAATTATCTCATTTAGCGTAACAACAATCACACAATATCGTAGTCGGTTTAGTAATCACTAGCTTCGTACGACAATTATGCTAATTGATTAAAACAAAAGTAGGCGTGCCGGAAAGTTAACATTACATTATCAGGACACGGCCTTCGCTACCTTCAGCAGGAAGGTTGCTTTATTTTTGGTTATTTACGATGGGTACGCATTTAAATGACAACAAACATTACACTAATCCCTTGAAATAAACGCCTACTAATACCCGCGTACCAGCCGTTAGAGAAGGTTTTCAGGTCTTGTTATTACTAAAACCTGAAAGTAAATTTAGATCTGTTTCAGGTACTATTTCTAATAGACTCGTCGAATTGTTTCTCATTAATAAACTAGGACTGATTCAATATTGAGGATCCACTATCAGCACGCCCTGAATTTAAAACTACCTTTTTCTATTGCGGGAGATTGCTTGCAAATTTATGTAGGTAGACTCTGTCAAACCTTTTATCGCTCCATCGAACGGTTTTACCTTTCACATTATCCACTACGATTATCATCTCGACGGCACAGCGCACCAGATATTCGAAGTAGTTGGTGATCGGTTCGAGACAAATAATTATCGACATTTTATTACGGACTAGTCTCAGACCGAAGAAAGTTGAGGACGAATGCCCACGTGTCCATTCAACAGACTTGCAAGTGGCGCCGCCATATTTATATTCCAAGCTATTGTATATTGCAATATTTTAACTGCAGCACGCATCTTGGGGTGCTAACTTGTACGTTTATTGGAAGTAAATTCAAACGGATTTTTTATTAGAACAACTATCTAATTCAGAATATTTAAATTACCTTAGCAAATCGAGTCATTACTACTTTGTAGGATTTACATTAATTTCCTTAAAAGCACCCCTCGCTGCTAAATGATACCCCTCGTTGCTAAATGATACCCCTCGCTGCTAAATGATACCCCTCACTGCTAAATGATACCCCTCGCTGCTGATGATAGATAGTTAATTCGATCATACATTTTAAACTTACAGACTAAGTAAATTTTCAAAGGGCTAGACAGATTTTCAAAGAGCCCGAAAGATTTTCAAACAGCTAGGTAAATTTTCACAGTGCTAGACAGATTTTCAAAGAGCTAAGTAGATTTTCAAGAGCTAGGTAGATTTTCAAAGAGGTAGGTAGGTTTTAAAAAGCTAGATTAGTTTTCAAAGAGCTAGGTAAATTTTCAAAGAGCTATGTAAGTTTTCGAAATGCTGGGTAGATTTTCAAACAGCTCGGTGGATTTTCAAAGAGGTAGGTAGATTTTCAATGTTCTTCCCAACAAATGTTTCTTCCTTTAAAACTTCTATAAAAATAGATGGCCATCGAGGATGCCTCTTCTTATCTTGAAAAACTCTAATACACAACATTCACCGGTGAGTTTACATTCACCGGCGAGTCTACATTCACCGGCGGGATACTATTTACATACAGATTTTGGACGATCGTAATAAGGTGCTTATGAATTCCCACCTCTTCAAGTACATGAAACAGCCAATATTTCACAATCGAAACTCTTGATATAATCAGTAGCAATTCTTTTCTTTGTAGCACGTTCGGGAGTTTTATGTTGCCATTGAGTCAGTCTGTTCACACGCTTTCTCCTACAGTTTAACGGAGCTAGAGACATCTGCTTAGAGTAAACGTAAGAGTAATGACATTGTGTGAACATTTCTATATTTGTAGTGAGCGTTTTCTTGAATAGGTATATTAAATTAATCCAATGGGCACATTTGTAAACTTTCTGTCTAAAATCAACACTTTGTAAGTCCTTTACTTGCACACTTGCTTTTCTTCTATAAACATGCGTTTAACAGCATTTACCTCGCTAAATAGAATATACACAAACCAGACACATGTACATTATAAACGTGACTAAACTGAAAATCAATGTATTACACATAAAACATCACATAAAAGTCTGCTTGCGTCTCTATCTATCAGATGATTATTATTGCATATTAAATTCTATATATCCCCAATAGACTTGTAGCATAAAAGCATCGCGATTGCTGAGTCAATGTCAAACGCTCAATGCGTCTCGTCGCAAGATCTCTTCACACACATATAGACCAACGTATGTACGTGTGATCTTCGCATAACGAATGGTCAGGATCGGTGGGGGAGGGGGCGACAGACCCCAAGTAGAGGAGAGGAGCGACACGCTCCATCTCCCTCCACGGAACCGGTCGGGCCAACGGGACTCGGATTGTATCCCGACATCGCCAAGCATTTACGTAGTACATATATGTATATGTGCCATCGAGGTCCTTACTGAACTAGTTCCTGTGGCACATTGAATGCTTCCATACTGAAGAATAAACATCAGTGTTTCTGTTTAACATCAGTGTTTCTGTTTAACATCAATGCCCTGCTTAGTTACGCTTCAAATTTTCATTTAGGGCTAATACGTAACTATAACAGAAGCTTTCAGTTAGACATAACATCCTGTTCAGAAGTTATGTCCAAAGGAACAGACTGTGTAAACAAAATAGGAAAACACTAAGGGGTGGGTTTGTTTGGAACTTGGCATAATTATATTCATGTTTTGAATGTTTTTTTGTGACAAATATAACCCTCCATACCTAATTTAAAGTAAATCCGTGTTGCAAAGGTCCTACTTTCCAGTTGTAAGAGGTATTGCGATGCTTTTACTATGAAAGCGCGCAGATTTGCTTTGGTCTGAGATGGGAACTAAACAAATAAAATGGGTGTGCTTTGGCAGCCAATATAATCGTACGTTGTATGTGAGAAATTTTGAATAATGTCATTCACTCGTTCGGGTACACTCGACCGCCGTCGAATATACACGAGTCGCGTCACACTGCGTGATGTGAATTAGCAGGTCTTTCCCGACTACAAACAATATCTTCTTCAGCCGAAATCGGCCTACCGCCGAGTATACCCGAAGCGAGTCGACACGTTAGGCATTACTCGGACTGCCGCCGAGTATACCCGGAGCGTGTCATTCTCATGACGTGACACGAACTCGCAATTTTTTTTCCAATATTTTGAAGATGGTATTCCCCAAATCTGCATTGAAATACGTCTCATCGCAGTATTATATCCAAATAATGAACGTTCGCTCTTGATTCCCCACCCTAGCTCAAAAAGAACAGTTCTTTCGTACGAAGTTGTCGTAATGTATCAACTATATGTGACCCCGGTTTTGATGTTCACATTTCACACGTTTTAGTCGTACGACCAGACGCGCATACAAATATCAATACGGTTAATAAACCAGGTAGGGAAGTACCGTTAAATTATAAGCAACTCGGTTCATTATGAAATTAATATAATAACTGGACAGAAGAGGACAGCTGCGGCCTCGGCCCTGGCATTATTTTAGCTCATATGCATCACCATTACACACCCGATGTGTATATATATATATATATATATATATATATATATATATACACATATACATACATATATACATATATATATATATATAAAGTCAAATTTTGTAAGTTTGAATGCAGGAGGTAATCTCCGAAACTATTCATCTGATTTCAAAAATTATTTCATCAATATTTAGAAAGGACATTCAGGATGGACATAGGTTGTATATTATCCCGTTAAAAAAATTCATGGAGACCAGTTTTGCACAGTAAGTCAACGAGGAGACAGTCGAGCGATCTTATGAACGCGTTTCTTATGAACGCCTTAACGGTAAGAGATGTATTGATAGATAATATTGATATTTATATACAGTGCTACCTATTCTATACACTCTAAACAATCGTAATTAAGGAGTAAACTCCAGTCGCGCGTTGGAGCTGACACGCACAATTTTTTTTATCAATACTTAAGGCCGATGACGCCAAGCACGTACTAAAATAGCTTATACAAAAATTCGACATAGCCGATTTTTACAAGACGCATTGACTGCTATAACAAATCTCAAAACTATCGACGAATGCAAATCTAACGAAAGCCCTTATATTATATAGACATCACTAGCGCTCAAAACTGATCTTACAAAACTATGTAATTGACTCGTCTTCAATACGACTATACCTTTCAGTACATCTACGTGCTTTTTTCACTCTATATCTTCCATCGTAATTCACGGATGACGCTATGTAGAACCATATTTTTGTTCGCATTATATAGGTGTAGCACTCAAAAGACATGTTACACCTGTTGGCTCTAACGTTGCCCATAGTTACGCGCGCCTAAATTACGCACTTCATAAATCACCGCGAGCCGGTTGAATATGGATCGCCAAGTGAAGGAGACCGGGAGCATAAACAGGTTGCGCACGCGCACTCCAGCGCGCCTCGCCACGCATTATACGGCTCCTATTATTATAGCAACATCCGCGCGTATAAAACACTAGTAAAACACTTAAGAATATTTGTTTGGATTGTCCCGAACATATACGGATATGATTTTCAATAGTTTCATTCGGATGAAACTGGAAAAATTGTATACTAGTCGATGGCGTTACAA
This sequence comes from Druceiella hillmani, assembly GCA_039881145.1. Classification (NCBI taxonomy): domain Eukaryota; kingdom Metazoa; phylum Arthropoda; class Insecta; order Lepidoptera; family Hepialidae; genus Druceiella; species Druceiella hillmani. Next base: position 403,395 of record JAYKKI010000145.1, on the reverse strand, counting down.
TTGTAAGTTTTGTTAAGACTCGTTACCGAATTATGTCATTTCTCGACAAATCTCCGAGCAGAGACATAGAAAAATAAAGAAACAATTTATGGCAATTCTTCACTCGAGGCCGTTAAGATATTACTCTTACGCCATATCAGATTCTTTACAAATAAAGACTGCACTTGTTATTAAATAAATTAATATACAATTCATCATTTACATACAATTCTTGAGAAACAAACATATACGAAGAATAATATCAAAACACAATATCACCATGGCAACAACAAACACGCGACAGCCATCTCTTTCTATCGAACATGCGCGGTTCTATGGCGCCGAACCCAGTTTGAAGTAGTCGCCATGAAACGGAATATTCGACTAAAGTCTCGAACGTTTACTATCCAAGAGGTTTCTTCGTTTACACATTAATTTACATGAATTAAGAAGAAAATGAAAGAAATTTTATTAATTACAGCTATTAAAAGTGAATAGCAATCGTTACATAGAAATATTGCAGCTAAAAATACCGACACTAAGTTAGCAACTACTAAAGCCGCCATCCCATTTCATCAGTGCCGGATCATGCAGTAACCAAACATGACGTTTCTATTCTTCCACAAACCATTAAGTTGTTTTTTTTATTGAAGTATGCGGGTATGAAAGTCGCTCTGTCATATAACGTAAACTTAACCTGGGATCTATTTCAATGAGGTTTTTAGTTTTTCTAAATGTATTTTTGGAGGTTGCCCTGCAGGGGTGAGGATCATAGAAACAATCAAAATTTCCTTCTTTGGGACTTCGAAACCAGTGCTTGGATATGTTATATAAAGGTATTCACCTTCATCTATGATTGTGCTTGCATATATCGCCTGTCTGCTTTGCTTGCTTTTCTCCCTAAACGAAATTCATGAAGCAAGAGTGAGTAGGGTAGGTTCCCTTCGTGATATTTCCATAATTTGCTTGTTCTTTACTCATCAAACTCAGATGGTAACTGAACGAAAGGTCGAAGGCTATGCTTTTTATATACCCTACCAAAGATATTTGAGAGGTTTCTATAACATTCTAGAAATCGAAGGAAAAAGTGACTGGTATCTTAGTTATCCAACATAAGTATTCACATCACAGAAATGGAACTAGGTATTAAGCAAGAGAGAAAGCGTACTTTCCAAATGAGTACATCTTAAAATAACATACTTTGTTGAATACAACATACTTTGTGAATTGAGTAGATAACTCAGTCAGTCCGAAATTTTGGTACCCAACATGGATTCCCCGCCAATAAAATAATAATAAAAGTAGTTTTATAGAGTGAAGACTAATTCAAATAAAGAAATTTGTTTATCTTCTTTTAAAAACCGATTACCGGATTGTGATGAAACTTTTATTGGCTTATTATGTATGATCTCTTTAGTGAAACGATATATATGTACTTATGAAAATTAACACGAGCAGTAATGGTGGAAGATAACAGATACCTTTAACTGCAACCATATACATGGAAGAATTGTTGAAAATAAAAATATCTTCATCAATTCCGTGACAGCATATTCCCATTTATATTCGGCTGCCTGCTATAAGTGGCATTATTAGGGATAAAGCTTGCAGTAAATAGATGGATTAAATTTACGGCTACCTGATGGAAAAAACAATCCTTATGGAAATAAATTATTTATAAACTATTTTCTATATTATATTTAATGTAGACAACAATGACCTGTCGGGTATATTGATATGTTTTATTACTGTTTCTAAATTGCATTAAAATATACACATTAATTTAGGTAAAAAATAATTTAAAGGTCGAAAATACATCTTTGTGACAATTCGACAATGTTCTCGAAATCACTGGCAGGTTAGACTAAAAAAGGGTATATTTATAAGAGCGCGCTTACAGTAGGTAACGCAACTGTCTTATTACTCGACATTGGCAAAGGTTCTCTCTGGAGAGAACGAACGCTATATAATCAAAGATAAAGATAAACTGTCTTATTGCAGTAGTTTCAATGGTAATATTGTGTTTTGACAATGGTTTGTGAATTTTTGTGTATACGAATATATTATTAAAACATTGGTCTTTAAATGTTTACTAGAGAATTGCCTAATAGTGTCCGATATTTTTTTAATCAGTATTTAAAAAAGTCGTTGTTAGTGAGAACTCGATGCGGCAAGAGACTTGTTGTTGGAATGCCACCGTGTAAGGCAGATTACTATCTAATAATAATTATACACGAAAGATTTGATACAAATATCGTCTAAACTTAATACACATTAAAACAATATACGAGGTATATCTATATATCGAGCGGTACTGTACACAATGACGTTATATTATATGTGTAGTATATGTTATATTACATGTGTAGTATGTCATTAGCACCCTCAACATGTTCCTAAAAAACAGGAATGAGGAGCCAATTTTGATATTTCCATTAAATCGATTAACCTATTGACAGCCATATCAATTGAAGTAGACCGCAAACGACAGTTCGCACAAAATGCATTCACCAGACTGGAAATGAACAAGCATGCTGAGATCCCACACGACTCCGACCGAGTCAGACCACAAATACACAGAGAAATCATGATAAAATAGCAGATGCACACCGCTATAGACATAAAATAAATACTAGTCCGTACTCGGGGATATGTATAGTACCTATATTATTATACTAAAGCTAGTGCTAGTACGGTGCGACGTCCAATAGGTCGCGATATATGTTCTCTAATATACGTACCATAGATACATTGCTCTGAATATGGCTTAAATATGTAAAAGTATTCCGAACAAAATGCCTAATACCAATTGTCATATTGGCAGCTTCACAACACTAACTAACTAGTTCCAGCTTAAATGAAAAATAACAGTTGTATATAAAAACGTCGCCAAAGTGGCAATTACTTTTGGCTATCCAGTTAATCTGCTCGCAATTATAACGTACCTGTCACTTTAATAAAATGCACGCGTATAGTTTCGTACAGCCGCGTCATCGGTTTGTTAACGGATAATAAGACGAAACAAGACAGACAACAATAAGAAGATCTCACCGATCTTCCCCCATTGTCTCGGAGACTTTCCGAACCGGTTGCGAGATGCGTTCACTCTCACGGAGTCACTGTTACAGCACGGTAAAAAATATTTGTGTGAAAATTGTACAAGCGAGGTTAATTTTCTTCAATTATTCGCAGAAGTACAAATCGAGAGCGCCGTTTTCAAAAGAATAGCACTTATGTGACATAATTATAAAAAAAAAGAACTACTCCGATATCGCGAATTTATATATTTTTCAACCTTATGTATCACAAGTTATCTAGGTACTCTCGTTGATGGCAGATGGCATAAAGTATAGAAAAGCAGAATATATGTAGTTTTGGTACTATCTAGAAAATCCATAAATTTAATTGTATACAACAATTTTAATTAAACATATACAAGTGCCATCTATATTTTTCAAAAAAGGTTTGCTGATCTCCCCAATACGTTTTTTTTATTTATGTTCTATGCGATAATTGGTTACAAAACGTATTGAATTTTAAACATGTTTTTATCAGAAAATCCTCTTAAATGCAGACATTGTATACAAAGCATCCATAACTTAGAAAATCAGTTATTGTATGATAACGAACGATTTTGGTTACAAGTTCAAGCACAATCTTCCCATCAACTCAGCACAATCTTCACATTCTAAATACGAGTTACTAACAAGAAAAAAAATAAGCTCACCTAATAAGACTATCTGAGTTCTAAGAAAGATAACTATATGGTAGCTAATGTAACATATACCTACATAATACAAGCGATGATTCAGATATTTTGCTATGTAAGTACACAACAGAAGTACGCGAGATAACGCTGTTGATCTCCACGATACACTTGCTCTTTATAGATTGAAAATAGAGGATCCACCTTATTACAAAATGCAATAGTAATTACCAAATGCCGTATCTTTTCCAGCCATGCAGGACAAGAACAAAGCGGGTAAAACTTTGCTTGTGAAAAAACCATAATAATATATTTATTTCTATAGTAGGTAGTGCGTGATCTACGTTGTAATGGTAAAATGTTCAGATCTCAAACGATAGTAAAATTTGTCTTGCTAAAGGAGTCCAACCATATAATAAAAAGCCATGAAATTATGTTATGTGGTCAATGAAAAGTATACATTTATTCAAGGAATATTAATTATTCTTATTATAAAATTATCGTATCCTCTTAGTCATTAATTGCATGATTAATATTTCCCGCAATTCGTTCTGGGGTATGGTGTAGACATGTAACGTACCACAATGACTCGAGTGATAAGCAAAATACTTGATTGCAATACATATGAACAACGCCTATCGAAAATATCAAAAACACAAAATTACCAGGGACAAATGTGAAACTACAAAATTCAAGATAATTTATTGACCACCCCCCCCCCCAACGGTCAAAGAAATAATAGCCGTAGGACATGAACGCCGAACATAAAAGGCTAGCTATGCGTCACCTCGCGGGCGGTGGCACACCCCATGGCGCCCGTCAGCGACCCCGTCCTTGTATTGATCCACCCTCTCGCACGCGACTGCGCAGCGCGAGCGCCGCATATACAATACGCGCGCGTAGTTTGTTATTATTTTCTTGATGTCAAATGCGACGTTAACAATATCGACGCAACCCAATTTTTAAGAAAATTTCAAAACGTTGCTCTTTTTAACAAAATATCTCAAGTGACAGTTATGTAGATAGAATTGTAGCACTGAGCCAGTTTTTGGAGCTATAAAAAGAGATTGGCAATATTTGTTATGACCGGTGAAACATATTTTTAACCAGTCTTTTGCAAGCCGATTATTATTATGTACAAGCAAATTTAAATGATTATCGGGTACAGTTTAATTTAAAGCAAAAATAGTATTACACTCTATAGTACGATGAAAGAAAGTTTTATAAAGCTGTATGCAAAACTCACTGGCATTCGTTCATGATTTCCTCCTGACTGCGGACCTGAACGGGGGCCAATTTTTCGACGTTTTCTTCGTAATTTCCGAAACATTTGGTAATTTTCTCATCAAACGTATTGACTAAATCTTCCAAAGACCCGGAGAAAGTTTCGTTGAAGTTGTCGGCGACCGCCGCTGTGGTTATAATATCCTGCTTGCTCTTTGTCGTGTTCTTGATTTCGGTTGCGTTATCGTTTAGTATAAGGGTTTTTTCACATTTTATGTTAATCACGTCACTTTTGAGGTTATTTATATTGTTATAATGAATATCATTACCATTCATTATTGACTTAATATCTGTATTAAAGCAATCATCAGTTTCTTCGATTTGCGCGAGTGGTGCTTCGAATTGTAATTCCGCCATTCTTGCAGCCGCGTCTCGCATGACCGTTCACAACGAGCGCCCGGCGGCAACTGACTCGAAATGACCGCTCGCCCCGCACCACCCGCGCACGCTCGGTCTCTTCGCAACGATGCGCGATAAGGTGTACTCTTCCCTTTCGCATTATGTATTTTGTTACTAGCGAATTCGTGAAATAAACTGTGAATAGCCAATTAATTTAACAATAAATTATCGTTTTATAAATGATACCAATAAGGATGAATTAAAGATGTTTTATTAATACAAAATGTGGAACAAATAGAACAAAATGATCCTATACAATGTGCGTTCCTTCAGGGAAGTGTAAGTTATAAGTTTTTCGACCTAATTGGCATTCTTAGTAATACTAAACACACAATTTTCCAATACAAGCAGGAATTTAAATTCCTGTAATTTTTTGTATAATAAAAATACAAAAAATCCAAAAATTTAAATAAGCAAAAAAGCATCATTTGAAACCTGCACTACACTACTCGCGAAATTGATCGAAGTTAGGCGAAAAGAATAGTGTAGAGAGTTACTTCGATTCGCTTTGTGCAACCTCGCCTCGCCTCGGGCGACTTCCGATCGTTGTCGGTTTTTTGCGCCCGAGTCAAAGGACTTCGTGAGGTTAGGTACGGGAGACACACGGCGACTGAGCTTCTCGCTAGGTTGCACGAATATGTAGTCACGTACTTCGGACTGCGATCAACTTCGACGAGCACTTCGTCGAGCTAATTTCGCGAGTAGTGTAGAGAGTAGAGGGCGTATAAAGAAAAGTTATCAATTTTACGTTCGACAGCCAATTGATAATCATTTCTCCATAGTAATAATATTTATCGAATCATATTAAAATATTCGCGTGCGAGCCCCATTTTTTCTTAAATAGGTCCTTTTTATGTACGTTCGTTCATTAAAAAAAACGCAGTGAAATTCGCATCTGTATTAATCTGAACTCATACCCAAAATGGTTAATAACATGATTAAAATTATATTATATGCTCAACACAGTGCTCAAATTTATCGAAATATCGATTCATTAAAATGCGTTATTAAAATCAAATCTATGTTCTAAATTTACTAATAAGTTAATGATTGATTATGTCGAAAATATCTTGTAGGGGATAGTAGGGTAATTGAGAACGATCGACAAAATAGTGCTTCCCCTCTCCCTACCTGCTGTCGCCTACATCAAAAAGCTTCGTAAGACGCCCCCTCCTTAGCCCTGCCACGAGCCATCGATTAAATATCTATACCACAAACTTTAGAGAAAAAGGCTACGCGCCCGCTATCACGGTGAGCGTTATAATAATTGTTTTTATATGTGTTATAACTTTAACCCTTCATGACGACCATTGTATACAATGTTTCACATTTTTCATAAAAACGCAATTCGATATTAATTTGACTTGACTGTAATATCAACTTTTAGAATTGGCAAAATTTTCAAGGCTATGGTGGCATTGTTTTCAAATGGAGACCATTTTATTTTAATTGTCTGTTTGGGCAATTGAGAACAGTGCGAAGAGTACAATTGGAAACGGTCCAATTACTCCATGAAAAGACATTTAAATAATCTAATCTTTCGAAATGTCTTCTAGATGCCCCAGAAATGGATTAATCGACGCTGTCAATACTATTCCTCCGTATCCTATATGGCTTGCCGACATTATTAATGTACCTGCTATTTCTTAAAAAAAACATCAAATCCCAAGCTACAAATTTAAAACATTCTCAGATCTTATCCAATACATCTGAAAAACAGCAATTAGAGGAAAAACAAAAGAGAAAAAGTGAGAAAAAATTAAGAAAAAGGAACAAGTAGCAAAAAAGAAAAAGCAGAATAAGAAAATAGTAAACATAAAGAAATCGATTATTCAAAGAGAAATAAAAATAAAATGCAAACAAAAACAAAACTACGTGTACATCACGTATTATTTCTACTTTCTTTAAGTTCTTTACCACGACCTAGATTTCTTTGTATTACCTCTTCAGGTGGACTATTAGCAAAGATTAACTCTTAGGAACATCCAACAGCATTTATATATTACAAAGACAATAGCGGAAGCCGGGTTTGTATGGGTTTTCCCAATGATTACGTTAGTGATTTTATTGTAGGGGAGCGGTGTAGGTTTTATTATACTTTTGAAATATATAATATACCAGTATTTTAGTGGGGGTAATAAATTAAATTCATGTTATTCTATGAGGTTATACAATGCAAATATTCCGGTGTATTTAATAAACTGAAATGGGTATTATTCTCTATAACATATTTATACCCAGGGTATCTTATGATCAGAACAAGGTTATACCACTAATTATACGTATCTCCCATTTTATATATTTATTTTTTAATTTTTTTTTATATATTTAGATGTGTAGCTGGGTTGAAACCATTTGTAGTGCACTGCAGTATCAATGTTATCTAACTATATTATGTCTAGAAGATACTAAGTATGGGTGATGATATTATATTTAGTTGTTCATTTAATATATTAATGTTGGCGTCTTTTTTATGTCTATCTATTTCTAATGTTTCTAGGATATTAAGTTTATTACCTTTTGTATTTATTTATAATATATAGGGAGCATTGTCGGTATGAGGGTGATGGTTATTTTCAATGAGGTGTTTTGCAAAGTGAGATGTGTCTGGTTTGTTATTTCGCCAGCTGGCTATGTGTTCTTTGTATCTGGTAGTAAAATTTCTTCCTGTTTGACCTATGTATACACTATTACAATCGTTACATTTAAGTTTATAGATACCACTCTTTTTTGTTTATCTATTCTTTCTTTATTATTAATAAGGGTTTCACCCAAGTTATTTAAAGTACTATACGTACATGTTATATTATTTATATTTTTATTATTAGTTAAGAGTTTTCCTAGTTTAAGTGATACATTACCTATGTATGGGATAGATTTATAGTAAATTTTATTATTATTTGGTACGATCGGGTATATTTCTTGGATTACTATTTTTCGTAATTTATTCTGGTATAGTTTTGTGACAATTGATGGGTTATAATTGTTATTTACAGCGATTTGTTTTATAGTTTTTATTTATTTACGTAAGTTAGTCCATCAATCATATTGATCATTACTACTTATTATACAGTGAGAAATATGAATTTCCACCGGAACAAAACTGGATCATAAGCATTATGTGTTCTCGCTGGGCTCATGAGAACCATGGTAAATTTAGCAAGGGCTGCTAAATGCACCAGTGGTGAATTTATTAAGGGCTGAACATAATCTGTGATTTGTGTTCAACCAAGTAACTATCTTATTTGAGTATTGAAGAAGAATTATATTGATTTTACCCTAGAGTTCCTAATTACCTCACTTCGTTCCTAATCCCCCCACGGCCTGTTCTCAATTACCCAGAGGATATCGGATAAATACAAAAGACTATTGTTTTCTTTTTAAATTTTATTAAGAAACTATTTGTTTAAACTATTTGATATGTTTTTTGTAGTCAAACTACCAAAGTTTATGTTACAATAAAAGTTGATATAATATTTTATGTTGTTGTTTCCGATTATTTAAAGTTAAGCCTCTTAATTTTTATTAATCTAAACTGAAATGAAACCACGTGATGTAGTATTATTTCTACTTTATTTAAATTCTTAACCACGACCTAGGTTTCGTTGTATGACAACATCTTCGTGTGGACAATTTGTAAAGATCTTTACAACAATCTTTACAAACTGCCCATCTGAAGCCAACTGTGGTCATACAACGAAATCTAGGTCATTGTTAAGAATTTAAAAAAAGTCCAATTAATACTACATCACGTTGTTTAATTCAGTTCTGAATAAAAATTAAGTGATAATGAATTTCTACCAAATTAACGCCAAATATATTCAATATTTAAAGTTAGGTGTTCCCAATTACCCTAATTTCCCCTACGTGTCTAACTTTAGACTAGTTTAAATTATCTGATAAATGCCAATTTAAAATCTTAAACATAATTCTTAATGGATAAAGATCTTCAAGCACTTATCATTAGAAGTTTTCTCAATTTACTGAACAACAGTATATACTTATATAAAATACACCTCTAAACCTCTATTAGTAGTGTTATCACTAGCATGCATTTGAGACTGCACACCGCGACTATAACGTTTTTTATGAGTCGCAATTGTACGACCGGTTTATTCTTGTCTTTGCGATCACCGCTATTCCAGAGCAGACAAATGACGTAATAGATGAAGGTAGGTAAATTTTAGAATCCATTTAATATAATCGTGAAATGGATTCTAAAATTTTCAAAATGAAAAAATTTAATGTCATATTATAATATATTCATTTTTAAAACCTATATCTTTAAACCGGCGTCATGGAGGTTGAATCATAATAACTCTTTAAATTTCTTTATAATTCATATACTCAAATAAGATAGTTACTTGGTTGAACACAAATCACAGATTGTGTTCAACCCTTAATAAATTCACCACTGGTGCATTTAGCAGCCCTTGCTAAATTTACCATGGTTCACATGAGCCCAGCGAGAACACATAATGCTTATGATCCAGTTTTTTTTCGGTGGAAAATCATATTTCTCTCACTGCAGAATAAGTAGTAATAATCAATATGATTTTATTTTTATTTTTCTTCGCAGGCATTCAAATATATGATTCCTTTTTTAATAATCGATTTCTTTATGTTTATTAGTCTCTTGTTCTGCTTTTTATTTTTTTCTACTTGTTTGTCTTTCTTTATTTTTTCCCAAGTTTTCTTTTTTGTTTTTTTCCTCTAATTGTTATTTCTCAGATGTACTGGATAAGATCTGAGAATTTTTTTACTTTTTCGTTTGGGATTTGATGTTTTTTTTAGAAATAGCAGATATCGGCAAGCCATATAGTAGGATACGGGAGAATAGTATTGACAGAGTCGATTAATCCATGATCAGCGAGAGTTTCCGACGCAACATTTTCTTGAGGCTGGCTAACGTTGGACTCGTTTATTAATCAATTTTCGGAATAGTCTTTAAACTTATTAAGCAAATTCAAAAAGAAAGAGGTTATATGTTCAAGACGTATTTTTTTAATGTATGTACGCCGATTTCTCCGAGATTTCGGGTCGATTTGCGTGAAACTAGTGGTCCCATATAATTATGGTGATAAGCTGATGATGAATTGAACAATGGAACTCCTTAACGGATGGCAGTAAACGAACCATGATTCAAGATATTTTCTACTGGTAGTTATTACTTTGCAAAACAACTGCACCATGGACCAGGTCAAGGTCTGATGATGAGTCCATGAACAATGGAACTGTTTAACGGATGGTAGTAAATTAATCTTGATCCAAGATATTTGCTACTGGTAGTTGTTACTTTGCAAGATCCGATGTTGGATTTCGGATATAGGTAGCGAACGGAACTCCTCAACAGTTAACAGCTACCACTCGCATCTAGTACTATCGCTTCATTGCTGTGTTGTTGGTAACCAACTATAGACGAATAAGAAATTATCTATAAAAATACTACCTTTTGTCCGCGAATTTTTATAGTTATTCAATACTCTAAGAATGAAAATGGTTGAATGTTAAGTATCGTGTGATGAATACTATTAATCACTAAACATTCTAAAATAAAATACTTTTTAACAATATAAAACAAACTTCAAAGAAAGTAGGTACTAAAAAGTAAAAAAATTATTAACTCAAAATAGGTACCTACTTATTCATAATAAAAACTACGTTATTTATTTTGGAAGTCAGTGCCAGTTCTGCCGACCAACAAATACAATTTTGTTTTATTATAAATACGTCCTTTTTTTACTATTTCGTCTGCGAACACATTAGAAGTTAGGGTTTTAAATTTAAATTACAAATTAAGTAAAATTATACATTTGTTTATTTATTGAATATATTTGGCGTTAATTTTGTAGAAATTAATTATTCACAATTAAATGAAACTACGTGATGTGGTATTATTTCTACTTTCTTTAATTTCTTTACCACGACCTAGGTTTCGTTGTATTACAACATCTTCAGGTGTGATATTAGCAATGATAAGATAAGATCTTTGCTAATACCCTAAGATAAGATCTTTGCTAATATCCCACCTGAAGATGTTGTAATACAACGAAACCTAGGTCGTGGTAAAGAAATTAAAGAAAGTAGAAATAATACTACATCACGTAGTTTCATTTAATTGTTATACATTTGCTTAAATTAGTCGACAGTGCTGACACCGATTTCAAAAATAAGTAACTTAGTTAATAAATAGGTACCTATTTTGAGTTAATTATTTTTTTACTTTCTATTACCTACTCTTTCTGAAATAGTTTTTTTTGTTAACAAATATTTTATTTTGTCTAGTCATCGAATGTCGCTCAAATTATGAGCAATTGTAGTAAGACACTACTTTTTTCTTCGGTACCCTCTCTTCTGGTCGCAGACAATTCACACGTATCAAGAGAGTACAAAATTGATTTGGCTTGAAGAATAATTGTTTTTTTTTTCAGTGATTGTGTTTATAAAGCATGATGAGCTTGATTAGCTATGACTTGAGACATATTTATTTAATTTATTATTTTCAAGAATATTACATTAAAATACCTCTATCAATATACAAATATCTCCTTTTTCATGTTTCAGTTATTATAGAAAAAGCAACCTTCTGGCATATTTTAGTCTTTAAATTACCTTGAATTTTTAGATCTAAAATTTCGTTCATTACGTTTTAAATTATTTAATTTTTAGAGTAGGTACTGTGCCTCAAAAGAAAAAACGGAATAGTTATAAGATCATTCGCGTATCTATCTGTCCCTTCGTCACAGCTATTTTCATAGAAACTTGAAATTTGGCACAATAATAAAACATATTTACCCGCATATATTTCAAGGATAACACTCAAAAAATATTGCAAAATTCCATATATAATGCGGAATATTCTTTAAAAAGACTAGTTACAGAGATCCCAAAATAATTTTTTGCATAATTCAAAATATTATATATTCAGAAATATACTGGAAAATAGGAAACAAATAAGACACTCTCCCTACCCTCCCTCCATTTTCTACTGATCCTAAAATTATAAAAAAAAACAGAGATCATTTAGTAGCATACGCTAAGGTTATAGGAAAGCTGTAGTTATGATTGTAGATACTATAATTTTTGTGAAATATATAGTAGGAAATATATGTACGTTGTGATAAATTCAAATCTATGAATGATTTAACAAAAATACCTTTGAAATATTTATATGTGCCTATATGCGTACGGAGCTCTCGTAGTGCGAATTTTAACCGTACTTTACACATTTTTTTTTAAATACACATGCGCTAAGTATTTTTAATCCTAAATAAAACAAGGTCTCTCGAAAAAATACCAAATAAATTAAAATTACGGGTCATACTGATCCAGCACAACGTTAATGCAACAACTTTCTATCACAATGATGCCAGATTAAACACATGTTTATTATGGATGTGATAAGTTGCGTGTGTGGTTTAGACAAGAATTCGACAGCATTTGAATTTACAACTTGAATTACATTTACTTGAATTACAACATATTGAATTTAATATTACAACTTGCAAAGCACAATGCAAAAATTTGTTTTGTTCCCATCACTGTTTTTTCAAGTTATTTCAAGAAAAGAAGAGGACTTCCTTATCTATATTGTTTTTTATAGAAATTATACTGAATAATTTTTTTTCTAAAATATTTAGTTTTTTCATTCTTCTATTATTCAGAATAATGGGCGGAATCACCCTGTGAAAATATGTCGTACGAAATAAAACGTATACAGGTGTAACAAAGAAAGTATCTATTTTTCATACAGTTGATACTTGCGTCGTTTTGTATTTGAAGCATGATTCTGTAAAAAAAACATAGACAGTCATGGGGACTGCCGACAGAAGTGAAAACTTAAAACTATGAAATAATTATACCATAATTTTGCATTAGTAACCATATTTTCAAAATTCAATAAATAAATTTCCAATATAAAATTTTATACAATTTTTAATTTTAAAATCCGCGACAAAAATATTACCGAACAACTAGAAATCTGTTTTAGCACGCTAGTAAAATAATTCCTAAGCCACTATGAAATATTCACTGCACGATGAATTACAGAGATCAAATATTAAAAAAATTAACAAAATAAAAAAATATCAAATTTTTAAATGCAAATGTTGAAACGAATATTTGAAATTTTTGAAAATAAATACTTTGTTTTTGTTATTCATTTTTCTATGTAAAATATTAACTTATTTATAATAATCAAAATAAAATACAATTTAAACACATTGAACTTTGCGCGTAGTCAATTTAACTTTACTTGTATAGATATACACAGCACTAATGTTGCATAACATGTCATGCTTACAGCTACATATATACTGTTAACATTAGCATGTTGCTGACGCGAACCCACAAGATTTTCCCCTACCAAAAATCACTAACGCGCCTAAAGAAGTTTTCACATCAAAAATTGTGCGTGTACTTATTAACGCGCGTTAGAAGTTATACTTCTTTGGCTTAATACAAGAATTATTTAGCACGCAACTAATTTATGGAAATAAAATAATAATTGAAATCTAAGTTCAATCAGATAATTAAATTTCAATAATTATAATTTATTTTCTCATACAGAGTAGCAGAAAATTCGAAATTTTCATTATTATTCAATAATTAAATACATGATAAAGTAGTAATTTATTATGCAAATAAATACATACCGAAACTTAACCTCACTTAGAGAAATACACTTAAAATATATTTTAAAAAGTACTAATTCTGTTACGAATATTCACAATAAATAAATGTTTTTTTTATTATATGGACCACTATTAAATTTCAATTACTAAAAAATATTATTTAAAAGCATAGATATAACTTTAATTTGTGCGAATATAAAACACGTGTTGTGTAGTTATAAATATCTCAATAATTATCATGAATATATTATCAACCACTACACGCATATTTGGTGAGTAACTTCAACCTGTCGATTTTTGTTGCATCGTGCGGGCACATCGTAAAATTTCACTCTTATGATTTTTTCATAACGCGCCTAAAGAAGTATGAATTCAAAAATGTAATGTTTTTTCGTAATTTTGACCGTAATTTTTTTTAGAAACATTTGACAATTTTCATACATTTCTTTAATATTTTCTGAGCAATTTCAATGCAGAGAATTACCTACATGATAAATAGACACGTCCTTTGTCAAACTACTCAGTCGTGTAAAATGAACAACTTTGGTTAAACGACATAGCGCGATTGATTTCCAAACAGTTTAAAGCGACCACTGATGAATAGTCCTAAATTCCAAATGGCGCGATCGCTACTCTAAATGTCAATATCACCGACACTTTCAACCGATTGGATTTCCCAAGTCGAATGGATTTAGGGCGGCACGATGGATGTCCAAAGCGTTCGAAATTATACCGCTCCACGCCAAATAGTGCGATCGGGGTGGGGATGAAATTTACGTCACAAATCTAACATTAAATAAATGGTCAACTACAAGCTATTGTGCGAGCGAGACGGAACGATCTTTACAATTTTTTCATAAATTGTTCTATATTCCTTATCATTTGAGGTAGCGAAGTGCCGTAAGAGCGGCAGAGAGCATATTTCACATTTAAATTATAAACAAGGGCATGTTTATCGGATAACAGGGGCATAGCGCGGTGGAGTTGACGTGAGTGGATTCGTGGCCGCACCGAGGGGCGTCCGTCAGTGACAAGCGTAAAAGTTGAAGATTCTTGTCGGACGCCCACTATATATTTAGCTAGCAGATAGTAGCTAGCTCTGCTCGCTTACTATCTGCTAGTTTCACCCTCATGAATCGATGACGTACTGAAAATGATAAACACATAAATAAGTTTTGTTATATTGATACAGGTTAAAAAATACAATATATCAAGAAATGTTCTTATAAAAGTGTGTGTGGCGCATTAAGGTATTTATGAATGTCGAATGAAACTATATTGACACAGGACTGTGATCAAATAATTAAAATAATGCATTATAAAAAAAACGAGTGAGCTTTAGACCACACGACTGAAGTAAAACTTCAAATTCACAAAATATGAACTTTAAAATGAATTTACAATTTTATTCACTTTAAACGTAGAATATTAATACAATAATTAGAATAATTATATAATAATTTATAATATTTACGTAATAACTTATAAAATTGTTCAAGAACGAAATGAAATTATAAAATAATCAAAAAATCACCGTTCGCGTAACGCTAGCAAACTCGCATATATATATATATATATATATATATTTCATGCACTGGCTATGAGAGGAAGAGAGAAAGAAAATGTGCGCGCGCACTACTCTCTCTTGCTCCTACAGTGTGATACAGACAATAGGCTTGCACTGTGTCTTAGATATACGAAACATAACTGGCTATGAGAGAAAGAGGGAAAGAAAATGTGTGCTCGCGCCTCTCTCTCTTGTCCCTACAGTAATATTCGAAACGTAACTCTCTTTCTGTCTGCACTAACTTATATCTCCCTCTCAACTTCCGTTCGCCTCGCTCGATCACACTTTTCGTAACGCTCTCGTCACGCATTCACCAGCTTACTCCCCAAGTCAAGCGTGCGTAAAGAAGTTTTACTTCAAAAAGAAGCGTTTGGCATAACGAATGGAAGAGTCGTCAGTAATTTATGAAAAAAAAATATACGAATTAACGAAAAAGTTCTCTATTCATTTCGAGCAACATAGGAACAAGTGTGTCAGTAGGACAAACGTGAGAAGTGCGCCGGAATTGAATAGCGCAGTGCACCACTTTTATTCCTTATTGCATTTTGGTAGACAACGCGAAATTTGTACATACTAAAATAGATTGTATCAGCCAGCCTATGTCTCAAAAAGGCCTCTGCAATGCATGTCTAAAAGGTTCAGGGCAAGTCCCGTGGAAACCGTAGAGACGACATTTTTTTAGTATGAATATTTTATTTCTTTTTTTTTTAAATAGTGTCTATTTATAAAATATACTTTTATCAGGCATATAATACCGCATAGAATCAACATGAAAAAAGAAATATTTTTGGCGGCATAAACAATAAATATTGACCTTTGTGCGGCGTTGATGTATTGTTAGTTGTATTATTGCCTATATTAATATCAAATAAATTGTTAATTGTTAATAATTATTAAGTAAACATTCACCATATTAGAAATAATTACTAAAAAAATATATTTTAATATCAATATACAAAAGTACGTAATAATGAAGTAAAGCATTTATTGGTTAAATACGTTTTTGAATATATTTGGCGATAATTTTGTGGAAATTCATTATACACAACTTAATGAAACTACGTGATGTATTTTATTTATCTACTTTAATGTATCTAATTGATACATATGGCGGACTTATTGCTACAAGAGCAATCTCTTACAGCCAACCACAACACCAGTCCAGCCCCGTTCGACGAACAGCCGGGAATCAAACCCGGGTCGCCGCGGTGCCTCGCATCGTCAAAGGCCGTATACCTTGTGATCAACCCAACACACCACGGCGACGACGTAGTATTATTTCTACTTTATTTAAATTCTTTAAAACGACCTATAGGCTTCATTGTATGACACCATCTTCAGGGCTATTAGGAAAAATCTTTGCTAATAGCCCACCTGAAAATGTTATAATACAACCAAACCTGGGTCTTGACAAAGAATTTAAATAAAGTAGAAATAATACTACATCCATTACATTTATTATGTATATGGGACACAAATTTATGGGATGATTAATTTTTCTTGCTATACATAGCAAGATAGCATTTTGTCAGTTTATTCGATATAAAACCAATACCTAACG
Source organism: Druceiella hillmani (assembly GCA_039881145.1). Classification (NCBI taxonomy): domain Eukaryota; kingdom Metazoa; phylum Arthropoda; class Insecta; order Lepidoptera; family Hepialidae; genus Druceiella; species Druceiella hillmani. Next base: position 386,266 of record JAYKKI010000145.1, on the reverse strand, counting down.
TTGTTGTTACTATATCGAGCAACAGATGTTTGAGCCGCAACATAATTTGAATATTCGGCGTAATTTTAGTGGGCTCGCTTTTGCCAACATGTTATCAGTCTGTAACTCCTTACACGTAGCGTTTCATTTAATGCTTGGTTTCTTGAACTCACAACATATATCTATTCCATACGCGTATCCGATAAATTCGCGCGTTCGCCCAGCCATCATCTTTTTGCAGTAACACCGATTAAGCGAGGGAATTACCCAATGTCATTACTTATTAGACGTTATAGCGACAAAAGAGATTGTCTAATGATTTTCGAAAATTAATTTCTTTGAATCTAAACGGTAAATGAAACAATATCGCATTAATAGTTAATTAAAAAAAAATGGTAGTATTTTTTACAGGTGGTAGCATATTTGGGCGAATTATGGATATTAAATATTGTAAACGACCTTGAAATGAAATTGATCTTTAAATTGGATTGTGGAAAGGATTATCTTTCCTTTTTTAACCTTCTTTTGTAAAACTATGTAAAGGAAAAGGGTTAGCTAGAAAAGTTAAATTCGCCATCTATCGCTGAAAACGGTAATTATGCAATATTGCCAAATTTCTTACCTTTATCGAAATAAAAGATATACGTTGGTGCATATCCATGTTAATGACTTACGATAATTTTTAAATTTCGGAAAAAAAGAGGCATGATTTTTAAAAAAATAGGTGGATTACCAACTACCCATGATACATTATTATGGATTGAAGTGGCGCTATTTAGTGATGGTGCATAATGTATATTTATCTACTTGTTACTTAATTAAGTGTCGCTGCAAAAGTATGATCTAAGATATATCTATATCTAAAGACGCTAGACTCAACAGACACGTCGTACCCTTAAAAACAAACAAAAGGTACACCAAGTAGTCATATGCGAACTATGAAGAAATATATATATATATATATATATATATATATATATATATATATATATATATATATATATATATATATTCCCTTTACACTATAATGTAATCGCAAGGGTTAAGTGCACTACAGTATATGCACACCAAGTCCGCGGCTTTATCAAAGAGATGTATGACGCGACGCGACCTGAAACCGCTCTGAAACTGGCTCCTGAAACCTTATTTGGCCTTGAATAGTGAACTATATGAATATTTCGGACTTTCAATAGTTCGGTGTTTTTCTCGAGTTTTTTACTTGGAATTACTGTTCACCCCAAATAATCATATAACTAAACACCAAATAATCATATAACTGTAATGAGAATACAAGAATAAGGTTTACAATACCCGAACTGCCATTTAGCATGTTTTCCTAACATTTTCTTTTGGGATGAAATTAAATATAGTAACATTTTCCCATAAAGATACTGCACAAGTCCTGTTTGACGATTAAGTTATTTTAGGGGGTTCATTTATGTAAATTGTGAGTTCTCTCTCGTGTCTACATTTTTGTTATTAATTTTGTTTATCGTGACAAGCAAAATTAAACATCACGCGACTTGGGGTTTCGACGTGAAACGTTGTATATAATGAACTTATTTTTGTTTAATTAAAATCACCCTTTTTTAACTAGATCTCGTTATTGTTTATCAGTGGAATAAATAATACAACCAAGATAAGGTCTAGCGGAATAAATATGGAAATTGTTAAAGGAGAGCTGCGAAAATGGCCCTGACGTTAAACAGATAGAATATATGAAAAAAAAGAACAATTCAGCGATTGACAATAAGGAAAGGACAGTAATTAAAAGACATTTTGTATTTTAATCCAAAACAAAATCTATCTTCATATTATATTTTGTGCGGGACGACAGACAGTAGTCAGACCCCGGCACTTGACTGTCGCTGGATTGGAGGATTCAACGTTCACCAGATCTACGTCACGGTAGTCTATACAGTCAGGAGAGAGCTCGCTGGGTCGATTACCAATGAATACTTGTCATTGTAAGACAATTTCTTTATCTATTTTCAAATTACAAAGTTTACTATTACTTATAGGTCCCGAACTAGAAGTTGAACTCGAACTGTGATTGTCCGATGAGAATTCGAAGAATATACGATAATTATTCGATGACCATTCCTATGACTACAACTATTCTGATGAACATATTTTGGCAGTGTCGTAATACCTCTTATATCACTTGGCGACATATAGCCGCTAAGTTGATCCCTTTGTGCGGTCGCCGGTTGTCACGCCAGAGGTTACGAACCCACGGCCACCCGATCGTCGTATTGGTTAGTGCGCTCGGACGAAACATATTCTTAATACGTCAAGAATTGTCAGTAAGATATAAAACTAATTATAAAATCTAACGAAACACACACTAACTTTTTAGAAGCGATTACGAAAAATAATAAATATTGACCGCTTTTTATATATGTAGCCATTGCCTAAAGGAATTAATAATTAACTTTTAAGTGACATTAGCATTCGTTCGTTGTTACCAAAATTATCTTTTTCGCTCTTTACGATTTTCAGGTGGCTTTTTTCAACAACCCTGTAGGGCCTGAGTTTTTCATAGATTAGTATATTACATATGTGTATAAGAGAACTCTTCGAATATTAGATCGAATATAAATTAGTTGGTCTAGTGATCGATCAATTCCTAAATCGACAGCCTCATGTTAATGATGCCAATCGTCTATTTCCTTCCGCTTGAAAATAAAATTTACCTTCGCCAAACACTCAAATCGCCTCTACTAGACTATGGATCAATAGAACGAATGCCAATGTCAGTTAACAATTGCTGAACAAACTAACAAACTTCAACGTTTATGTATTCGTTATATTTTCAGCCGCAGAAGTCTGAGTTTGGGTTGCGACTCAAGTGGAGAAATAATCGCGACCGATGTAATTTTCATATCCTTTTACTGCTTTATAATATCTTAAAAATCCTCACAGACCCTCTTATCTTATTGCAAGTTTTGCGGCCCTTTCTGGCCATCATCTATAATCTTATACCTCTTTTTAATTCGTTTAATGGTCATGCTGCCAAATTATGGAAAAAAATCAGTTCCAATACTAGAATAACACCGTCCATTCAAACATTGAAAACTGGTCTGAAAAAATCATAAATGCCCTAAATTTATTCTCCATATCCTTTCATATTCCGCTCCTTTAATATTTCACCTTTCTTTTCCTGTTCCTTTTTCAAAGACCCTCTCGAAATATAGTCCTTCCTAAATTAAATTATTTTTGTCTTTTTTGGTTTTTTCTCAAAAATTTACTTATCATATTTTGTTGTAATTACTTTTTGCTACGTACCAGTCATGTTACTTTATAAACGCACTGTTATTCTTGTTGACCGTAAGATATTGCTCCTGTAGCAAAGTTCTCCAGATTATTAATAATCATAGAAATAGATAAATAAATAAACAGGTTATAAAATACACTTTGTTTCATCACGCTGGTACGGAGTTTCGTAGATACTATTATGAAAAATAGCCCAGTCAGACTATTTTTCATAATAGTTCCTAAAAAATATAAGATTTTTTATTGGTCTGATTAAATATACTTTGAAATTATACTTTTGAGAATCATTTTTATTTTTGTAATACCTATTGGATTGCCAGTGTCCTTTTACACTTAATTACAGGTTTTTGGAGATAGTTATACCAAAAGTCCCGAGAAATCCCAGGTGAGCTCTAACCACCATCTAAATTTCTCAAGAGACCATATTTTATTGTCCAACACAAAATATATTTCAAACAATATTTTTACACATATCTCCACTCACTAATAAACAAAATATTGAAACATATCTCCGGGGGTAGATAAAATTTTGAAACATATCTCCGGGGGTAAACATATCTCCGGGGATAAAATTACATATCTCCGGGGATAAAATTTTGAAACATATCAAAATATTGAAACATATCTCCGGGGGTAGATAAAATTTCGATACAAATATTTTTTGCTTCTTTTTGACTAGTCTTTTTAAACAATATATCAGACTAAAAAAGGATTCAAGTATTTGATTTGTCCCATGTAAAATCGTTATATAAATATTTAAAGGCGTTAGCCACGAAGCTATTAATCTACCTTAATCACAATTAAATGAAACTACGTGATGTAGTATTATTTCTACTTTCTTTAATTTCTTTACCACGACCTAGGTTTCATTGTATTACAACATCTTCAGGTGGGATATTAGCAAATATACTATCTTGCTAATATCCCACCTGAAGATGTTGTAATACAACGAAACCTAGGTCGTGGTAAAGAACTTAAAGAAAGTAGAAATAATACTACATCACGCAGTTTCATTTAATTGTGAATAATGAATTTCTATAAAATTAACGCCAAATATATTAAAAATTTACCTTAACTTAGTATTAGCTGTAAAGTATACGTTTTAATATGATGTATTACTAATATATGTCAAATTTCAAGTTTTTACGTCAAATGGTCTTAGAAAAAATCGATTGTGTCAAACAGACAAACACGAGAGTGATCTCTAAAGGTTCTGTTAATCCTATTAAAATACACAGCCCTAAAATTGACTAATAATCAATTGAAATGTGATTTAAAATATTATATAAACACCTGTAAATATACAAATGATCACTAGGCGGCGTAGGAATTTTTTTTCAATGCTCTGTTCAGCAATTGCCAACGTAATGTCTTATTGCTGTAGCTATCATATTTCATTTCTACGCATTGGCGACATTAGCATATAGCAAAGGGGCAGTCACTGTTATATCGCCATTGCTAATGAATATTTATTTGCACAGTGAATAGCGCGTTTGCTAACAAGTAATTGCGTAATGTGAGATGTATATTTTTTGCTTCGATTGGTAATGTCTAAAACCCACTCAAATATGCATTACGCAATAAAAAAAATGTATTGGAAGGCTTGCGCGCCGGAAGTACCGTCTCCATTTGTAAAAGTTTTAATATTTTATGGCATGAGATAATTTTGTTATTAAAATAAGACTAATTGGCCCTTTTGATGTATAATGAAATATCTGAAGAATATAAACACGGACACAAGTACCTACATAGACTGCCCATAATTGTAACTATTACGTATAAATACTTATATTAATAAGTATTTTTCTATACTATATTCTCTATTCTCTTCTATACTACTTATATTAATAAGTATTGTTTCTTTTTATAATTTGTTTATATTTTTCATAATCTGTTTGTTCAAAAAAATTAAATTGAAAATTATGTTAGGCGTCTCGGAATTTCCTACAAACACTCGACAGGAATAAGTGCCTATATTTTGGAGAGAGCTGGAGTTACCCTTTTAAGGATAATCCCATCAATTCCAAATATGATCTATCTTGAAAAATGTGCTGGCCATGATAAGGTGGTAATTTCAACGTGACTTAGATATCAAGTTAAATTAGGTTAATGGCACTAAAAATGTTGGTGAATTTAAGTTCTTTAGGAAATAACATTTCTTGTCACGTCTCGTATGTGGTTATGAGAAACGTATTTTTTCGTTAACTGACAGTCTAAACACTCACCTGATGCTCTGTCGTGTTCTTACTTTCACTGGGAATGGTTCACAGGTTTTTGCTACAATACTGTAACACTCACCTGTTACTCTTTCGTGGTCTTACTTTCACTGAGAATGTTTCACAGGTTTTTGCTACAGTAGTGCAACACTCACCTGTTGCTCTTTCGTATTCTTACTTTCACTGGGAATGTTTCACAGGATTTTGCTACAGTAGTCTAATGAGGGTATCAAGTAAAAGGTGTACATATAAAATACTGATACTTTTCACTTGGGACAGAAATATAATAAAATGTAAATACTTTTATGTTGGAACTCATAAAATGTAACAATTGTGTTACTATGTTTCATAAAAAGGCGGAAACAAACACATTACTGACAATGAAAGCCAATGAACACGGCTTTCTGACTGAATCAGTTTAATGTAAAAATAATTATTAACTGCGTAATATGTGGCTAAATAATTATAAAACTGATGGTAGAAGTAAAGTACTTTAGTTACTTTATGTATTAAGAAAGGTTGATGGGACGCTGCTAATGAAACTTATTCGGGATAACGTCCGTTTTCCACCCCAGCGGAAGATTCCCCACCCCAGCTTGGTAATTATTTTTCTGAAACTTTTTATTCCTAATGAAGGCTTAATAACTAGAAAAAAACAAGACTACAGTCAAATATTTGAACTAAGATTAAAGTCAGCGTCGAGTTAAGGCTTGTTGTCGTAGGTCGTAGTGTCCTTTCAAAATTTGATAACCTACCATCGACAATATAAAAGCACTTGGTGAGCGAGCTTCCACCAATAAAGACCAACTAGAGGGAGATATTGCGCTGAGCAAACCTTTCACTAGTACGATTCCAATTTTTACCTGCCTTTACATTTGAACTTGAATATGACAGAAATTAACGTATATTTAAAGTAATAAAAAGCTTAAGACATTAATATCGTACTGTATGGAAATTAACATGAGGTCACGAGAAAGTCGTTATGAACCTCATAAATATCCAGCCGCATCAGTGGTCAACACCTAGCAATTGTTTCATTTGGACCCGGTTTTGTATTAAGTGTTCTATTAAAATTCAAATACATTTTATCTTTATTGATATTAAATTTATTTGTTTCACTTGCAGCCATAGAATGAAATTACAGATATATTCACGTGTTGGCAAACTCAAAGAAGGAGGCATACAGCTACGCGGAAAGAAATCAATACAAAAGTTTGGAAATATGGAAGAACAATTAGTGGATACTATATATTTTTTTTGTTTTTTCTTAATAAAACTAAGAAGAAAGGAGTATTTGAAAATCATTTTTTTTCCAATGTCTGCTCATTTATTTGCTTTTATGTACATTTTTGTGATGTGCTTTTTCGTATTTATCGTGATTTTTTGGAAAAAGAGACTTCGGTATATTATTTTTCATTCTAATTTAATTCTATTCCATGTTTAGGGAAAACAATGTTACTAATGTATTTTATCTACATTATGGAAGTACAAGACGCTTCGGCTCTGGCCTTAGTTTTTGAGATCTCGTATGGACTGGGTCTTTTTGGAGAAACGCTAAAAAACGTCGCTTGATCAAATTAACTCTACTATTATACTCCATATTGACACGAGTAGGATAATCAAGGGATACGCTAATTGAAGGGGAAGGCCTTGATGACCAAGTGTTTAAGAGAAAAAGTACTTGAAGATATATTTACAAACCGAGCATTAACATGCTAATGAACTGTAATTAGAAAATATATTTTTAAAAAAATCAAAACTCCAAGAAGACCAGCGCAAGTCCAAGGAGTAGAGTAATTAAATTCTTCGAAATGGCGGCGATCAATTAATTCCTTTTAAGCATATATGCGGTTAAGACTGTTACGACTGTCAGTCGGACTTTCTAACAGTTAAAACCGTATTTCTGTTTCTAATTAACTGTCAGTTGAGTCTAACAAGAGTCTACTTTACCAACCATACCCTATTTCACTGTTCAATTGCTAAAGTATCCATACAAAATAGGTTTTTAACTATCAGTAAATCCGACTGAGAGTCCTGATCGTGTGTGGTGCATAAGGGAGTTAGTCGTACGACCAGAAAGTTAATTTTCCAATATCCATACAGTCTTTGCACAGATCGTATTAGCTTTTGAAAAAATACATAACAACCACATTATATTTTCGATGAATTACTTTAAATTTATACTCTTTTGCGAAGAGTATTTTGGGAATATTTCTAATTTTTATTAGTTATATTTAGTCATTTTACAAGCGATTGTTTTGAATTCATAAGTATAACACAGTAAAAATAGTGACTACCGACAAAGAATATTTATGTGCATACATTATATGTTCTTTTATTAAATAATTGGCTATAAAATGCTAACCTTGCTAGTCAAAATCCTTGTACATTTAACAGCACGCGATCTCCTTAATGTGTTATATACAACAAGGCGGAACAAATTTAATAATATTTTTTTTATACACATAATTCTTGAATATTGAATATATTTGGCGTTAATTTTGTAGAAATTCATTATTCACAATTAAATGAAACTACGTGATGTAGTATTATTTCTACTTTCTTTAAGTTCTTTACCACGACCTAGGTTTCGTTGTATTACAACATCTTCAGATGGGCTATTAGCAAAGATTGGTTCTGTTGATCATATAATTTTTTCGAACAATAGATTCATATCAGTTTTAAATATACTACCGCTTTTCTTTCGAATAATACCCATATAAACACCTGAAAAAATCATTCAGCAAATTAAAAAAGTCATTCAAACACATCTTATACAGCAACAAACTTGGTAGTCGGCGTAATTTTATGTAATAGACCATTTGTACACCGCTCCATTTGGTGCGCTGCAAAACGTAGGTAAGGATTACTTTATATACCGTAGACAAAGGGTATTAGGCAACTCGCAAACGTATCGCAACACAATTTGGTAACATTTACGAGATGGTTAAAAAAATTACGGCACTTGCGTTCCCAGGAAACTAATCTGATGACCCACAACACAAATTGTTGAGAATCTTAAATTTTTTTTGTAATCTCGTTTTAATGTAATCTCATACCAAGTAATACTACAAAACTATAGAATAAAACAATTAGTCGACACATTACTTATGAATTATGATCAACAGACCTAATAAACTAATTCCTTATTCTTCCCATTAGTTCTATGTAAGTTTTGTATATATTAAAAAATCCTTCACATATTTTATAAAATTAATATTAATAATTAACATCGAAAGAATTTAAAAATGTTAGCTGATATAATATATCTTCCTTGAAAGACGATTCCAAGTAGGTTCTATTAATTGCTAACTTCTCCATAAAAAAACCTTTTTTAAAGAAACGGAAGTACCCCGCTATGGACAAATATTCAATTGTAATGCCACACATTACCGGATATATCAATCTATTTCTAATCTAAAATTCTAGGGGATTAACATCTCTGGTGACATGTTTCGTCTAGACCAGGATTGTAATTTATTTTTTTGTCTTTAGGAGGCCTAAAACTTGGAAGATAAAGGGCTTACAAATTCTGTACGAAACCTCAAAATTATTTCATCCTCCATGTTTCATTCTGCTTTCAATGACTAGTTCCGGCGATTCTCCCTGATCCGTAGTAATACTAGCATAAAAAATCACGTCATTATGGTATACAGGTTTTCCCAAAATTTCACTTGAAACAATGGTGTTCAGTGATGTATTTTTTGAATTATGGATCGATTCACGTTGTTGATGCTACAAAACTCTTCTACTCTACTTATTGAAATCTTTTTATAAAACTGTTGTGATTTGAAATCTATCTGGTGTTTCTGTGGCAAGATTCAGATTGTCAATAATTTTTTCTAAACTATATCTAACTGGAACGATTAATTTAGTCTTAACATACTCGACTCCCTCAATTTTTTAAAGAAATATTCGTAAACTTTTTATTATCCAGCATATAAGTATAGAATAACACGGACCATAAAAATAACATCGCTTTCAAATATTGCATTTAACAGCCTATCAGTCCATGCCGGTTGTAGGAACCCCAAAAAGTATTTACTTAGATGCCATGATCACAATAATCAATGGCATTTTAGAAGTATATAATGACCACCATAATCATTGGTTCCTCTACCATATAGTTAACAAAAAATTATAAGTGTAAACGATTTCATTCGAAAGTGGAAAACTTTACTGCATTACTTGAAGAAGTAAGACGTCAAAGTTGTACACTTTCGTTTCTATGGTAAGTAAAATATTATCATTTCCATAATAACTTGATTATTATACTATTAGAAAATACATTAAATAATTTTTTAATCGTTTATAACATGCAGTTATTTCTCTGAAAAACGGTAAAGAAAGTAACTCATAAAAGATTTAATGTAAATGGTTCTAAAATAATGGATTTATATATATATATATATATATATATGTATATATATATATATATATATATATAAACAAAATTTGTTTGTTTACCATAAATATTATATTTCTTTCCTTAATTAAATGCTGATGAAAATATAAATCTCAATACAAAATACAGTATCACTAGTTGTTTATAATTACTAAATAAAACGTAATTCTTGAAACTATACACTCTGTGTTAGATAATGAACTCGCTTGGCCGATACCGAAGGGAGCCGAGTTTACCCAATTCAGCGTCACCGACCCGAGCGTTACGCCTCGTTTCGTTTACTGTTCAGAAAAAGTGCACATGGTACGCCTAAAGAAGTTTTTACTTCAATACTCAGCATTTAACATTTTTTTCATTAAAGCAATTATGTTTACAGCGGAGAAGCTGACCGCGTGTATGCAAGGCGGTCTGAAGTAGAAGTGAGTCGTCGAGTCACTTACAGGAATTTTGTCACCGTGACTTTTGCGTCACCGTCCTGTCACTGTGACAGCGAACGAAATAAACGGTAATCTTGTCACGGTAATGATTTATATACTTTCGGCGAGTGCGCTGCGTTTATGGATCACACTATGCGGTTATGGATATGGCGACGCGCTGTGCTTTTTTTTACAGACGAACGTCATCATATTTAAAACAAGCAGCACGAAGCAAGTGTAAATGGACTGGGCAAAAGTCGGATGGATTGGGTTGAAATTATTTCTCCCTCTACTGTTTTGAATAAAACTTTTTTTAATATTGTTTTAAATATTAGTAAACTATATTGTACCTTAACGTAAATATTGATTTTATGGCTGTGCACAATCCCATCTGAACTTGAAAATGTTAACCAGTGTTTAGGATTTTGTTTACTTCTCATATTTTTTTATTATTTACATATAGGATATTTTAAAATTATTCAGGAGTAATTTGTACTAAACAAGCAATCTTAGCGACATTGTCTAAATTTTTTTTTAAAAGATGTTACAACAGAATAATTTAAATTACATTTTTCTTGTTGTATTCAAAGAAAGTTTTATTTTTAAATTAAAATTATAAATAAAAAATTGAATTACCTACGTATTTTACTTATCACAAATTTTGACCACGGAAAAAATTAATTATGTACTTAATTACAACAATCTATCATACAAAAGGTTACTCAAAAACGTTTATAATTATCCTCATATTATTGAAACAGTGAAACTAAAACTATATGTTCTGACAAGTTAATTGCTGCGTGAAACAATTTTTCAAAAAAAAAAATTACTGTTTAATTTACATGTAGAACAAGACTAAAACTCGTTAAGAAGAAACATTTTAATATATAGTGGTAGGAACCAATAAAGAAAAACTTAACTATATACATTATATATATATATATATATATATATATATATATATATACACATATATAATATATATAGATAAGTTTTTGTAATACCAATCTTTGATAAAACATTGGTTCACCTGAACGCTCAATAAAATTACACAGTGTGAATACGCGTAGCGATAAATAATATGGCAAGTAATGTATAGACGACTAGTCATTGTATAATTATTTATAACAAACTTAAAATGTATCGGTGCAAATATATACATACGACTAATTATCAGTCGGTGACTTTGTCGCTGTGACTTGTCACCGATATTCTCGAGTCACTGTCGCGAATGTCACCGATACTTAAAAATCAACATATCGCCCACTTCGTGAAGTGTAACTGATCTAAATTCGACTTCAAATTGAATTCGAAGTAACCAAAATTTTAAAGTATTCTCCGAAAGTTATTGCCTCGCATATATTCTATGCTATCTATCACCTCGGCGGAACCATATCCCTTCGTAACTATTGGAGGTCAATCTTTTTTGGACCTATGGTCGATATTTAAAATGACGGAAGTACCGATTTAAAAGGTCGATTTTTTTCTAAAGATAGATTCAAGATTATCATCTGTGTTTAGAAACTAAGAGTGGGATAACAACAGAGAAGTAGCAAAGTTAAGTTGTTCTAGCCAGTAAGTGCACCAAGACCAAAGCTTTCGTTCGTTCAATAGGGGTGTAAATATGTTTTAATAACAAAACATCATGGCTCTTAACTTACACGTATAACCTCGGAACTCAAATTTTAAAATATTCTAGAATCTTCCCCATTTTCATGACGCTCAACTTTTCAAACTAGTTTGGAATATGAATGACCATTAACGGGTAATTTTCTTTGAGATTTATTATCACGACATACAATGAACTAATAGCAACACTGTGTTGCCACAATATATGTGTTGCCATAATATTTCTAGCAAAATACAATTGCTATACGCAAACAGGCATCGAAAACCGAAACAATTTTTATTTGCTATTTCTTAATTTTCTTAATGTTCCCTTCTTTAATTTGCAGGAAATAAAACGAGTGAACGCAGTTTCACATCCATGTAGCTAAGTCCCCTAACTAACACACGTTGTATAAACCATATCGTTTATGTTGGTCAGATGATTAGCTATAGAACAAAAACCACTCGATAACTGTTATGAATTTTATTACAATAATATATCAGTGGTTTAAAAGGAACCGGTTTCGGACACCGATGCCAGTCGTAACATTGGCACGCGAATCCACGTTAAATAATTGCTCGCATAAATTAAAACGCAATGCCAACAGTAATAAATTTCGATTGAGCGTTGCCACATATGTATATAAAATTCCGTTTGCATCATTCGACTACGAAACCTAATGAAAAACTAAATTTAAAAAATATCAGTCTGCATTTTTATTACGTGGATCAAAAAATTGGAAACAAGCTAGACCCTAATACTATTAAAGATTCGTTATATTTTTTATCGGTCTTCTTTAAACTTTACGACTAATCAATAATGTGGACTCGCAATCGGAGGGCATAATCATTATAATTTGTTAATCGACTAGTAGAACAGACCTCAATACGAACAGAATCTAATGAAACGTCATTAATTAGAATCCATTTTGGTCTCTACGATGGAATAAAGAACTCGACTTACATACACACATTGACACATGTGAAAAAGGTAACCCTCCTTTGCTTGCGCGGATTCGGGACAAAAAGCATTCACGGGTAACAAAATAATAATATAATAGACATATAAATACCATCAAATGTAATTACTTTCGGAAATACGATTATAAAAATTTTATTAATATGTTTTATACCGTTAAAATGCAACTCATAATGTACGTAAAATATACGCATGTCCTTATAGAGAACAAATAGAACGCACTATATGATAACATATTCATTAGTTTTTAGGTGTAGACTGTTTTGCGTCGTTAAAGAAAGTCACTTTAAAATTAATTCAAATGAAATCCTTAAATTCCGGATACTTTTACCCGTATATTATTGCAAGAGCCAAATAAGAAAACTTCCGTGCGTGAGCCCATTCAAATTATAACCAAAAAAATTATAACCAAATAAGAAAACTTCATTCAAGTTATAACCAAATAAGAAAACTTCATTCAAATTATAACCAAATAAGAAAACTTCATTCAAATTATAACCCATTCAAATTATAACCAAATAAGAAAACTTCCGTGCGTGAGCCCATTCAAATTATAGCCAAATAAGAAAACTTCCGTGCGTGAGCCCATTCAAATTTACCCGTATATTATTGCAAGAGCCAAATAAGAAAACTTCCGTGCGTGAGCCCATTCAAATTATAACCAAATGTTTACGAAATCCTCGTAGTGCGGGTTCTTCCCATATATGACCGTTTTATTATTAAACTTCTGTAATTATATAAGAATATAAGAAAAGACAACAACTAGCCTACGCCATTACTGCAGCTGCAGTGATAACGCCTCCTTATTTCAATCTATTTGAATTGACTATCAAACTAAGATTAAACCTAAAATCACATTAAATTACAACTTTATTAAAATAAATATAGTACATTAAATAAATATAGTACAAAATAAAGTAAAAAATACACATTTTTGTAACGGAAATCAAATTTATAGTTGAATTTGTTTTGTTTTTTAAAGCGACACCGGCACTTTCGTTTCCCGACCCAAGTTAGAATTGTTGCAACCTATTTATGAAGACAATTGGACAGTGAAAAACTCATAAAACCTCTATAGGAAAAACAATCTACTTAATTTGAGGAAAAATTAAGAAGCTGAAAACAATTGAAAAATAAGTGTATAGGAATGAGAGTTGTGAATATTTTGTAACCCAATGACCGCTCCATAATTTAATTGTAACACTCGTTAACAAGATATATTATTTACAACAAATATAAATAATATAAATGTTACGTTCAGTATCCCATATATTATTTATAACAAACTCCAAGTCTCCAAATGTGACGTATTTCGTATACATTCAATTAGACATTTCTTGACACATCAATTTAGACATTTCTTCGTCGGTGCTGTATATAATATATATATATATATATATATATATATATATATATATATATATATATATATATATATATATATATATATATATATATATATATTTATATACATACAAGGAATCACAATATTTTTTAAAATTCAATCAGCGTTGCAAACACCCTGTTATTGGTTACAAGTCTGACGATGTCACACACAAGTAAACAGACCGATTGTAGTTCGCAAACTTGGTTTTGTTTCCGGTGTTATCTAAATCTTGGATCTTTTATGGCCGGTTTCTGAATACTTCTTGTGGAATGGATATTTATTCCTTAAGTCATTTATTTGAAATTATTCATACAAAAGAGTTGTGAAATAGATTTCATTCCATAAAAGGTATTCAGAAACCGGCCATTAGTTAAATTTTTCTTAAAGTTTCTCAGTCTTTTTTCATATATCTTGTTTCTACTAGTTTACATGTTGTCAAAATGGACACAAATTTAGTGCAAGTTCTAGGTTATCTCTCTGTCTCGTGTTTTTGGTAATTCTGAAAAGATAAACATTAAAAATCAATTGTAGGTAAATATTCAAAGCAAAACGCGAAAAAAATAAACTTGATTGAAAAATAATCTCTTTGTCTCGTGCTTTTAATAATTCTGAAAAGATAAACATTAAAAACTAATTTTAAGTAAAGATTTAAAGTAAAAAGTGAGAAAAATAAACTTGATTGAAAAATAATCTCTTTGTCTCGTGTTTTTGATAATTCTGAAAAGATAAACATTAAAAATTAATTGTAGATAAAGATTTAAAGTAAAAGGTGAGAAAAATAAACTTGATTGAAAAATAATCTCTTTGTCTCGTGTTTTTGATAATTCTGAAAAGAAACATTAAAAATTAATTGTAGATAAAGATTTAAAGTAAAAGGTGAGAAAAATAAACTTGATTGAAAAATAATCTCTTTGTCTCGTGTTTTTGATAATTCTAAAAAGATAAACATGAAAAACTAATTTTAAATAAAGATTTAAAGTAAAAGGTGAGAAAAATAAACTTGATTGAAAAATAATCTCTTTGTCTTTAGTTTTTAATAATTCTGAAAAGATAATCATTAAAAACTAATTTTAAGTAAAGATTTAAAATGAAAGGTGAGAAAAATAAACTTGATTGAAAAATAATCTCTTTGTCTCGTGCTTTTAATAATTCTTAAAAAATTAACATTAAAAACTAATTGTAGATAAAGATTTAAAGTAAAAGGTGAGAAAAATAAACTTGATTGAAAAATAATCTCTTTGTCTCGTGCTTGTAATAATTCTAAAAAGATAAACATGAAAAACTAATTTTAAGTAAAGATTTAAAGTAAAAGGTGAGAAAAATAAAGTTGATTGAAAAATAATCCCTTAGTCTCGTGTTTTTGATAATTCTGAAAAGATAAACATTAAAAACTAATTTTAGATAAAGATTTGAAGTAAAAGGTGAGAAAAATAAACTTGATTGAAAGATAATCTCTTTGCCTCGTGTTTTTGATAATTCTGAAAAGATAAACCTTTAAAAAATAATTGTAGATAAAGATTTAAAGTAAAAGGTGAGAAAAATAAACTCGATTGAAAAATAATCTCTTTGTCTCGTGCTTTTGATAATTCTGAAAAGATAAATATTAAAAACTAATTTTAAATAAAGATTTAAAGTAAAAGGTGAGAAAAATAAACTCGATTGAAAAATAATCTCTTTGTCTTTAGTTTTTAATAATTCTGAAAAGATAATCATAAAAAACTAATTTTAAGTAAAGATTTAAAATGAAAGGTGAGAAAAATAAACTTGATTGAAAAATAATCTCTTTGTCTCGTGTTTTTGATAATTCTGAAAAGATAAACATTAAAAACTAATTTTAGATAAAGATTTAAAGTAAAAGGTGAGAAAAATAAACACGATTGAAAAATAAACTTGAAAACTTTTTATTTGTATTCTTTTTCCCGTGCATTTTATTTGTCACATTTATCAATTTAAAAAATATAAAACAATTTGAAAAAGAAATTTCATATTTTTTTTTAAATCATAGAATGTTATACCTACGGTTCAGCTTGCTGTCCTGGTCGTGCAAACCAGGACAGCAAGTTGAACCGTCCGTATAAAAATCTGACGCGCTCTAGTATTTCAAAACGACGATTTTTTTAATATTTTCAAAAAGCCACCACGAGCTTGTGTCACATCCGAATCGCCAGTCTTTTGGACGGGAGCTTCGCTCGGGTTCACTTAACATACCCTCTGAATATCTGACGCGCTCGAGTAAATTTTATTCCAATTTTTAACCTTTTCGTACGGCTGCCACCACCATGCAAACCGGCAGATTAACATATCTCCGTCATCGGAGACACGCGGGGCATATACACTACCAATATCTCACGCGCTTGAGTATTTCCATGTGACTATTTTTTACATTTTTGAATGCTTGTTGACGCTAAAGTTTTTATCTAAGCTTTTGGAATTTGTAGTAGGGTACTGACAGTAATTAAAATTAAACCTGAAATTAGATTTAAATGAGAGTATATGATGTATTATTTATTTTTCGTCTCATATTCAGATATTGATTTAAATCAATATATGTAAACAGTAAGCACAGCTGCTTACAAAATAGCATCGACATCTCTTAATGTCGATGCCATTTTTTAAGCAAGTGCGCTTGGTGTTTGCAATTTGCATATATTGATTTAAATCAATATCTTTGTTGGTTTAGAAATGACGTCACGCTTGTCACATCATTATGGCTGAGCGTTTTCGCGGCACACGGTGGGCTGAAAATCGACTTTCATAGACTTTAGAATTTTAAATTTGAAGGGTAAAAAATCCGAGGAAAAAAATTCGAAGTAGTGACCTTTATGTGAAGTGTGTTAATAAATCATGAATACTATAACCTTTCCAGAGATAAACAGATTTCTCATATCATTTGTATGGAGCTTTTTCTTAAAAAAATATAAGTCATCCGTTTCCATCCTAAATTAACTCGCGTGACATACTTGTGCATAGTACTGGTAAACAAAAGCTGTATCCAACAAAAAACTACCCTTAAAATTTAATATTCCGAAGTCTATGACAGTCAATTTTAAGCCCACGGTGCGGCAAGGAGAAGAAAATCATCATCATCATATATATTAATACGCTAAGGTTAAGATGTTACACTCCCTTTTTAGAAAAAACCTCACAAATAATCCACATAATTTATATATCATTTTATAGATAATTGCTTGCTCTACCGGCATCCACAACTAAAAAAATTATTATTGCTATTGTTTTTGCAAATTAATTAATTATTAAAATTATATACACAAAACAGCAATGCTGCCATCTAACGGCTCAACGTCAATATGATTGACGGTCGGTAAATTTTTTGTTTAATTTCAAATCCACTCACGTATAAATAAAGTGGCGCTTTAGCTCAATGCTTTTGATACTTGCGCCTCTATATGTCAATTTTAGTAAAATAGAATAAATAATGCGAAGACTTCGCACGGGTCACGCTAGTATCTATATATATATAAAACAAAGTCGTGTTAGCTACTCCGTTTATAACTCAAAAACGGCTGGACCAATTTTTTGGATTTTTTGTGCTTTTGGTTTTGTCTTCATCGGGAATAGGAATAGGTAAGTATTAAAACATTGTAAAATTCACGAAAAAAAAATTTTATGAAGAAAATTCATTTTCCCATATATTTTGTATGGAACGGCTTTGTTGATGATATATCGAGAACGGATTGACTGATTTTTTTTTTCATTGAAAATTTGTATGATTATTATATATTTATCGAATATTTTTTTACCTCAATTCTCTAATTCTCTTTAAACGATTTTTTCTGAAATTCATTAGCGAAGAGTGATTTCAAATAGTTGAATTAAATTATATGAAGATGTTCACTTTGTGAGGTTATGATATTTGTGATTGTGCGGGCATCGATAATTGCTTCATTATGTAATTTACGTGATTAATTTTTGTGTGATTAATTTCAAAGTGTTATTTGTAATGCTAAAAGTATAATATTTCACAACGAAACCGTAATGCAATTCGACTTAGGAATATTGAGAATTAATCCACTGCAGATGAACAAGAAATTGCACGGGAAGAGCACCGTGCAAGTATGGCCCGACTCAAGAACAAGACAAACAGCTTAGTTGGCAACGACAAATCGTCGAGCTTATCGCACAGATCAACGACGTAATAATCTTCAACGGGCAAGAAGAAATGCTTCAAACGTTGATTTGAATCGAGTAGCATTTCAATACGATTGCGTAATTGACTACAGCTCGCATCCTTTCGTTTGAATTGACCCAATGGATATTGCGTACCATTGCGGTGCATTTAATTAGTTCGCTGGAGAAACGCCTGGATTGTGCTCTCTCAGTGGCAAGACGAAATTGCCATTCTTGCTTCTACCACCTGAGTCACTGCATTCATTACTTCGTATCAAAACATCAGAATCACGACATTTTCTATCCAACGTTCAAAGATACAAGGGATATTTCCCAATGTCTTCATTTGGAGCAGATATTATCGAAGAACGCGGATTCAATCTGACATTCCAGGTAATTTCTGCTAGAGAGAATAAAAGTTTATTTTCTTTTGGTGATCATAATTTAATAAATCTAACTTCGCCTTCGACTTTATAGATCCAAGGCCAAATTCACAATCGAATTGGATTATTGCAACCGCTTGAAGATGCACAGCATAAATTCATTTAAATTTACTTCATGGGCAGCATGGAGGAACAACTTGATCGGTGTCAAAAGATCGAATCGCAATAAAAAGAGAAGTTCTTCGAGATTTACAGCAATTACTTGATGAATATCATACATTGGTTCGGTTGTTCATAACTGCGTTGGATCGCATGTGGTGACTACAAAGTCGTGATTTTAATGTTATTTTAATTTAATTAAAATAGTTTTCATTTTGATTTGTACATTTATTGAACTTAATTGATTTTGAATATTCATTTTAACTTAATAAAAAACTGAATTTAATTTTGCTAATAAGTTAAAACATTTATTGACTCTGAGGCGGTACGAAGTACGCCGGGTCAGCTAGTACCTTATAAATATAAACAATATTATTAAAGAGTAATCATATTTTTAAGTGAATATTTACGTCGGGAATATCGAATATATTTGGCGTTAATTTTGTAGAAATTCATTATCACTTAATTTTTATTCACAAGTAAATGAAACTACGTGATGTAGTATTATTTCTACCCTATTTAAATTCTTAACCACAACCTAGGTTTCGTTGCATGACAACATCTTCATTATATATTCTATTTACAATTAAATAAAACTACGTGATGTAGTATTATTTCTACTTTCTTTCATTTCTTTACCACGACCTAGGTTTCGTTGTACTGCTAATAGGAAGGACACGGCCTGATATTCCATAGAGTGTCAGTTATTCCTTAATGCGATAATTGTTATGGACCAAATCAATAATTGTTATGGACTCATTGGAATCGTGCAGCGAATTTTGAAACATTTACAAAAAACTTAATATTATGGTCTAATATTTACAAAAGATGATTACAATCTAGAAGGTTTTGTAAATTCCGATTGGGCTTCAAGAGCAACATAGTTAGGAAATCTTACACTGCATTGTAATTTCTTACGAACGTAAAAAACAACAAATTCTGGCCTTATCGGGCACTAAAACCAAGTACATAGCAATAAATGAGGCGTGTAAAGAGGAAAAATATTTAAAAACTTTGCTGCCAGAAATTTAAAAAAATTGCGTTTATTCTTTTATGCTGTATAATAGTAACAGGGATGCCCAGATGTTGACAGGGAAACCTTCATCTCTAAAGCAGACAAAGCAGATGTTGATATGTGACACCGAAAAGCTGTTACTAAAGATTTCGTAAAAATCGTTTACATACAAACATAGGAAATGCTCGCAGATCTCCTAAAAAAATTTAAATTATAATAAAATAATAGCGATGTTGCCAGCTTCATTTCAATAATTTTGATAAGTGGAGGTGTCAAATATATATCAAAATATAACATTGCTAAAAATTTAGAAAAAACCTATGGCCTATTAACCAAAGATGTTGTATTAGAACGAGGGAGGGGAGGGGAGTGTAGACAATAACATAAACATAATAAATACACGACGGTGCAGCAACACAATAAGAAATAACTATGAATTTCGGTTCTCAGAATCTCAAAAGAAAACATTACAAAACGTACTTAAATTGTTTACTTACCCAGTTCGTGTTTCTTGTTGATACAAGACCCTCAATCTCCAGTGTTGCTTTTGGGGCGTCACTTCTGGGAGCCTGTACACTCACACACACATACACACACATATATATATATATATATATATATATATATATATACACACAATAAATATATAAAATTTGTTTGTTATGCATGTTATACCAAGTAAATTAGTAGGTAGAGCAAAAGTATTAGCGAGAGCGACGTCTTTAGGATATTCGGCGCCGGGATGCAGACAACCGGCTCCGAACTTTTCCAATTTCAAGTTAGTCAATGTCTCCAAGGAATTAGTATACTGGACCTAACTTGTTCAGAAAAGAAAGAAAAGGAACAAATGTGAACATTATGTTTATATATTTTTATTTATAATAATAACTAAATATTGTAGAAATTAGTATATGTGTATATAAGTGGTATCATATGAATAATCAATCATTATATGAATTATCTGAATTATCAATTAAAATAATTATTATTCTATGGCGCTACACAAAAACCAACTTTTCATTTTTTTTGTTGAAACACACGAATTTCTGTTAATTGCAAAAACATTCTAATACAACATGTTTCGTTAATAGGCCATAGGTTTTTTTCCATATTTTTAGCAATTTCATATATTGAAATATCTTTGACACCTCTACTTATCAAAATGAAAATGAAGCAGGCAACAACAGAAAAAAAAGGTTATCACCATCTAACTATATGATAAATATCTAAGTTTTATACAAAATAGATGTGCTTATTACAATTTAATTTTTTTTCAGGAGATCTGCAGGGCATTTCAAATGTTTGTATGTAAACTATTTTTTACAAGATAGTTAGTAATAGCTTTTCGGTGTCACACATCAACATCTGCTTTGTCGGTTTTGTAGAGATGAAACGTAACAAAGTCAAGATAACTTTTTAACCTTGAGGGCTAGAGGTGTGACCCCATACATAAAAGTGACCCATACAAGACCCTCAATCTCTTTTGGGGCGCCACTTCTTGGACACCTGTATATATATATATATATATATATATATATATATATATATATATATATATATATATATATATATATGTATATATATGTATATATATATATATATATATATATATGTCGATTGTTTTATTTTATAGTACGGTTTCCCAATTAAATATTAAAAATAATGTTCATTAATGTATTAGACCTTAACGATCCTACCGCTTGCATCAATATATATAAATATATATAAATAACCAACATGACGCGCGATAAGGAACTTCGTTCCAGAACCAAATAGCCTTCCCTTAAATAGGTTTTCATATTTACAGACGGGTATGCTGCACAATTTAAAAATAGACATACCTTAAAAAATTTGTGCCATTTTCAGTCTGACTGGGGTTTGGAGGTCAACTGGAGTTTCTTTGCAATTGGACATGGGAAATGTGCCGTGGATGGCGTAGGAGCCACAGCAAAACGAATGTTGCGGTCAGCTATTAAGACCGAAAGGGGGCTAGACGGAAAAAATTAAGACCAAAAGTTGTAACGACACTTTTTGCTATAGTTGCTAGCGGGCGCGCTGCAAGCCGTGCGGCGTGCGCGTGTTTCTCTGTCTGTCTCTCTCTCTCTCATAGAAAGCGAGCCAGTTATTTTCGTTTCGTCTTTCTATTTCGCATTGAACAGTGTGGTGTCGCGACGATTATTTTTGTTGAGTGTATAGAGGTTTTTTGTACATAATAAATAATAAAAAATAATAACAATAATTATTATTATAACTTAAAAGAAATAAAATTTTATTACAATTCCTTCACTAATTAATCGAAAGGAACTTCGTTCCATCCGGGTGTCCCTTGACACCTCTCAAGTTTTTTTAAATCCTCTATAATTTTCTTTAAATACACATACATTGGGTATTTGTCATGAGATACTTCGTCACTGATTATTATATATGCTTTTTTCCGCCTTTGTGTCCCCAAGCGCATCCTATGAACATACTTGTCGGGGGTGCGACCAATGGGCACTTTGGATCTCGCCTTGAGTCAAAATGGAAAAATTTTCGGCAAAGTTCATTTGAAGAACCACTTCAGCTGACAATGATGTTTCCGTTTTTCTTGCCTGGAAATGTTTGGCGTGCTGGTTCTTAACAAACACATGATGCTTAAATTTTGGTAATCATGATGGACGCAGAAACACAGATTGTGCAGCATCTCATCCATGGGCCTGACACGTGGTTACCAGTACTGAAAAAAATTGGTTTTGCCAACCATGTTATCTGGGTGTTCTTCTTTAAATAGCTGGAAAGCTTCAGCTACACACATAACCATGTGTCATAATTGAGGAGACACAGTGGACATGGTATCCTTTGCTAACTCTAAAAGAACAGCCTGTTTTTTATTTGGACTCATTTGGTTCTTATGACAGCTTTGCGCAGGGTTCTTTTACATCTGTATATCCAATAGCTGGTGTAATATTTGGAGATATATTTCCTGCCTTTTTCTTTTCTTTGTATTCTCTTCTTTCAGTTTCCCTTTTTCTCTACAAAAATGCATTGCTTGAGGATCTTTAAAAAGTTTGGTTTTAATTGTTTGCCTTCGCTTACGACTGCGATCTTTTTCTTTTTGCAATACACGTTCCCATTTTTCTGGGTCTTGTTTCATTCTCTTCCTCGTTTGACGTTTCCTTTATGCCGGGTTCTATAAAAAGTATTATCTGGCAATGCTACATGCGTCAACGTCACAAGCAAGCAAACACAAAAGCGTAACCATTACCACAATTGTAAACATTCATTAAGACCGGCAATAATAATACCCAAAGCAAAGAATAGCTATTGTGTCAGGTTAACTCGTGCGACAATCGGGACAAAAGTTGAAAAACCAGAACAACAATCAAATTACCCAACATAGTACCACCCAATAAGATCACCATTAATGCCCAAAGCAAGGAATAGCTATTACAATGTATGACCCTTTAAGTGTCTGTAACGGTCGGGAAAAAGTTTAAAATTTTAAATTACCCACCACAATTAAGAAAAATAGTATGCTTTTAGATCGATTCTTACCGGCCAATTACTTGTTCTATGATGTCTCATATTTTTAGGTTAGAACAAACTAATATCTCTTTTCTTGTGACGGTCGCGACACGAAACACATGCTTTTTAAGGCGTAATAAATCAAAGGTTATCTTTCACCATCTCGTTTCTAAAAAGACTATGTAACTTTAGTCAGAGCACTACACAGATCTGATAAAATAGACGCTAGCAGTGTTACCACTTAGTGCCTCGCTGCAGCTAGTGTTGCATTGTAACAAAAAAAATTCAAGAGTTTTAAAGAAAGTTTTTGTAACACGGGTAAATATAGTTTATTCATTAGACTTTACTTTTAATACTTTTATGGACGAAAATATAGCCTATATTCATACATAGGCTATATTTTCCTCCTTAAAAGTACTATCGTAAAAAAATCATATTTTTAAAGCCTTCTAGTTTTTAACAACAGTATATTAACACCAAAATTGTACACGCCTCCATAATCAAGTAAAGGTAACGGGAGTATTTAACAGAGTTGGTAGGCTTTGGTTTTAAAGTGGATATCATTTTGATAATGTTATAACGCATGTATTCTGTTTAACCCTTAACCCCTGACGTACGTCTGAATGACACAGTGCACACATAAAAACTTAAGTTATAAATTTAAGTTTGCGCGCGCGAACTTGCCACTCTCGGTACCTTTCTAGGATTCAGACATCAGTGACATGCGCGCAGCGGGGGTGGGTGTAGGGGTGGTGCGTCTCTAATAGGTAAGTATCGACTTCATAGCGTCTGTGGGGCGTAGCATCAGTGTTAATGTAAGTTTTTACGCTTTGGTTTTGTTTTTGTTTTAGGGCTTAAAAGATATTAAAATGTCTTCAAATAAACGCCCTTCAACTGCTGGATGCTCGACATCAAATAAACAGCCTAGTATCAATGTAACCAGTCAAGATTTTAACGACTTTGTAATGGAAAATATTACTTTTTTGGAGTGTGTTCCGGATTGTGTGCCTGCGTGCGTGCATGAGTCCGTGCCTGCGTGCATGCGTGTGTGTGGGCACGCGCGCGCGCGTATGTATGTATATAAATAATAACTTTATTATAACAAAATAACTAATTAGGGGCATTTGAAAAAATATAAAGTCGCACGTCAATGGTTAAGGGTTAATATCGGCAACTGACGTCATGTACCTGGCGTTGCTAGTTAAGTTAGTAAGACTCAAATGTTTTACAGTAATAATAAAGGGTTACAAGGTAGTTTAATGAAAAAGGAAACATGTTACATAGATATTTGAATGAAGTTACAAATTATTAATGATAATGGTCTGAGACGTAGTCAATTTGACTGAAAAGCCCATATTTTGGGTTCTTTGACGAATCAGCCATTATGTCATTAATTTAAAAGCTCGATCGGTTTCAAAAATGCTAAAATGCCTAATGCTTCGATTAGAAAATTTAGCAGTATTGTAGGTATTGCAAAACTGACGTAGCAAGTCTCTCTTCAACTTGCTAGTTTTTTATGGCTTATCTCACTTACGTGTACATATCGTAGCTCTAAATTTCTTCTAGCATTTCTCCTTGTTTCTATTTCCTTTTGTTCTCCGAATATTAGATTTGTCGTCTCATTCATTTAAAACATTGAATTCGAAAAATTTCCGCTTCATTCGTGGAGTTCTTAAAAATGTACGAGTAATTTTGCCTCCTCTTTATTAAGACCCCATTTAGACCAATTTAGAATGATGTTTGGTTCAGGGGGTGGTCAAGCAGGTACTCGATTTGGTGACAGTATCTGTTAAGGAAATTGGCGGCAAATTTCAACATCATGTATAATTTTGAAATAACACATGTCATGAATACAACTTTTATTATAATTAAAGGAAGACGTACACTTAGAGGCAGCGTCTTTGGGGTCTGGATCGTTGAAGAGCGAAAAAGGCGGAAAGCTGAAGAGGTCCAGACTTGTAAGGAAGATTCGTCAACAGAACAAGACGATTCAGCAGCTCAGACGGAAGTTAAGAAGATTGCGGAAACCTATGCGGCGTAAGTAAGTAATATGGAAAGTATACAAATTAATAAAATCAAAGAAATGTTAAAACTAATTTTATCAAAAGAATCATATATTTTATTTGAACATGTATTGAAAAATTATTTTTTTATTTATAATTATTTATTGACCAAGTGTGGGGTTTTGACAAAAGTTTGAAAATATACTCCAACCACTAATAGACATCGCTAGCAGAATATAATTATGTCTGCTTTGTGTATGTTTTTGCTTGTTTTCAGTTGTTGAGGAGTTGCCCACTTTCATTAATGCTATTACCACCTAGTTGATTCCAGAGTGCTACCTGGAGACGCCTGATACTATTTACAATTGTATTTTTTATTTAAAGTTTCTTGAATTGTATTCTCATAGTAATGATATTTAAAATATATTAAATTGTATATTAATGTTATTTTCATATTTGTCTTTTGTGAAATATTTTTATAATTTTAATAAATTTATGGATTAAAATTACTTTTTTCTTTGATAACGTCATCTGTGATCAACAGAGAGTAAGAAATTACGCCATCTATGGGCATTAATAATAATTACACAAGTCTTTGTTCAGGAGAAGTGAGGCGAGGAGAAAGGGGAGTTACTTTGACAGCGTTCGCCTTATATGAAAAAGTGGTACTCTTTTTTTTATATGGGCTAGTATGGATCGTGTAAGTTCTGTATCGTATCTATTCTTTGGTTTGGTTGATATTACCATAAATCTAAATGTGCAGTTATTATTCTAATAGATTCTTCACAAATTTTGTTTTGAACATACGTGCCCTTTGTCTATAAGACAAGATTTGTTCTTGGCCACCCATTTTGTAAAGTCGCTGAATAATTATATCAATCAGTAAATTTCCATGTAAGATTGATTTATACTCCTGGATCCTATATTCAAATCAGAAAACTTTTAACATTTTATATCACTGATCCGCGAACCTATATTCTGCGCCCTTTATGGATCGTATTTGCTCCGATATCACCTAATTCGGGCTTTGTTCCGGATTTTGTTATTTTTTTCTTCGCGACTAACATCCATAAAAAAGCGATTACAGACTATTTGGATGATTTATAATCTACAGCATTATTTTAATTCAATACTTATTTTCTGTGATGAATAGAAATAATGTTCTGTAGGAATTTATAGATACAGTTATCCGTACTTTGTAGGAAGATTGAATTTCAAGTTTAGTAAAATTTCACGATTTTTGTGGTATTTGGATTTTAATAAGTAATCAACAAAATTCCGTTCTTTTTTTTTCAAAATGAACGGAGCCTTCGTTGGCTGGCTACTTTTCGTCAGTTTATTTCTGTGTAATATTTCTGAATACTTTTGCTATTAAACATGCATTACTAGTTTTAAACTGTTGTTCTTTTTTAATCCTAAATTCAAAATTTGTGTTTTACTCAAAATATTCCTCTATGTTTCATTTCTTGTAGTGTGGGTCATAAATTATTTATAACTCATTAATTATCTAATAAAATATACATAAGATAAAGAAAAAAACATATTATACAATAAATAAATAAAAGAGATCATTTATTAAAAAAAAAAAATTCAAAATAATACTTTTAATAAAAGGTGTCTAGATTTATTCTCATCGAAGAATTCGCATCATATACGGCAATTTACGTCCTGGTTTAATGTTGCCAACCTTTATAATCTACAAAAAGGTAAAAGAAAAGACGAATCCCAGATAGCAATATAAACTTGATTCTGACTTGCAACAAGTTTGATATATCAGAAGAGAAGGTTTGTGTCAAGTTTACATACTTGCAGCAAGTCAACACAAAACACGGTAAACATGAGCTTGGCTCTACTTGCAATAGATGGCGCCTATAGCGAGCGTGAGATTGCAGCAATATTGTCACAAACTTGAAATATTATCTTTAAGTTAACAATATTGTCACAAACTTGAATCATCTTTAACTAAACAATATTGCAGGAATATTGTCACGAACCTCAACTTTCACATTTTACGCAATAATTTAGAATCAAAGAAAAATCAAGTTTGCCTCAAGTTTACATGCTATTTGAGATTATTGATAAAGGGGATAAATATGAACTTTGTGTTGATGATTTTAACGGCAATTTGGTAATGTCTTGGATTTTAGTTTTGGGCTTATCAGAAGACCTGGAGAGTTGTACATACCATTTACACATGTTTCAAATGCTCAATTTTATTATATTTACAACAAATTAATTATTTCTCTTTGGAACCAAATCGAAGCTTATTATTTAATTGTACCCTGCTTGAACTATACAATGTATTTATTTGGTTTTTATGCTCCTTCAGTAGAAGCTTTGGTAACCCTATTTGACGCATTAAAATATTGTTATACATTCTTCTCCATGTCTAATCATGGCTAGGAAATTTTGCTCGCTGCTACAGATATGACCTTAAACAAGTTCAGGGTACTCGATGGAGTGCAAGTGGATGAATAACCACGATGCACGGTGGTAAACAGTCCTAAGACGGGCGGTCAAAAATAGTTAATTCGGAAATAAAACATTACATTTGTGTTAAAACGGTTGTTAATGATAAAATCAATTATACAAAATATTTATCCAAAATATTTATACAAAATATTTATCCATAATTTGATTACAAATGACAAGAAAAAGAGTCTATGTTAATTAATATTATGCATTATTGACTGTAAGATTTGGTCTTAAATGAACTGATAGTGATTCTACAATCTTAAAAAATTAAATAAAAAACATAAATAATTATTTAAAAAAACGACGTTGAAAATGAGGAAAAAGCTCTAATTTTTTTTAAGCAAATTAATGTAACTACACTCAAATATTATTAAAAAAAAACAATTATAAGATTTTCTAAACTACTAACACAATTAATACCTATCTATTGAAAAAACCCTTTTTCTTTCGAAGAAGCTTCTATAGAAAAGAGTAACGAAAGGGTCTGATTGTAACATGAGTTTATTCATTAAATCGATATTAGTAAGTTCCTGAGCCATTTTCGAGTATGGTCTCCTCTAAATGCCTTCAAATTACTATTAGCTTCGGCAGCCTCTTCATATAATTCTCCTATAGACACTAATGGATGCTTTACAATTTTCGAGCCATGTATAACTATTATATATATATGGATATATATGACTATATATATATATATATATATATATGGATAGAAGCTGTGAGATTATACCATGGATATTCTTGTATCAAAAGTTGTGCAATTTCCAAACTGAATTCACTAAATGTCTATACATTAACATCGTATCCGGAAGATAAAGCTTGCAAAATTGTATAACGGTCAATTAAATTTTTTTTTAAACCTGTGATTTTGGCTGAAACATCTGAATTCAAAAAGAATTTTCTCGCAGTATTTTAGTTGTTCGATATCTCGCTTCCTATTCTTAAAAATGAATAAAGACTATCTGGAACAAATAACGAGCTATTACCTAAATATTCGAGCTATTATTAAATATTCTCTACCAACGAAAGTTAGAAGAGAAAATATGTCTCGCACCTTGTTTAACTTATGCCTGCTGATCCTGGGAAATTAGTCGGAGAATTCTATAAAACCGAATGTCAAAAAGGAATGAAATGAAGTTAAATGAATATAAAATTGAAAGATTAAATGAATATAAGAATTTTCTCCCGGTATTTCCGTCATGCGATATCTCACTTCCTCCCCTGCTTGATTTATCTACAATTAAACCTAATCGAGACTTAAATTGGTTTTCAACGTACAATTTCTTACCAGATAACATATTTTTATCGTTGTATGACCTAACCTGCTACTTTTTAAAATCTTCTATAAGAAAAGTGAAGAAACTACTCAAAGAAACGAATCCATTATATGTAGAGGTGACAAATCGAATTCGAAACGATTTCCATCATTTTCTTTTCGCAAGCACCAATCTATGGCATTGATTTCTTTGGGTGTTGCTTTATAAATATAGCATCTACTAGATGATGTTATCCTAAATGCACTGCAAATTTTACCATCGACCATAGTCAGCGACAAAGAATGCTGGATGTTGAAAACACGTTCCCTAATGTGAATGTCGTCAGACATAAGAAAGCTAAATTTTCTTTAAATTAAGATTCTCATTCTTAGATACGGTAGAACTTTCCTTCACAAGTGGGAAATGAATAGGTCTACAATATCGCATAGAAGAAGGGCGGGGATCTTTCCCCGCCCCTCTTCTACTTTAATTGGGTACTATCGTCAAAACTCCATTACCCAATTAAAGTTAAATTAACTGGCTCTACTGTAGTACTATTTTAAAACAATTTTCTCTGACTCTAAGATCCGCAAAGCCGTGTGATTTAAAAAACTTTGCAACTCGATCTTGGTTTTTGATTCCGTCAAAACCATATTGCTAGGATAGCACTTGTTCTTTATTTCAAAACATTCTCATACAATGATAAAACTTTACTAGAAGTCTTATTATAAACAAAGTTCATTATTAACAAAATATTGATGTTTCGTAAGCTTAGCTTCCATAAAAAGTGATAAAACTTCATCTGCGCTAATATTTGTTGATGTTAACGAAACCGAACTATTGGGTAATGCACTAACTGCTGAATCGTCAACCTGAAATAATTCCGTTAACCATCTACGTTTCGATCTTTTGATAAGATCATTAAAATGCTTCCTTGGTCAACCGCAACCAGAGGAAGACATACTAGGTTGAGCTAAATCACATTCAGACTTATATTGCTCATCAGTTGTTGTTGTTGCTAATTCAATACACTCAATACCACTAAACTAGTTTAGCCATATCATACCATTTCACCATATTTTTTAAACATTTTTGGTCTATTATAATTCACAAGTTTATAATACTTGTCGACACTTTCCACAAATTAAGCACACATTTATGTAACGGACTAATATCTGTATTCTCTACTTTAAAAAAAATTTCTAACGGCACTGATAAAATACGTTCGTCTTTTTCTTTAGCATGTCCTTTTACTGAATCCCAAAACTCAAAGAAATATGTCCTATTATAAGAACTTTCCGTCTATGTTTTTCTTTTCAGGTAATTCACTGAAAAGAAAAACATACAGTTTAATTAACATTGTAAAAATCCCGCAGACCGGCTACGAAAAACGTATGCTATGAGTCGACATAAAGAGCCATAGCACCCATAGGCTATATTAGTATGTAAAAATATATTACAACAATTGCGCATCAGTGTTAAAAATTGTGTTACAAATTATAATTAACCTATGTAGCATTACAATATTACACATACTACAAAACATTTAAAATTACAATACATTAAATATTGCAATACATACCTTGACCTTAGATTTCCAAGTCACAAACACACAAATAAACAAACAAATACCGGGATATGTTATTGCAAGGATGTGTCACTGAAGAGACGTGAAGTAAAGAGGTGAAGATGGCGCGCGCGATGCGCGCACTTCAGTGATCATGATGCAAGTGAAAAACAATTATTAGCCATGGTATTTATATGTTTTTATGTAGTTCATTTATCGTACTAGTTAGTGAGAATTTAAGATATTGATTTTTCGACTTATGACCTATGAATGGAACCACCGTGCAATGTGAAAATACTACAAAAATTTCAATTATAGAAAATATTACATCGTCAGAATAAAGTTTAAATACCTGAACAGCTGCAGAATGTTTGGTTAAGATGCACTCATTTTCATTTCTTTTTTCTTAGGCTTTTGAAAACCAATACTTCTTGAAGTTAATGGTACTGTAATTTTGAATATATTTGGTGTTAATTTTGTCTTTTTTTCCCACCTGAAGATGTTGTAATACAACGAAACCTAGGTCGTGGGAAAGAACTTAAAGAAAGTAGAAATAATACTACATCACGTAGTTTCATTTAATTGTTACTGCTTACTTAAATTGCGTAAAAAGATTGTGTGAAGGTAGGTTGTATCTATGAAATCTCATTGACGGACAATGAAAAACCAAAATTTTTTGGACCAAAAATACAGACGCAGATACTTATCCTACGGAAATGAGTTTAGAAGAATGATTTTTCTTCTTCAGACAAAGTTTTTGTTTAGATTTGGGAGAGATATAACAATTTTCCGATTTTCACTACTACACTATGATCAATAAATAAAACCTATACCATGTAGCATGGTGGCATTAACAACAAAAAATTAAATGGAAAATCAATATAAGTTAGTTAATGTAAGTCCACTTGAATGATTAAAGTTTATTATGGAACTCAAACTCGAAGTCTCGATGGCTAATATAAAAATGAATTAAGTCTGATACTGGAATTATAATATCAGTTCTATGACACCATTGTTTTACCTACTCTTGTCGAAATTGCTTCTCAAGTATGTTATCCTCATAGAAGTTCAGCCTTTTTAGTACAGTTGCGGTAGACAGTGCATTCTAATGCAAATTTTTTCATTGCTTTGTGATAGAAAAGGAAGATGTTTTGGAGCAAAATTATATTTATGTATGTATGTACTTATAACGCATTTGTGTAGCTACTCTTCTCTCTTTGTGTGCTTTCAAAGGCTTGTTCAAATTGAACGGAGTATGATTATCTTCGGAGTTTGCATTCTGTTTCATTATGCTGGGCAGCACGTACTGAACAATATATTTCAGGATTCAGAAAAAACCGTTTTTGAGATACAAGTCCTTAAAAGGTCAATGCCAAAGACTGCTCCACCATTTATTGCCATATACAGAAAACATAAAGGTTCAAAAATTGTAATTTTTTAATACCAATTTGAATTTTTGAGAACTTATGGTTTATAAAACATAAAAAAGTATTTGTTTCATTTACTGTCAACTTTAAACGTCAACTTCAATTCATGGAGCTTGCAACTTCAAATCATGGAGCTCGTTATCTATCAATGGTACATTTTATTTCAATGATAGGGCAACATTATATATACGTCACCGCTAGGTGCTATAACCCATTCCATTCCAAAAAAGAATGTTTGTGAACAAAGTAAACTGACAGTTCAGGTATTGTAAACCTTTTTCTTATGTTCACATTATCAATATAATATGGAATTAATTGGTATTTGTAGCTAAAAACAGGATTTTTTATTGCTATTGTTTTTTTAATTTTTTTTTGCTACAAGCTATGCTAAATTATTTACAAATAGATAAATAATTTATGAAAGTTTAAATATCCTGTCAAGAATCAATCCAGGAGCTCTTCAGTTATGCAAGATCGTCTTTGCCCCTCTGCTAAAGGCCAATGTATAAATGCCGAAATGTATATAAATAATGTTGAACATTAACATTAAAGTTTTTTAAATATTATTTTTTAAAAATATTTATGTCAAATAAAAGGTAAACAATAAACCCAGGCTTTGACTTATTTCTCCTTCAGCGAACAATTTCGTGTCACTTTCTCTCTAGACAAAATGGTGGTCTCTATTTCCTTGAATTCTGATGGAATATTTTTCATCAATTAAATCGGTTATTAAATTGGTTATTAGATTGGAAAAAAAACCTGCTGGTTTTTTTTGGTCTCAAAAGATAAAACAAAAATAATCTATGACTTTTACCTATTTTACTTTTTTTTTATTAAGGTATTATAGGTTTCCATTATACTAATAAAAAAATTGCATAAAGTATTGAATAAAAATGGTGTGGAAACTCAGAATCTGGCTTATTATTTCCTCAGGAGAAGACCTGAAGTTAAAACATCATCATGCTTATTTATATATATATTCATCAGACATCCCCTGTTAATACTATTTATCACCTAAATTAAACAGGTCCAAAGTTATGGTTGCCATAGAGAAGACAAAACCTGGAAAGCTGTACAGTAAATGTGTTGAATCAGTACGATACTACATAGAAAAACAATTTTTTTTAACGGTTATCATTTTTATATTTATGGGATGACCCATAACTTTTTGACCTACCCTTATATTTTTGTTACATATAAAAATTTTATTTCGTATTACATTTACTGTACTTTAATGTTTCACAAAATTGATGTCTTGCCCATATATAATTGTTACTATAAATACACAGATACTGCATCGTATTGTAAGATAAAGCAATATTTATAACTTAAACTGGAGAAAAACGATCAGTGACTACTTTTTTGGTGTACACTGGATAAACTGTTACAGATATAACAAAATAATGTAAGAAAAAATTGTATACCAAAAACTATAAAAAAATTGTATTCGCAACATTATTACGATTCATGTATGTAAATAATTGTCATAACTGTATGTCATTTGCATAATTAATTTAAAAGATATAACAGTATTTTTGGATATGCAAAAAGAAATGGATGTGTAACCAGACAAGCGGTGGAATTGGCAGCAGACCTATACATGCGAGGCTTTATGATGAGGGACACTTATAATTGGAAAATACCATATCATGAAATTTCTTCGCAAACGTAACCAATGAAGGGAGGAGTATTGGGGAGGGTACTGTATTTATAAACAATATAATCATACTATTTTGTAGTATGTCCCATTTAATTCATACACCAACTCGTTCACATTTCCTTTGTTGTATATTTGAGAGAAAAAAAACATGAAGGAAAATAAAAGAACAACGACCAATCAAAACTGTTTTATTAGAAATCTGTTCTTAAAAATATAATAAAAAACTATTGATTAAACAGACAATAATAATAATATACACGTATAAATTAATACTCATTTCTTATAGATGCTACGTATTTAATTCTTCTTCACTTTACGAGGACACGGTTCGGACAGGAAGGGAATTTAATGCACACAAAACAGTAATTTGGAAAGACGAAATCGTCACTTCATCTTTTGAATACGGCATTAAACTAAATAAATCCAAATTAACCGTTGAGAACTGGTGGCTCGAGAACTTTGGTACATATTGCTTTTACAGCAATTCAACACATAGCTGCCATTATGTACGTCATTACGCTAAGTAAAACTATCTATTTTGTATCTTTGCACGCAGCAATGAAACCTAGTCACATGGTTTAAGTAATAAATAAAATAACATATATCACGGCTAAATGTACCTAATATTCAAAGGATTTTTAAATATTTTTTTCATTTTTACGGAATAATACGTTTTTTGTTTGTTGATGAGTATAGAAATATTGAGACTTAATAAATATTCCATATGCATACAAACGCCACTGGTGACGAGAGCAATTGTTTCTTGACTTACAAAAAATTCTTTACATATGATACATTAAAATCTGTTAGCCAATCTATAATCAGAAGCCCTGATTATAAATTAATTTTATATAATATTCTATAGCGAATTACCATAACTTTATATAATACTGTTAGTCGTTCTAAAATAGTCTCAAGAAAAGTATGCAACTGCTCAATCAAAATTTAAAATGTCATATCTACTGATATTACTTGTTTAAGACAGGTGTTGGTAAATTAGTATAGATGCTGGCTTTTATAGGTTTCTGAGGATAAAAGATGATCATAATCATTAAACATTTTTCATATCGATTTTCATTCTCGATATATACTCTTTTAACCGTTATAGTGCCGAAGAGCGCCATCGCGCTCGTGCGCGTACTAACTAAATTTGCCACGAGCGCGATGGCGATCGCGAAATCAATTGCTGTTTAGCGCGCAGTAGGGGAGGTCACTCGCACGCTTCGCTAATTTTTTATCTTTCTATTTGTTACATAAAGTTCAAATTATAATATTATTAGTAATTACAATATAAAAAGGATCCAGGAAAAGAAAATTTTTAACCCATAATGTCAGTATACGAAAAAAATTCGAGTGAAAATGATCATTTTTCAAGTTGTAAATTAAGTGATAGTGAGAGTGACATTGTGGTGCGCTCACAATTTGGCGTAATGCAAATTTTGAATGATAGTGATAATAGTGACGATAACAATTATTTTGCTGATACGGAGAATGTACCGGACAATGTAACCTTCATTTCAGTTTTTGTTATAATTTTTGTTCACAATATATATTTCCATAATTTTCTTTGTATTTTATTATCCCTGTACAAGTTTTCATTAAGAAAAAACAGAAAAAATTATTAAAATTGGATAATTTTTGGACGAGATACAGTTTTTTTCCAGACAAGGGTAAATGACATCAATAACAAAGGATTTCTTTGGCATTTTTAAGTATATATGAGTAAAAAACCATGGCACTAAAACGGTTAATGTTGATGCAAAAGTTAAGCGTGCCACAATATGTGCACATTGAGAATTGTACAGCATAATCAGCGATATATACAACACAAACACTGAACACCTCATTTAGCCTAAAATATGATATGAGATACGGGCATTATTTAAAAAAAAGAAAAATCACTCATAATTCATGTTTTTTTTCAAGTTTCTTTATCATGTAAATTTTGTTTATGACAATGAAACTTTTAAATATAATTACAATTGAGAAAAGTTGAAATAACTTATTTGTCCATAATAAGGGCAATCAACAAAATGTTAGATTATTTTCTAAAGAATCTGAAGAAAAATCTAATTAACCAACACTGTGTATTAAAAATGTAGTTTATAGAATATTTTTCAGCGAGTAAAAAAAACATGGTTGTTATGATTAGTTATATATCGGCATTGTAAGATTTGTGTTTAATATATTTTTACCTTACACTATAAATATTTGCATGCACAAATGATAATATAAAAACAATAAAAAATCTTGGTTTGCATTTAACAAGTATGTGTATAGAATTATATTAAATAATAAAAAAGAATTTATTTTTGAATACATTTTATCATGATGTTCTATAAAAAAATGGAATGATTAAGAAGAATGTCACAAAAAGCATAAATAGAATAGACATAGAAAAAAAGGAAAAAAATTTAATCAATTAAATCCCAAAAAAATAACATTTATACATTACGCATAGAGGCACTTTCGTTAAAGCTAAGGTGATGAAATACTTGTCTATGTGGGAGCAAACCGTAAAGTTCAATAACACGATAAAGCTTGAGAGCATAAAAAAGATTACCCTATGATAAGAATATTTTCATTTTTTCCAGATTATCCTGAGAGTTCCGTTCTATAGAAAGTTTATTAAATATTCCATGGTACTTGTCTTTTTATATTAGCCTATGATAACCCTATATTTTCCAGAATATTTCTATTTTTTCCAGATTATCTTGAGAGTTCCATTCTATAGAAAGTTTGTCAAATATTCCATGGAACTTTTCTTTTTATAAATAAGTTATAGGTAGTTTGAAATTTATAAAGTAAACAATAACACGATAAAGCTTTAGAATATAAAAATAGTTTAGCCTGTGACAACCCCATATTTTCCAGAATATTTTAATTTTTTCCAGATTATCCTGAGAGTTCCATTCTATAGAAAGTTTGTGAAATATTCCATGGAACTTTTCTTTTCATAAATAAGTTATAGGTAGTTTGAAATTTATAAAATAAACAATAACACTATAAAGCTTGAGAATATAAAAATAGTTTAGCCTGTGACAACCCTATATTTCACAAAATATTTTAATTTTTCCAGATTATCCTGAAAGTTCCATTCTATAGAAAGTTTGTCAAATATTCCATGGAGCTTTTCTTTTTATAAATAAGTTATAGGTAGTTTGAAATTTATAAAATAAACAATAACACTATAAAGCTTGACAATATAAAAATAGTTTAGCCTGTGACAGCCCTATATTTTCCAGAATATTTTAATTTTTTCCAAATCATCCTGAGAGTTCCATTCTATAGAAAGTTTGTCAAATATTCCATGGAACTTTTCTTTTTATAAATAAGTTATAGGTAGTTTGAAATTTATAAAATAAACAATAACACTATAAAGCTTGACAATATAAAAATAGTTTAGCCTGTGACAGCCCTATATTTTCCAGAATATTTTAATTTTTTCCAAATCATCCTGAGAGTTCCATTCTATAGAAAGTTTGTCAAATATTCCATGGAACTTTTCTTTTTATAAATAAGTTATAGGTAGTTTGAAATTTATAAAATAAACAATAACACTATAAAGCTTGACAATATAAAAATAGTTTAGCCTGTGACAGCCCTATATTTTCCAGAATATTTTAATTTTTTCCAAATCATCCTGAGAGTTCCATTCTATAGAAAGTTTGTCAAATATTCCATGGAACTTTTCTTTTTATAAATAAGTTATAGGTAGTTTGAAATTTATAAAATAAACAATAACACTATAAAGCTTGACAATATAAAAATAGTTTAGCCTGTGACAGCCCTATATTTTCCAGAATATCTTAATTTTTTCCAAATCATCCTGAGAGTTCCATTCTATAGAAAGTTTGTCAAATATTCCATGGAACTTTTCTTTTTATAAATAAGTTATAGGTAGTTTGAAATTGATAAAATAAACAATAGCGCAAGAATGCAGCTATGATTTGTTAATATCTATTTGTCAAGTCACAAAAACCTATACTTGACTAAGACAGAGGAATGTTTTAAAGAATGTGTTAAGAGGAATAAACGTAGTACAACAATACGGAGATATCCATAAATCTAGAAGGCACTAATAAGACCACTGTGCTTATCTCTATAAAAATCAACAATAATTAATAATAATTAACAAAATTATGTGTATATTATAAATATATAAACATAGCTTACTTCTCTATCGGAGTACACTTGGCGTAATTTTCTTTTCAAAGACACTTTAATTATTAAAAAATATGATATAATATTTAATGCTATACAAAAATAAATTTTGAAATATAAAATTAATAAAAACAAGCTCAGGTTGGAATTGCCTACGGTCTTTACATGTTTTACTACTGAGATCGGAGGCCGGAATAGTTAATGGAATTTAACAAAAACGAAGACAGTGTATGATAATTACAAAATTGATATACAGCTGACTATCGTCATTTTTTAAAACAAGGCTATATACTCGGGATATCTACACATCTAATTTGTAGGATATGTATTTGGGAACTACCTATTCTTAAAAAATGGAGGTCTTCATGTTATTATTCTTAGGTTAAACCTAAAACCCAGAGTACTTGGTTTAGGGCAAAATCTTACTTTCATTGACATTCGGACAGAAACCGATAAATTTTTTTACCTATCCTATGTTTTTATAATTTTTAAACATACCATCTCACTTAATAAATGATAGATCTGATAGACTTAAAACATGATAGGTTTGATGGACTTAAATATAACGTCTATAATATCCAATAGAACTATAAATAATTTTGATGCTAATTTTTAAGACAATTACAATAAGTTCAATCACTATTTGGCTACATTCATAATTCCCTTTAATGCTTCAAACTTAAGTAAAATATTGAAGTCACTGACCACTGCTTATATAAATTAAGATATAATTTGTTCTCAAACATTACATGCAAATATGAATTAATTACACGGTTCTATCATCTCAAATCAAATACATAACATATAAGAGATTTTAATTAAAATTATGTAAATATACTTATAAAACTAATGAAATAAGTACAAAAGGCGGAGTTATTGCTGCGATATATGAGTAAAATTTTATTGTTAAATTTTGACAACAAAATATTTGAACTTTTAGAAATACAGACTTTTTCACATTTTTATGTATAGATACAAATAAGACACTCGGGAAAAGGCACTACGATAATTTCGAATACAAATTTCTATGCTAATTGGGGTTTTCTTAGAACTATCAATGTTCTATTGCTAAATGCATAATTTTGGTGTATGACAAAAATCCAAAATTTTTTTACATATGCCCAAAATTGTAAATTTCGAGACTATTAATATTTTCACACAAATTAACTTTTAGTTTTGGTAACGTTTTATCTGAAGCCAGAATGAAGTTCTATCTTTAATTTTTAGTTTAATTAAGGGGTTACACTATTGTGATTATTTTCATTTCTATTTATTTTAAATAATATTTAGAACTGTTAAAATTAAAAATTAGAAACTTTAAAAAGTTTTATTTAACTATTGAAAGTAATTTTTTAAATATATGAATTTAAAACTTGACGATTCACCAAGAACCTGATAATATAACGGTGCTAAATGGGCAACTACAAAAATTCTAATTTTTCACTGACTAATAACCATGTGATTTTTCACAATATTAATATATAGAGAAGAAAGCTGAATAACTGTATAACGAGGCGCATTTTATAATTTTTAATGAAAAACCACTAGAAAACCTTTAAGGATGCCGTTCGTTAAATTATATTTTCCAAAAACAGTGTACACAATATGTTGGGTTGCAATTGATGAATTGCCTTGAAATATTTTAATTAATGTGCAGCAAAA
The DNA here is from genome assembly GCA_039881145.1 of Druceiella hillmani. Taxonomy (NCBI): domain Eukaryota; kingdom Metazoa; phylum Arthropoda; class Insecta; order Lepidoptera; family Hepialidae; genus Druceiella; species Druceiella hillmani. The sequence continues at coordinate 346,597 of JAYKKI010000145.1, read as the reverse complement.
TAATGATTAAATTTATCATAGTATTTTTGATCTTTATTTGTTTTGACAGAACATGCAGATTTAAAAAAAAACTGCTAAAAGTTATAGCAAGGAAACTATGATTTCAGAGACAACTTACTTTTTTATTTTAGACCAACAATGTGGTCAGTATAAGGCAAAATATTTAAAACCTTGCACATAACAGCATTCCAGATGGAACTTTTTGGGCAACGCTTCTATAGAATAACTGTTGAGACACAAAAATAGATATAAGAATGAAAAATTTAATCAAATTAATAGGTTTTGGACAACAAATTTCTGACATTCTGCCTGTTTTCACAGTAGGATAACCCCTTAAAATTTAAAAAATATTAAAGTACAAATGTTACCTAAACATCTCTGTGAGAAAATTATATGCGAATGACCATTAACTTTTTTAACACAAAGTCTACGTGGCAGTGTACGGCTTTTTAAAGCTGCGACAACACTGACCCGCACCAGGTACCAGGCGCTCCACGTTCGCTTACATCTTTGGAATATGTCGACAGCCTCAAATTATGCAGGCAGTTCTATAAGTACTGGTATAATGTCTCGATCATATAACAATACTGCTTTATATCAGACAGTCGATCTCTAAAGTTGATTGCCGTAGAGTCGCTCCTCATAACCTGTCGGAAATGTTTTATCGTTACAATGTGTAGCATTTGACGATCAATGTAATCAAAACTTAACAAAACGTATACACTACATAATTGAGGTAACGTATGTACAAATATTCAGTATTATGATTTAGGCAAGGTTTCTTCTCAACACTCAGATAAACATACATTGAAGAGTACAAATGCAACGAAAGTGAGTATAGCTTAGTCCTTTACACACAGTATCTGGGAATAGATGTCGGACAAAGAAAGGCGCTATTCGTTGGCTATAAAGGAATAAATTGTTGTTGAAATAAAACGTAAAACACGCCCTTTTTCTAAGGACAAAAAAAAATTTTACATGTAACTTTTTTAACACACCCAATATTTGCCTGAGTGCGGTGTTTACCCGCAGTTGTTCACGGCTTATTCCTCCGTGCGGCGTTGAACAATATGTCCAAGTATCGTGTGTATGAAAAAGATGACAAATAATTGTGAATATTATTTTCAATTTTCTGAAAGAAGTCATCTTTTAAATTTTATTTTAACGACAATCGATTATTTTTCAATCAACGAATAACGTCTTTCTTTGGCAGACACTTATTACCGGGCACCATGTATTTTAAAATTAAAATATAAATAAGTTTTGATATTAATAATAGCTTGAAACTGAATGTTGCAATTATTTCTGTAAATTCATTGATATATAAGGCGTTTTATTGGGTTGACTAAGTAAATAGTTTAAAATTTAGTTTTAACATAATTCGAAAGGAGATTGGCAAAACAAGATTGGAATTACAAGAATAAAACTGAGACTTCACAGTACACTAACACCTTTATACAGAAAAGGTAAAAATAATAAGCTTCTAAAGAGCTTTAAATCGTCAAACTAATAACAAATCTTGTATTTTTTATGAAAAGGTTATTTTTCATAAATGTAAGTAAACAGATTTAATGATCTACCTATATACTGGAAATGAGACTCTTCCCAACCTGCAAATGGTAGAGTAGGCATTGACATAATAAATGGACGTGTTACACTCTTATATAAATGAAAAAAGTGACTCCACGTAGCACTTAACATTCGGTCCACATGTGATATTAGGAAACTTAAAGAAAGGTACAGAGAGCCAAAGAAAACATGTATATGAAAGAGATAGTTACATTGAAGACAGGACAATAACCTTGCCCTCTGAGGACCACTTCTAGAATGCTAGACTCTTATATAACGAAAAAAAGTGACTCCACGTAGCGCTTAACATCCGGTCCACATGTGATATTAGAGAACCTAAAGAAAGATACAGAAAGCCAAAGAAAGCATGTATATAAAAGAGATAGTTACATTGAAGACGGGACAATAACCTTCTTAGGACCACTTCTAGAATGCTAATAACAGGTTTATGTACTATATAGTCATTGATAGTAGTTAAATTAATCTGTAGACAGCCCAGGCTAAAATTAGGTAACAGACGTGGAGGCTCCAGTCTAGATTTTGCATACGTTTCAGGTCTGTCTGGTCGTTTCAGATTTGTGTAAATTCAACTTACATTCATTAGTGTTTTAAAACACAAGTGAACGTAAGGTTCATCGAAAGTACTGTAAAAAAAAGTCCGTAAAACTCAACAGAAGCTAAAAACGCAATCACATGCAGAAAAATATAAAACAAATGTTACAGCCGTTAATTTAAACTTTGCGATGGAAATACCTTTAAAAAACCATTTATATTGATTATAATTACAATGGTTTCTAAAGAGTTATTATGTACTCTTTTAGATTTATTTAAGTGTTATTTTTATTAGTTATTACCAAAATTTTACACTTGTAATGTATATAGCAACTTTTTTTTTATAAGAAGGCAACCTTTTTTCATATTCTAATCACCAGTAGTATTTTATTTTTTACCCTTTTCTGATAGTAAATCTCTAAAATGTTAAGCTTTTTATGAAATAAAAGTTTTTTTTAAATTATATTCTCTTTCTGTGTATATATTTGTTTATTTTAAATAAATAATACGCGTAATTGTAAAATCATATTTTTTCAAAATGGCCACCATTGCGGAAATCTTTCCTTTCATATAGAAATCGTTGCTTACATATGAAATATAACTGTAATATTTTTGAATTTTGCATATTTTAATAAAAAGTTTAATAAGAATATGGGACGGTAATTTATTTGTCATTTGTGCAAATAATACTTAATATCTTTAATTTTAAATTTTAACCTATGCAAAATTGTGTCACATTGCGAATGGGAGTTATACCTGTGTTAGATTTGTTTTTCAGTTTGTGATTTTTTCAGTTTTTACTGTTAGAAACCTCAATTTACCTAGTTTACAATAGGATATAATTTTTTTGATGTACGACATTTGCAAATAAATAAATTGTGTAATACCAAAGTCTCCTTATTGAGGCCTTTTAAAAATTTTTCCTAAGCCATTAGAAAAATTTGTTGTCAAATTTTATAAATGATTCAGAATTGTTATGAGAGTAATTGCATTACTTTTTAGCATTCCATTTGTTTACAATGACTTCTTCCAATTATTACTTTCGGTTGTCATATTTGCAGAACTGTGATTGTCCACCAAAAACTTAACATAAATTCTTACTAGCATAAATAATTTTTACAATTATATTTACTTTTAATTATAGTGTAAACATTTTTATGATAATAACAAAAACCGAGTTTTATACAGATTTAAGTTTTATAAAGATTTCTTTAAATAATATATCAAGGAAAAATCTTTTTTCTTCCAAATGGTCAATTTCTTTTTCGTCTCATTGTCTTTTTTACACTCATAAATATACAAATAAGATAAAAAACTTCGACTATGTTGTAAGTAAATTTCTTCTCTGCTATGTATATAAATTCATTAAAATAAAATCAATACTTTCGGAGTTATATATTATTTTATTAATATCCTAAAATGTGTATCGCATTTTTCGTAAAATTGCCATATGCTCTGGAAAGATTAATAACGTTTTAAAACACAATGTTAGTTATAAACAAGAGCTACATAATTCCGAATAGTGTGCCCCGATTTTGCTACAACTTGATGGTTCATACCAGATATCAAAATTAATTATATAAAAATTTGTTCAATCAATATGCATTTGCATAAACCAAATAGAAAGAACAAATTTCTAAAAATTTAATTTATTTACAAATAATATTCCATTTACAGATAATTTCATTATTATTTTTTATCTACATAGATACGGACCTTATTTATTCATTGCGCATGTGCGTGCCTCATAAGCGGCACGAGGAGGGCCGGCGGTCCGGCACGTCGCAAAAAGGGGTGATGCAGCAGGCGTGCTGCAGAATGTCGCTGCGCCGGATCACGCACCAGTGCACACTCCACCATAGACAGCAATTCCGCGCCAACACGAGCGGCTCGCCGAGGGCGCGGTGGCGGCATGTCGCGAATGCGACGCATCGCCTATCCAATGCAAAGAAATTAATTATCTCCACTATTGTATCGATAGTGACTGCAGAACGTGAAAATGTATCAATTACGCATTCACTGTTCAATAAGTATATGAAGCCACTATTTCTTTTCAGTTTACAATCCCCTCACATACCTTAAATTACCTTTTTGCTTTAAAACATATCTTATTCGATTGTAAATTAAACATAACCCCGCAACAAATATATCTCCCCCAGATCCTAAATAAATACACAGAAATATATAAATCAATAATAACTGATCACACTACAATTTATAAATTTTTACCTAAAGTTGTTTTCCAACTAGGAAGCTTATAAACTTTTCTAGTTCCATTTTAATCCCAGTTCTATTTTAACATAATATCTATATTTTTCATGCTGGTTAATACATGGTGTTTCAATTGGAAACTTTCACACTCAACACGGTAATTAATTATCAATAACCTTCCAAAACTTTAAAGGCAAATTGACTGGAAGGAATACATACATCAAGTTGTCTGAATGATGACCATTTTGGTCAAATGGCGCTACTTAATTATTGAAATATTTGAGTCATTGGCCTCTATGTCATGTTATTACTGTTATTTGACAATTGAAATATTTGTTGAGTTTTGGAGACTTACAAGACAAGGGTAAAGTGAAAAACCAAACTGCATTTCCATATTTATTGTTTACAGTATTCAGTAAGGAGAAGAATGCGATAACTTTGTACAAATTTACGTAAAAATGTATGGTAAGAATGCTTTACAGGAACGTTCTGTTTTAAATAATTATTCTTACTTAACCCGAAAGCAATGACAAACATTAATCACATATTTTTTAAATTCGTCTTACAAATGACGTATTAAATCATTTACACTAAAAAACTATTGCAGCTAATATGATGCTGAAAATCGTAGATCAATATTTATCTCACTACCAACAATCGCACTTGTCTTCAGATTTTATAGACTATTTTTGTTTTTAAGACCACGAGGAAAACAGCAAATTTTCAGAAATTTAAGTATATTTTGTTGGAATAAAGCAATTCTAAATTTTTTAACTAGCATTTAACACGCTTTTGTATGTTACCCCTAAAAATTACCCCCTAAAATGGAATTGAACTTTGTAACTTTTTGTACATATCTGTGCATGTATTCTCATAATTACGGGAAATTTTAATTTTCTATATAAACTGTTTCTGAGAAAGACCTGGTTAATATATTTATAGAAAAAGATACACATAAAAATCAAACGAAATTAAAGGAAAGCTGTAAATATTAATTCATTAATGAAAAAAAATGTAATTACAAGAAAATAATAAAATAAAAATAACAGTATATATATATATATATATATATATATATATATATATATATATATGTATATGTATATTAATATATATATATATAGACAATAAAATAAGATTGACCTGCAATGGTGGCTCGTTAAAGAAGGGTGGTTCTCCATCCACCATCTCGACAAGCATGATCCCCAAAGACCACACGTCCACTTCAGGTCCATACGGCAGTCGTGATATCACTTCTGGAGACATCCAATAAGGTGTACCAACCAACGACTTGCGCTTGGGTAGTTCCTAGTAGTAAACAATTGTTTTGATTAGTTAAATAAAAAAGTATTTCTTTATTTTATCATTGCTCACGTTCCAACACCATGATCCTAACTAAAAACAATCATCTTTTTAAGAGAGCATAGAAAGTCCTATTTGTATACACATCTGTGCAAAAAGTTTTTTTTAAAAATTTTCTGTCAATGAAACAACACATCTTTCTATTCTCTCTACAATGCTAGAAAAACGTTTTAACCTCCATTTTTGACTTGCATGGTTTTGGAAATTAAGTGACTTATATTATTTTGTCGCAGTAGAAAGTTGAATATCAAGAATTCAAGAGTTCCTTTCTCAATCACAATAAGAGCAAATTTTAAGCACATTATTACTCCACTTAATAAAATATCCTCTTCAATCCAAAGCTTCTTAAACTTACCTTTATCTGTACACCTGCTATTATCAAGTGTGAACAAACTGTAAGCCCGCAATTTGTTTTTTTATGTACAGTAATAAGTTGATATTATGTAATAGGCAGGAGTGAACAGCAAAACATAAGTCAGAAATTACATAAGTCGTGTATCAACAGATTAGAGTAATCAATAAATATAAAAATAAAACATACATCTTTCAATTGTCAAACAAATAAATAAAATATACAAACGTAAAGCAATCAAGCAGATTCGTTTGACAAATCTTGAGACTTTTCTGCATAGATTTCCATATAAAAAACAATTGTATGTTGTATGTTTTGACCTGTGGTCATTGTGAGTTAATTCTTTCCAAAATTCAAATTCAACTTTCAATAAATTCAAAACCCTCCGTTAATTTTGCAACAGTTATCAAGTTTTTATGATGGTGCTGGTTCAGAAAGCTTGTCTCCAAAATATTTTGTTGTCGTATTTCAATGGAATTGTTACCAACAATGGAATAAAATCAATTACGATTTTGAACTCGCATTTTAATAAATCGTAAGTTCCACACGTGTCAATTCCGTGAACTCCTTAATATTTTCTCTGCCTCCCTACAAATTGACGATAAATACAGTTTTAAGAACAAAATAAAGAAAATACACGCGTGCCGGAGAGATTTTGAGAAATTAATAATTAACTCCAAATTTACAGAAGTTGAAGTATTACTGTACTCGCTTTGATTTAAACATATGTTTTAGATTCCCTAAAAATATTACTTAAATTCAAGCGAGTGAAGATGTACGTTTTAGCATGACCAATACTCAAATATCTATCCTCATACTATTAGACTTCAGTACTGCTTTCTATTCCGTGGTCATTAATATTTTGTGAAACGGTTTTGAAATCAGTTACCACAAGCATAATACTTTGGCATCCGAACATGTCACTGAGATGTCTTTTGTTTCACGGCAGTAAGTCTCGTGATCCTACTGTCTGTCACCAACGTTTTTCAAGGCATCGTACGAAGAGACCATCAGGTACTGATAATAACTGATTTTTATCATTTTTAATATGTTGTATGGGAGTATCTCCACAGTAAATATGTTATGTAGGAGTATCTCCACAGTCCTAAAGTATCCATACAAAATATATTTTTAACTGTTAGTAAATCCAACTGAAAGTCCTGACCGCGAGTGGTGCATACGAGCGTTATTCGATCAAACCCATACCGAAAGGCAATTTACATTTCGCTAATAAAGTTATTACCAAAATGTAACAATGACCATAGAGATTAAAATTATAAAGAGGCGCAATATCTTTTAAATTGTTACTTTAGTAGACTACTGAATTTTGGATTAAAGGAGTTAGTATCAAAGATAATAGGGAATATTTTTTACATCTAATCATCGCAATGACAACACAATTTAATGAAAAAACCAACAATTAAAATAAGCCCCAATATGTCACTGAAGAAGATTCGAGAAAGGCCTATTGAAAACCAAAATGATGGCAAACGCAGCAGTGTCTATTGCAAGAAATGGCAAATTATCATATAGGGCCACTTCCTTTATGAACAAACCATTATTATCTGAAAAAATGATAATTAACCTACATTGTATGAAAACGGAGGAAATAAAAGTAAAAATATAACAAAAATTGTCTATGTCCCCACGGCGGGCTCCAAATAACTGAAATAAATAACCAAATAAACTCTATATTCAAATTCCAAATCATATTTCTGGAAAATAATTTATTTTGTGATTCACACAACTGATTTTTTTGTCACTCCCATAAGTACTCATTAGTTTAGAGAAAGTAAAAAAATATTGAATATATTGAAAATTAACAAAGTCAAGAAAAAGTTGAATGCCATGGGAGTCACTGGTGACAGAACGCAGTAAGAAAAATGAGTTGTGCGTGATTAACACATATGTTAAGCTCAAACATATATGTTCTAAATAATATTGCAACATTATAAAAAATTCACCTAAGTGCCACGGGCACGTCATATAAAATTAGCGTGGTCTCTCAATACTGTAAAAGACAAGCTTGATTGTAAAACCAACAAGTTGGTTACATAGAAGAGAGTTTATTGGAAGAGTGTTGTGTAAGTTTGAACAAACTTTAAGGATTGATATACCAGCGGAATAAAAATATGAAGTATCTTGGAATTACTTGCAAACTACGTGATGTAGTATTATTTCTACTTTCTTTAAGTTCTTTTCCACAACCTAGGTTTCGTGGTATTACAACATCTTCAGGTGGGTAATTAGCAAAGATCTTTGCTAATAACCCACCTGAAGATATTGTAACAAGTCCCACCGGGGTAGTTCCCAAGGGCTCTCTCTCCTCGAATTTTAATCCGATCGACTAAAAAATTTTGAAGGATATTCTAGATATATTGTACTGCAATATAAAAAAAATTAAAAAAGATTTTTTTAAATTTCAAAACCCATGTAACCTCTTAAAATAGAATTGAAAAGCTCACCTGTGACACCTGTGCACAGAAACCAAAATCGGAAAGTTTTACTCGGCCGTCAGCTGTCAAAAGTATGGAATCTGACTTGATGTCTCTATGTATGACACCCTGTGCATGAAGGAAAGCTAAAGCCTGGAATAGTAAACAAATATGAATTTTAATGCTTCAATAATATGAAATTTTATACTCAATTGTACAAAAGTACTCAGAAGTGCAGAGTAAAAAATGTACACATTTATCAGCTAATTTACAACTTAGTGCATCTTTTTTTAGAGTCAATAATGTTTATTTTGTAAGTTTTTAAGTAATAAAACTACTTTTATGTCTCGAAATTCTCTATATTAAGCAAAATTGCGTTGGTTGTTGCTTTGTTTTTACTCACAAATTACAACCAAACTATACATCACTGACAATGCAGATAACCACGAATTTTTATAACTGATGTCTGGATAATAAAGTTTGCACTGTACTACGAAAGCTGTTTGAAGAGTGATTTTTAATAAACTTGTTTTTGAGAAATTAGATACGCTATAACTGTATATTCTATAACAGTATACATGTACATACCATACACACACATACATATATTTATATATACATATATATATATATATATATATATATGTATGTATGTATGTATGAATGTATATATTTATATATATTTATATTTATTTATATATATATATATATATATATATTTATATATATACACACACACACATATATGTGGGTGTGTAACATTCCAGTAATTGTTTAATTTTTATCTTATCTATTGTACACTTATTGCATTTCGATTACAATTAAATTACGACTCAAGATAACAGCATTGACCACATTTCTACATTGAAACCTGTTTTTATATAAAATGACAAATTTAACGACAAGTAATAATATTGTCAGTTTTTATAAAAACAGATGTTAACTGTTTTTTTACACCATTTTGCTTATTGTTTGACCAATTTCAACAATGCTATTTATTATAAGTTTCTTGAATTCAATCTCATATATTCATATATTATGACAAAACAAATGGATTATGCTTCCCATCTACTTAATCTTTTATGTCTCATAACCCGTGCACCACGGTAGATGTGATAGATTTTTCTTCAAAAATTATCTTACAGTAAATTGTACTGTTCAATCACCTTAAGACACTGCTTGCAAACAGTTGCAATCTGGTCGTCGTCCATTCGAGCCCGTGTGACCACATCGGTAAGGGCCCCACCGGCCATGTACTCCATCACTACCCAAAGCTCATCACCCACCAGATAAGAAGCGTGCATCTCCACGATGTTTGGGTGTGGGTAATCTCGCATTATTACCTGCAAATAATGTTTCATACAATCGTCAAGCCAACCATCTTATGAGAGCACTATCAGCACACAAATATATTTTTCAAACTCCTTTTACTACTTTTTAGTTTTTAGTTATAATTTGTGTTTTACAAGTTCTTTTTGTTAAAAACCGTATAACTATAACTGGATACTTGACAAGGATTTCAGATATGCTATTACTACAAACATTTTAGTCTACACAATTTATGTTTATAAACTGCTACTTAGGTTTTTTAGAAAAATCATTCTCTATATCTATATACAGACCTACTACCATAAATGAACTATTCTCATAAAATATTTCAATTCTTTAGATTTAACATTTGATATATTGCCGCAAAAGGATGACAGGCTGATATTGCAAGTTTCACAAAATATTTTGTTTGTACATTTTTAGAACCAAATCCTAAATTAAAACTATTATGTATTAAAGTACATCAAAAATAAAATGGTACAACAATTTTAAGATGTCCTTTAGTATATTTTTAGTCTAATTTAGATAAATGGAATGGAAAGTAGGTAGATTAAAATAGAAACTTTACACATATATGTTATTTAAAAATGGACATCCTACTATAGAAATAATCCTGTTAGCTTATCCATGGTATTTTTATTAAACTATTTACAAATATTAACTATAATTTTTCATCATGTTATTTACATGTTTATTATATTTATATGACCCAGGATATACTTCACAACCATACGAAAAATAACTTAATAAAGACAATTTCTCTTAACCTTTTCACCAATCAAAAGATTGCAATTAAACAAAAAGACCAAACGCAAACATGCACTGTTTTGATTGAAGATGAGCACTGCGCCGAAATTCAGCCGATCATTAGTTAATTGTCAAAACTTAGTTGTGTATTTATACAAAATATGCACCCAAAATAATTTATAAATAATACAAAAGTACATAATTGTTCTAGTGTTTATTGGTTCAGGCGTTTTATACCTTTATATTTTACGAAACGTGGGTCTATTTGATATTGAATTTGTACATTCCTTACTCTTATATTGTGAAACGTTTTGTATGGTATTCGATATTGTGGCATTATTATTATAAAATGAGATATTGTGGTATTATTATTACAATTGTGGCATTATTATTATTATATATTTGATATTTTGGCATTATTATTATTATAAAATGAGATATTGTGGCATTATTATTCTAAAATGTGGCATTATTATTCTAAAATGTGGCATTATTATTCTAAAATGTGACATTGTGGCATTATTATTACAATTGTGGCATTATTATTATAAAATGAGATATTGTGGCATTATTATTACAATTGTGGCATTATTATTATAAAATGAGATATTGTGGCATTATTATAATAAAATGAGATATTGTGGCATTATAATTACAAACTACTTAAAAAGTGGTTACTGCTGGCACATGTACATGGGAGTCATGAACGGAAGAATTATACATTCATATCGCTGCTTTTTATTAATTTTGCTATATGCTTTATCATGATGTTACAAATAATAACAATAGCCTGTTTTACTTTCTTTACTCATTTATACTGCACCGTAACTTTGTTGTCCAGCCTTTACACAATTTCACAAAACACACATACGTACAAGCACACAATCGCGCACGTACCCACACATGCACTCTCCCACACACATATGTATATATAAATATATATAAATGTGTGCGCATGGATATAAAAAGGTTAAGAAAATATTAAAATGAAACTTTTTCTTAATAATTTTTTTTATATAAAAAATATATTAAAATGAAACTTTTTCTTAATAATTTTTTTTATTTTAAAGTGTGATTTGAATTAAAATAGGATGTGGGGAATTTCAATTTTAATATTTTTTTAGATACCATAAACTCAAATGACCATTCATTTACTAATATAATTATTATCAACTTAGCTCAGATTGCTTTTTCCCTTCTTGACAACCTATGTTTCATGTCACACGAACTATCAACACCTTTGAGGAGGGTGGGCATGCTTTTATTGGTTTTGCTCACAAAGAATACTAATACCATGAAAAATGTGTTTAAGCATTGGTTACTAAAAATCACACTTAAACAGCTGAACAGATTTCCATGAAAGCTGGTGTAGCCATAGCCATGACTTGAACTAACATAGGAACTACTTTTTAAAATAAAACATGGGATGAAACTCGCAGTTTTTACCCAATAATAAATATTTAGTTGTACAACATGTCAACAGATGATGCAACGCGTGCCTTGAGTACTCAAAATAGACAAGGTGAAATTTTATCAAAAATCCACACAAGCTGAGGTGCAGTCTTTATAAACAATGATAATTAAACAAGTACTGAAAGAAATACGAGTTAATTAATTGATTACCAACATATGGACGGGCACTACACAAATTTCAGGTTTATACTACAGTTTTATTTGTTACAGTTTGCGTAGATAATTATAAATCATGTATTAAGACAGATTGTGAAAAATTTTTTAATTATTTAGACAAAGAATATATATTCACTGATAATCTAGATAGAATTTCAATCAATGTCCAAAGGTTAGTACACATAAAATTTTAATCCTGGTTCTTTAAGCTAAGAGAGGAAAATAAAGGTAGAAGCATGTGATGTTAAAATAAACATTGTTAATTATCAGTACGGGCTGTCAAGTAATACCTACAAGTTACATAACAACCATGCATAATATAAATAAAACAAACCAATGACAACGTGTTGGCATTAATTAATGTTTCCTGCTTCCCTTTTAAGCTCTATATTGCTAATGTAAAACAGCATTTCATTATAAAACTCCATTTATACAGAAGACAGTTTTGAAATGCAATCAATTTTACCTACAATACCTTCCTTTCACAATTGACAACTAAGTTCATTTCACTACAACATAAAATGCAACTATAATCATTTTAGTCGATAATTAAACTAATTACTAACTTGTTTGTCTTATTTCATGACAGACATTAAACTTGGAACTTGGATAGATCTCAAAAAAAGTGGATTATCATATTTTACAGAAGAAACACCAACTTGAAGTTTAGATGTCTAAAAAGGCTAAAAGCCGGGAGAGAAAATATTATTATGTGAAAAAGAAAGAACTTTTGACATGGTTCATTTAAATACATTATAAATTTAATCAAGATGTAAAAGGAAAAAATATATAATATAACTATCCAAATTAGAGCTAGGTCTTTCAGAAAGTAATTGTATAATGTAGCATAGGTTCAAAAATATATCACTAAATATGAAAAATTAAATGTGGAAAAGTATAGAATAATGCTAGAACATGAGGATTGGTATTCATATTCTATTTGCAATGGTATTTATAATCTTTTATTAACATCGCATGCAAGCATGCATCGCGTAATAATTAAGTAATGTTAAAAATGGAAAAGAACTGAAAACTCAAAACATTTGTAAATTCATTTAAATTAGTTAAAAATAGGTAAAAGGATTGAAGGCTCACAACTTCATTGAAGAGCAACTCCCTACGTTGCTGCTTGCGAAGATCCATCATTTTAACAGCAACGCGGCGACCGGTGGCAGCATCACGAGCAGCACACACCACTCCAGTGCTGCCTTCACCGATCTTACTGAAGCCACTTAGAGACGTACGTGGGTCACCACCGCTGACTACCAACCGTAGAGCAGCACGGAACTGCAAATAGTGTGAGAGAACTCGAGTGTTAATTTGTTGACTTACGATGAAATTTGGAACTAACTTTTAAAAGCTAGTTAAGTAATTAAAAATTAAGCAATATTTGTGAATTTACAGAGATAATACTTAATAAAAATATATGTTCTCAGCCACACATGAGTTCCTTATAATTCTAAGATAGACACAGTTAAACAAAGAAGTAACCCGCATTTTCTTTCGAAATATACAAAATTTAAATAATAAAAGTAACATATATCACATACATTAAATAAAAAGCAAAATTAAAAATTTTTGAAAACACACAATGGACGTAGTTTTAATTGAAAAATGATTAAATAATTTTTTGAACTTCCCACAACGCAAGAACCTATTAATATAATTATAAATAAAAACCCAAGAAAATAGATCGGAGCTGCCATAGCATTAGAAGAATTAGAGCGCTTAGAAACATGTTATGTGGATCACACCTTGACGAAGCCGAAGAAAGATCACAAAGTAGTTAATCTAGATAAATCAAAAATGTTTATTGCAGCGCCTCCTGACGAGTTAACAACATAACACCTGCCTAATAAACTTCGCCGTTAAATCACAACCTTTTTACCGAAAACCGTATCTAAATTGATCAAACAATTTTGGAGAAAAATGGGAGCATTCATTTGCAAAAAAATGTTGCAGCACCCCTGGCGAGCTAACACCATAACACCTATCTAAGAACGATCTGCGATTTGCCCGATTATTTTGCAAAAATTCGTGTCTAAATCGGGCAAACCATTTTGGAGATAAATAGGAACATTTGTTTGTAACAAAATGTTGCAGCATTCCCTGGTGAGCTAACACCATAACATCTATCTGAGAACCATCACTGATTAGTCCCAAATATTTTACAGAAAACCGTGTTTAAATTGGTCAAACTATTTTGGAGATAAATGGGTATATTCATTTGCAACAAAATGTTTCAGCGTCCCCTAATGAGCTAAGACCATAACACCTTTCTGAGAACCATTGCCGATTAGTCCTGAATATTTTACAGAAGACTGTATCTAAATCAGTCAAACCATTTTGGAGATAAATAGGAACATTGGATTGCACACACAAACAAACAAAAAAACAACCTTTCACCCAAAACGCATACACCTTCCACGTTCCATCGTGGATAACAAGAGTAAACTAATTTCATCACGCATCTTTAGTAACATTAGAATATGTAAATTTCTAGAAATGTTGTTTTAGATAAGGGATTTGTAAATAAAAATAAAATGTTTAAACCAAAAGACATAAATATGTATAACCCAGGGAAAGCAACACAAAAAGCTATCTTTATAATGAAAAATTCTGTATTTTCACTTCAAATAATTTTTGAATCTGTTGCCTTAGAACATCTCCACGAAAATTATGCATTAACTGGAATAATGTCTTCAAATAACTGATACAGTTCGAAATTTCTCTATGGTGCTATTTCTTACATATACTTCTCAATTTTTACTGTTGATTTTTGGAGTGAATATTTTTCACAACAAGTATAATAATACAATCCTTTTATACGTTACTAATTTCTTTAATTGTGTCTTATAGCAGTAACAAGTAATTATATTTAACATATTGGCTCCTGTGTATCTTTATAATGTACGGAGTGAAATTCTTTTAACATATTCCTTCATATGATTTGCACTAGAAAACACTCAAGATAACAATAGAAAATTATTTAACAATTTATCAACATTGTCAACTAAGAGCAGTGTTAACGAGCCTATTCAACATAACCCTTTACTACTACTGTGTCCGATCTATCTGCGACTAGCACAGTTATGTGAATTAAAATTTGAAAATAAAATTCCAATACGAACACATTGAATTTGATTAATATTTAGACTAACCTATTTCGATAATAATCAAATTCAGTAATTTATGTTGTATATCTGTACTTTAAATTAGACAATAATGTATTTTATCAACTCCTAATCCGGTAGTTGACTCATTCTAAATTTTGATATTTTTTATAGTTAATTAAAAACCAGTCTTGAAAAAAATTCAAGAATTGATTGAAAAATAAGCCAGTTGTAGGCTTCTAAATTTTAAGATACGGATAGAGTTGGGTATATCCCTGTTTAAATTAATAATTAAAAATGACCTCTCAACACAGTATTGCCGTCTTCTCTAAAGGTTAAATTTAAACTTTTATAAATCGGTCAATTTTTAAAGTTATTACAAAAATTTTTCACTTTTCATCAGCTTTTACCTTGAAATTATGATTAATGAAATAAAAAAAAATTAGTCAAATACCCAATTGTCAGATAACTGAAAATTCCATTTTCTTTTTTCATTTATGTATTATAGTGTTCTGGCTTTCACTCCATAGAAAACTTGAATAAAAGTAAAGCGTGTTACTTAAATATTTTTGTGAAACAAAGTTCTTCAAAGTGTAATAAGTCACTCAACTCTATAGGAAAGTTGAATAAAAGTGAGTTTGCTACAAGTATTTTTGTGAAACAAAATTCTTCAAAGTGTAAAAAGTCACTCAACTCCATAGAAAAGTTGAATAAAAGTGAGTTTGCTACAAATATTTTAGTGAAACAAAGTTCTTCCAAGTGTAATAAGTCACTCAACTCTATAGAAAAGTTGAATAAAAGTGAGTTTGCTACAAGTATTTTCGTGAAACAATGTTCTTCCAAGTGTAAAAAGTCACTCAGAATTATTTGAAAACCTTTTCCTTTATCATTATTTTTTCATTATTTTTATTCTGTTATCATTTACAACAAAACTATACCCATATATCTAAATTAACATCATATTTCAATTTCAACAGCTATATTATTTTCGCTTCGCCTTACTTTCATCTGTTGCAATCACAAATATCATGCAAATTCACAACCTGAAATTATGAATGTGAGACAGACAGTATTTTTAAAGTCAAAAATGACATGTCATGTTTTTACTTATTTAATCACGACTTGAAGTCAACCAGTATCCTGGACTTAAGATAGGGCTTTGGTTGCACGCAGACTAACAGTAATATCCTCTGAAGTGAATTAGTGTATATTAATATAAATACTATCAACTAGACCTTTCTTTAGAGACCTAAAGTTTTGATATTATTCAAACTTAAAAAATGGTATCTCGTAATTTAGCAAGAACGCATCATTATGATTAGTAATATAAAGAAGAAAGTTACGTAAAATGCAATACCTGTTCATGTGTCAGACGCAATTCATGCTTGGGCACGGAAAGCGGTAACTGAGGACTGGAGGTGGGCGGCGCTGGTTGTGGTGCATGCGAGTGCCGTCCATACAGAGACATTTGATTGTCAACTGACGTAGCTATAACATGTGTAGTCGTAAACAAACATTAGAGAAGTAAAAGTATATAACAAAACTTTATAAAACTATCAAAAAACGAATATAAATAAATTTGTCTATAAAATAAGTAAATAAAAATAGAGGCTTCATTCAATATAAAAATATTTCTGTATATAGAGTTTGAATCCTTCAAACAATTGACAATCTGAGTTAGATAAACATTGAAAGGATCTTGCCCATCCCAATCACTAGAGATCAGTTTTGGCTCTCCAATAGATTATACAATTTATAGAATTTGTTACCAATCCCCTTTAAACAACACTAATCGTCTATATAATAAAAACAGATATATACAACCCACCTGGCAGTGTATTACCGTTGTTGCCGTTCATGCTCTGTGCAGATGCTGGCATAGACTGATGGTGTGACTGTTGATTCATCTGCTGATAAGCGGCATTCACATTCTGCATGTTCTGATATGTTATAATTGTGTGACTATTGTCATTCATTTCAACACTCTGAACTGAATTCACGTCACCCTGCATATGCTGGGACCAGTCTACAGGTGATTCAGGAATTGATCCAGCATTTACATTGTATCCTTTCTGGTCTCTTCTTAAGCTTGGATATTGTTGGGGAGGCACAGGAACAGGTGGGGGCTCCTCTGGGACAGAGGGTGGTACATTGGCCTGGTTTCTATAGTCCCTACGCAGGCGCGGTGGACTAGAGCTACGCAGAGAATTGGACCGCACAACATTAGTCTTGGGCAATACGAGCCCATTCTGAGCTGCGATCTGAGTTTGTGCAGGACCAGGACGTGGACCGGGTGCCACTGGCACACTTTCGCTCGGCTTATGGTCACCGCGTACAATAGTTTTCAAGTCTAGTATCTCTGTTGGAGTTATTTCAGACGGATCAACGAGTGGTAACGGTCTGTTGGTTGACTTTAGTATCTGGAAAAATATGTAGTTTAAGAAGGGTATAAAAACATATAAATTATTTGCAGTTTTACACCATATTCAATTTGTATTAGTTTTTCTAGATTTGATAAGTTGTTGACTTTTTAAAAATTCAAAGGCTATTATCTTTTTTTGTATATAGCAATCTACTTTATAAGCAAATTGAATATTTTGGTTTCAAATTACAAATCTCATATAAAAGTTAAAAATTATGAACAATGAAGATATATGCTAAAATACTTTCATTATACCTGATTGTTCCCCACTATAGAGGCCCACTGAAGTGGTAATCCAACAAATTTTCCTTCCCTCTTATCAAAACCAGTATGAACACGGTGTTCAAAATTACTTGGAGGAGAAATAAGGGGTTTCTTCTTTTTTTTAGAAAACATATCAACCAGTTCCAAATTCTGAAAATGATATTGAAATAAGTTTTATTTGCAAAATTTAATACATCGATAAGGTAATTTATTCGAAATTTTACATTTTCTTAAATGTTAAAACTCAAAAATGATATTTTTATTCTCACTATTTTGTTTTTATGCGAATAAAAAAAGAAATAAATACTGTTATGAAGACTGATATGATTACATTATTACAGCAAATTCAAGATAAACCAATTACAAAAAAATTATATTGCAAAAATGTGTTATTTAAGTTATTTTCATAATCATTTCAAAACTAGGTTAAAACTTTCAATTAAAAATGTTTTCTAGATTTCATATTGTTAGCCAAATCTTTTTTATAATTGTTCAACAAAATTCTTCAAAGCACTTTATTATTACACTTGGTATTAACGGATTTCGTACTTGAAATATACTATGATAGGAACTTTATAACACCAATGCTATAAAATGTACCAATAAATAAACCATGCAACGTTTGCGATAACAAACGCTAGACTTTTTTTAAGTAGTTTTACAATACTGCCCTGAATTAAATATTGTGAAAGTTTAAGCTGATTTCCCTTTGCTGAAATTATAGATATTTAGAAAACTGTTACCAATGGCAAATTAAATTATTGAATATTGTTTACTCGTTCAACAATCATGACTAATTCTGAGCCATATTAAGTAAATATAAGTTTTCAAGAAACGTCATCCAATTAATGTCAACATATCAATGTAAAATTTATAAAAAAAATTGCAAAATGTAATTTTTATCAACGGTATTTACATACCTAACACAATATAATACAAACACTTATAAATAATAATAATCACAAACACTCCTTGACATTCCTCGCGGCCATGTTTGACAGATAAATTAAATTAAAGAATACATTTTTATTATTATTAACAAATAAATTTCGCTTTGTGATTACTACGTAAGTTCATTTTCCACTATAGTCATGGAGAAGAGTAATAATGGTTTGAATTATTTTGTTAATTTTTAGACAAAAAGAAACAAACACAATTTCACACTTTAAACAGAACTGTCACGCATTCTCGTGAGAAAGTTTTGCACCTGTCCAGGAATGCGGCCAAGTTCAACACGCATTTATCCAACGGTGCTAGGATTTTGACAATAAATCTCCCCCCAAAGTATTAAAAAGTTATATTGAATTTAGTAATTGACAAAAGAAATAGTTTGATAAGTTTTTGAAATAATTTTTTAACATTAAATACAGATAATTATGTTGATTAAAAATAATTTCCTATTGTTTTTTTTCAATAGTAGCTCGATTTCGAATAATTTATCAGATTTTTAAGAAACAAAAATATTTTATCTCATGAAAATTTTGGTAGGTATGACCTATAATGAAGATGAGTGTCGCTGGCATTATATCCATGTAATTGCACGAAATATGAAAAATATTATAAATGCATTAATCATATTTTATAAGATCGATAAAAACACCATACTTACAAATGCATAATATTTTGTCAGCGATCATCTTTGTAATGTAGGTATTCATTTGTAATTGGTTAAGACTTAATATTTCATTTAAGTCAGATTTACTTACTCGTATTTATATTTATATAATACATGCATCGGACAACCAAAAAAAAATCATTCTCATTCTCAGCATTGGATTTACTAGTTTACAAATAAAATGTGTGTCCTATATCTCAACGATCAAAAAAATATGAACAATGCTTGTCAATCAAACGTCAACCTAATTTCAAAACATGACAGGAAGTCTAAAAACACTGAAAAGAAGTTTGATAAACGACGGTAATACATTTTAAATATATAACAAAAAAATTACAATGGCGAAATCTAAAATAGAAGATATTGACTTGTATGCTTTATTGGACTTGGAAATTACTGCCACTGAATCAGAGGTATGTTTGTTTTCATTGCGCGAATTTGTACATACAATTTTATAAGTATCATTTTATTTCCAAGAATTGCACTTTACAAAAAATAAAATTGTCCCTGTTTACCTGTGTTGTTTTTAAATACTCATATAATGTTTGGGATTGTAATGAATATAGTTTATGATTTAATTTTGTATAAAACAAGTTCTAAAGTTGTAATCTGGCAAATTATATGGTTGCATTTAACTTTCTTTTTCACGTACAAATTAAAAATGAATTACCAGAACCAGTGTTAAAAATAAAATACCTTTAACAAAAGTGATTTTTCAATTTTTTCCTTTATTTAATTGCAAGAAACTATTACTCATTATGAAGTAATCTATTTTATTTTTGATATATTGCTATTTCATTTTAAGATCAAAAAAGCATATCGCAAGAAGGCACTTCAATGCCATCCAGATAAAAACCCAGACGATCCAAAAGCAGCAGAGACCTTTCACGAACTTTCAAGAGCCTTACAAATCTTAACTGATGTCTCTGCAAGAAACGCGTACGACCGGGTCCTCAAGGCGAAACAAGCTGCTAAATTACGAAACAAAGAACTTGATAGTAAACGTCAAAAGCTCAAAGATGATTTGGAAAGAAAGGAGAGAGAAGCCGAGTTAAATTCAAAAGCATATAAAACATTTGATAATAGGACTGATGAAGAGAAGTTGCAAGCCGAAATTGAAAGATTACAGAAAGAAGGAAGTAGGCTTTTAGAAGAAGAACAAAAGCAAATGCAGCAAGAAATCAATAACCAATCAGAGAGGCTCACCTCTGAGTGGGATTCTAGTGGTAATAGGATTAAAATAAAGTGGTCAGCGTCAAAAACTGACGAAACGAATGGGGGATACAATGAAGAGATCTTAAGACGTTTCTTGAAGAAATATGGTGACATCGTTGCACTTATTATATCTAGTAAAAAAAAGGGAAGTGCACTTGTTGAATTTGCTACTAAGGAAGCGTCAGAAATGGCAATTGAATATGAAAAGGGTAATTTTTTGTTATATTTCGTATTAATGCTTACTGTTCATTAAATTGTTATACAATAGATTAAGAATTATACAAGAAATATTATTCAAGATCCGATGCAATTTTAAAAATTTCTTTTTCATTAAAACAAACAGCGTTAGACAAAATTAGTTTTTGTTAATTTATTAACTATTAATTTGTGTTCATTAACAATTGAGAAAGTTGATCTAACAATGAGATGTTACAATTACAATTAATTAATTGTAATTGTGAATTCTTGCAATTACAACTAAAAATAGAATATTTAAATTTGTGTAAGAAAGAGTAATTATATGGATTATTAAAATGTAGAAGTTAGACCACCGATTCTGATATTTTTAATGTGGAATGTCTGAATTGGATTGAGGGAATTCTTTTCAGTATTACAACTATTACTACGACAATGTGCTGTCTAGGCAGCTTCAAAATTTTTAATTTAAACACCGTCTAAAACATCCACAAGGTTTTCTTTTTGCATGATATTGCCCATACATTGTAAGAATTAATGGATTAAAACTGGTTTGAGTTGCAATGGAAAATGATTCCACATTCGTCTTATTCACCAGACTTGATGCCACCCCATTTTTCCCAATTGAAATCGTTAATGCTTTTTGTAAATTGACAATTTGACAATGAGAACCACTTCTGGGCGTTATGAGTGGATTCTATATTGATATTAACCAGTCTGCCAAATAGGTGGCAAAGAATGGTTAATATGGTGGACATCACTTAGGATTAGTTAAAGTAAATTGTGAAATAGTTATAATTTTTTTTCACCTATTATACCAATCAAGTTTCTTTCAAAAAAGCTGATCAACATTATGTTACCCAAAAGACAAACCTAATTAATAATTAAACAGTGGGAATTGTTACTTGTACATAGCTAAAACATTCAATTGCTATTAATTTAATTGTAATTAAACATTAATTGTGAGTCATAATTAAATAGATTAACCGCAATCACTTTTAATCGTAATCAAATTAATCAAACAATGCCCACTACTAACTAACTTGTAACCGTCTAAATCGATTTCCTAAGACACTAAATATAACCAAAGTAAATAAAATTAAAAAAGTAAATAAAACAATACTTGTCTATTAAAATACTATAATTGAATATTTTATTTATACAAACTATATTAAAAATACTGTTTATATAGAAAATGGTTCAAAACTGGAGGATTCCTAAACAATTCATGCTTTGACGCTTATTTAGTTTTTTATTTCATAATAATGTAAACTTTAAAGAATTTTTTTATTATGTTACAGGATTGTCCAATAATCCACTAACACTGAAGTGGGTTAGTTCAAGTTCAGGGCCTAAAGGGACAGCAAAGCAATCGACGCTTGTCTCAGAAAGGGATTATGAAAGCTTAGTTTTGACAAAATTACGGCAAGCAGCCGAGAGACAAAAGCTTATAGAACAAATGTTAGAGGAAGAAAAGGAAAGTTGAAATAAAGATAAAGATTGAACTAAAAATAAACTGTTTATTGCAATGATTTAAATAATATGTTGTTATTTCTTTCCAATTAGATCAAACTTTTTCCAAGTTTGCATAAACTCCATAACCTTTTTCCTTTGTTTTTCACTGCTATCTTTATTGGGTCGTCGCCAGAGACTATGGTCTAAATCCAAAATACCACCTATTATTTCCTGAAATAAAAAGTGCACTTTACACTCATTATCAAACTATATACTAATAATATTTTCACAGTATGATTATATAGATAATATCGGACATGTAAAGAGATAGTAAGAAAGTTATTTGCGTTATAAATAGTATATTGATATTACAAAAAAAAGTTGTGTTAAGTCAAGATAAAAGAGAAAAAGTAAGTATAACAAAAGCATGTGAGATTCAAAATCGCTGTACAAATTTAATACTTTTTCAGAAAGAGGTTAATCTTAATAAAAATTTATTATTTGTACCTCTTACTTGAATAAGTTTAACATTGTGTAGGTTACAACATAGTATCAATTTACCTCTGCAAAATTTGATGGAAATAATTGTTCGTCTTCAATAACGTGAGCAAAACCAGGTTCCATTCCAAAATCAACCCAAAAGTATGGCAAACCTTTTGGTATTCCCTTTCTTATGTTTTTACCTTTGAGATCTACAACTTTTTTATTAACCGACCATTCAGTTTCACATTCCAATAAAGCCTTTTTGAAGTATATAGGAGCAGTGTCGCCAACATCTCTAGGCATGGGCACACAATGTATTGTTATGTGTGGATATTTGTGAAATCTCACTGCCGTTTCAAAGAAAACAACGTCTTCATTTTTCGAGTTAAACATCTGCGTGAGGCATTTGCGATATGTCTGAGAAAAGCACAATATTAAAAAATTAAAGCATTATATCCATATTCATTTTTCAAATCTAACATTCTATTTTTATTGACTGATCTAACAAGAAGCAACAGTTTTCCTATAGTAGTTTTTTGTATAGTTTCTGAACATGAATATGTTCTATATAATAAAACTCCAATAGAAACTCTGTCTCTCATAATTTAAAAAAATTAAAGGTTTAATTGACTATGATATAATGATGACAAATAACCTTTTCAACCAGGTAAAGAAAAAATAGTTCTTGATTGAACTCAAATCTTTTTTTACCTCAATTACATTGAATTAAATGCACCAATATAAATGAACATTTCTATTGTGTTCATGATGATGCCATTATTGTATTTATTGATATGCGAGTTGTTTTACTAGACAAATAGCAGATAATGGTGATGTATGAAAGATATGATATGGTAGAAATTTTGTGGGATCACAAAAATCATAAATGCCCTATTTATCTTAATCAATATATTTATATATTATTCCCAAATTTATTTACAAGTCGATTTTGTCTGCAGTTTCATTCATGCACATTTTTGGTTAGTGCAGTTGAGTTTTTCCCAGTAATAAAATGTGCATCTCAAGAACGCCTTGTTAAGGATAAAAGTGACATAACTTATGTTGAAGTTTCATTTGAATCAATGTGACAGTGTCTATAGTTTTTGCTCGTTATTTCTTAAACCCGCACAGCCTATTCTTACCTTATGAATGCTATTAATTGAACTGTTGTATTTAATTTGAATATTTTTGCTTTGTTGTTTGAATGTTTGACTGGGTATAATACCCAGTCAAACAATCAAACAACAAAGCAAAAATATACAATCAAAATTCTTCTTAATAGTTTAATCACAGTATTATGTGTATTGAAAGAAAAAATAATTTTTGAAATTTTTTTTTCCATAAACATCATTTTTTGAGAATAAAAAAAAGGACATATTTATGTTTCTAAAAGTGAGTTTTTTTGTGTTTTAATGGGAAAAAATGTTTAAAAATTGGAACAAATTTGTATATTCAAACTAATAAAACTTCACCTTTTTGCAGCACTCTTTTAAAACTTAAAATTAGTCTCGTATTTTTTTAATAAAATGTGTTTTTTTTCAGTGTTGTGCAATACATGTGCTAAATTCCGATTTCAAATATTTTATATTAATACAAATTCATTACCATATTAATACAAAGAATTTATTAAAATTTGAGCAAATTTTAGATTGGTGTTTTAACTAATTGGAGCTGTGTTCTCATGTTATATAGCCATTCGTTACTTAATCAACTTACAAGTAGAATGAACAGCATATTTTTGTACATGATATCTGCCACCCCCGACATCTAATCCACATTTAACAAGAATGTGTACAAGCTTAAAGATCGCCTTCTCTTTTTCATTTTGTTCTATTGCAGAAGAGTTCCATCAATCACTGTCATGATGGCATGGCTTATATCCACATATTTAGTTTTAAGATGGTTTAAAAAAATAATTAATTACGAGCATTTTCTTTATCAATATTATTAAACATCTGACAGTATTCAGTATTAATAGAGGCAGAATGAATATGCGCACTTAACGAATAGAAAAAGGATAAAGGTTGCCCTTTTTAAATTAAATATGAAGAATCTTTTCTTGATAACAGGAAGAAAAAAGATAATGAACAAAAATATATGGACCAAAAACTCAGAATCAATTGAAGTGAAACCTTTATCTGTTAACTAGTTATAATATATTGTATAAAATGTGAAATGAAAATAGTCAAAAAAGAGGCATAAGAGACATAAAACATGAAATATGCTAAGCTCTCAAAGTATATTAAGATGATTTATGAACAAGATACACCCAATAGATGATTTATAAACAAGATACACCCAATAGAAACATTAAATAATAGGTAAAACGAAACGATAACACATTAAATAAAAGGTAAAAAATATGAGGAACCAATACCGATAGTAGTAAAATAAATTGGCAACAAAGCTATGGCATGTTTATCTTTTTTCATGTCATAAAACCAGATATTTTTTAGGAATCTAGTTATGTCTTCTTATGCTTTATTAAATAAAACCTAAAAACAATCAGTATATTATGCTTTGCATATGAATTAATCTTGTATATATATTCTTATACCCCATCATTTTTCTATTTCCACTTGCAGTGTTATACTATGTATGAAAACTACATAATCGGGACCAGTTTTGTTTTAACCAATTTCTCAACCATTTTTATAGTTTTTAAGGGTGTAATTTTTTCGTTTTATTCTTTAGTGATTACAAAAGTGCCCAGATTTTGTGCCTAGTCATACATTTTCTAACATATACAAGTATTATATTTTTTTACAAGATACATTAAACTGCATAAAGCAGCCTTACTAACCAAAATCTCCTCCCAGACATCTTCATCAAGGGCAGTACTGCACTGGACATGACTCACTGTACTTATGATACAATGACCCTCAGTTAGAGAAGCTCTCGCCGGAAGAGCAACATAAACTCGACTCGCACAGCTCACCATCAAATGCTTCAGCATATTTTTCGAATCGATGCACCTTTCACAGCCTTCTAGAGACTTTTCCCTTTTGACATGTTCTTCAATAGCTCGGCGCTTGTTCCTCTCATCTAATTTAGCATCATTTTGTGCCTTCGATATATTCTCTGCAAATATGTCTTCCAAGTCGTCGTTAGGGTTCGTGTGCTTAGCAGCAATTTTGGCCAGCTGTTCCTCTTGTTCATGCCCACTGGAATACTTTTCTCGTTGAAACTAGAAGGAAACATAATAAATTAGGTTTATCGATTCAGTTTAAACTACCTTTTAATCACCAAAGTGATAAAAAGAAAATAAAAATCATCCTAACCATTTCAGACAGCGAATATTTATCATCATTTGCAAAGTGTTTTACACGTTCACCGACCAAATTGTGAGTATCAGCCTTACGTTTACTGCTCTTGCTTCGAGGATCACCAGCCACTGAGGGCTTAGCGAGTGGTCTAGTATTACCTTGACTATCTGTTGTAAGAAGCATTATATTTTCTACTTCTTTCTTATCCTTACCAGCATTTGGATTCTGTTTCCTATACTCTCTAGCTTGTGTCAGCTTCTCTTTTAGTTTTTTTATTAACGCTTCATCGCCCACGATTTCTGCTTTGACAAGTTTAGCTGCCAGCTTATTCATCTTTTCATCACTCAAATAACAATCGTTCTTAGAATTTTCCTCAACATAATTAGTGTCAGTATTTACTACCGCTTGTTGTGATGATCCAGACAATTCTTGTTCACGATCTTTACTTCCAGTAAATGTTGTTTGTCTTATACTTAATAAAGTATTGGATGGTTCAGTTCGTTTCCAGTTTTTATATCCACTACTGCTACTTGATTTATGTGAAGACGTTGATAACTTTGCTTTCTCATAGTAGTCATCGTCATCCATAGGTTTTTTAAATTTCATCTTATTGTCTAACTTTGTACTCCTGTCTTCAATAGGTTTATGCAACATTTTGCGTTCTGAGGGTAACCCAGAGCCTCCTTCCTTCCAATATGGGTTTAATTCACGGACGCTTGTTGAAGGATCATAATCATCAATATTCTTTTTAGCTTCCCGTTTGTTCTTTCTTTCTGCCTTCAAATCGCTCTGTGAAAAGGTTGGAATCTTCCCGGAGATGCTCATCCAATCCTCCCGACTGGATGTTGCGGTGATATTTGTCTGTTTCATTTCAATTTCTTTTTCCACCCATTCATCTTGACTGCTATTACTTTCATTACTTGATGACTAAAATTTAGAAATAATAAAATTCTATATTAGAAGTCTATATTACTAAGATAAATGGATATTTTTAAAAGGTAAACAAAAAATGCATTAAAAAATAACCTACATCCTTACGACTTCGCTTTTTCTCTTTCTTACTTTTCTTATCTTTTTTCTTTTTCTTTTTATGATAGTAATCGTCATTTTTATTGTGCTTTTTTAATTTCTCTTTCATATGGTAATTAAAATAACTGCAAACAAAATTTAAATAAACGTTGATGTTTGAAAGACTTCTTTGACAATTGACATGTAATTGACAGAGAAGTCTTTTGACACAGAACATAGGCGTAGAGAACGAATTCATAACATATTATGGAATGGACTATATTATGGCATGGACATTTTTAAAAACTAAGTATAATTTAAACTGAGAAATAAATTATTGCACTGGAATCTTTATCGCAGAAATAAGCGTTGAAATGAATGTTGACGATAAGAATGTTTTAAACACGATAAACATATTCCTTAAATAAATTAAACATTTATTAGTAAGCAAAAATTCAGCTCTGCTTATAATCATCTACTATTTTTATAAATAATACTAATAAAATTTTATTTCGATCAATGAAAATAAATATTATTCAATTTTATATATAAAAATATAAAATGATTCAGTCATGAACTGGCGACATTGGATAATACCTTTACTTATGGTAATATTAATGTTAATACAAACGTCAAAAAAAGCTTAGGTTAGAAATTATATGTAATAAATTTTATCCGTTTTCAGCAAATAAATTGTTCTCTTAAATAATGTCGTGTTTAACACGCTTATCAAGTAAGATAAATTCTTGCTCATAGAAATTAGTGTAACTATATAATTTGTAGATCAAATTTGTAATATGATAAGTTAGGAATAAAACGAAAAAATCGTGTGTTTCAGGACCCCATGTTTATAATGTTATAATTGGAAGCGGTCGCCGCATATCTGTAAATACAGAACTTCAATTAACTGAAAATGAGGCCCCTACAGGTACTTGTAATTACTGATCTTTAACACTACCAATTGACTTTAAATAATTTATGGCTCTCTCTACAAAAGTGAGGTTAATCACTTAAAGAAAATATTTACAAGCCATAATTTATAATATTACCGTATGTTGTAGTCTATATTAGGTGTATGATATTTTTATCTGCATTTCTATTCGCTTAGGGTAGATTTTACACTTTAGGAAAGTAAATTATTCTATTTTTTAAGGTTCTCTAACCCACCAGGACCCAATGAATGTTATTGTTGTCGAAAAGTAGTTATTTGCCCACTTGGTTTCTAGCTTAATAAAAAAATAAGATAGAAATTTAAAATTCACATTAATATTTAGTTCCTTCCCTAAATCTAAAAATGTTATTTGAAATGACTTTGAAATTATATGTGTGGAGGATCATTGAAAAAAACCTTGTTAAGGAGAACAAAAATCTATTTTTAATTTTTTTTAATGAATAATAAAGAGAAGATCATAAAAATTGCTATGTTTAGTCCCATTTTTCAGCAGGTCTTTGAAGAATACCACTACGTAAAAGATGTAATTCGGCTATATTCTTCTCACATCCTGTTGTCCAGTAACAAGTTTAACTACTTAGAGAGCTAAATATGAGAGATTAGAAAACTAATAAAATCAAACTATTTTTGAGCAATTCACAATAATATTACGCCTATAAAAAACATATTGATATATTTTCATAGTGTAAAAAAAATTAACGTTCACAATTAGTTTAATAGAAACGCTGTGGCTACATTCCACTAGCCATCCACAACGGTCGCTCCTCCGACCTCGATCATTCCCATTCCACTAACTTGTTAGCGTTGCAACTGCCAGTCTAAGTAGAATGGATTATACACAAAGCGTATTCGTAATTCTGAGAAAATGGCAGATATTCAAAAAATTAATGGAATTACAGCATTTGATTTTTATTATATATTAATCAGTAGATAATAATTATCAGTAAATATAAAAATGTAATTTAATTTCTATAAGAATTTGATAATCCTTTGTATGTCTTTCATCTTCTGGTAACTTCTTCTGGTGTTCTATAACTTTTCACATCTGATGAAGATTCATAACATAATATTTACTTATGTAAACTTTATGTATCAAAATGAAATATGGACGACCATGTGTCAATGTCTAATTCAAACATGACTGGAATGCTCCACTTTTGATATGGGAGTTGACAAAGGTTTATTGTGGTTGTGAGCAATGACACTGCATTTTCATCTAGGCCACAATGACCGCAGTTGTCAAGTGGCCTTTTATTACAATGAACATTTGTTTGGATTGTATTACAATGAACATTTTGAGTGCCGAGATCGACTAATGGAATGAGCTCTATGTAATCTTAAATGTTTAAATTTTTAAATGTACATAAATATATATAGAGCCCTCGTAGTGGAAGTTCTACCTGCACTTGACAGATTTATTCTTTTTTAACCCTTTGTGGTCAGATAATTGTAAAAATGATGTCCATTAGTATGGTGGGCATGCTACACATGAACAACCTGGTTGAGCCCTCAAATCACAAAAAACTTCTAAGGAGTTTCAATGCTACTCTGATATTTATTGAAATTTTTAGGTTAGTTATGAGTCTAAACATATGGTTCTAAACGACCATCTTTAAAAGTCAGAAGTGCTGTTTATTCAAGGTATTTTGAAAAGAGTAAAATAGTTAGGAATTTTGACGAGGTTAAGATATGGTGAATATGGAAGATGTGGTGTATTAACCTAGCTGCAATAATTTTTACTACATTTCGAAAAGTATGTACAGTTATTGGTTGTGATTCTAGATGCTTCTAAACGGAAAACCATTACCATTTTATTTAGTAATGTTTTGATAAATTGCTCTGTTTGCCAAACAACCAGTTCAGTATAAACATTTTCTTTTACTATATTATTTTTTTCATAAATAGGAGCAGTTGTTTTTTTTGTTCTGAATTGTAATTTCTTTTTTCTTTAACTATGAAAAACACTTCAAATGATTTTTCAACTGTTTCTTTTTATATTCCTCGAAAAGGGGTATTCAACATTTTATTATAATGGTCAACTCATTAGGTAATGAAGTGATTACACAAAAAGATGTAGGTATAAAACTTTTATAAAGCATGCATATCATGTCTATACCATGTAAACACTAAAAAACATTGCACAATTTATTAAAGACGTATTTATTAGCATTTCAAAGTTTTAATCTGTTTATTGTCAAAATCGATTTGCATTTTTAAGAAAGAGGATAGATCTGATGAAATTGTAACCATTTTTTTAATAAAAATTTGTCAGTACCATTTTTTTGTGAATTTTACCCATGATAGAATGGAGGCGGTGTATTCATTTAGTGTGAGAGGTTGTTTGTTTGTTTGTTGCCATTTCCGTTCCCAATATAAATCACATTGTAGCAGCATAGAAAAGCTAGTTGCGAGTTTGCTTAGAGAATTTAAATTAGTCACAAACTGATAAAACTGCGAAATTTTAGGCAAGGCATGGCAGCCCCGACAGATTTTCTTGGGTTTGTAATTTATATGAATAGGTTCTTACTTTCTTTTAGTCGGGTGGGGGGTTTTCAAAAAAAGTATTTAATTGTTTTTCAATTACATCGACTACATCCGTTGCGGGTTTTTTCAAAATTTTGAATTTTGCTTTTTATGTGAAGTGTTTTTAAAACAATATGAAGCGATTCAATAAAACAATATTAATTACACAATGTATTTTTTGTATATTGTTGTAGCATTTTTACTTTGCCATGTTACTTCTTTAAACTTGAATGCAAAGAAATTTTTTGCTGATTTCAATGATATTTACTAAATAATTTGTCAAAACAAAATACAAATTAAGAAAATTTTGATAATAACGAAATGTTAATTTTCCTTTTTGTCTTCTTATGATTTTCATTATCTTTTCAGAGTCACCACAGCTCAAAGTTGACCCCTTAAAACATCCGGACTATTTCAAAGTTCACAATTTGTTTACTGTGAAAGACTTATTTGATGCTCGAGTTCATTATGGTCACAAGGAGGGGTCGCTCAATGATCATATGCGACCATATATATATGGAAAACGCCACGATCACTTGATATTTGACTTAGACCAAACTGCTGAACACCTGAGGAATGCTTTAAATGTGACTGCACATATTGCATTCAGGGGTGGAATAATATTATTTTTCAATAGAAATGCGCAGAATGCACATATTGTTGAGAAAACAGCTCAGGAATGTGGTGAATATTCTCACACAAGATTTTGGAGAGGTGGAGTGTTCACAAATGCCAACAGGCAATTTGGGGCAGTCACAAGATTGCCAGATCTTTGTATATTTATGAATACGCAAAACAATATTTTGACTCAACACACAGCAGTGCGGGACAGTGCCAAGTTATTGATCGCGACGATAGGAATTGTGGATTCAAATTGTGACCCTTGTCTTATTACCTATCCCGTACCAGGCAACGATGACACACCTATCGCTATACACTTGTACTGTCGTCTCTTCAAAGAGGCTATCCTTAGAGGGAAGGAAGCGAGAAGAAAAATTTTAGAAGAAACGTCTTGAAATATTATAATTTTTAATGTAATTGTTTAGTTTTAGTAAATATTTAATTAAGATGGGGTTTTATTAATTTTCTAAACAGCACCTAGCATTCAGTCATGGAGCTTTGTAGCTTAAAGCTCATCTGCCTAAAAGGAATAAGCAATATATTTTGTGTACACATTAAACATTCATTTTTTAGCGATATTTATGTTTTAATGATCTTTTCCATTCACTTATGGAGTATAACATTTTTGTTATTTTAATTTTTTAGCAGTTCAGCCATATATTTAATAGTGGAAGTCATGAAGGGAAATTTTCAGCTACATAATTAAGAATGTTTTAAAGTTTGGAAGGTTAGTTGAATTTGCATAGAAGAATCCTTACCAACTTAGGTAAAAAAACTGGCCAAGTGCCAGTTGGGCTCAAACACAAAAAGGTGCACAAAAATTGGGTTTCCAAGTAAAAAAAATTTTGAAAGTATGGTGGGGATATTACTATATAGGACTGTTTTTACCGTCATTAAGATGACTCCGATTATTGCATTGAGGATATCATACCTTATAATACGTAATTTCAACAAGTTAACCAAATTTATTAAAACTTTATGATAAAGTATTCCGTTACACTTATAGATAGGTTATCCTGAAGTAGATGTGTGCGATATCAGTATTTTTTCGTACCAGGTGATCCTATTACGAGTATGTAAAATGACTAGGTGCATGTATCGGTTATAAAATACTAAGCTGTATGCGACACGTATACGTGATTGTCGGGTGTTCGGGTAGGAGTATTCAACATAAAAACTTGACAAAGTATTCAATATTTTTTGCTTCTTACATCTAACTTCCAGCAGTGTGTCACTACACAATGATACTATTTAAGATATTGAAAAGTTTTCTTCTTACTTTATACAAGCTCGAGACTATATGTTTAGAAAATATTATTTATCGTTTCCTGTTTTATTTAGTTAAAATGTAAGCGAACATATGAGTAAACAATACATTGATGGCATATAAGATGATTATATGTTTGGCTAGCGAATTTCAGGCGGCCTTGTATTATTCACACTAAATGGTACAAATCAATTGTATTGTACTCCTAACAACAATACTGTTGGATGTTTCCTATTGAAATGTTTTTTTAAATTTGATACGGATACAAATATTGCATGAAGCATAAGACTCCCTATACACATAAAATGGTTCCACATAACACTATTTTTTGTGCCCGACGTAACCAATCATTTAAACGTTAAATATTACATAAAATTTAACTATGAAACTAAGAACTCTCCCAATGAATGAAAATAATATATACACAAGAAAAACAGAATATTAAAAAATTACACGAAATGCGTCAGTCAAAATGAAGCATCGCTCTGCATAGAATGACAACAAAGGTATTAAGCAAAGTAAATGAACAAATTATCACCTACAGAAAACTACAAAATTATTTTACCTATGCCGCTACTTTTGTGATTATCCGTACTGTTAACTATAATAAAACCAACTGTCACCTTTGTAAATAGTCTGTGCTATTATAATAAAAGCATTTGTGAAGGGTATTCGGAGACTATGAATGAACATATGCACAACAAATGCCGATATGCTATGGAGTTCAGACTAAATGGAGAATACATATTACGAAGCTAGCAAAAAGAAAGACCTATGCGAAGAACCGGCTAGCGGGTGTATATCCATCTTCCTATAGTGCAAGTGTATTTTGTAACATGTATATGTGGAATTTCATACTCTTGTATGTCCATTCTATGTAAATACTCATACAGATTACAGTATATTCGCCCCACCTCTATCCTCTAGTCCATTGGAGTATAGTTTCGGGCAAAAATGGTAGTTTCACCAGTTTTCAATCTCTGCCTGAGAATTTACCAGTTCTAGTGATGTGAGGAATTGTAAAAAATCGCATTTCCACATTCATGGTTCATAGTTTATTACTATATATATTTATATTATTATAGTTATATGTTAAGATATTTGAATGCTTATCATGTGTGAACCGTGCTATAGAAGCATAGTTAGCTAGAAATATAATAAATGATATATAAAATATTGTTTTTTCCCCATATTTCTTCTAAAACAGATTCAACAATATTCATTTTTAGGGTTCGGTAGCTTTATCCAGGAACCCTTATAGTTATTGTCATGTTGTCATTTTTGCATGTATTGGGATGAAATTTATGTAAATATATATATATATATATATATATATATATATATATATATATATACATATATATATATATATTAAACAAAATTTTTTTTGGACCCATCCATACAACGAAAGGGACGAGAATATAAAAAATTTGTTTTGGAAATTAGTAATTTTATTGCTTGGTTTCGAAATAGTTCCCTTCAACATTGTTAACAAGGCTTTCACCCCCCGTAACTTCTAAAATATCATTGCAAAATATTTGAAAAATACTGAAATATATCTCGTTTATCTTATTTTTAATTAAAATTATAACAAATTCTGTAGCATTTACTAATTTTGAATTTTTTTAAAGAAACCATTTCATATAATGAGGAAATTTTGTCAAGGTGAGAAGCTATTATCATTTTATAGGGGCATGACATTAAAATTGCATTTTTTTATAACAATTCTTACCTTTAAATCTAAGGCTCTGAACCCTATCATAAGCGTGTCCGACACACCCTTAACCTATTTATTGAAGATGATTCTGGGAATAATTTAAATTAATTTATCACTAATAAATTAACTAAATATTTAGATATTTGCTTAAGTGTAATTCTGTTCGCACCCCATTAATTGTAAAATTAATTATTTTCATTGTTTTAACAAAAAATTGAAAGAAATCTTGGATCTCTGCAATAATGCCTTCATTTTTTTGCTAAATAAAGAGGCCCACTTGGATTTGGCCATTAAACTTATGTCTGTAATAAATAAATTATTGCGATTTTCAGAACTCTGGGGAAAGTAAATAAAAGAGTCGCGAGCATATGTCAAAAGGCTGTACATTGCATATAACTATACACAAAAATATATACTATACACAATGAGTATATTGAAATGATTTGCACATACATATATCGAAATGGTATAAAAGACTAACACTATAAAATAATTAATGTCAAGTTATTATCTTATAAAAAAGATTTCACATCAGCCAAAGCAGTTTTCTAACCTAGAGTTACACCATTCTACCCATGATGTTATACTCAGTTGACACATTATACCCATACAAAACAAACAAAATATGACCCCAGTTAATTCCATACACAAATTGTGAGAAAGAACGTCCAACATGCCATGGCTATGTTTCAACAGCTGTCCTCAATGTCGCGGATTGATGACCGCGATCAAACCCATTCCAGTAGCTTGTCACATTGCAACTGTCAGTCCAAGTGGAACGAGTTATGAACAATGCGTATTCGTAACTATGAGGTGAGGAAGTAGTGGGTATTGAATAAAAATAAAGATTATAGAATTGTATTTTTTTTTATATATTATATATTAGATCATAATTTACGTTTACAGTAATCGTAAGTGTAATTAATTTCTATAAGAATCTCATGATTGCACGTTTTGCGTCGTCTGGCGTAACCTATACTTGTATTAGGTACTTTTCAGAGCTGCATAATGTGATTCTCTTCATCACCATGTTTAATCTTCATAGTTGTTATAAATTTATTTCGTAAACTTCATATATCAATGCATCAAAGTCAAAATGACAGACCAACAACTGATATCACATTGATATGTGTGTGGGCATGTGTTCAAAGTGATCATGAACAATGACGCTTCACGTCATCAATCACATTTTGATCACAAACACGGTCACCAAGTAAAACGATACAGTGAGCATTTTGAGCATTGGAATGTATAGTCCATGTATACAAATGACATAGTCGTGTTGAAATTGAACAAAATTATTGCAATTTTTGAAGATAACTTTTTGAGCGCTGAAATCACATCTATACAATGTAATGAAATTGAATTAGCAAAAAAGATACATTGTAAAACAAAAATTGTTAAGGATCAGTTACAAGGTGTACCTTAAATTAAAACCAGGAGAATGAGTTGAAAAAAAGAAATGATGGTGGAAATAAATTGAAACTATTTCCTATCTCTTGGTTACCACATTGAACTATACTGATAAATTCAATATTTAATATGGTGAGATGGGAATATTTAACATTCAGAGTCAAGAACATTTAAAATCCATAATTAATATCTCATCATCTACTATTACACCAAAAGATTTTTGGTGATCATTGACTGTTAGGTAACTATTCACTTTTTCAAATAACTTACATTTGGAAATATTTGTTAAAATATAATGATAAAAAATCTAGTCTTGTTTCAATTCAAAACATCTCAGAATAAATATTTGTTGATTTGGAGTAAACTCTATCTGCTTGACCTATTTAGGAATATTTTGTCCTTAAAAAGCTTACTAATCACATACCCTTGTCTTTTAACTTATTTTTTGGAATTGTAACTTTTTTCTTTCGTGTCTGTTTAAGGTTAAGTATGCCTCAGATGTTGAGCACTGTAAATATATATCAGGTCTGTTATTAAGTACTGATATCCATTATACTATGTCATTTACTGAGTGTAATGGAAATTATCTCTCGCCGCACACGCAAAGCATGATACCATAACTCACTTTGATCAGCCACAATAACGCTTCTGCAACAATACTGCAAAAGTCAAAAAGTAATTAATGCAATCAAAAGTAATGACAATTCCAAAGTCATTAGGCTCTGAACTAATTACTTTTCCAAATCCAAAACTTGGAATAAGCCCCTAAAAATATAAAGTACAGTTGAACCAAAAAACTAAATTTCTACAATGATTAAATGATTTTGAGTCAAATATCAAAAGACATTAAAAAAAAATTCAGCGAATACATGAGATTATGTTTTAACATGACTCTGAAATTATTACATAACTGGTGATTTTTTTGCATTACCACTCTAATCCACTAAGATTTAGCTCTGTATTATCACATGAATATTAATAGTTCCGCTAATCATTGTGTAGCGTAAATGTTAGTATTACGTTAGTTACTGATCAATATAAGTATAAAGAGTACCTAATTAATATAAATGTAATCAAGTAAATAAAACCAAGCTGTTACGTAATAAGAGTCGAAAATGATACAATTTGCTCTATTGTTAATTTATGCTAGTAGCAATTCCATTGATCATCTTTATAGGATGGGCGTTGCTTTTACCATATCTATTTATAACATTGTTTAAGCATATAAACAATTTTGTAAATAAATTTTCAAAATACAGCAAGCCATATTTGAGGTAAGTGAAACTAAACTTGTGACCTTCTACTCGTAGCGAGCATCTGCCCAGCTTCAAATTGCTCAAGTAGGATAAAGATACATTGTTTACTAGGCAGTAAACTACTTATCTTCGAATGAAATTATTCCGTGCTGAAACACTTATCTACAATTTAATCATGTTTCTCAATTACTAACATTTTATTATGTTGAATTGTGTTTGCATGTGCCACGGGATTTAATGCCACGTGTACATAATTTAAGTCTGCTATCTGGACCATTACATGAAATTGTTTGCAATTAGTATACAACTTAATAGCACTTTTCGTTTTAAAATTTGCTAATAATCATCATGAATTGAGTTACTTTCTAACGTTACTATTTAGTGTTTGATACCAGTAGTACAATGACTGCATTATTAAGTTATACATATACATAATTAAAGAATATATTTCGACTCTAGGAAAATTATACTATACGAATGAAAAACGTACTTGCAAAGCCGATTATTCTTTATTCCTGTTTTTATTTGGAGAATGGCAGAACCTTATTCTCTGTGAAGGTTCCACGCTAATTTTAAATAGTAGTAGGCAGTGCAGTTTAGTAATAGAAATTTTTGAAATTTCATTGTTTCTTTGCAAAAATTTACTATCAGCTTAGACTTATTTTCTCAATCAGAACATTTTCAATTTTAATACTTATTTAAGTATTAAAATTGAAAATGTTAGTTCAAAGTAAATGAACATGGTTAAAAATATTTTTTTAATAAATAATAAAATAAAGATATTTTAAATAAAATGAACAAATTAATAGGAAAAGAATTTTAAAACTTCAGGCAATGTTATCATTTCATTTAGGACAAATTTTTTAATGTACTTTTATTGGCAAATAGCAAATTCCCTAGTGGTGTGTTGCAAAACTAACATAGTGCAGATAATTGAAGTTTATAACACATTTGTTTTGTGCAGTAAGTAAGGTTAGCTGCAACCACATATGTTTTTTAAATCCTTTTAAAATATTGTTCGTCTTTATGAAGAGATCCAATAGTACGATTGGTCGCTTAGTGATATCTAACAGTGAAATGATTGCATAATTTGTTGAAAATATTGAAATCTGTAGCAAAACCCTCAATAGTGTAAGTATTATTTAAAAATCGAGAAATTCACCACAAAAAAGTTTCTATTAATTTTATTACAAATGTAACTATTTTTATTAGTTGTGATAACATCTTCATTAAAGGTATTATATTATGTTTTGCTATTATGGAAGAATATTTGTATGGTAAACTGTACATACATACTACTGTCCATACATATATAAACTGTACATACATATTATACAAAAAGACCTAAATGTAATAAACGCCACTAGACCTACTTGTAAATGGAATATATTTATAGGCATATACAACCATAGAACATTGGCTTGTATTCCACTTTACTCCAATTTTCTTATTTATTTATTAAAGTAATTTGCTGAAGACACTGGAATGTCTCCACTAATGATATCATCTAACATTTGATTTGTAAAAATTATCATAGATTTTCTGCTTATTAATTTACTACAGTAGGTAGAACATTGAATATTAGAGACATAACCAATATTTAATGAAATTATGGTTTGGGATGAAATCAAAAACATATTTAAGAGGTTGTTAAATAATTAAACTTTAAAAAATGAAAAAGTCTCTAAAATCCATATAATTCAACCCTTATGCATGAGATGACATACACTTATCATAATGTAATTAAATTTAAAAAAAATATTAAAACTGATTTGCAAATGCCGTAGGTGACATATTTTTTTTAAACATGGTCTCGACGTGACACCAACTTTAATTTTGGCGACAAAGCCATCATTCTCTTGCTCGAGACTAACTGTATAAAGCTGTTATATGCTTCGTACGATAAAGGCATACAATATCATTATTGTTTGAGGCTGGGTTTCCATTTCACTTTCGTCGTCAGAATGTGATGTTAGTGTAATTCTGTTCTCAATCATTCGTGCCGACTTCTTTAAAGCATCTGTCTATTTTTTTAGTAACTTCAAACTCCATTTCTTCAATGTCTAGTGTAGCATTTAAGATACCATATTTTCTTTTTCTCAAATTGATCTCTACATCAAAGTTATTAGTAAAAGAGCTCATTCAGCTATTGTAAAACTGACTTTCAGAAGTTGCAAGTACTGCAATGTTTTTAGCTGTTGGAGTTTCGGAGACTGAATCATAAAATTCTAATTACCATGTTATTTTGGGAATCTGTCTTTGTAACCATATCTTTTTTTTATTTTCCAATTGCATTGTCTGCTGCTGTCGGTGACACAGCCAATATTTTCTGGGTTATATCTACAGGGCGAAACGTCCAGTAAAAGAAAATATATCGCCCAAAATAAAGCTGCGTCGTCCTTTTTATTGTAGCTTGAAGTTTCTTTAATTATAGCATATATTTATATTCATAATTCTGCCAAAATAAATTTGAAACAAAATATGTCATTCTTCATTATAGAACCTAGTCCGCAGTCCAAAGAAGCTAACCTCACTATCGTATGAATCGCCAGCATGATCTCACTATCTTATGAGTCACCATCTTCCGGCACCATACCTTGTCAATAAATGGTGATCAAAGGACAAGTCAAGCTAAGCCAAACTAATCTACTCAATGCATCTACTCTTAGGGTATCTCTCTATTCTGCATCCTATCCTAACCATATCAACGTGGAATCTATTCATAACAATTTCAATTGAAATAAAAAATAATCATGAAAATCGGTCAACATGTGACCAAGGTATGGCTGTACATCAATTTTAAAAAATATACACGCATTGAATTGAGAAACTCCGCCTTTTTTGAAGCCAGTTAAAATTTAAGAATTTATTTTCATTTGTACCATAGCAACATGATATCTCGCAATTAAATGAAACTACGTGATGTAGTATTATTTCTACTATCTTTAATTTCTTTACCACGACCTAGGTTTCGTTGTATTACAACATCATCAGGTGGGATATTAGCAAAGATTGTTGGGATATTCGCAAATATATTCAATATTTGAAAACATGATATCTTTTATTTTTTTATGTAGAAGTTGAGATAGTATACTGCCCACACCATCTTATTCATTGATCGTAATACATATTAAATAATAGTTAGAAATATTTTAATTTAAACACTATGCATAAACCTATTTGCACATGATTTAATATAATTATGTGAACATAAAATGCAATTAGAATTACTCAATGAATTGTTCTCTTTGTCATTTCATAGGATTTCAAAATGTTCAATGAGTCGTTTCTAAATGGCAATTTTCAAACAATTGAAAGGCATACCATTCTGAATGACACGAAACTCATTGACTTTGCCGTTTAGAAATGGATGGTAATCATGAACGCACATAGGCGCCGGTG
Organism: Druceiella hillmani; assembly: GCA_039881145.1. Classification (NCBI taxonomy): domain Eukaryota; kingdom Metazoa; phylum Arthropoda; class Insecta; order Lepidoptera; family Hepialidae; genus Druceiella; species Druceiella hillmani. The sequence goes on along the minus strand of JAYKKI010000145.1, from coordinate 306,224 downwards.
ATGCTCTTTATTGTTTCAAAAATACCGTCTATATCATCTCAGCTACTATGCCTCAAACCACCTTGCCCTATTGCTCTATTAGAAAAATAATCTACAAGCGTTTCTTAGTGACTTTAATCCTCAATTAAATGTCCGTACAATAATTTTAGAACTGCCTCGAATACCAGTACTTAGAAGCTCTAACCATTCTATGGTTATATAGCTTTTAAAATATAACTGTAAATTCTGCTTTAATCTACAAAAAAGTACTTTTTTCTTCAATGTCATTGAAAAGATTCTGTTATGCCGAGATAGGACACATGTAGCCCTTGTGTGATATCAGCAATTAAAAAGAATGTTAATGAGCGAACGTTATCAACACACACTGGAATTTATCCTTGAATCTGCTTGCATATCATTTAAGTGCTGCTCTGTATGTACAATTATCAAAAAGATACATGTTTTCAAATTATTGAAGTGAAACTTCTTTGGAAAGAAAAACTTCTTTTATAAAATTTGTTTTCTTTTTTTTTTCATTAAAAATACATGTTTTCAAATTAAATGAAATGTCAAGGTCAAATTTAATGGAACGTTTTCAATGCATGCAACGTTTTGTTGTAACGTCTGAATGTAACGAATTTATCGATGAAAGGACGGGAAATAGGCACTTAGCTAACAACCGCGAGAGATAGATGAACACGATAGAATAAGACATGAAGTGTACTCATGCGCGAAAACAAATAGAAAATGGCGCTCATTACTGCTATCAGTTATTTTGCACTTTAGGCGTGTCAACCGTAAACTATAAAAATGTTGTCGATTGATGTATCTATTTATGACTGATTTGTTATTAAATTTGCGTGTACTCTATACATTACAAGACTAATAACATGTGTACTTAATTTTTTATAAATTCGAAATGAACACGCACATACCTGTCAGCCATATTTAGCCGTATTCTGATACTGGCATCGCGGCTATTTTTTTATTGTAAATGGTTTTATATTTAGATTTTACCAGATGTTTTCAGGGATTTGTAATGACATTTTATTAATCTTTCTGAATGTATAGTATTAAAATCTTCTTATACGAATTTAGTACAATCTGTTGACTTACGCTTAGTATATTCTCTCTCTTTCTCTCTCTCTGCGTTTTAGCCTTCACTATATACTTGCAAATCGAGGTTTAGAGCGCCACAGAAGTTTCACTTCTGTCACGTGTACTGGGTTGCAAGAGGCTTTTTTGGAAATATCCAGAGCGGTAAACTGAATTTAATCCAGTTTTACTAGTAGTTACACGGTAGTAAATATCCAAGGATATAATACGGTCGTCTGTTGTTTAGAGTACTTTAAAAAAATCATTGCAATGTCGGAACATCATTGCAATGTGAAAAGGTCAACTGTCTTCCTCACATCAGCAGTCAAATCCACATCCATACCTGACCCAGACTGGTGAGATAGCGCCCAAGTTTTCTTAGTGCACTTTATTTCATTTCGCGATAGTACTGAGCGTTGGTTTTGGGCCTGGCGTCGGCGTCTTTCTCGTAATTCTCTTTGAAATTTTTGTGTCATGCTTTTATGCCCGATTTTGATAATTTTGGTTGTCATCCTCATACATCGCAACATTTTAAGAACATTGAGAAATTTTCAAACCTTTAAAATTAACAGACCCGTATCTTTTTAGGTTTATGGGATAACGTATTAATAAGATCTTGTATTGAGTATTCGGTCATTTCCTGAAATGAGGGAAGAACAGCGCTCGAAAAAGGGGACGAGAAGTTAGAAATCAATAAGTTTTCTGCACACCCCTCAATAAGTGTCAGTGTTTAATATTTATTTAATTAGCAGCAATTTTGGATTTATTTAAGTTTCAAAACCAAGTTTGAAATTAGGCGCGCTTGCTTGTCCCTTCTGCCGTTGAGTGGATTTGTCTCTATATATGTATATTTGTCTCTCTCTCCCCCTATATATATATATATATATATATATATATATATATATGATTTGTCTCTATATATAATACTTATTTACTCTCGACACGTGTACTTATAAAATAGACGACACGTGCCGTTACTACTGCGCGGCATACGTGTCTTTATGTACATAAATTTATATACGAACTAGTTACATTAATATTAATATAATTATGTTTTGATAACGGACAAAGGAATAAAACAGTAATTGGGTGAGTCAAGAATTGCAAACAGCGTATCACGTACGATATGCATACGTATACTTTACGTGAAGCATACGTAACAACGTATTATTTTATTATACTCCATAAACTCGGTGCCCATATAAATGGGCATAAATTTTTCCAAAACCTGGGAAATTCGAAACATTTTTTTACCACACACACACACATATATATATATATATATATATATATATATATATATATATATATATATAATTCGGTTTTTTCAAAAATAGAATTAATTCAGATACTTTTAACAAACTAGAGAAGCCAATACGCAAATTGACAGTTTTCGAAACAATCGTACACGATCTGCCAGAACGTGCATTTCATTCTATGATAAACTCTTTATCTATTTTACCTGTAATATTTAAGCAAGTACGTGTCAAGTGCGAATACAGTACGGCACCAGTTTTAACAGCGCCGTCTAACGTGAAAACACGTTCATGTATTTTCAGGCATCTTGCTTTCACTACTACTTGTGTGTACTGGCTTTGTGTCCGTACTCCTGTCGTCGCGCGTAAAAATGTATACAGGTGAATCTCAATCAGTGTATGCGTAAATTATTTTTATGTGTTTTCCATCGTGTAATTTCTTTTGCTGCGCTACTCTATTTAGTTTAGTGTATAAATATTAATATGAAACCAAAAATAAACCCAATACAAAAGTACTATTCGGAAAAAATGAAACTACTGGAAAGCGTACAATAAGTCGAAATTAATATTTTTGAAATGTGTACCTACTGAGTTCCAGAGGTATTTAATTTTTTTATATTCTACACACTTTGAAGAGTTCAAAAGGTCGAATGCACCTGTACACTACTCGCAAAGTTACCTCGACGAAGTGCTCGTCGAAGTTGATCACAGTTCGAAGTACGTGACTATACACTCTGCATCCTCGCGCGGAGTCCAGTAGCCGTAAGTCTCCCGTACGCTAACCTCGCGAAGTCTTTGAATCGGGCGCAAAAAACCGACAGAGATCAGAAGTCGCCCGAGGCAAGGCGAGGTTGCACGAAGCGAATCGAGGTAACTCTCTATACTATTCTCTTCGCCTAACTTCGATCAACGTGGCGAGTAGTGTAGTGCAGGTTTAAGTAAAAGGAAAAAATATGACTTTCCTTCTCCGCTTCCCCACTAAAATTTGGTCTCGTTTTCAGATATGTATATGGGGAAAAATTTAATAAAACTCTCGTAAATACATCTATCTATGAAAAATATTCTAAACTTTGACATGTGTATGTTTTATATGGGTGTTTCTTGTAGTTTGCTGTATTTTTTCAGTTAGTAGTTTAAGCAGAAAGGCTAGCTGACCTCGTATCTGAAATAAGGCCTATATAAATAACGTGTTGCAGTACTTGCATAATAAAAAAACTTATTTAAAACCGAGAAAACCGAGATTATTATTATGAAGAATCAAACTCAAAAGTTTGCTCAGGCAACTAAGAGAAGAAAAACATTGATGGAATTAGTATAAACAAGTATATAAAGCGGTACAGACTGTTGGTTTATTTCTTTCGTGAGCGCCGCGGGTAAATATCCATAGATAAAACGGGTTCTTCTTTTAGACGTTTTGTGTATCAACTGTGAATAAATTAGTTATATTCCAGAATATTATCTTGATTTGACATTTTTATAAAAAAAGAGAACACGTACTACTAAAATAATTTACTAGAATGAATAAGTGAAATTCATTAATAATCTAATAAACAGAATGAAATCGAAGCTAATAATAATAAGACTAAGAGATGATTAATTTTATTATCAATATAATGCTAGAATGACCATGGCAGACAAAACTTTAAAATTATAACATTTACATAAAATACATAAAAGGTAGTAAAGAATATATAATATATTTATATACTATTTATACTAATTTAATCAATGTTTTTCTTCTCTTAGACCCTGCCTGAGCAAAATTTTGAGCTGGATTCTTCGCAAATCATACATCTCGCTTTCCTCAGTTTAAACAAGTCTTATTTATTATATAGGTAACATGTTTTTTATATAGGTCTCATTTATATATTATGTTAGATACGAGGTAAGCTAGCCTCTCTACTTAAACTACTAACTGAACAAATTGGTTATACACAATTAAATGAAACTACTTGAAGTAGTATTATTTCTACTTTCTTTAAGTTCTTTACCACGACCTAGGTTTCGTTGTGTCACAACATCTTTAGGTGGGCTATTAGCAAATATTGTCTTTGCTAATAGCCCACCTGAAGATGTTGTAATACAACGAAACCTAGGTCGTGGTAAAGAACTTAAAGAAAGTAGAAATAATACTACATCACGTAGTTTCATTTAATTGTGAATAATTAATTTCTACAAAATTAACGCCTAATATATTCAAATTTGTTATAGTTAAAAACTTATAGGGAGAAATTAAAACATACAGCGACATCTAGAATTACTAAACGAAATTTAATTCTAAGGCTTTATTCTCGTGACTTTATACACATATGACAGTGAAGACAAAAATATTTCCCCCTAAATTAGGGATTAAAGGGAGTGATTCTGTTGCTACCTTACATTGCGTATGTAGTTGCTTCCGGAAGTATATCTTCCTATAATCATAAACAACTCACAAAGACATGTTATATTGGTAAGTGATGATTATATTTGTTATGCAGTAAAAACCCTTATTACTGTCTTGACATTATCTGGCAACTCCGGACATTGGACGGCTAACATAAGATACACGTACCTAATTTTTCTCACATTAGGTGTATCAGTTCTTGTTAAAATTGGAAATGTAAAGTGCAAAATACATTATTTATAATTAGTGAAGTGGTTATCCCGATTATGAGGACTCGCATCGAAATGGGTTAAATAAAGAGAAGACATTTGTTTATAACCTGATATTAAGTATTCAATCAAATTACAATCCATTTCATCCTTAGTTCATATATATTTATATATACTTAATCTATAGTTGCTGCCTAGTCAGTATAATTGCTTGAGTATAAGTTCATATCCCATTTAGGCTATGAATAATGATAGTATTAGATATTAAAATAATAGGAAGTACCTTAAATATACATTATAAAAGTCGTTTAGATCTGCTGCCATTGCGACTGAACTGGTACTCGATTGTCTTTATTCGGTTGTTTCAACGTGTCTGTTTCAACACTGTTATTGAAAAGTCTTCAGTCGGCAAATATGGAATACTTTTAAAATCTTGCATTATTAAATGCTTCTCGCAAACTCTGTAATTATGATCTCTTAAACCGATTGCCTGCTCTCGTTGGTGACACAGTTTCAATCATTCTATTGCCCTGTAAACAAAACAAAAAATGCAGTTGTCGCGCGGTGGTCGCCCTCTCAAGTCCATTAATAATGAATATGAACTATATTTACTAGGTAACAACATTTAAATTCCTCGGAATCACCAAACCGTGTAGCCACCGCGTGTTGACCATGCTGTCGCCGTGCGACGTCCAAACGTCCACGCACTACTGAAAACCACCAACCTGTGCCCGTCGCCGCCCGCGCATTCCATTCCACTCCGGCCTTCCTCGCCCACTCCAGCCAGTAGCTGCTTGTGCAAGAGCTAAGGCGTGTATCGAGTTTTATCGAATCGTATTTAGAAATTATTAATATTAATCCTGAAACATTGGTTAATGCTACACTTTTTATTGTGCAATTTACGAGAGTATTTAAAGTATAGGCATGTACACGAAAAACGAAAATTTGTGCAACTGGAATTGTTGTAAAACATTTCATTAATTTAATTTTAAGTACAAGATATTAATAATATTTGTATTGCCATGAACACTGCCCCGATCAGACATAAAATGTTTTACAAAATTTTGACGAACATTATTTGACATTAAGTTACTTGGTATAGGATCTGATCGTGGAAGTGTCTCTAGTTCAAAAGCAGAATCTATTGCTGTTAAATAACCCATGCCTGGTTCTTTATGTATAAAATTTTGTAATAAACAACATGTTTTACTATGTCCACCGTCAGACTGAGAGATACATTTGAAGGCTGATAAAGGATCCTCCATTTATTATCCATTATACCAAAAGTGCATTCGGCATAATATCTTGCTCTGGTAAGACGATTATTAAAAATTGATTTTGTTTCATCAAGTTCTCGACCACTGAATGGTCGAAGTAAGTTGTTGTGTAAAGCGATTGCTTTATCCGCAGGTATTATAGCAGGTTTTGGTAAAGTAATTGTATTATTTAACACGCTCTTCCAAAAGATGTGCTTCCGGTGCCCCTACGCAGTGGGGAAACCTTCGCACCAATATCAAAGCTTTCGTTTATTTTAAGCCATTCATTTCATATATATATTTACTAGCTCTGATCATATGCAGTTACATACTTCTTGAATAATGTAGCCTAATATCGTTAATTCTAAAGACGTTATCTTAAATTAGCAAGGGTATGCCCTGTTGCCAAGTATCTGTAAAAAACGAACAAAGATTGATAATTTTTTTCATTTTGGTATTTGTAGGAGGCTAGTTTATTTTATTTAGCTTATCGATATGTCTATATATATTCAAAATATTAACTGTCTTATTGAAAACACAATAACACTCTCTTAATTGTCGAGTTATTCGCGTTATCAATCATTTGAGTATTTCTCTTAATCGTACTAAAATTTCGCTAATCCTTTCGAGTAAAGACTCTTCATAAGTCGGTCAATAAATACAATAAAATTAAAATCTAAACTATAAAACGAGTAAAAATAATTATCTCCAATTAACTTCTCGCCTGTACATGGTAAACCTCAACACCGATATATAAATAATTTCAAAGTCATTTAAATAGCGTAATAGATGAATATATTTAAATTTCTACATTTTAGTTTTATAGTTTATTTTATTACTCCAAGTATGAGAAGCAGGATGAAAATAAACCAAAATGAATACTATCAATCCATATCAAATCTGTTGCTCGGCAGGGCATTATTTCTCGTGCACTTAAAAACATTCCGGTGTGTCAAACGTCACAAAAATACGTTTAAAAATTCATTACAAAAAATTAATATTTTTCTCTGTAGCATAATCATCTTAAGTATTAACATAAATTAGGTATTTACAAATGATAGCCATTAAAATCAACGTTTCTCAATTTAATACAGACCTACGTCGCCTGCATACGTTCTACAGGTCTATATTGTACAAACACGTTTCAAAAGCAGAAAAAGGTTTTGCTGTTTTAACTGGTTTAAACTACGCGATACAACAAACGATAACGAAAAATGCATTCGTTCATAAACATGTGTTTTCGACAATACCCGATTATTACTAACTGCGAGACGATTGAAAAGTATCGTACGATAGAAAGGGGCGGGTATGATAACAACGTTAGCGTTTTTTGTTAGTTAACTCCATGTCAACTCCATGTGGACGAATTTGTACCTTACTAGATTGGCTAAAGTAATTTCTCTTACGATATACCAACAAATTAGAAATGATTCCTTGTGCTTAAAATCTAAACAAAATAACAGGTGTTACAAAGTTGCGTTTCATTATTTATTTTTTTATCAATAGCACTGTGTCGCAATTTCTTCGCATTTTTAATATTGTGTAGAGATATCTTAGATTTAGAAAAGATAATTCTTTAATAAGTTTTATTATTACCTGTACGGAATGTAGCCTTGAACGTTACATAAAATAATTGTAAGAAGCTGTCTTCGTACTGTGCAACATTTATTTCGGAAAATTATGAAAGTATCTCGTCGATACTAAGAAAAAATATAAATTTGTAATTTTTAAAGAAAAATTTTATATTTGTTTTGTTTTGTCTTTGCTAATAGGAAAAGTTGTTTGCTAATCAAAATCGTAATCGATAATTATACATCGGTCTTTGGATCATACGATAAATTACACGTGTATTGAATTATTTTTATTTTATTTTGACCACAATTCTTTTGATTTACTAACTGGCCAGTGTCGACCTAAAAATTTCGTAAAGTATAATTTTTTTTCTCTCAAATATGTGTTTATTATTATATTCGAATGTTCTATTTCTACCTTACTAACTACAATGACAGTATTTTTTATAAATAATTAATTTGATTAAAAATAAACGCAATGAATATTCTATAATTAGCATAACAATAACAGCTGAATGTATTGGGAAAAGACAAAGTTCTAGCTCCAAATTTAGCGATGTATCTAACAAAACATTGGATAGTGTAAGCCATTTTTCTCAACCATTTAAATGTCGCGGGCTACGAAAAAAGCCAAAAAGTGAAGTAAAAGGTGTTGTGACCTCTTCCTATACTAAACAATTAAAATAATATTTCAATTAATTTAACGTTAATAAGTTTAAAGAAATTAAGGTTTAATTATAAAGCTATAACTTTATTTTTTCATGTTATTATTATCTGGTTATATTTACTTTTGTAACACTTCGTTCATTAAAATTTTTGTAAACGAATGTTTTGTATGCAGGTCTTATTTTTTGGACAGATTGCGACCCTCTTTAATAATAAAACCCAAAATGAGAAAGGAAGCTATACATGCTGCGCAGATTATATGTAATAGTTTATTATTTATTTATTAACTTTTATGTATAGTACATATGTACTATACATAAACGGCGGACTTATTGTTACATGAGCAATCTCTTCCAGTCAACCATAACAATTTACATTGAAATTTAGTTGGGAGACTGTATGAGATTTTACAATGAAAATTCTTTAAAGCACATTAGACGGAAAACAAATTTAAAAAATACAATAGTAAGGTAAAAAAATCTATTGACATGATTTGGGATGGGAAAGACAGAAAAGGACAAGGACACAAAAGAAAAGGTAGAAGCAGGAGAGGCAGGACTTTTTCACTCGATCATTGAAAATATTTAGAGACGTGATTTTCCTTATGTCAGGATCCAGGTGATTCCAAATGTTTGCTGCTTGGACAGTGAAGGATTTTTCGGAAGTGATAGAGGTATGTTTAGGAATAAGTAAGGTGAGCGAACTTTCAGATCGTAGCTCAAGGCCGTGAGCTGACAAATCTTTAAATTTTCCGCTAAGATAATTTGGGCTATGAGGAATTTTTAATATATTAATAAGAAGTGTAAGTATATGAAGTGGCGTCGATCACGGATCTTCAGCCATTTGAGAAGTGACCTGTATTCAGAAATACAAGACATATTTTCTGATACCGGATGAATAAATTTTGAAGACGTTCCAACTTGCACAAATATTCTTCATTAAGATCAGGATAGCAACGCGTCTCCATAATCAATTAATGGTAAAAAGTATTTGAAAAAGATGGATTTTCGTTTTAGTCGGTAGAAAATTTTGAAGATGTTTCAAACAGTGTATCCTGTTGAAAATACGACGACTAACATAATTTACTTGAGGCCGCCAACTAAGATTTTGATCGATCAGTAGGCCCAGATTTTTAACAGTTGACGTGTATGGTATTATTGTACTATTTAGCACTAATTTCGGTAAACTAGGTAGGTTTACTTTAGAAGTCAGTCTTTGACTACCAATGATGATAGCTTGTGACTTACTTGAGTTAACCAAAAGACCCATGTCATGAGCCCACTGATCAATTGAAGCAAGATCTCGATTAAGGATATCGATGGTTTTTGATAAGGAATGGAGGTTCGGGTGTGCATAGATGTATATTACCCGTCGTTGTAAAGAACAATCAGTCAAACGCAGCGCTTAAAATGTATCGTGTTGTTTTTAAATTTACAATTAACGTATTTCGATTTTATAGAGTATTAGCGTTTGTTTTTGTTAATTATTGTTTTGATAACTGTTATGTGCGCTATTCCTATTCGGAATATTATGACATGCTGATGCGTTTAGGTGCATGCGATTGCAATGCTCGCCAGGCGAGTATAAGGTATCCGGCTATTTATCTAAATCGCCCTAGAAAACCAAATGAACGGATCATTGCAAGATTGGCTAGTTCGGTTCATAATATTAGTCAGGTAATGCCCTCGTTTGACGGAGGACGATCAGTTGGCAGAAAACGTTATGTGGCTGAAGATGCTATCCTCGATTCATTTGCAGAAGATCCTACCCGCAGCATACGTTCGACAGCCATGTATGTTAGCTTAACGAAAACGCTTGTCGGAGATACACTCAGAGAAGATGGACAAAGTCCGTGTCACTATCGTGCTTTACCACAATTGACCAAAGAAGATTTCGCCCGTCATCTTACTTTTTGTCAGTGGCTCATTCGCATGAATGACGATGCGCTATCATTTGTTCGACGTATTTTATGGTTAGATGAAAGCACATTTACGCGAAATTGAATATTTAATGTGCGTTACGAACACTACTGGAGCCACACGAATCCACCTTTAAAACGGCTGGGAAGTTTTCAGCATAGATGAAATTTAAATACATGGTCGGGAATTTTGCGTAATCAGCTCGTAGGTCCGTTTTTCCTACCTAGCATTATGACATCAAACAATTATTTGTATTTTTTGCGTTACGAAGTGGAAGCCTTTATTTTAAATTTGCCTTTGAGCGTAGTCAGAGATATGTGTTGACAACATGATGGAGCTCCCCCTCACTTTGGTATTCGGGCACGTGAGTATTTAGATGAGCAATATTGTCATCACTGGTAGGGGTAGTGGACCTGTACCCAGGCCTCCGAGATTTCCAGATTTAACCCCAGACGATTATTTTATTTGGAATATCGTCAAATCCGATGTCCGAACGAAGAAACCAACGCACGAATGCCCGAACGAAGAAGCTCTACGAGATAGGATTACCGACAGTTTTAATAAAATTAAGGGAAATGCTCAAATGTTGGATAATGTTACTAATTCAATTATAAGGAGAGCTCGATTGTGTTTATAACAAGACGGAAACCATTTCAAACTTCTCCTTTAAGACCTCTTAAATAAATAAATGAAAAAATAATTTAAGCATTAAATTCATAAAATCCGTTGTGATATAATTATTACTAAAATTTCTTTCCTGTGTAATACTGTATAAACTTGAAAAAAGTAATGGATTGAGTAGTTTCTGCAGAATTACAATATGAGTGAGTACATAATAATATTTATTTATTAAGTTTTTAATATGACTATTAAATAATTATTTAACCAATCAATTAAACGAATTGCCGCGCGAGACGTTGTATATTGTTGAAATTACTTATAACAATATATAATGTCTCGCATGGCAATATTCGTAAGATGAAAAATAATCATGAATATTGTTTTCAATTTTCTGAAAAAAAATCATCTTTTAAATTCTATTTTAACGACAATATATATATATATTTATATATATATATATATATATATATATATATATATATATATATATATATATATATATATTATATATATTTATAATATATAAAATTATATATATAATATATATATATATATATATATATATATATATATATATATATATATATATATATATAATGTCCGGGCATAAATGTCACAAAAGTCTGAAAAATGTGAGTTTTCTCATCATTTTTTGAGTGAAGCACAATGATTGGGTACAATGCACGCCATTTTAAACAATATGACTATAATATAAAACAAACAATCAAAATATAACTTAGTGGTATCTAAATTGATATAAGATACTTATGAAATAGAAGTGTTAAAAATACGAGTTCTTCGGAGAAAATATATATAAGGTAAAACACAAGGATTGTTAGTACATACTTCTTCGTGCGGCAAGTAATACCTAGCCATAGACAGTATGGTGTACCATGACGCTCGCCGGGCCGCCAAACGCTACTTTGGTGGACGCGACCTTCAGCGACATCTATAATAAATTTAATGCATTTAACGCATCTGCTGTTTTTGGGTGTACTTTCTTCATTACATACCTTGCAAGCGATAAGAAACCGAAATTAGCTAAACGTTTCACATTTTTGGCCTCCACTTTCCTATCCGTACTTAATCTATTTTTGTTTTAATATCTACATATATTTTATTGTTGAATAAAGAATTACTAATATTTATTGTATTACGTCGTGGGTCTCAATATTGTCTTGGTAGACTATGTTGAAACTTATAAATTTTATTTTAATTTTCGAAGAAGAATATATTTTTGAAGTTATACTTCATTAGGCGCGTTATGAAAAAATGATGAGAGTGAAATTTTAAAATTCGTCACACAAAAGTTACAGTATGAAGTTGCAGCGGTTGCAGTCTCGAAACAAAAGCTATTGGCACCATCGTCGCCTCTGTTCACTGTTCTCATATTCATAGTATTTATCCACATGTTTCTAGTGTCTACATTCACACACGTGTTTTAGTTTCATATAAGTGCGATTTATATATGTGCTGATAAATTATATTCAGTAGTGATTTAAATTCAATATTTTGATTAATATATTTACTATTCGTAAATATTAGTGAAAAAATTGTGTTTATAGACTTTTTCAAGTGCTCCAATATAATTGAGGTTATCTATCCGTATATATTATTTAATGATGCCAAAGAAGTATAACTTCTCACGCGCGTACATAAGTACACGCACCCTTTTTTTTCGTATTTTTTCCACTTTTATTTTATTATAAAGATACACCCTCAGTTTTTTGTATTAAAGCTTGCGTCCTATGAAGCTAAAGATGCGTTCTTTTCCTTCATATAGGGTAAGATATATTGTATTAATTGTAAAATAAAATTAACAAAAATAAAATACAACTATACAAAAAATTATTCACATAAACAAAGAAGTTCATATAATCACACAGCTTAAAGTCTTTTCGTTTCTAATTTTTTTTATTCATCACGATAAATATAAAATAAACTATTTATTGTACTTAATGTTATTTTTTACTTTTAGATTCACCTTACTTTTTACATTCGTTTTTCTTCTTTCTTCTACTCTCCTTCTTCTTTCTTTCTGTCCTAAAAGCATCGGCAATCTTTTAGCATGGAGTATTTTAAAACCTGGAGATCGTTCCATTATATGTATTTTTGAGAACAGAAACGTTTTTATTTTATCCACGTTTATTTTAGGTCTTCATGGAAATGAATCGTGTTTGTAGTTAAACATTATATATTATACTTTAAACTTATCCAGATAAATTATCAATTTTCTTAAGTTAGTCCTGCTCAGTCAGGTACGTGTTACGCCTGTCTGTTTTTGCGTAAGAATAATTATCATTTTTACATTTTGTTATTAACAATAATTATTACAAGTATTGTTTGAACAAATATTCGTTCATCCAAGAATTCTATTTCTGTCAGCTTAGGGAAAATTAATGACAATTATATAAGTGTAGGATGTAGTTTTATTTACTTCGATTCATGTATTTTACATGAATTTATTATATGTTTATGTAACACATTAACATGTATTTATTATATGTCTATGTAACAATACTAGATAACAATGTTTTATGTCAATAAATTAACATGTATTTATTATATAACAATAGTAGATAACAAATGGTTCCTTACTGCTGATAGTTTAATAAGAATATTGTAAGTTATAAGAAAGGAAGTTATTTTTGTGATAATAGGGTATTTGACAATTTCTTTAAACCTATTTAATTTCTTTAAAATTATTCGAAATGTATTTGTCACGCTTACAATTGTGATATTTCTCCATAAAAAGACATTTTAAACCGAATTTGTTATAATCATGCAAAGCTTCGCGGAACTAAATGTTTATTTAGTTCCATGAAATGTAAATTCCATGACGTCAAGATGCCCCAAATAATGAAATTGAAAAGGGGAGGTACTTTCTCTTTCACACATTTTGTCATTCCACAGTGACTGAGAAATATTGTTTACGGAATCCAATTTACGGGATAGCGCAATCTTACTCGCACAATTACTGAAAGTTGACCATTTATTTCTTGTGTGATACACTGTGTTCTGTTTGACGGACAATTTGTGTTAACGAGAAACATGACGCGAATTCTATTCTATAATATATTTAAAAATATTCCAGAACATATAAAATAGTCAACAGAACTACGTATCTGACTCGTAATTAAACATTTTGTTCTCCGTCGTCCACTAGGAGCCAATATTTCGGCTGAAAGAGTTAATACAGATTTTGAATCTTACAGATCGACTACATTTATCAGAACGTTTAAAGAAGGGACATCTTCTATAGCAACAGCTAGCTAGCAACTTCTGATAAGATAAATTATCGGTTGGAGGAGATAAAAGTGGTGTCTGCACTAATTGAGCTTTGCACGCTGTTTTCAGATGTATTTCTCGTCTAGTGATAAAAACGTATTACTACTTATGTACCAAGTTTACCGTAGAAGTCACGTACGTATATAAGTGTTAAGCTCGATACAGCATGTTTGGTAACGTAGTCAAGGCGATAAAAAAATGACCCAGCCGAGTAAATAATAAATGAGAACTCAGCTTGAGAGGCTCTTTCGACTCTTACCAATTTTTGAGTTAGCTACGAAACCACTGCCCTAGCACGCTATGAAGGCGCCTAATAAAAGCATGGGTTGACCAAGTGATCACAAATTGGCAGTTACAGATATCGGTAGTTATTACTTAAAAAACAAACTCCTCAGATATGAGCAGTTATTTTCACCTTAGTTAAACGGTGAAATTTGAATTTTTTACAAGTATATAGTTATCATGTGTTCTAAAGCATAAATTACTTGTTTATAAATAACTTTGAGTTAGTAACGGGCCAAGCGAATAACCCAATTTAACCACAAGTTAATGAAACAACATTCTACGTACCTGAATTATTTTGTATCGTTACATTAAATCAGATCGAATATATAATGACTTCGTAAACGATTTTAAATCGATAATAATAAGAAGATGATATGGTTGCAGGACACTGATCTATTGATCATAAAGGGGACATATATTTATTCAAATATGTGCTGTATCTGTAATAGGAATGTAAAAAATAATAGACGAATGTTCAATATGTTAATAAAATATAATAAGTACCTATCTGCAATCTTACAATTATAAAATTGATAATAAGTTATCGAATTATCTATAAATCAAAATCGAACAAAAGAAATGAGTAATAAATATGAGGAAATAAGATCGACCGTGATGCGACAGTGTTGCCATGCATTTACATCGATTTATCAGTCATATGACTTCTTCAAATAATTTTAATCGATTTATGAGTGAAATGATTTCTTCAACTTCACACATAATGCACTTAAACTCGGTAAAATTCTGGCGCATCACCATAATCGTAGAAAACAGCCACCCTGAGATCAGACGTCGCGCCATTTTTACAATATACTAATCAACTTGTTAGATAAGAGAATGTGCTACACAAAAACAACTAAATTCTTATTGGTCAGCACTCGCAATTATGTTATCTGTCGGACAGAGAAAGATAATTGCGTAGTTCATCAGCAGTCAGTTCAGTAACACACGGCACGTCGGAGCGGATGGAGCGTATTCGTGCGCGAGCGCATGCCCGTCCGTCAATTTTATTTTTTTTTATTTGAAATTAATTACTGATATATTTGAGTGTGGTTGATTTACACAGTCTCTTTTGATAAAAAAAATTCGTTGTGAAAAATTGCAAAATATATAACACAAAATGGAGTGCTACACATCTGACAGTAGTGACAGTGACAGCCGCGAACAAAAAACGCTCGACTTATCGAGTAGGCTGCTCGAAACCGCGGTCGTTGCCGAAGATTTGGACGATATTATCAGAGAAAAGAACTGCGCTGAGAGATATGAGATTATGCTGCTTTACAACAACAGAATCTCCTCGCTTCCCGACAGTATAAATTATTTTGTTAATTTGAAAATACTCGACGTTAGTAACAACAACCTTAATGTTTTGCCCGACCTATTACAATATTGCCCGCTTTCGTCGCTGATAGCCAAGAACAACAATTTAACAAACGAATCGTTGCCAAAGTGTTTTACATCGAGCAACAATAATTTAAAAGAATTCAATCTGAGTGGAAATAATTTGAAATTCTTTCCGGAACAAATACTAGATTTTCCGTGTCTAAAGTATTTATATTTGGGCGGCAATCAGATTTCCACCATACCCAAGGATATATGGAAACTGACTAGGTAAGGAAACAACGTTATCTGATAAAAATTACTTTTACAGAACTTATTTTATATGTATGTAAAAAAAATTATGAGAAGTGATGCGGTCTCTAATTAAGTCGACGAGCGACTTAATCGTAAAATTAGGAATTTATTTTAAAAATTTATAGATTTAAGTGTTGATAATAACGAATGTGAGTTCACATTCGATAATAAGTAGGTACACTTTCTGTGTTCCGTCTGCAAGATTAAGATGTCACGCGAACATCACAGCGCGGAAAAATGTAAACAACAATTAACTCGCGGAAGGTCATAATTTGTTTGCTTACTAAATGCTACACGCTCTTACCACAACTGGGGTATATAAACCAGTTCCTTACGTAATACGGGTTGGGAGCATGACCTTAGCGGACTGCCGTGGCGACTGGTTGTCACATCGCGAATTATACGTTTTTGGCCCATAAGATTGTAATAGTTTTTAATTTTTAAATCGATCGTCAGAAATCGTAAATTCCTGAATTCGTGAGGTAGTTTTTTCATATAAGCTCCTAACTTCTGTATACAAAGTTACTTTTTAGGTGTCAAAGTGCTAAAATGAAAGTAACAATTTTAATTGTTGTGTCAATATTATTTGTTCCTTAACGTCGTATTTGATTACAATCATCAGAAACAGCCGACGCAAGACCTCGGATGCCACTAACGTGAGAATAAGTAAAAATGGTGAAAATGTTCATAGAGGCAACACAGTTAGACTCAAAACTCGTTTGTTGCTCTTTATCTCCCGCTACTTTAATCCCTAGCTCTCCTACGTGTCATTATATAAATAGTAATATACGTATTAAGTTATGACACTTGTAATTAGTTTCAACGGGTGCCAAAAAAAGGTTAAATTAAATTAATTATTGAAATTAAGTGGTTGGGCTGGATAAAGCTAGCACGCTTCTGTTTTCATGAAGGAAGGCCTGGATAAAGCTAGCACGCTTCTGTTTTCATTAAGTGGTTGGCTTGGATAAAGCTAGCACGCTTCTGTTTTCCTGGGCGAACAGTTTATAATACTCTAGTGAAGCGTGCCTCAAACGCTTAAAACTTGTTACTGTTCAGAATACGCACTGCGGCCACTCCACAAGCATATTATTCGATATTTCACAGCGATTTCCACTTTTCGTCTACAAAAGGAACAAATGAGTTGTCGCTATCCTACGAGAATATATTTATTAGCTTGGTAATAAAGAGTAAGCACTCAACCGCCAACAAGCGATATCATAATCTATCTCTTTGTTTCATAAAAGGTGGCAATTGGCGTCTCAGTTTTAACTATTTTGAATATAACTTTCGAGAAAGAGAGAGATAGATAACGTTTATAGAAGAGCAGATAACGTTTACTATCCTGAAAAGACGCTTTTGTGTACGATATTAAAAAAAATTCAAAGCTATGGAGGAGAACCAGTAAGGGAATTCTGAATGTTCAAGGAAAAAAAAATTAAAAAGCAAAAACTCTTAATTAGTCTTTGATCAGAAACAATTACGCTTTGGTTATTCATATTCAATTTTAACAGTAATTATAATGAAATTTTAAGTAGTAAATAATTTTTTCCAACAAATCCAAAAACCTTACTTTTACTTATTTCTATAATTGCCCATAGCAATCGGGGTAATTGCCGATAACGATTCCAGCAAGTGAAGGCAGGATGTGGCAAATAGGAAGGAACGAACTTATTTTTTTGTATAAAATAATATCTGCGTATGACTCGTACAGGAGTTCTTTGCAGTGCAATTCCTACTTACCAAATTTTGAAAAGCTAAATACAGATCCCAATTTATAATAGCAATTCACGGTACTTTTTACTGCAAATAATTTTGAAATATTTCTCCTAATAACTGTTATATTAAAAAAATTATAGAATTTTTACTTTTAATTATTGATCTAAGTACATAACATATTTTATTTTTAAACCCAATTTGCGAAATATTATTACTCAAAGTGATATGCTATTTGTGACCATCGGTTTGAAAAGTCATTTCGGTTAATTTGAATCGACAATATGCAGAGATTTAAAAATGTATGTAACCCTACTTTACCTATTGCATATTCCGACAGACGAAAGAAGAAAGCTTCTGATAGAAGAAAGCTTTTATTTATAAACATACTTAGTTGTTTATCTGTCTGCCACACATTTCATAGTAGATATTTCATTTTTATTTATTTTATTTAATGAAATCAGGATCTAGTGTGATGGAAATGATAATGGGTAAAGCAATAATGAACTGTGAATTATGGATCCATTGAGATTGTGCTTGTTTCACTCGACTCTTTAATATTCACTATATTTGGAGGCTGGGGAAGCAGGTGATTAGTCACTAATGGTAGACTCAAGATTTCTTGACGAAGAATAAAGGTGGGCTATGACAACCTCTTGAATTTGGACTCGTTTCACTTGATTAACTTCTTTGTTTCTGTTTTCACTGTTTGATACAACTTTTTTAGATTTTTTTTTCTTTATCTTGTTAAGAGCAATCTGCAAAGTTTCTATGGTGTATGATAGTTCTTTTTTAATTTATTTATGAGACATCTAAATAAAATAAAAATAATTTTTATTTATAGTAACATCAATTTCATCCACAATCAAATTAATTAATTAATTCTAACACTGATAATTGCGGATGTCACCTATTTTCCACACACAACTTCGTAAATACCTCCAAATGAACATTAAAGTAACAGCGTTATTATTCAAAGCATTAATATAATAAACATTAATTAATTTTTCAAATTGGCATAACAAAAAGATAGCAAAGATTTAAATAAAACTGCGAAGATTCACAATTACAAGTGTGCGCGATTTTCTGTATTCATTTCTACTTCGGCACTGCACACGTAGATAACGATCGAATGATAAGATAACGATCGAAGTCGCGGTAAAGGTGACGAACCCGACGTCGTCAATTCTCCCACTGTGCTCAATAGTATTTTCATCCAAATCAAGATTAATTTCACTCTCAATTGAGATTAAATGATAAAATATATACTTACTACATAAGTATTTAATTTAATAAAATCCTCACCAACTTAAACTTTACGTCATGAAACTCTAAGTTACGCTGGACAAGGGTATTGGGGAGATCAAGCTGCGCTTACATGCCTACAAGAAACTTCAACTTTTGTCGTGGACCCCCATTTCATAGATAACGGCATCTAAATATTCCCGTTTGACCGCTATGTGCAATTTCTATGAAACTTGTTCTGCTTGTAAACAGACATACAATTTCACAAGTTTGTTAGTCTACGCTCTTATTTTATAATGTTTTCGAATTTATTTACTCAGTGAAAAAAAAGTGAATGGGTTGGAAAGCCAATGCTCATCCTCAGAATCCTCATATTTACAATATCAACCCTATAATATAAAAAAGTCTGCTACTTATTAGTCGAGACTATTAGGGATGCCTATTAATAAAAAGAAAAATGAGGCCCGATAAATACCATAAACAAAACGTCATTTTAATTATAAAGGAATAAATGAACTTTAACATAAAATCAGCAACTTATGCAACAAAAAGTTATGTTAATAAGAAAGTCTTAACGTGTAAAGTAAAAAGGAAGGGCAGAAAGAAGGAAAGTTCTTAAATAAAGAAAAAGTACACGTTACAATCCGAACGTACTTTTTATTTACTTTCATATATACTTTTGGATAGTTGTCTCAAAAGCGGAATATTTTTTGTGTGCCGTTATGATACGAACATAATCCTGTTACGTACACAGTGGAATGTTCGATACTTAACTGTTTGAACAAAAGATGTATTAAAATAGGGAATCTTACGCAAAGATAATCGTAGATGGCGCCACCGAAGTAAGGCATAAATAAAACAAGCTGTCAAAAAAGCGGTACATTTTCATGGCGTACCAAGCTGAAAACTTTTACGTGGGAAGAAAATATTGCGAAAAATTACAGATATTTATCAATATTATAAATAAAAAATCAAAATGAAAAAATGCTCTGTACAAAATTTCGGTTTTGTTTTGTTCTTATGCCTTAAAGTAGAGCGCGCAGCTATTTCCCGCAGGTTCTGACGTCGTTTGTCCTTAGGGAATACCTCGCAAATTTTTATTTTTATTATTAACATTTCTGTTTAGATGTTGGTTGAGTGTGTAGTATATAATTATAAATTTAAAGTGAAAATAGTAAAAAAATACTTCAGCAGTCAAGAAATAAAGATATTCATTGTTAGTATTTTTTTCTGTAACCAACTTTTAAAATAAAAGAACCATAACTGATTTGTATTTTTTAAGTACATTTATTTTTTATGTATATTCTTTAACTTAAAAATCACTAAAATTAGCGTTTTTGTTTTACTGAACTCATATCTCACTTTAATGCCTTAAAAGCAAATTTTTGAAATGTGACGTGATAGTTATTGTGTGGTACATTGTACAAATAATTAAAAAAATAGCAAATTCAAATTTAACAGATTTCCAACATTTGGAAATTAGATAAAAGAAATAAATGGATGGCTGCTGTTAAATGCATTCCTACTGACGTTGTTTTGGTTGGAAGGTTATAATATGGGTAATACATTGAATATTGTACTCATTTTGTTGAGCTTAAAACCAAAAGGATGTTAAATATTCTGTATACGGACAACTAAAATCTGGTTATTATTTGTTAATAAAAATATTTATGTAAATATTTTTCTCTATTTTACAATAAATAACTAGACAAACAATCTAGTATAACTTAATATGATTATATCAAAAACTCGAAAAATACTTCCTTTTCTTCGACAAAAATAACAAAGGAACAATTGATACATAGTTAGGAACACAATATAAAGAAAAAAAATGCAAGTAATGTGAGTTATTGTTGATGTCTTTCGTTATTTTTATATTATTCACCTAGACTTGTGCTGGGCGGCGCTGAGGTCACGCACCCAGTCAACAGCCGCGTTGCGCGTGTTATGTAAATGCCATAGTAATATTCTGTTGGTCAGTTGTATTCAAATAGGGCATAAACAGTAATATCGTATTCACAACAAAAACAAAAGTTAAACATATTGTCGCTTAAATGTAATTTATGGTGGCCAATGTTAATGGCACGTGCAACCGACCTGATCCAGTCGAGTTCTCAGTGCTACAACCGGCCACTGAATACACGACTACATTATGCGTAATGACCGATTATTTGCAATTAACGTTTTTTTCAACTAGACGAAAGCAGTGTGCGTATTGTACTTTGATCTCTACGGTGTCAAGCAGTTGACGATTGCGTAGTGATATTTAATGCGAAAGTTATATAGAACTATAAACAACGGAATCTTTATGGAATTTAAATCATAGATAAAGATTAATGGCTGGCAGGCAGACACAAAATTATACCAGTCGGTCGCTCATTGCAAAGTTGCAATTTACAGGTATCCACTCAGCAAGTGCATGCAGAGCGTTCGTGTAGGGTACAAGTTCATAAACTGTGATTTATTATCAAATTGATATGGAGATTATTAAAGAACTTGAGTGTTGTTCAAACGTCCTTTTTAATAACCTGCATTTTAATAACCTCACAAATCGTTTGCAAACTAGTTATATAGTCTATGTTTAACAAAAATATTAAGATATTAAGTTCCTTCGATTATTTAAATTGGTTTAACTGGAATGGCTATTTCGCTTGCGTCAAATAATAATTATGGAATACTGCGTTATGCTGGACTATAATTGCAAATGTAATTAAAATCATAGATAAAGAACATTTAAACAGTAGTAGAACATTTAAAAAGCGACGAATATTTTTTTCCCGTTCGCTGTCAGTTGCAAAGTGCGTCTATGAATGACAGACCTACAGTTAACAGAATTAAGTTCAACATTCTTCAGTTTTTGCTATTGTCAAAGTTGTAATAAAGCTTATATTCATCTTTTTGTATTAATCTACGAGTAAGGGATTCCTTACTCGTAGGTGTTAATAATATTGAGACAATTAGGGTAAAAGTCTTCGATAGTTCAGAATAATATCGATAAATTTTATAATTTTTTTGTTTTTATTATAACACTACCATATTTTCCTTTTTTGCCTCAAGGATAATAACATACAAAGAAAAGTCGCTGGTTAGGGTGCGTGGTAGCCGTGCGCCAAGTGACTCACGATTATTCATGTACATTGAAATAAAATTTATGAAAATAAAAATAGTGTAATGTAACTTGCAGGGTACATGCAGTCGGTTTTATGAACGATTTTTTTAATAAAATTAATAAGAGAACAAAAGGTTCACAGAATGGTAAGTTATCACCGCCATCCCACAGACACTGACAGTAACGTTACAAAGTGTGTTATACCTACTATTTGTTTTTAAATAATTAACTTTTTAAATAGTTTATATCTGTTCGTCTATCTGTCCGTCGAAGCCTATAACTTCCGCTGTTTCAGATACATGTAAATTGAATTGAACAGGTAGACGCTTCAGACGGGAATTTAAAGGCAATATGTCTTGTACTTGCTTAATAAAGCATGCAATAACCACACAATTCGTTACGTCCGCGTTCGTCAATTTTGTCTTCCTGCTGGCAAACAATTTATCAATTTTGCCAATTGAATAACAATGCAGCGATAGAGTTCATCTCACTCGCTGGTAACTCGTTGGCTGCTCGGTTATCATTCGTCGCGATCCATAACCGACCCCAGCTCTAAAGCCATATCTAAACATTCGTCTGCTTTCGTAATCTGACGATTTCCTATGACACAGCAAACTATTCACGCATATCAATAATCCGATTCGATTACGTACTCTTGGACAGCTAAAATAGTTTATAATATTTTTTTAAATTTTAACTTGAAATTTTAAATTTTTACCTCTATGTCGCGTTTTTATCACTTTTCGTAAATCGTTTTTATCACTTTTAGACAAATATAATTTATTAAAACTGGTTTAATAAACCAATTACTAAACGCTTTCCTGTTTAACTACAGTCATCGTCAGATTTACCGATGAAATTTGTATATATATGCCATTGATTTAAGGTGAGGACTAGTGGAGCCTTATTTGATATTGAAATATAAAAACAAACTTTTTGTAATTATTACAGACTGTACATTTTTACGACTGTACAAATGTGATACTGTCCAGTTCATATATTTGAAGGTTTAGAGCTGACTACTGTACTTATTCTTTCATTTATTTCATCTTTTAAAGTGGACGGGTCATAAGCGTTGTTGACTTTTAAATGTAGGTCAATTCCAACCAACATACAGAAAACTGCTTGAACTGTTGTCCTTTAAAAATATAATAATATAAATTTTCGTTATATCTAGTGTAAAGAATAATGAAATAAGTATATTTCATAGCTCTACTTCACAAGGACAGGCACATAGCAACCGAAAAATGTCCCATTAGAAACGGTGCTCAATGGCGAAATTAGCAACGTTTCGTTTCAGTTGACATTTCGATTGTTGTATATTTATCCTGAAAACAGTCGAATAATGCAGAATTGTGTCAACATATATTTATTATGTTTAAATTACTGTTCAAGAATTTTAAAAAAGGTTGATGTATATTACTTTCGATTAATAATTGTTTCTCGTACATATTTTTTGTTATTTATTGAAAAAATTGTTGTATGTTGTGACCTTGTAAGGACGTGTTTTTACACATCATTTTTTTAAATATTCATTTTTCTTTGTTATGGTTTTTGAAAATCTACTGATGAGTACGGTGCCGGAAAAATAGGAAACCTTGAAGCAAGATGAATTAGTATTTGTACATCTGTCTGTCACTTCAATAACTTAAAAACTTTTAAACCGATAAACTTATTTTTAAAATCATTTTCCTGTTTGTCAAGTACAAGAAATACAAAAATGATTTCGCAGACTAAAGATCTTATCTGTTGAAAAGTTTAAGCATGCTACTATATACTCGCATATATATGTGTGTGTGTGTGTGCATGTATATATATATATATATATATATATATATATATATATATATATATATATAATGGGTGTGTGCGCTCGCCCCCAAAGACCCTTAATTAACTAATTTTTGAAACCACTGCTTTTCGTTAGAAAACAGAATCGACAAATCTTCTAGATAGCTAACCTTCCAAATAATAATTATCTATACATATAATAAAATTGTAACATAGTGAATTCATTCGGTACATCTAAAATATTTTAAAAAGCATGATTTAACGTATAAAATGATAATAGAAGCCAGAAAAAGTTGTTTTAGAATTTTTGTCTGCGTGTCTGCTATTATTCTGGGCGTCAATCACGTCAGTTACTTTGGACGTCAATCTTCTGGACGGATTTTGATGAAATTTTACGGCTATTACTTTGGGCGTCAATCACGTCAGTTACTTTGGACGTCAATTTACTGGACGGATTTTGATTAAATTTTACAGCTTTTTTGCACGGCTGGTTTGAAATTTTTGCAAAAACTCGATATTGCCTTATTGCATTCTAAAATCAATTGTGTCAAATGATTGATTAATTTTCAAAGCAGGGAAGAGCAATTAAAAAGGAAATTTTTTGTAAAAGTAAATAAAACGAGAAAAACATAACGTAATTGAAGATGATGTAATAATATTCGATATAACCTTTGAATTGTATTGTGACAGAGTTGTCGAAAATTCGCATTTTCTTATGTGCTCAGATAAAATTTAAATGTGATACTGAAAGAGTTGGTACCTTTCTATATATATATCTTGTATATTACCAATTTTGCACTAAAATAATAAACAAATATTTTAAACTAAAGTAATATAAAATACAAGAACAGGGTAAACGATTTTCGAAAACATCAGGTAGATGTGTACCTTATGTACACGTAGATGTTATATGTATGTAGGCGGAGAGTTATAACATTATAATTTCTTTAAGATACATTTTATTTTTTTAATCTTAACCTTTTCATCACTGATGAAGTATATATCGATTCTTGCATAATCATCTAACCAACGCCGACAACTATAAGTACGCAACCTCCCGATATAGTGAATGAAACTGGTTACCACAGAATGAAGTTGAGATAATTAAGCCACCTTAATTTTGAATCATTCCTAATATATGTACGTTGTATAGTGCTATTGTATCTACCTATTATAATTGCATTTTATTATATAAAAATAACTTTTTTCATTACTTTACATAAATTCCAAGCTATTTAAGTATTGTCATATCAATATACGCCCATACAAATTGAAAACCATTTTTTAAAAATTTGTTTAAAAAATGATAAGATAAGCCGCAACAGGATTACATCTATGGTCGCATACAGTCGGCCACGTGACTGACTAAGTAGTTTGGTTTTATTGCAATAAATGGTGCGCATGAATTAATGTTGTCAGTTTCTATTTGGTTTAATGTTCGTTTGACCATATTTTGATATGTAAATCAATGCTATAATGTAAAAACAAAGGGCTATTAAATTTGACAGAGGTTAAAGCACGCGTGAAGTTCGTACTAATCAATGATGTTATATATCACTCGGCATTAGCTCTGAAAAAATAGTCTAACCTATTCTAAATCTACTTGTCATTAGCATGAATTGTGAGTCATGATGTGTAGTTGCCTGTTGTCACTGCCTTATTTAACAAAAATATCCACCAAAATGCCTTCGTACGTTATGTAAAGCATTTTAGTTACACGGCTACCGCCAGCAAAAGTACATGGAAATAATATTTCATTTTAATTATTTATATTTGTTTTTTATTTATTTCGAATCGTTTAGGAGGCAAAGATGAGATAACAATATAAAGTTATGTAGCAATCTTAGCATAATGGGTTTCCAGAAAGCGAGAATACGCTCGACGGGTTGTCCAAAAAAACTACGCATAAAATGCATAGTATTAAAACGCGGTTGTCAGTGCAATCTAAGACACAGCTCTGTTGTTTATATGCGACAATATTGCTTAAAATTCCAGCTTATGCTATTCTCACCTGCAAAAATATCACTGGACTGCAAAAGAAACTAATGGGGATTACTTTTCATACATAACTACTATTACTTAATTTCATTTTCAATTGTCTATACAATTTTGAAGTATCGAAGTAGATTATTATTAACAGAAGCGCGCCATTTTCGTTGGTGTTGTCATCTATTAAAAAAGTGTTTACCCAAATTAAAAAAAAAGTGTTGACCTAAAGTAAAATTTAATTTGTTAAAAAATAGAAATTTGGGAGATGTCGTTGGGGAATTTGGTGTAATATTTGAAATTTCCGTTATCATATTCAATTTTAGCATATTTTACCTATTACGTATATAATCAATGTATTTATGATTAGGGAGGCGCGTGAAAGAAACAAATGTTACATTCATTAATTTTTGCCGTCTTTAATTTCCTGAAAATGCGAACGGATATTGTTTAAAATAAGTAAAATTTTATCACGACATTGAATGTTAATTAATATAAAACAATTTTCCTTCCCATTTTGAATTTCTTTAGTACGGGACCGATTATTTTCAAATTTTTATAGCGGGCTTTTAAATCTCTTTTTTTACTTTAAGACACTATGCTAATTGTTTTTTTTTGTTAACAAAAAAGTATTGACAAAAGCACTAACAATTTTGTAGATTAATGTGTATACACACTAGTACGCGCGCACGCACACGCATACACACGTACACACGCGCACGCACGCTCGCACATATCCGCACGCTCGCATGTATATTTAATGACAATGCATTTTAATACTCATTTTAATTAATAAAACGGTAAAATGTGACAAAGTGTTCGATAATTTTAACCTAAATTCTTCGGCGATTGGTTGTGGTCGGGAATTTTAACATGGGGGCCATAATAATATTATAAGTCAAACAATGCACCACATAAAGCGATGTAAATGTGTATCGTACTGCCGCAAGTAGATATATTTATATGTGTCGATTTCCCAGAGTTGGTGGGTAAATTTATTCTGCTGGTAACACTATGTGCGTTGATGGGGCGCTAGTAGAAGGAACACGGTGGAGGGGGAGACGATTTTTGGCTTCAGGCGGCGGCCAAAAGATATGTTATGCACCTTCCGGATTACTCTAAATTTTTATTTAGTAATAGGATTACTCTTAATATTTAGTTGTTCTTCCACATTTTTACTATGCCAGCAAGTGTGACAAAACCATAGGGAACTTACGCAAAACTAACCGCGTAGATGGCGCCACCGAAGTAAGACGAAAACCAGCTGTCAAAAAAGCGAAAGATTTTCGTGGCGTGCAAAATTGAAAACTTTTATGTGAAGAGAAAATATGGCCAAAAATTTAGAGATATTTAACAATATTAGAATTAAAAAATCAGAATAAAATGAATGTTCTGAACAAAGCCTAGGCTTTGTTTTGTTGTCTTAAAATTCTGCGACGCACAATTTCTCACAGCTTTCGACGTTGTTTGTCCTTAGGGAATAAATATGGACTATATTTTCAATTGCTCCAATTACACAACATTGATGTATATTTATTATATTCAACACAAATGTGGCTCTGTTGATACCTGCATTTACCTTCTATATTGGCATGTTTATACACCAAGCCTAAGAGAGTATAGGCATATGTGGCCACATTAATGCTCCTCCACTGGCATGTCATCACATCCATTCTGTCTTGAATCAGTTCTTCTATGCTGACTTCCCATGTCTAAGCCTGCATTAAAAAGCTTCGCTTCAAAAATATTTGCACATTTTTTTAGAATACTGGTAACATTGGCTGATATTCCATTCATCTACTAGCACTTTTTGATCTGAAAATTAAGTTTTTTTGCTAGAATCACAAACTTTCTGAGAAAACTGCTTTGATTTAAATAATATTTCGAAAAATGAAATTCATAATTATTAATATTATTTCTTAAAAATATTAATAATCCTTAATTTAATAATTTTTAAAACATACATAAAAATATATATATATATATATATAGATATATATATATATATATATATATATATATATATATATATATAGATATATATATATATATATATATATATATATATATATATGTATATATATATATATATAATATTTGATAATCTATAATACACTCATGGACATATTTAGAGGAACGCAAAAAAAAGTAGAATAACATGAAATTTTTTCTCATTTTCATATCACTCAGTATACGTAATTTGAAAAAGATTTCAATTCAATATTATTTACGACTTTCTTTTTTATTATCTGTTAATTTTTTAGTGTAAAAAATTTTGCAACAAACAATTTTTTTTTATTGTTTTTCTCACAAATTTATTATCATTGCGTTAGGGGAACATTATTTAATAAATTTAAGTGATAATGCCAGATCTCACCGTTGCTCAAGTGTCGAAAGCTATAACTTTATTTGAAAATGGTTACACTTAAAATGAAACAGCTCAAACATTACTAGTTTCCAAGTCTTCGCAATGTTAAACGATACCGGCAGAGTGGAGAGTACACAAGACGTAAAGGACGAGGTGGCAAAAGAGAAACAACAGAGAGAGACGACAGATTTATTGTAAGAAGTGTCTTAAGAAAGTGGATTTTGACTTCTTCCGAGGTAAGAACCAAGCTTCAGGAAGTTCGACAAGTGACAAATAGTACCAAAACCATTAGAAAAAGACGTCAGGCAGCTGGAATTGGGGCATACTTGTCCGCCAGAGGGGCTTTACTCACCTTCTTATTGGGTAGCTCTATCCAGCTTTGCTTGTTCGTACCGAAACTGGGATGATGATGTCTGAGCAAAGGTACTCTTTACTAATGAGTGCAGACTTTGTCTTATGTTAGTGTTAAACTATGGAGATGATCCGAAGAAAGATACTCTCAGTGTAACATTGCTGGAAGAGAGCCTTATGGTGGAGAGTTATTAATGGTATGGGGCGGTATTTCCTTAGGAGCATGTACGAAGGTACACATCGTAGAAAGCGGGTGCCCGATGGTAACAAGATACATAATGGATATTTTAGAGCAAATTATGGTGCCTTTTGTCCCATACTTTGAAGATGATTTTCTTTTAATACATGATAATTATTGATCTCGCACTGCAGCAGTCATTTTGGAGTATCTTACTGAGGTCGGAATTGAAGTTTTGGGGTGGCTGGCACGCACATCAGACCTTAATCCG
Source organism: Druceiella hillmani (assembly GCA_039881145.1). Taxonomy (NCBI): domain Eukaryota; kingdom Metazoa; phylum Arthropoda; class Insecta; order Lepidoptera; family Hepialidae; genus Druceiella; species Druceiella hillmani. The sequence goes on along the minus strand of JAYKKI010000145.1, from coordinate 277,046 downwards.
GTAGAACAGGTGTTTGCGGTAAGCTGGAAAAACAAATTAAGCAAAGAAATCCAGTACCAGCTAATTTAAGGGACCTTAAAATGCATTAATGGAAGAATAGAACCTAATGTCACAAAGATTCATTGATGATTTAATAAAAAGTATGACCAAGCGGATGCAGGCAGTTTTTAGAACAAATAATCAGTCTTTAGAACAATATTAAATATTAACTATGATAGGTCAAAACTCCTTACAATTAAGGTACTGAGATTACTACCTCTACTTTGTTTTTTTCATTAATCTAAATTTGTTTATATTCAAAAATGTTAATTTAATTAATTGATTCAATTTAATAATTATTATATGCACATACAACACAAATAAATCTATTTTTATGTAAATTTACCCCTATTTTTGCGTTCCTCTAAACATGTTCATGAGTATATTTATATCTTTGGAAAAATTAGCACACTGAATTATGTTAAGCCAGGTTTCTAATTAAGGACAATAATATTGTTTTGAGACCTTCAATGCAATGAGGTTATACTTAAAATAAATGAAAAATATGGCCCCAAATAGAGCGATGCACAAACCTTGATGAAAGAAATCGAGTCAAGGTAAGTATGCATTATAAAAGAAATAGTAAAATCTCATCTTTGAGGAGTACTGTAAGAGCTCTAACGAAATCTCTATATAATACATAACGAAAAAAAATTTAGGGCACAACGTACTTGATATTGATTGTGTACTACGTATATAATAATAGCCTACATATATTTAGAATACTAATATTTACATTATGATAACTTTTATGATGTTGTTTTTGAATGAAACAATGTTAAAATGATATTGGTAAAGGTATTAGTTTCCTAATCCTATTCACATTGGAAATGCCACATGGTAAGCTCTTTTAGCTTATCATTTAAATTTATTTCATTCTTGTCATTAGTAGATTTAGTAGATTTAGAATAGATAGAATTTAACGTTACTAATTATGGATCTATTAATACTCAACACAGACACTTAGATTTTCATTTATCAAATCCACAAAATATAATTTTGTCAACAGCTTACAAATACTGGCGATGGGTGGCAACCTAATCTCAGAGGTACCAGATGCTGTAGGCTGCCTGAAGAATCTGCAGGCGCTGGTACTGAGTGACAACCGTGTGGAACAGCTGCCCGCCTCAATTGCTAATCTCGGTCAACTAAAATCACTACTCCTGCACAAAAACCGTATCCGTACGCTACCAACACAGATTATCACACTCAAGGGTTTGACTGAGGTATAAAAGAATTCTTTGATTGTAAACAATTTACAACAATTAATCAGTTAATCAGTAACAGTTTAATCTACCGATTAATTTTCTTGAAAGTTAAAAAATAAAAAAGAATATTAAGGATATGATCAACTTATGTGAATTTATTTTCAACTCAATATTTTATTTATGCAACAAGAGAGTAAAGAAAATCAAAATTGCGTTTAGTACACAAAATTTAAATTTAGCTTAATTCCATAGAACAAATAATATGCTAGATTATAGTTATTACACAGATCATATACTAAATTTATAACTTTATATTTTTATGAAAGTAAGAAATCAACTTGGCATCCTGTAAGTTTACATGTATTTTGCTTGCAAGTATGTAAAAAATGAAGTTCAATCAAACTATTTGGAGAAAATAAATAAAAAATGTTACACGTCTATCAGTATATTGCTTAATATTCACATAGAATACTATGCAATTAAAAAAGTAAGTTTTACAACACACTGATCCACAGAAGATTTTTACATATGTTAAATATCAAGGCAGTAGCCAAAAAAATATTTCAGGACAGATTTGTGAGTAGTTTTATTATCTCATTGAAATAAAATTCTAGATATATTCTTGATCTTATTTATTTTAACATTAAATAAGTATAAACAAATAATAATAAAAAAATTGAGGGTTTCTTTAGTTTTTGAAATTATTCTAGTTACCCGTAACGTGTTTGTTCTCATACTAATAAAATTTTTAGAATGGAATTAAACTCTAATGATCCCTTCCTCCTTTGGCTACGGGCTTGATTGTCATAACTGTACTTCTTAAAAAGAATAAGAGATAAACTCTGATTTGCTACAAAAGACAGTTTCACTTAAGTACTTATAGACTAAGTACCTTTGATGTAAAACAATATAATAAATCAAAATTAAACAATGATAAAAATTAGCAGGAAGTATTGAAGAAAAAACAAAGTAATGTGTAATGATTATTCAGATGTGTAATATTAGAATAGTATTATAATTGCATAACTAGTATAGAATAGTATTATAATTCTATATCAAATTAAAATCAAGGAAGTAAGTTGGTTCTTGAGGTGAGAAATTGCTACTTAGTAATGTTTTAATATGTAATATGAATATACTAACTTTTAAATCACCATAAATTTAATTTTCATTGTTTGTTACATAAGAGTTTCATTTAATCACATAAGCATGAACAAATATTTTTATAAATTAAGCCTTAAAGAACTTAATATTTAACCTAAATTAGAATCCAATAGCTCTCAATAAAAATACCATATATTTACATATAACTGCATATATATTTTGGTATCCATTCAGCTTAGCTTACGTGACAACCCGCTGGTCGTGCGGTTTGTTCGAGACATGACCCTGCAACCAGCCTCCCTACTTGAGCTCGCTGGACGTACACTTAAGCTGCATGGTACGCAGCTCACGGCAGCTGACATACCACAGACCCTTCTAACTTACCTCGATAGTGCACACTGCTGTGTCAACCCTAAGTGCCAAGGTGTGAAATTACTTATTTTTTGTAACATATTTTTTACCCCTACGTTTACTTATTTAGCATCATCTCTATATCTGTAGTTAGCATCATCACTATATCTATAGCTATTATCTATAGCTAATGTTAAAACAATATTTTAACATTAACTATAGCATTGCATTAAATGCTGGGTACTGTATGTGCACAGGGCATTACATGACCCCATCAAAGTGATGTAACAATTTACAAATAAACTTATTACCGGTGTTTGAATATTAAGCGATATGAGGATTATTTTATGGAAAAAAATATTGATTATATTGGTAATTTTGTGTCTGTCATGAGTTTTTCTTTTTTCATGAAAATTTTGTATTCAACAATAAAACTTTTAAACTGTGATTGAAAAGATACTGAAAATAAAAAATATTTTTTATATTATTTTTGTTTTGTTCTTTTTAGGAAGATCTTAAAAACATTCTGACCATATCAATTAATCAAAACCTCTATATGTAGACGAGATCCAATTATTGCTATCCACATCTATTTTATAAAATACGAACTCAAGCTAGTAACTTTATACGTTTTCTACAACATTTACATTATCAAAAGGTTTGTAAATTGTAATAATCACTAAAATTTATGAATTTACCTAAAAATAAACATTCTCCTACTGACAGGTGTTTTCTTTGATAATCGCGTGGAGCATATCAAATTTGTTGACTTCTGTGGCAAGTACCGCATCCCGCTACTGCAGTTCCTGTGCAGCCCCCGTTGCATTACGCGCAGCTGGGAAGCCCGGGAGACCGATGCTGCACCTCACATGATGAGAAAGGTTCTGTTGGGATAGCCGCTCCACTCGGAAAGGCATATTGTTATAGTACAAGTGTAGCTTGATTAAACATTGTATATTTGTATCATATAAAGTAATTATTTTAGAAATAAACATAGGCCCAGTAGCAATGCCATAAATCCATATTTAAAAAAAAAAAACATGCTTATATCAATATATTGGTATTATTTACTTAATTTAAATAATATCCGTTCATTAAGTCTTATAGAAAAAATTTCAATTCAGCCTTACACTCATTTGCCTTGGCTTCGTGTTGAAGTTTCTGAAACTGAAATAATCCATAATGATACTGGAGATAAATTACGATAACAAATAATTGTTTGCATAAAAAACTGTTGTACCATACATACATATGTGCTTTTTTATATTATAAAAGTATTACCCTACAGATCATTTATCAGTTTGATAAATTACAAAAATGTGGCTTTGTTTATCTGTGTTGCGAAATCATCTCTGTTATCTGAGAGACAGTAGGATAAAGTCTGCATTGTACTCCATTATAAACGGAGCATAAAATTAATGACTAGTCATTTTTAATTTGCAATTATTATTAATCGATTGAAACATACACTGTATTACTTGTACATAATAATGTGATAATAAAATCTATTAATTACAAATGCGTAACAATTTTTTATATGTTCTTATTATATAGCAAAAGCTAAATTACTATTATATAATTTGTAATGAAATTACAAAAAAATATGTTTGCAAATTTGTTAGTATTAAAATGAAAACTCATCGACGTAAAATGACTTTTTAAAATAATTTTGTTATTGAAATATTTTATCTAATCTTAGTGACATGTGAACTTGAGTTTTATGTAAATAGTTGTAAACTGAGAATGACTTTTATAATTTATGAACCTTTGTGTAAATCATTTACAAAACTCAAGTTGGGTTTTATCAATATAAGTGATAAAAAAGACAAAGACCACATACGCAATGTGAATATAGTATGGCCATCTGTAATACATTCGCTGCGAGACCCATTTTGCTTGTTTTGATTCCTCTTTTTATCTCTTGTTATGGTACTATAGAAAAGTTTGTATTATAGAAACAATGGCCTGGAAACGTGTTATACATAGAGATGAATATGCTGTATAATATTCTATGTTGAAGTAAATTTTGAACTTATTCCAAAATTTATATAATTTGTATAATATTTAAAAATATTTCCCATAGATAGGGAGAGTTACACAGCACTAGTACTGAAAATATTGTAGTTAACGAAAAATTATAATACCACGAATATTGGCTACTTTTTTCTTTCTGGAATACAAGAAAATTACGCTCCTGGATATTCACAGTACCTGAAATTCATTTCTCAGAACTTTGCTTAGACTGAGTATATGTCGATTGTATCTGAGTAATTCTGCTTTTGATTAGACTAATAGATTGTCATTGTGCAGCATTTGTACATACCTAAAAGTAGTTTGTATCCCTTCTAAACCAAAAGTTGTTGGTTTTTGATCGGTTCAGTAAGCATTGTTATAGTTTCTTTAATAATGTGCTTTCAGATATGCAGGTGATAAATCTACTATACCTTAATTTATTAGTGGAGATTAGACCATTTTAGAGCGCATATACTGGCTTGGTTTTATTTCAGATGACTTTCTTAGTGAGTTGGTTCGGTTTTAGGGTACAATTCACCAAATTACAATGGCAGATGGCATAGTTCGGCGACATCACAACCATACAGTTGTAGCAGGCCCCAGACTGGATGATGGAATCATAACGGCGACGGGCTGAGGCTCTACTTTTAATTGGCATTTAGCCACTAATACATTACTTCATAGATACCGTGCATTTTAAAATTAACATTAATTGGCCAAATTTTGTGTCCCCACAAGCACTAAACTTCAAACATCCTTTATGGGCAAGTTGAGTTTTAAACATAAAGAATATACAGTATTATTTACAATCATCACAACTATATCGGAAAAGTGTGTTCATTCGTTTCATCAGGTATTTATTTTTTGGGTCTGTTTATCTTCTTTGTTGACTTAACATAAATTATTCAGTATTATTTTAAAACTTACATCAATTTTACTGTAATTATAGTTTGCGAGGGATTATTTGCGCTATTGAGGTCAGTTGATTATCAACTTTAGATACCCGGCATCTAAAGGAATTTCCAAAATGTGACATTATACTATTCATGGTTAAAATAGAGTGAATGTCTAAATGAATATAAATTTTTCATTGTCAATAAATATGATATAGAAGTAGCAGAAAACCATTCTAAGAAACAGGATGTTTCCACATTCGTACTGTAGAATTATTAAAATTAAGTGACATGAGGGTTGTTATTAGATTTTAATTGATAGCAAAAAGTAATATTTTTACTGACTTTAACCATCTGAGTGCCGACGAGTGCCATCGCACTCGTGCGCATACTAACTAAATTTGCCACAAGCGCGATGGCGCTCGCAAAATCAGTTGCCGTTTAGCGCGCGGTAGGGGAGGTTGCTCGCACGCATCGCTAATTTTTTGTCTTTCTACGTGTTAGATAAAGTTAAAATTATAATATTATTAGTAATGACAATATAAAAAGGATAAAGGTAGGAAAAGAAAATTTTTAACCCATAATGTCGGAATACGAAAATAATTCGAGTGAAAATGATAGTTTTCCAAGTTGTGAAGAAAGTGATAGTGGGCGTGACATTGTGGTGTGCTCACAATTTGGCATAATGCAAAGTTTGAGTGATAGTGACGATAACAATTATTTTGTTGATACGGAGGATGTCCCGGACTGCGAAAATACAATGTGACCTTGATTTCAGTTTTTGTTAAAATTTTTTTTCACAATATATATCATATATATACAAGTTTTTATTAAGAAAACACTGAAAAAATTATTAAAATTGGATATTTTTGGAAGAGATACTTTTTTTTTCCGAGACAAGGGTAAATGAAATCAAAAACAAAAGATTTCTTTGGCATTTTTAAGTATATATGAGTAAAAAACCATGACACTAAAATGGTTAAATAGTGCAATATATATGTATATATATACATATATATTGCACTATTTAACATTTAATTTTGATATATATATACACTGTAGACAGGCTTAAAATTATCTCTATGTGCCTAAATTCACTGCATGGCGATTATACAAAAAATACTAATTGAACATATAGAGTGCATTCATAAATTTTTGATAAAACCGAGAATATAAATTTTTCACATTCCAATGGAAATGTAGTAGTAGCTAGAGTAGTATTAAAAACAGCAGCGATGTTACGAGCAACATTAATAGATTTAAAAACATCGAAAATAATATCACTACTGTAAATCTTTTTATAATTAAACCTATGTCATCTGATTTAATTAGAAAAGATTTGCCTTGTTTTTTGTTTGATATTTACATAGAATTCCAAATAGAGACATTAATACTATAAATTGAATTTCATGGTTTGAAAGAAGACCAATTAATGTTCATATATTGCTAGGAGTGTATTTGTTAATTGTTAAATATAGGATGTGTTTCGTTTTGTATTTTGAAACATTTGAGAATATTTATTTCTTATCACTCTGAAGATAACGCTCTAATACTGAGCGAGCTTTAGGCTCTGCCTTGGCAATACCGTGGTGTGTCGGGTTGATCAAAAGGCATACGGCCTTTGACGATGCGATGCACCGCGGCAGCCCGGGTTCGATTCCCGGCCGTTCGTCGAACGGAGCTGGACTGGTGTTGTGGTTGGCTGTAAGAGATTGCTCTTGTAGCAATAAGTCCGCCATATGTATCAATTAGATACATTAAAGTAGATAAATAAATAAATAAATATCCCTTCCAACCACGAAGTTATGAATGGAATCATTAAACAAAGGCGGAGGCTTTAGTGTAATTCCCAAGTATTAATATAATAGAAATGTATAGTGGAATAACTACACCAGAAAATTAACACATAACAATGAAAATAAACACATAGAACTTACAGATGATCTTTAAGTGGTAAAATAATTTAAGGTCATCGAAATTGGAAAATCGGGTTCTAATAGAAGGCAACACACAGAATTGAGACAATAGAAAAACTGAAATCATGCCAATATAAACTAAAATATAAATTGAAAGTTAAGATATGTTTAGAAATACATAAATGTAGGAAACAAACAAAATAATCATAATTATATCACTATCGCATTGTCGTAAGGTAGCTTTGTCTTTTGTCCAACTTTGTTACTGGATAATTATCTACAAAATGAGATTACGACGTTGATGTAGATAAATTGCTTCAAAATTTTTGCACCTATGTATTGTTTATAACTTGTTTGTACTTAGTATTCAATATTCATTCTACCAGGATTAATGACAATATCAGGATTAATGACTCTTCAGTAACATAACAATTGCCTCTTAAAATATTATGACTCTAAAAATTAAAATCTCCAACCTAGTGATTTTTAATTCAAGTTTCTGATAAACATAGTAACTCCTTTCTGGTAAACATAAAATTCCACATATAATCACTAAAGTATTTTAACTTGTATATTGCTTATGAAAACTGTTTATACATGTATAATTTAAAAAAGAATATTGATTACTTCAGCGGCAAATTCGGTAAATAAACTGGCAAATCGTAATATTTTTCAATATTTAGTGTTTTATTTCTGAAGTGTCTAACTTCATTGGCTGCATTACAGATAAAAAAATTAATTCTGTTTCTCAACATGTTACCATTATTATTACGATTAAAGGCGGTAAGAATGGGGACAGAAGATGAATAGGGGAACAAAAAGAGAGTACCTTCATTTCACTTCATAACCTTTGGTCATAAATTACATAAAACTTGAAGTATGTGTAGCGCTAGTAGCGATTAGTGAGAGTGTGAATATAAAAACAAATAATTGTGGAGGTGGTGTGGGAGCGAGAGGTGAAAAAGCAATATACGAATTCGCAAAGGTGTGGTTGCAACTGGCAAGTTGTTATACATTACAATGTGCATTTTTTTACATGGACACATTTTCAATATCAATATCTGGCACAGAAACTCGAAGTCTCGAAAGGTTGAGCGATACGAAATATTAAAAATTTACTCTCTGGAAAATGTTTGACACAGAAATAAACATTTTGTACAAATTTTTAAATGTCTAAATTTTAGACCAAAAATTATGAAGCAAATTGAATGAAATCTTAAAAGGAGAAAAGAACAGATTTAGAGGAATCCAAAAAAACACTGAGTAAACCGCAAAAACTGTTATGGAAACCCAGTTAGGCAGTAACGATAAATTTACTTTTATTGTTTTTAAAAATTCAATCGTTTTAAATATCAAAAAAGTGAATGTTTCATTATTTTTTCAGGAATTTGTAATAATTTGATAATAACAATTTTATAAAACATTAGTTAACAAAGTTAACCTTAACCTTATTTACCAAGTTAAGGTGTCTGTACACACCTTTTGTCTCGATATTCAGAGGATTAATAAATTAACGAATAGATTTGGCCTTAATCATTAGAATTGTATAATTCTAATGATTAAGGCCAAATCTATCATTTTTATAATTTATGTATCTATCATTGTTATAATACCTATCTGACTATCTCTGAATGTTTGAAAGAAGTTATTTTCAAAATGATTAGTGTTCTTTTTTTAAATACTAGCTGTGTATTTAAAAAAAAATATGTGAACATTTTGATTTATAAAAACAGAATAAACAGAGTATAAAAATAAGATAAGTAGAAGCTGAAACAAATGTCATACACGTTCCTATTTAAATTATGTTGATTGGATGTAATTAAAAGAATTGTGAACAAGAAACTCAAAGAATTACAATCTCTAGAGATGTTGTAAGTGCTGTGGATAAAATTTGACTTAGAAAATTGTCATGACTTGAATATCATAAAATCAACTCATACTTATTTATTTATCAAAAGACCCATGTCCAACTTACAGGTGCCCCAAGAAAATACTAAAAGTACAAAACTGTGCATTACACTTAATAACATAAATAATAGTTAAATAACACATTAATTCAAATTGAATATAAAACTAACTAACGAACGCTGTATGATATTTGTGCGCGATCCAGGCAGATGAAATAAACTATGATTCCATTCTCTCGCGTAACAGTCAGAAGCATAAGCATTACCAAACTTACCGAGGGGTTATCAACATAATTATACACGTAACAGTCAGAAGCATAAGCATTACCATTACCGAGGGGTTATCAACATTTAAAAAATAAAAATTTTAAAAAATACATTATCAAAAGCAAGGTTGATGTGAATTTCATTCGACCACACCTTTGCAAAATCTGAATGAAACAAATGAGGATAGTACTCGTACACTTTTTTATATAAAAATCTATTAAACTTTTTTAATACTTTCCAACATAAGTAAATAAATAAGTCGCTTCATGTGGAGACCAGATGTAACTGGAACTGGTGAAACTGATGAATAATTTACTAGAGTGGGAGGTATACCAGCTTCCAATAATTTCTCTAGCTGGAACTGATGAAAAATTTACTAGAGTGGGAGGTATACCAGCTTCCAATAATTTCTCTAGCTGGAACTGATGAAAAATTTTACTAGAGTGGGAGGTATACCAGCTTCCAATAATTTCACTAGTCGGAACTGGTGAAAAATTTTACTATAGAGGTATACCAGCTTCCAATAACTTCACTAGTCGGAACTGGTGAAAAATTTTACTAGAGTGGGAGATATACCAGCTTTCAATAATTTCCCTAGGAGAATGTTATTGTCGATTCACTTGAATGTCTTTTTAAAATCAAAATAAGCCACACTTACCTTTCGTCCATTATCTAACTCCTTAGCAATATAATCCACAAAATTAGTAAGATTAGTGATGGTAAACCATTTCGGATGATACCTGTACTGACAGTCATACAGCTGGCACTGAATTTAAGCATATATGTGGCAATATAAATCAGGTTCAAATATTTCAGCAAATGTTGATAACACTGCTAGAGGCCTATAATTTTTTATATCAAGCCGATAATTTTACCTAGAACCGGATTTGAGAACAGGTATTACCGTATGGTTTTTGGTTTTTAGGCATTCTTATCGTGCTTATGACAGGTACTGTAAAAAATATAAGGTAATTTTAATAGTATTCGCATCTTCAAGATGCATTATTGATGGCAGCTAATAACAATACAAAACTCTATAATCATCACTTTAAAAATAAAAAATGTAGCAAGTGATGCAGCTAACCTATTTTGCTGGGTTAGAAATAAAAGTAACCAACTACAGTTATACATTCAATATTGAACAACTTGTTAATAAATTCAATATATCAAATGTCACTCATTATAAAATACCACTAGAGGTAAATATTGCATTAAAGAAAAGTAGCTTCTATCATGTGTTACAGGATTAGGTATATCATATGCTATAAATGTAAATAGTAAATATGTAAATAAATCAAAATATAGTCACTGCTGTAAAAAATAATTAAGTATTTAAAAAGTATGTGTTACACAGGTGATCGTAATTTAGAAGTTTACTTAGATGCCGATAATGCAGGCGATATAGATACTTAAAGATCAACTACTGTGTACGTATATTTTATGAATGGTAGCCCAATCACTTGGATTAGTCAGAAACAACATATAGTAGTCTTAACAACAAATGAAGCCAAATCTATAGCAGCGTGTGAATATTAGTAAATTTGTGAATATAACTTGTGATGAAAGTGTTAATTTGTATGTAGACAATTAGAGTTCAATTAAAATATTTCATAATCACAAAAGGTCAATACATATCAATGTAAAATATAATTTTGCTAAGGAGAAAGTTGAAATAGGTTAATTTAAATATATAAAAAGATCTAATCTGTTAGCTGTTATATGTATTTACCCAGTGCACCAACTTTGCCGTGGCACAGTGTTTGATCAGGCATATTGTTAAGGGGTGTAGTCAGACATAATAAAGAAATGTAGGACAGAACGTAAGTTGGGCTAGATACAGCTCTCAATTTACAAAGCTTTGTCTTTAAAAATTTTAATAGAAACCAGATTTTATGTTATAATTTGTCACTTTCAAAGCCGAGAAGCTAATTGAAATTAATAAAACGGGGTATGGCAACACTGGCTTCTTTTATATATTATTCATGAACTTTTTCTTTTATATCTGCCTGTGCCTGTATTTGATTGTGAACTACCAGTACAATAAACTTGTAATTTTTATTTATTTTATCAGTTATTCTAATAAATACAACATGTAACAATAATTGAAAGAACCCTTTTTTGCAAGGAAGCAAACATTTTTAATATTACATTTCAAAGCCTAATACCCATCTGTAAAGGCAGTAACACAAAATATTTATAGGTTCTTCTCAGAGAATGTTTTTACCTCTAACAAACACTGTTTAAAATGAAGATCTGTTTTAGTTATTTGACTTTGCAATTCAAAAAAACAATTATTTTTAAATTAATAAAAATATCTAATTAACTGGTAATTATTGTAAATTTTTGGTATTTACAATAAGAAACCTTGAATATTATTTTTCATTACACTTGTGTGTAGAAATATCCAGAAAGTAAATACTTTGTTGGGGCAATTTAAACAAATAAATTTCACTAATCTCTCTAATCTTTCTCTAATCAAATAATATTATTTAGAATTTTTTCAGATTTTTCAAATCCATGTTTAAAAAATTGGAAGAAAGGGGACACATTCAGCCCTATGTTGTATCATTCACTTTACTTAACATATATGTTACCACAACAATGATGGTTGTCTTAAGGTATGCTTTAGAAATCGGCATGTTGTACCACATTGGCTTTGTTAAAATAATGCTATTTTTCGTTAGCTTGTTAAAGAATAGCATCATATAATTTTACAAGCAGAAAGGAGCTATTTCATCGACGATAACAATTCTGTACTATGTCTGTGGATGACAAGAGATGCTTATTTATATGTTATTTAACTTTTTTGCAAGTCAAATAATATTTATTAATCGTTTCACTCTCAACATTGGTCTCATATTATTAACTATAAGTTTTGTTATTATTTTAGATGGTCGAATGTATTTTATGAAAGAATTATTTGATAACATATGTGGATTTCAGACGTTCCTCAATTCTCGAGTACAGAAGGTATTGCCTTTCTGCAAATGCAATGTAATTTTCATGAGGCAGAATATATATTAATGTTTGTTGGTATCTAATTTAATACGTAACATAATTTTTACAGGGTAACTATAAAAATTAGTCATTCCACTTTTCAGTTAACTCAATCAATTCAATAGAATTGATTGCTAACTGAAAAGTGAAATAACTAATTTTTATAGTTTAACTAATTTTTATAAGCTAAATTTCGTTTCGAATTTTCGTAAAATTATCGAAAGAAAAGTTGAAATAACCTATAAAGTTAGCCAAAATGTCCACTACATCAGCTACCTTTACGTGAAGTGAAATAAGGCACCATTTTAATATACGTATCTGTCTCAGTATAGGTTTGACAATGAGACAAGTTGCGAAAACCTGCTTAAAGGCTAATAACTCCGTAACGTTTACGTTATTTATAAAGTAACATGATACAACACAAGGTTATACAACACAAGGCTATATCGTCTACAACCATTTTGAACATTCCTCATTACCATCTTATTATATATATTTTAAGCAGCGCGGGCTGAAAGCAGGAGGATGACATCAGATGATGATCCCATACTCCTTATATAAGCAAGTGTGTACTTCAATGGCACAGACTTGTTCTCGCTTCCCTGAGGATAGGCATTTAGGCATGGTGTAGGACTTGTCTAGTGAATATGATTTGTGAATATGTTGTTTATTGCCTTACCTTAAATTAAATTTGTGAACCTTAAGCTTTGCTATTTTTATTATTTTTTAACCAAAAACCTCTAATAACATAAGTGGAATAATAATTACCGTCCTTTCGTAAATAATAATAAAGAACAGAATTTCACGGTTGCACGTGTAGTGAGTGTTGTACGAACTGAGTTGAGATGCCGAACGAAAAAACGCGTCAAAGCGGGTGTAAAAAGTGTAGAACGGAATCGTATTCGCGTTCGCACTATAGTCGTAGGCATAGGCCGGTTAATACGCTTTAGGGAACGTTAGATGCTATTTTGTTGCGTTTAAATGTGCTTGAATCACGTAGTCCATCGATTAATAGTTATTTACGGCCAGAAATGGAATTGGAACCAGCGTGTGAGGCGCAGCTTGGGCCCTCTTTTGTCATTCAAAATTATCTCAAGTGCGACACAGGTGTTGGCAGGTGCACTGGCACAATGCCGTCTTCATTATTAAGTATCTAGTTTTGACCCATTGATTCATGACATTGATGTGTGATGCGAAAAGGTTGATCGGGCCAAGACAATAAACAAATGACTATTAAAGTGGCATGATAGCGAGTGTCTGGCGCGCGTAGCCGACTGCTTAAAATGTGATGCGAAAGTGTGGCTATATTCGTAGACCACTCTACGAATGACAGGTCATTAGCAAATTTCAAGCATGAATTTCCGCGCAAGCTTGACTACGCGAAAATTTTGTTTCATGTTATGAATACTTCCTCGAACAAGTTTCTCACTTACGCCGAGTATGATCGACGCACGCTGCTAAGGTTGCGAGCAATTAAAGGTCTCAGCTATAAGTTAATGACGTCAATTGTTATTCTCGGTATCGTTGACCCATAAATACGTGCTGCGGCGACAAATTCGAACTTGACATCCGAGAATTTGGTTTCGTTTTTGCAAATTTACACAAATTCGGCCGCAGTTAAACCTGTCCAGGCAAAGTTCGATATGCGAAGATATCGAATCTAATAAAAATAATTTAATCAAACGCAGTCATTATAGGCCATTGAGTAATGTGATACTTGTGGGAACTGCGGGCATAATTCGCTCGAGTGCCCGAAATTAAGATCGTTGCGTAAGCGTTTTTATTGCGGCTTGCCAGGTGACAAATGATTTGAATGCCCGAAAAGAGTAAACACGTCTTCTCAAATGAAACACGAGACACTCATTGCGTAGTCTGTTTGACACATAAACGCGTATCTAGAGCATAAACTATTATTGCGTAAAGAAGCAACACTTACCTCCCTCCGCCAGTTAACGTCACCCGCAGATACAAAGTACGATCAAGAGAACGCGTTCCTAGGTTGCCACTTGTTACGTGCGCGTGTGATTTGTTCAATCACGCGACGTTTGGTCGAGTTTAACTTGCGTAATTCAGTCTTAATTGATAACTATTTATAATAATTCAATATAATGGTTATATCCGTTATTGCGCTGTGTACTAGTTCTTAGAAAGCAAGGAGAGGAGATTGTTTTGCCTCCCTTTTTTTGTTTGTTGTAAATAATTTTGTTTTGTGTCACTAACTTATTTGGTTAGTACCTATAATTTTGTCTGCAAACATGTCACTGAGCAGTTTTAAATTGTTCTAAAAAATTATTGTTTTGTTTGAACGCGATGTGGTTGGAAAAAGTATCTTTGTAGTATCGGCCATAGGCTTATTATATTGTTTATTAAGTGATCTTTCACAAGAAGCAAATATAATGAAGTCAAAAGTACAACGAAGACAATCTTTCAGTGTATCACATTTATAAATAAATAATATTTATTTTCATTTAAGATTTTATTTCGTTTTTAGAATCCACAGTACGTACCTTTTTTCAAATTCTATCTTAATATTATTATTATCAAATCACTTTTACACAATTAAATGTATAGTATAAAAATATCTATTTATATAATTACAATTTTACAATTAGGTAATAATAAAGACGTGCGTGCCAGTACAAAGTTACTGCACCAACGTGTTATCGAGACAATCATTCGATCCACGCTATTGGTTAGTAAGAGAAGCAGCTATGTTGCTGATGTATAGCGTCAACTCGCTCGATCGGCGCGATTGCCCGCAACGATCGAGACCGTATATATTCTTTACCTGCACGCTGCAGCAACCCTATATTAATTTACGCACACACAAACGGATACAGATAGGCGAATACGTATGTAATAGTGTAGGCAATTAAGTATGTGCGCTAGTAATGGAGTGTCGGGGGTATGCCTAGAGCGCCGCGTCAACCGATTACTTCATGAAATAAGTCCGATGAACCATTTCATACCCTTCATACAGGCAAGCCGGATCCTTTACCAGAGTCGAATCAACATAAGTTTGTATTCATGATTATAGACGCGTTTACCAAATATTGTTTATTATACCCAATTAAAATACAGAATGTGGATGAGTTGAAATTTGCTTTAAAAAATTTAAATTCTCGATTTGGGTTACCGAAGTTGTTAGTAATGGACCTTGGTCGTCTGTTTATATCGGTTGATGTTGTAAAATTTTGTAACTGAGCTGGGTAGTGAGCTACTCTATGTTACCCCCGAAATGCACCATTCGAATGGAAGCAGGAGGTACGCGCGCACGGTTCTAAATATGATCAGTATAGAAACCAAGTACAATAAGGCAAAGTGAGTAGACAGACTATGGAAACTAAAACTAATACTCAACATCACAAAACAGAAATCTACCCAAGCCTCCGTTTTGAATTTAATTTACCAATTGGCAATTTACAATCCAGTGATACGTGCACTAGTTCATGATTTGACAGTCAACGAAGATAATGTGATGCTGTTCTGTAAATTGTGATGCTGTTTGTGAATTACGAAGAAGTAGAGCCAGTGCACTACTGCAATGGATTTAGGAACAACAAGACTCTTATGTTAACCAAAATAGAAGAGACCCACGAACTTTCAGTCGATGACTTTGTATTGGTAATCAAGTATTCTCAGTCAGTTCGAAAACTTGATTTAGGGATGCGTGGACCATACAAACTAACAAACGTTCTACCCGGTGGACAGTAGAGAATGAGGTTGCCGAGTGGATCGCATGGAAAGACCACTCAAGTTGCCACCGAGTATATGGTGCCTTAGTACGGGGAGTGGTGTCCCAAGACGTGTGCCGTGAGTATTGGAAGTTGTTCCTAGTAGATCTGTGTCACATGACCTTGATCTTTATGTGTGTAAGGTACCAGGTGGGCACTGGCCGTGGGGCCTAGTATCAGAGAATGTGTTGCTCCTAAATAGCGTGTGTTATTCAGTCGATGTGTGTATAATGTCAGGTGGGCACTGGCCCTGGGGCCTGGTATCGGAGCATGTGTTGGTCTTTTGATGTGTGTATAGTGCCAGGTGGGCACTGGCCGTGGGGGGATATGTTAACCATAGAACTAGGTTCCAGAATATGGATGTGTAGTTTTTTTCTTACCCTTTGAGTAAAGTGTTGAATGACATGTGTGTAAAAGACAATGTGTTTAGTTCTTAGTTGCAAACCCATACGAATAATGCGAGGAGAAAATGTGTGCTAATTGAGGAGCCTTGTTTGAGTGGAGGACAGGATAATTAGATACAATTTGGACTGGACATGTACTCATAGTATGCAGACTTTCAGATAATGAAAACAAATCTGCACAAGGTTCTACTCTATCAGATGGATAGATGCAAAATGCAGCCAGGGATGGTGCAGTGGCAGGAGAGGCCGTGTAAACAGCGAGGATCAGGAGCGGGAGTGTGACATCAGACACTGATCCCACTATAAGCAAGCGTGTACCTCACTGGGACAGACTTATTCACGCGTCTCTCAGGATAGGCAGTTAGGTACGATGTAGACAGGACTTGTCTAGTGAATGCGATTTGTGAATATTCTGTTGTTTATTTACCTTAAATTAAATTTGTGAACCTTAACTTTACTATTTTTATGTCTTTTTAATTAAAAACTTTTAATAATATAATATTCTTCATGATTCATGACCATGTAGGCATGTCAAGTCAGCACAAGATGGGTGTCGAAAATGCTCACTCCACTGCAAAAGGTACTTTAGCGCGACAATGCACCTGTAAACGAGAGCCATGTTGTGATGGCTGCCCTTCACAAGTCTGGCTTTCAAATATTGTAACACTCACTTACAGTTCAGACTTGGCCCCTGCTACTATTATTTGTTACCAAAATAAAAAGTTTGGTGGAAAACAATTCAGTGCTGATGAATGATGAAGAGGTCAAGTCTGCAATTTTAACATATTTTAAAAAAAAACAATTTTTTTTGTGTTTATAAATAAATTAATTATGCAATTATAAGAGTTACATCATAACCACCATAAAAACGTCTCAAGTAACATTACTAGCTGACAGGAAATGACATTAAAAAACTTATACAAAAAAGTGAAATTCTAAAATTTTTTCAACACATCTTTTCACAAAATGTGATATTTTTTCGATAAAAAAATAATATTAAACATTATTTTGAATATTTAAGTTGTAAAGTAAAAGTCGAAATATTATTTTCATACTTAGTTTGAAGTGGACTTGGAGTATTATCCTGTCATTTAGTACCAACTTCCCTGTAGACGTCAGAAGAACAAAACTAATGCTAAATGCATAATATGTGCATAGAAATGTATCACCGTGCAAAACCAGCTTTAGCCCCATATACTTTTCAGATGATACATTATTTTAAGGAATTAGCGTAAAACAACGAGTCTATTATTGTTTTTGATTTAAAAAATCAGCCACCATTTTTAATATTTGGGTATTACATAAGTAAAACGATGGAATATTAAGAAGAAAAAAGATTAGTATTATCTACTTTTTTGCATCGGTTCTTATATTTTGTCAAGCTCAAGCAATGAAACCTTGTAAATCAGTGCGAAGCGCAACGAGACTTTACGGCTCTGTACTGTCAATCGACTTACAACTTAGTCACAATAGGTACAAAGGGGAAATGACAATTAAACAACCACAGTATTCACCTTTCACTATTTATTTATTATTTTTATAATTATGTTATTTCTCATTCATAACTAACAACGATATGGGTTTTTGTTTTTACGAGGTTCCTCAAAAACGAAACATGGAAAGGAGTTAACATGAAAAAAAAATTAAATTAAAAAAGAACAGTTTCACTCGCTATTACAATACAATAATAATTGATCAATGATAATAATTAAATCTAATTGAATATATATAAATATATATACATAAATACATATATGTATGTGTATATCATCATATTTCACTTTCCATTTGTAATTCCATAACTCGGCTGGCCAGTTCTAATAATTATAATAATGAAACATTTATATTTTAAAGTATTTTTATTTATATATATATAGTTATATAAACAAAACTGTGCCCTTTTTAAAGAATACGTGCCTTTTTCCAACGCTATACAGACACTAATAGACAGACAATATACAAAATTTGTGGGTTGACTAGATTCAGCATAACTGTGCAATTATTATGTCGGCACGTCCGTTTGCGTTTCCAGTGACTCCATCGCGCCGGCCGCACTTGCTCTCTAATCGCAAAGGCTTTACTTCCTCGAGACATTGTAGCTCTATTGCCGAGTTAAGGCGATGCTGAATTGAGATAATTCAAGAATTTGTCATACTGAGATTTTTACTTAATTTCCGTTTATACAAAGGTGCAGTACATATTAACTGTGTAAACCAGCACTCGAAAGTCAATGTTAATATAGGCCATTGCTAAGCTATATGTGATGGAAATGATTAATATTTGTACTCAATAAATTGGAACCCAGTCACCCTCGCATCACCGGCGACTTCTTTTCTTATCCCTCCGTATACTGTGCCGTCGAGCAACGAACACAGTCAAAGAGCGCAATTCCACAGTCAACTGAACGTAGACACCCGCTCGCAATATACAACTACTAATATATGAAAAAGCTTGCTTTAAAAATAAAGTTACAACACGCAACAAATGCCACGTGCCTCTCGCTAAAATTCGTAAAAGTAATAACTTTATTCTGAGTCATACATTTAAAGATAATAATAATATAATAAGTATTACAATATATTTACATAAAAGTGATGGGCGAGGGGCTGTGCGATCTGTTTGGGAGACCGCGCCGCAACCATTCGGACCACGTCCCGATCGAGACGTTATTATTATTATTATTACAAAACGACAAACGGGCTCGAAACTAGAAGTAAACGTAAACTGATAGAACAGAAAACAACATTCGACGCGCATATACATATATATACAGACACACACATACACGCCTCCACATGCTGCAGCGGACACGGCACGATACGGCAGTGCTTCGCAGTCGAGGAGGTGAACTACAAAATCAGCCCATCTTTTACCAATTCACGCTTACATTCTTTTTGATGAGCTTCATCTCTTTATAGATGTGAAAAGAACAAAAGTTTCATTGGCATATTGTATTCATGCAAGAATTGTAATTCTAAAATATAAGTTATATTAAAAGCTCGTCTAGAAGAGATTTACTAGAAAGCTTTAAATTTCACTTCATATAGTCATTCTTACTTAAAAGAATAGTTTGTAGAAACTGTTTTTATACTAAAAAAATGTTACATCGTCTTTACGATTTGGTTAGATTTGAATTTCACCTCCTCAACTGTATCAATATGGAAACATATTAAGTGCACGGCTACTCTCGGTGACGACGACACATATTTTATAATAAATACGACGGTCAATAACGAACCTCTGCAAAAGATATTGAAGAATAATAATAATTACATTTAATAATCAATAAAATGTCTGAATAATCACCTCAATTGTGAAAATGTTTATGTCTAATAATTTATTCATTAATTTTGCCTAATAATCGTAAATTTTGCATATTATATTATACATAATACAATTTGTTAGGATATTCATGCGACGAGGAGCGCAAAACGAGCCCAATCTCCCTGTCGTCAATCTAATACAAACCACATGTCAGTGTGAAGTCGCTAGACAAACGTGGCGATGTGACCATTCGGGAACAAAAATATCCCGTGTTTGTTATATTTATAGTCACAATAACAGATGGGAATTTCTCCCAATCTTCGAACAATGTACCAATTTGACTATGCATTATTTGATTGAGCCATAAAATAAAAAATGTAATGGGGCGAAGCATGTTCTCACTCCCGCTAGACGTCTACTGAATTACAAGACTTGTAAGTCTCTTACGCTGCATCTTCGTAGGACAAGAGCGACCCTGTCTCGAATTACACACTCTCGCAACTTCCAAATCCACTTACAGTTCGAGGAGCCCAACATCGAATCACAATTACATGTATGAGCATCCCACTATGAAAAAATGTTCCTTCTCCATATCGATGAAAAGGTATAAACCGTTTACACGCAATCAAGTGTAATCAATATTGCCCACAACTCTACAAACGTTACACACACTAAAACTATAAATGAAAGAAATATTTTAAATTTAAAACAATTATATAATTTTTATATCTATTGCCACGGATGTTGGTGTATAACTTTATTTACAGATCAATATAGATCGATTAAAGATAGGAAACACCGGCGGAGAGCCGGCGCAACGCCCACAATCGACGGCTCGTCTCTAACCTGCCTCTACTCTATTACGTTAAATATAAAAATGTGTACACAAGTGGCAATTGGAACATCGAAAAGGCTAAAGGCAGACATTCACTAACGGCGCCCAGAAGCTCGGCACCCGCCCGCATCCACTACATGCTAATGGCTACTGGCCCTTCTGATTCTGTGTCGGTAGAGTAGGATGCTCGTAGCTAGTGTTGGCGGGTCGCACGAGACGCTGCTGTGCCCAATATTTCGCACACAATCGAGTTCTGGTAATGGTATATCCATAGTGGTGCTAATTAGTGCAGTGGGACAGAATGCAGCGTTCAATGAGTCCTATGCGCAGTCGACTCGCGGGCCGCTCGCAAAATGTACAAGCTAAATATACCTCTAATAATATAATATTATAAACAGCAATTATTATTTAATATTATTATATAATTTTTATTCTCCTTTAAAGTTACATTTTACAAACCGAAAAGGGTAAAAAACTTTGTAATTTTTTTATTTCAATAATTATTTCCATTTTTAAATTTTGTAGCATTGCAATATTGTAAATATATATATATATATATATTTGTATATATATATTATATATATACGTGATAATATCTATTTTGTATATATGTATAGCGCACGTGACGCGCGCGTCACGTTTACCTAACCTACGACACACCTCTAATACGAGTGTTGGATGCATCACTATGTATTAATAATATAATATATCGGGAGGGGCGGGAGAAATATAATTCATAAGAGTGGAGTAGTGGGCGACTACGCGGGCGGCGTGGCAGGCGCGGCGGCGGCGTCGGGCGCCGGCGGTTCGGCGACAGCGGGCGGTGGCGCCGATCCCTCGCCGGCCGCGGATCCTTCGGTGCGTGGTTGCAGGAACTCGTTGAGTGCCGGTTGGATGGAGAGCTCGTGCTCGGTGAAATCAAAAAGCGGTGGCAGCGGGCGGCCGTTAGGCAGACGTGCGCCTGGCTCGCGCAACTCGTCGAAGAAGCGATGCGCGCACGCCTGCAGCGGCGATAGACGCGCGCCCGGTGTGTATTCCAGCAGCCGCGAAACCAACAACGTCGCCTCGGGCGGCGTGCGTGCCCGGAACACCTGCACACACACACACACGTCACAAAGAGGTAGCGGCATGCCATTTAAACAGAGAACTACGGACGTGTGCACTCCACACCGTCCGGTAGTACGTACACACACACCAATCCACATGTGAGAAGTTAATTTTTTATATGATTTAGTGAATCGATACAACAAGAAAATGAACATCATGCCAAATGCCGTACAACATTAGCAATGTCAGCTTGGTTAAAAACCCCATCCTCGCTCAGTCCACCTAGCGGTCCCGACCCGCTCGCTTAATGTGGACACACAATTTACAATTATAGACTTTTAACAATGAAATCCTACTTCTGAGAACTGAGAAACCCAGAATTTAAAAGCTTATTGACCGACTTCTAATAATAATATCAAACTGATATTACTTAATGAAATAATGGTCTATTAACATTAGAGGAATACAATTCAATAATCGGTTAATAGGTAGACACTTGCTAAAATAACTTTTAGAAAATGATTGCCAAGTCATTAGAAAATATTTTCACATAGTAATGTTGAAATTTTCGCAAGTGCTTGCAAAATATAGAATATGTAAAGAAGTAAGCGGGTGGTGGTTAGTGAGAGTGGCGCAATGAGGCGGCAGTGTGGTGTGCTTACTCGTATTCGCTGGTGCTCGGTAGTGGAGTGAGGCATCGAGGTTCGCTCCAGCATCAACTGCACATATACCATTACAGCGCCATTAGAAACGCTTGCAACTCTATCTTTTATCAAAAGCGTCGCATACATCCGTCAATGCATATTTACACATTCATATCTTTTAACCATATTTCACTTTCATTTATTTAAATAAATTTTCAGATATAATTTCTGAAATCCAAAATGGCCAGGAATAAAAAACTTGCAGGTGGTGACAAAAATAATGTATATAAATATAATAAAAAGTAAAATTTCACTATTATTTTGTACTTAAAGGCAATAAAGTAGATATATTGAATTAATATAAAGATAAATGCCCACACCACTATGGAACACAGTATCATACTGAGCTAACTCAATGAAACTTTATTTCACTTTATTTTTATTCATAACTAAATGTAACTATGTGATGTAGTATTATTTCTACTTTATTTAAATTATTAACCACGAACTTTGTATGACAACATCTTCAGGTGGGCAATTTGTCAAGATCTTTACAAATCTTGGGGTTAACTAAATATTGACGACTGAACCGAGCAATAAAATATCAAATATCATGTCGTGTAATTCATTAAAATCTCTAACTATCGACATTATAGGACACGTCAGTTTTACTGAATAATAACTAGAAGGCTTTTAAAATATTGAAGCACTCATACAACTCAGATAGGTTTATTCAATTTGGAGCAAGCAGTTATCAAAGGTATTGTGAGAAATGTAACACTATCTTGAGAAATAAAAACGTATTACTGTATATGTTATTATGGTTGCTAAAGTTTGGTTATGATGCTAAATGTATCACGACCATAATTTGTAATTTAAATAAACATTAATTCATATTATTAGACATACCCTATTCAACACTAAAATTATGTATTTGGAGATGTTTTTGATGATATTCTGAATTCTCCAGATTATATTGTGGAGTAAATAACATGGGGTTCATACAATAACAATTAAACTTTTTAAGAATGATACTTAAAAGAATTTGTTGAATCAAATTAAATCGTAATTCTAAAGCAACAAAACAATTACAAAATTCGGGATGTGGTTGTGTGGTTGTGTACTTTACGCACTTTTTTCAATTATTAAATTCACCTCAAGTGTTTTCACATATCCCCACATTCAAATACAAACATGATTTTTGACATTTGTTACGAGATATAGGGTACAAATAAATGGTAGTAATGTCGGGGGAAAATAGTTTCAAGATCAATTTAAATCTTAGAAAATAAAAAGCTGCACACAATACTTTTTGTTTGTTATTAAATTCTGCCAAGAAATTTCATCTACATAATTTAAAGTTAAGATAAATAAAAACATTATTTTCGGAATTTATTTGATAAATGTACTATTTGGAAATAGCTTATACCACTGTGAAGGGCATCCCACTTTATAACAATATTGCCACAAAGTTACAATTTGTAAATAGACATTGATCACAATTAAATGAAACTACATGATGTAGTATTATTTCTACTCTCTTTAAGTTCTTTACCACAATCTAGATTTCGTTGTATTACAACATCTTTTGTGGTCTATTAGCAAAGATTGCTCTTTACCACGACCTAGGTTTCGTTGTATTATAATATCTTCAGGTGGGCTATTAGCAAAGATATTTGTTAATAGGCCACCTGAAGATGTTGTAATACAACTAAACCTAGGTCGTGGTAAAGAACTTAAAGAAAGTAGAAATAATACTACATCACGTAGTTTCATTTAATTGTCAATAATGAATTTCTACAAAATTAACGCCAAATATATTCAATAGACATTGTATCAAAATCATCATATCAACATAGCGTTTGTTGGCAGGAAATTACACTAGCAAACACTTTAACATTCTAGTTATGTGTGAAGTGTTACTAAGCACATATATATATACATATATATATATATATATATATATATATATATACACACACACACACTCATACATACATACACACACACGTGCACACACATACATACCTACATATATATAGTTTCTAACTTTCATGCGAGTCACTAGAAGCTATTATGTTCCATCATTAGTAAAACAAATTACAGTACATTATTCTATAATAGAATTCATAACGAAACACAGACCCTGACAAAAATTCAATCAATCTTCAAGTACATTCGTACATTTTAATGCTGAGAAAACAACAGGATCACGACGCATGCATACAGATAATCGATTATTGTGTTATGCTATTAATGCGTCGGGGTTCCTGGACAAAATATTCACAATGGATGCGGTGGCATAGTACATTTTCTACTAATAAACTAAAAACGCAAATAAAATGATAAGCCCATTATGTACAATTTAACTCAAGGAAGATCAAGGGGAGAGGGGGTCTTTTGGAGGATTTATTTTATAAAAAGTGAAGATATTTTTCATTACAGTTTGAAAATGTTATTTTTATGGAACTCTTCTGACACAAAGTACAGATTGTGTCAAATTGTTTCCTCTATACACAGATGTAACATACAAATTCACGGAATTTGCAGGTTTCACAAGGTTGTCGCATAAAGCCACAAACTAATATAAAATTAATGTCACTTTTAGTCGACAGTTACAGTATTTTTAAATCACCTAATAATAAGGCAATGGCTACAACAAAAAAAATACCTAATAATAATTAATTTTTATTTATTAGGAACAATGAGATCTGGGTGAGAATAGGGAGGCCGCTGGAGCCCACCCTTCTACCGATCTGGCCTATCTTCCTAGGGTTAATACACAATAAATAACTTTATCTAAATTTATGTGAACTGAATTCAGAATGTATTCATTTATCCTATTGTTACTTGTCAAATTTATGTGCAGAGTGTTACAGGGCGCACGAAAAGTATGGATTGCCCAGAGCTGAACATATATTCTATACAACCTCCTCAAAATTCAAAACTATTTATTCCAGCAATATTTCAATTAGATTTCATTGAGGTCTGTAAAACAATTTATCTGCCATTTCATAAATATTTTGTCATACACATTTACAATATATTTTTTCAAGTTTTAAAACAGATTTATCAAAGGGTGATATTAGAGCACTAGATCGTAGATTGTTTATTAGACTAAGTTTCAGACATTTGTGGTATCCAGAGTATACTACTGCGCTAAATAGAGTGGTCTGCTTCGCTGCACCTTGATCCTGTGTCTTTATGAAGAGTGCACGCTTTTAGTAAAGATATCTCATGAATTGTCACCTTCACCAGACAATAAATATTCTACATACATCGCCGATCAGAAGTTTGAAACCACTAGTAGTACAATGTAGAAAGAAATTTATAGAAATGAACTAAACTTTGAAATATGGACTACATCGGTATAGGGATGTTTCCCTTAATGATAGGCAACGGGTAATAAATTAGTAGTTACTTAAACAATAGCCTGCAAATTCTGCAGGGCTGTCTCAATTTTCAAAGGATGACTCCAAAGCTTGCTTCGTGTTTACCCATGTTTTTATTGGTTTAATAACGTGTTTACCCACGACGTTTTTATTGAGTAAACATGGGGAAAGTTTTGACAACATGGTTTCTCATTATTGTTTTGATAATAACCATGTTATCTATTCTCTTACAATACTTATATGAAACTTTAAATATTTCTATCTTTCAATATAAACCGCACACTACTCACAACTAAGTTTCACTTTATGCCTTGACAAGTAAAGATTTATCGAAATAATGGGAGAAGTTCTGTCAAATAAACATTTCTACAAGGTCTAAAGTATGAATTTTACATAAAGAAGGAAAATTTAAACACAAAATTGCTTTCCAAAAAAATAATACAAGACTTTTGCATATAATACTATAAAGCGGTATACTCAAACCGGTAACCATAGAGATTGACTACTCAGGCAGACCCAAAGTTATGACTGAAGCCAAAGATCAGTCCATCGTTGTGACTATCAAACAGAATAGATGTCTTAGAGCACTAGAAGTTCATGTTCAGTTGATCAAAACACTATAGAAACCAGTATCACTTGCTATGGTAAAATGATGCTTAAAAGATGGAAATTTATTTGGATGAGTTGCTGTATGAAAATATTTACTGTGTACAAAAAACAAGAAGAAATAAATTATGCATTGAAGCATTGCGGGTGGATAATAGATGATTTTTAAAATATTATTTGGTCTGATAAGTCCAAATTTGAACTGTCTGGTTCAAGGAGAAAATTTTATCAGAGTGCGGTGGACTTTCTATGAAATATGGTGGTGGTTCTGTCAAGGTGTAAGATTGTTTCTCCGGAGTAGGAGATTTGGTGCAAATCAACGGAATTATAAAAAAAGAACAATACAGAGACATTTTGGAAGACATTCTGTACCCTCGGGTATGTGTTTAACTACGATGCAGCAAGACAACGACTAAGATAAAAAAAAACAAGGAGTCGTAAAAAATATTATGTAGCTTCCTTAATCACTGGACCTTGATCCTATTAAATTATTATGGAAAGAATTAGCTAAGAAAATTTGGGAAAAGTGCCCTGCGTGGAAGAAAAAATGTTTGGATCCTTGACAGAAAGCTGAAATGAAACACTTACTCATTGATAAAAGTAGCTTTTTTTATGTAGTCTTTAGGACCTTTTTCTTAGAAATGTGTATAATTATTATTTTGTTTGATAAATATTGTTGATTTTAGTTTGAGAGTAATTAAAATGAAAGAACAGTTTAACTAAATAAATATTTTCATATCTAGAACTTTATTGTAGTTCCTTGGTGCTGATAAAATGATCACAAATTTTTGGCCGGCCAAGTATTTTACAAACAATTCTCACTGCTGCTAATGACCACTCACTACGCAAGACTCACTTTCAACAAGTCAAATTCTCTCAGCCTTGCAGGAAAAACAGGGTCTAACACTTATAGTTAGAGGTTCATAAATATTGGAGACCGTTCTTCATACTACAATAAATCAATAATGTGAAAAGTAATTCATAACGAATGCCTTTATTGTTTCCATTATGAAATGCTTTTCTCGAAACAATCCTGTCCAACAATGAACTTTTTAACTATCTGACTTAAAAATTCATCAGATGGTTTAAAGGGAAATTTTAGAACTTTATACAGAAAAAAAGAAATTTTTTTTGGTAAAATGTAAACACTGATTAGCACATCCCCCTCCGTGTCGATCAATTTTTCGTTGGATGAAAGATTTTTATGTCTTGAAAAACTGGTTCATAATACTCAGTGGCCATCCAACTTACGAAATTACGTGATTTATAATTTATATGGTATGGAAATGACCCCCATTTAATTATAATGTCAGTGATTTAAAATGACGAGGTTCGAAATAATTTTATCTTTTGCATATATTGGTACTAACGTTACAGTTACATAACGATCATTGTATGTGAGTCGAGCTTACCTTCATCCAAGGGTGACTCTTAATCTGTGGGAATTTGAATTCTGTGTAGTTGGGGTTCATCTCGCGGATTTGTTCTCGTGTTGGTGTACCCAATACCTGTGTTTAAACATGTGGAATACTTTAGCAATGAAAGAAAATACTTATAACAAATTTATATTATAATTATGGGATATATTGGTCATCTTTCCTTTATTTCCCTACTTGTATAGTTTCATGTTACTCCTATAGATGGTGTTATTAAACTGGTATAGCAATCCAGCTCCAGACTATTGAAATTGCAATTTTTTTTTATATTTTATCCCGTTAATTATCTTGCAGTATATACGCACCGAGATCTATGCAGCATCATCAAAACGATGCGACACACCTAACAACTTATTTAGCCTTGAATAGTAAAGCAATGAGTATTATTTTGCGCAAAGAATCTCTTCCTTCCGAAAATCTTTTACTTAGAGGTTCTGCTTTCTGCAAATCGAGAAATGGGCTTTCGGTACCAATTAACCGACACTGTAAATTAATATTATGCAGTTTCTAAAAATGAAGGCCATAATATGAGTTATGCTTTCAAATTGCGTAAATTACAATAATTTACAGTTTGCACAGAAAGAGTTCAGTGATTATTCCGTGTAGCAAATGCCTACACAGTTGGTGCGAAGTGGGAGACGTCTAATTAAACTCGACTGGTCTATCCTTTATGCTAGGACCAACAAAAATTACCCCTATAAAACAGTACTATATAAGCATACAATTGCAATATAAATAAGTAAGTACAGTATTATGGAGGTTCAGAAATAAAATGCACCACTATTTGACTAAGTTCATCAATTTCTCATACAATGACCACAAGATAAAAAGTGTCATATTCACTAGACATAATCCTTGACTCTTAAATGCATTCACTTGCAGAAATACAACAAACCATTTCAATCAATTTTGCTATCTATTCTATTCTAGTCTTAAAATCTCTTAACATAATACTTTGTAAGTGCGCCTCCAATTTCTTTATAATAAAAAATAAATAAACGTTTGTGATTTAATAAAAATTAAATATCACGCATTTATAGATGATAGATGATGTAGATAGATGTTATAGTGACTTTTTACATTATATATAGTGAAAAAAAAATTGGAAATAATGTCATCAAATACTAATAATATAATCGATCATTTAAATAGTTTTTTAGATTATTTAAAAGATTGTGAACTCTACATTTTAAAGAGGTTCCTCTGTTTAACTACATAAGTCTAATTATTATCTTATTGGTTTAAACGTTCATGACATGCTTCATCGGTACTTACAAGTACAGCCGGAGCTACAGCTCAATATAAATATTCAGGTAAAAATACGATTAACATATAAATAATATTGAAATAGTAAGAAAGGGATTAAAATAAAAAATAAAATGGTTTAAAGCTTGTCCACAGGCGACGGTTACTTTCGCAACTATTCATTAGTATAGACGGTCCACCACAGCAACATGGCATGTCCCGTTTGCTAGTTTTGCCTTTACGAATATTAGAAGATTGAATGTGTATATATGTTATTTATTGGGTAGTTTGAATGTGTATTAATGTTTTAAAGTCTATATTATATTTATTGGTGTATTTTTGTAATAGTGACCAAATATATGATGTCTGATGAGAATATCTATATAGATCAATGAATGCATCACTTTCAAATAGAAAATATAATATTAAAATATATATATTTGAATAACAGTACTACATATCTGAATAAACACTTCCATGACGAATACAGAACAATTTATTCATTTTTTGGACGAGTAATGCTTAAGATTTTGAATTTTTATGTTGACGCGTATAAAAGTTTGCCTTCATTGCAAACAGAATATTATGAAGCTGACTTTCTCACTGTTGCTCTGTGCGTACACAGACATCAAACATTGATCATCGAACATATTTTTACTTTAGTGTATTATTTCATATTTTTATATTTGTTGTGTTTTTAGGTGTACTACCTATTTTGTACATTTACTTTTATATTTTTTATATTTAAATAGTTTCGTGCACAAAACTGGTGCAGACCAACAGCGACTCCAAACGTAAACAATGCGGCAATGTACAATATCTACCGAAATTGTGTAGCTTTATACTTGTTATCTTGTTTATTTTTTATGCAACTATTTATATAGAGTATACGATTGGAAATCAATTTATCTAGTTTACAGTCTTACAAATATAATACATTTGCTTATAAACAAATTGTATATTTGTAAAATCTTTCTTAAATATATTACATTTGTATATAAACTAATTGTATATTTGTAAAACAATTAAAAAAGTAATTGCATTACTTGTTAATATTGTGTTCGGTTATAGTGACCATTTCCATTTCTTGCTTTCCAGTCATATTTTGTAGAGTAATTTGAGATGCCCCCCCCAAAATGGATAGAAAAGTTAAACTTCTGGTTAGGATGTAGTTGTTTTTTAAAATTTTAAAAAGTTATTTTTAAAATTTCTTTTGTATATATCTTATTAAGGTAATAAAAAAATGATATTTTATAAATATTTTATTTACAATAATATAATTTATTTTTCATTTACAAGCCTTCTTTCTTACAAAAACAAAGAACATTTTTTTGTTTTCTTTATTTTTTAATCTCATAACTACACAAGTGATCGGCCACAGTATTATAAGCATGGCGGCTCGAGGGGATAATGGTTTTCATTCCTAACTTCAATTCATAGTCAGAAGGTACAAAAAACCAAGGTAGTATATAAAGCTCACCAGATTTAAGAGTATTGTAATCTTCTGAACATTAAGAATAAATATTACCAAATGTGTAAAAATGTAAAAAATGCTATTTATTCTTGATAATATTAAATCCCTAGTTGACTTCGACATAACCGTGAAGTTATACTCTCTTAAGATTAAGATTATGTACAGACAACATTCAATACTAAATAAATCACAAAACAAAGTCAATTCAAATCTAGCAACGAGGAACATGAATAAATTTGGTTTTTATGGTTATTTATCTCCATTTTCATTATTTAGCTCCATTACATCTAAATTATTGTTAGGGACAGAAAAGAAAAATTTTTAATTACTGCAGAGAAAGTGCAGTTTAAAAAGGAGTGCTTTGAATTTTGTGCCAAAACACACCACCAACCCTTGTGATATAATCGATCAATGCTACTGCCAATGAGTTTACGATAATAGCATTGTCATGTCAATGTTTTAAATGTTTTTAAAACACAAATATACTTTTTTCATACTGAAAATAAACAAAATGGAGTGTCCTTCAACCATAGAATAAGAACTAGCGTTAACATACTTCAATTTCAACAAGTAATGTGTGGAAAACAAAGTGTAAAAATTCTTGTTTCATGTCTGTCTGTGTCCACATCAACAAGGCATTCGGACCAAATGTTTTTACCTGTGTCTGCTAAAACAAAATTAATTATGAAGAGTTTCAAAGCTACAATGAGGTTCCTATGATAATAAAATAATGATTTCCCAAAAATATTCACTCAGTTGAGAAAAATATTACTTCAATATATTTAATAAACTATTACGTATAGTGCAAGATCAGTCAAAGATAATTCTTTCTAAAAGAACAGTTATAACGTGATCTCTCACAACCATTTTTGATAATTACAAACCCACACGAAATTTTATTTACGGAAAAATTCAATGGAAAACTCTTTTACTCCCAGATGGATGTTTCCATTAGAAAGGCATTTCATTTCTTATGAACCAAAGTATAGTCTTCCACTCAACCTAAACATTTTAAGCTTATTTCCATACAACCACTTTTGTTAAAGCTGTAAGCATATTGTATATACCAACATTATACAATTTTTTTCTATGATCACCTCATTCTTAATTTGATTTTAGGTCTGGTCCCAATT
Source organism: Druceiella hillmani (assembly GCA_039881145.1). NCBI lineage: Eukaryota > Metazoa > Arthropoda > Insecta > Lepidoptera > Hepialidae > Druceiella > Druceiella hillmani. The sequence goes on along the minus strand of JAYKKI010000145.1, from coordinate 245,137 downwards.
TAATGCCACCAATAATATATAACTTGCTATGAACAATATCCTTTTTAATCCTTGTTTTAGTTGATTTTCAAAATCTGTAAACTAAAATTATTTTCTTGGCTAAATGAATTCACTAACACTGTTACTAACAAACTTAGAATAGAAAGTTATACCTTGCATAAATAGAGAATGGAAAAAACGCTACTAATAAATTCAATATATGAGAAACGCGTCATAATTTCATCTGTCTGTCAAACGCTATTCCGAATTCGGCCTTAGTTTAACTTTGATATAACCTAAAAAAGTTGACATTTCAACAAGTACATATAACAGCATGTCAGTTTTTGAAATTGAATTGTATAAATAAACCATTATTTGTTTATGCTGTTATTATTACGTTTTCATACGTATCTCCTACTCTTTTTTTACTGTGTTTACTAATAGTAGTTACCACCTTCGTTTTACCAACCTTACGAATGGTATAAATATTCTTAAAATAATAGTTCAGAATATTTTACATAACTCGGATTTTCCTTAGGGTTGGGCTCCTTCGCAAATGCCTTTTTTCCATATTTTCATACTGCTGTCTGGGATATCTATTCTATGAAGTTTATGATAGTACTCAGACTTTTGCATTATCTCAACTGCTATTAGTAATATAAACACAGATAATCTATCTGATTGGTCCTAAAGTTCAATCTCTTAATCTTCTCCGTAGTCTTTTTTAAAAACTTCAAATGAGATTTAGCACAGTTATTCAATGGTATGGTAATTGTTACTCTTATTTATTTATCTACTTTAATGTATCTAATTGTTACATATGGCGGACTTATGCTGTGAGAGCAATCTCTTAGAGCCAACCAGAACACCAGTCCAACCCCGCTTGATAAACGGCCTGGAATCGAATCTGGAACCCCGCTGTGCACTACTCTGTCAAAGGTCTTGTGATCAACCCAAACCACCATGGCGGCGATAACTCTGATATTATGAAAGACCTGATCTACTGATAAATTAAAAATTTTAGGTGGTAGTTTTAAGTAACTGATGTTTGTTACCTTTGTAACAGCACAAAATATATATTGTCTAAACTGACTTAACAATTTGTTCTAGCTAAAGTTAAAATTTGCTTGAATAAAATACTAATAATGTATGCCGTCTGTGTCCTGCTAAGGTTGTATAAACAAATTAGTGTCCACAATTGTGTTTCTTAATATGACCCTGTTCTGAAGTAGGGAAACAGCTCAGTTACTTAAAATATGATACCAGTATGTAGATCACATGGTCAAATGTAGTTTTGGGAACAAAATGTAATCACAGAGTGTTATGTGGCTATGTATATGTACATGGCTAGTGCTGTGTTATATTGGTGGCCTTCCTAATCAGCTGATTGACTTTAGTTTTAAGACTGTTTTGGAAAAGCCATATTTTATCGCTAGTCGCTACAATGGCTTTCAAGAATTTTTCATTGTCCCGAAATTTTTTTTCATTTCATGAATTCACACACCATTTCAATGTTCATGTTCAACAATTATGGCCTACATCATCTTCAACGTCTTCTCGGCCATCTTTAAAATCCCATAAACTGTCACATGCGACAAACACTGATGAACGCAATCTTGCGAAATGACAAATTATGTCATTGGTGCCACATTAATAGACCAGCACAGGTTAATAGTGATGCCAAATGTAAATAAGGCAAAAATTTAAAAATTGTATAGTTTATTTATGTTATCTTGTTTATTTCTTCTACGCAATTGTTTATTCAGCGTATACTGATGGAAATACCATCTAATTTACAGTGTTATATAATGATTTGTAATGTTTGACATATGCATATAAACAAAATATGTAATTATAAAACCTTCTCTTTCCCTTTTTCTAAGTTTGCATTTGCTTTTTATTAATATTTCCAGTTGCTATGGTATTATTTCGTTTCATCACAAATTGTGTAAAGGACTCCCAATTTATACGAGAAAAATTACATTACTTTCTAGCATTCTTTCCGTTTCATGCTTTCCAATGTCGCATTTTGTGAATCTATTCCTCCAGTGGGAGCTGGAGCCGTAGGTCGTGAATGTGTAAAGAGGGATACGTAATTCTATATCTAATCATAATGAGGAAAATTAAATTATGAAAATTAGAAGAACTTATATAGTTTTAAATGCTAAAAAGAAAACTAAAATATATATATATACTGGTGTCCGGGAATAAGTTGCGGACAAAGAAAGACATTATTCATTAACTGAAAAATAGTTGATTGTCGTTAAAGTGAAATTTGAAAGATGACCTTTCTTTGTCCGATATTTATTCCCGGACAATGTGTATATTTAAACTTAAATATAGAAGCAATATATTTTCTCAAGCCAAAAGATTTTTTCAATTTACTGAGTATTACCAGTCATATGGTTTTTTTTTAAATTAGCCATTTTGGTAGTAGTTACATTCAATTGGATATGCGTGTAAATTCAATTAAAAATTGTAACTTTCTTCATCAGTAAAAAAATTGTTAAATATGACCAGACAAAAGTTATAGTTCAAATTTGATAACCAATGGTTGCATAACCAACTTATATGTAAATATATAAGCATACGCTGTATATTTTATATATTTTGTCTTACTTTAATGATCTCTACAAGCTGGTCCACTCCTGAATCGCCAGGGAAGATAGGCTGACCGAGCAGAAGTTCAGCCACCACACAGCCAGCGCTCCACACGTCTGCAATGTCACAAAGTGATCTTAGTGATATATTTTAAATAATTTTATTAATGTCTTAATGGAACGTGGATTTAGAAATGGTTTCGCAAGGTACGAATAGCATCAAAATAGAAACTTGCAGATTTTGAATTGAAAAATTAATCAGTGAACTCTACGAAATGGTTCTTTCTTAAGATAAAAATGTTTTTCATGCAAAACACACTTAGTGACTTAAATATGCAAAAGTCAAACGACACCAGATCTGGTGAATAAGGGAGGTCTAGAATCATTTCCCATCGCAGTTCCAATAATTTTAATTGAATAGTTTTTACAATATGTGGGCGGAGCATTATCATGCCAAAGGAAGACTTTGGGGACTTTTCTGAAGAAATTCAAGTTCCAAAATTTTAATTAATTGTTATTATTAAGAAATATTCCTTATATATAGATATACGATTCTTTGCATATCCCGTTAAACTACTGACCTCAATTACAGTAATACCCTGGTCTAACTATGCAATATATCAAATAACAACTATTGTTTGTACCTATTTGAAGCGCCACCAGGAATGTGCCGGGAACAAATCTTATATTTAATTAAAGACGTCCAAAATTTTGCATTGTATCGATATATCATATAGATACATATCACAACTCATTTTCTGGATACACGATAATATCACATCGTTTTATAATAACACTTTCGTTATTTCTATTATTTTGTTAATCTTTCACATCCCACAAATGAAAAAATGAACAATTGGCTGGTTACAATTTCTATTTGTATTAAAAGAAAAACATTACAACTACTTTTCAATGCCATTATTCTAAAGTAAAATAAAACAATAGAAGAAATAGAATCATCATATCACTGTAAGATGAATTTGGAGAACTTTTACAATTATTTTGGACAACACCGGACTCTTACACGAACGGGCTGTCTAAACACGTGTCAGATACGTTCCAGTATTCATTATTCGAGCAAATAGGAAAAAATTAACTGTGATTGCTTAGTTGCATCTGAAATAGTACCACAAGATTTAGTTTTGACTCGTAGAAATGGTATAAATACTCTATTTAAAAATAGAGGTGGTAAGGTAAAACTAAGAATGGTAAACAACGTGCAATGGAATTAAACTTCCCCGCGGTATTTACTGTGAAAGTACTTTAAGATTTTATATATGTAAAGAGAATGTTTCCACATTTACAATATAAATTTAAAGAATCATTGATTCCTTACTTATAGTTGGTATCAGATAACATTAAAAGTTATTTTCATATATTAGTAAAACATTATCATAAAATATTTAGATATCCATCTGAATGCCGCAATAAAAAATTATTATAAAAAATTATAGGTATTAATATACAGAATTTTTTGAGATGAAAAATATGGGCTCACCAATGATTATAATCAATTAATTTCAATGTTCAATTTTGCTTGTGTTTTTTATATTTCCACATCAATAGAAAATTTTCCAAACTGATTATCAGTGTGACATTCGGCTAATTATATAAAAAAATCTATGAAAACTTGATATGCTATAAACTATTTATTTTGTCACACTGTTCCATCTCTAATATTAGTTGCGTGGACACTCACTACTGTGGAAGTTTTGGCAAGAATCAAATTGCTTCAATACAATTTTGTTTAAAGGCAGTCCAACGTACTAACATAATATAGATCAGTGCATTAAATACACAACATTATCTTTTTGTGATGGGATTCATTTTTTTGGCATCAATTTGCCTAAGTCCTTTTAACCCATCTACTAGCACTTACACGTATGATTCAAATGCAAAATCCTGGTAAGCTGGCTCACCAATTGAATGTATACTGAGAAGACAAAAATTGTGTACGTACAAGCTAAAATTCAACACGTATATACGGAGTCAATTTCTGTGCCTATACTTTTTTAACTTTATAGTAGAGACCACAAGTATAGCACGTTTACCTATTTTGGTGGTGTAGTCGATAGCACCGAAGATGAGCTCCGGTGCACGGTAGTAGCGGCTGCAAATGTAGGAGACGTTGGGCTCGCCTCGCACCAGGTGCTTGGCTGAGCCGAAATCGCACAGCTTGAGTACGCCCGACTCGGGATCCAGCAGCAGATTCTGCGGCTTGATATCGCGGTGGCACACACCCAAGGAGTGGATATACGCCAGCGAGCGGAACAGCTGGTACATGTAGAGCTGACCAACATAGACATAGCACATTGTACATATAACTATTATTTTGAAAAGCAATTATTATGAACTACTTTATAAATATTGTAGCAATAAAAATTGCATTTGAATCAGGATAAAAAACTTGTGGACAAATTTCCATTTTATTTTATATTTTAATTTGAATAATATTTGGGATTAATCAAATTAAAATACATCACAGTGTGTTGTTCAATATTGCACATTGTACATATAACTATTATTTTGAAAAGCAATTATTATTAACTACTTTATAAATATTGTAGCAATAAAAATTGCATTTGAATCAGGATAAAAAACTTGTGGGCAAATTTCCATTTTATTTTATATTTTAATTTGAATAATATTTGGGATTAATCAAATTAAAATACATCACAGTGTGTTGGTCAATATTATATCTAGATATTTTTAACATGTGGGCATATTATAGATTTTTTTATTACATGATATCTATAAAGGTAAAAATAATATTAAACAAATATAAAAAAATATACAATTTCATATTTCGTCATAATGAAAATACTAATAAATATTTTACCTTAACAAAGCTAATGGGTATAGTCTGCTTGGCCTTGGCATAGTGGCGCGCCACCTTGTACACCGTCTCTGGGATGTACTCCAGCACCAGGTTCAGGTACACTTCGTCTTTCTGTAACCAATAACACGGGAATATGTCAACGTTTCTGAGCTTTCCGAACAAACATTACTAACAAATATCACTAAACCGTTATAAAGCTTTCAAACATAAAGATGTGCACTTGAAGATTTTAATAACATTGTAATTCAGATTGCTATGCATACACATGCACGTATATTTTCATATCTACAAATATATTTATTCAAACCTTCAGTTAAATTATCTTTTTCTCAGTGTGAAAAGTGAATGCTAAATTTAGAAAACTGCATATTCTGAAAAAGTTTTTTTTTTACATTAAGTACTTATAAAACAATAATATGCCAGTATAAACCTGATTAAAGATAACTTTCATGTAATATCCAACACGCAAAAGCCTAACCGATCAACTATGCAAGTACTATCTTCATTTTGCTACAAACAGAAGACCTCATTTCGGGATTTATCTCAAATTTGTTAACATACAGTCCATCTCATTCATATCATAAAAGCCCCATTAGGGGTAAACAATTCTGATGATAACACTTATACAACCAGATATATAATTTGCAAAATTGATTAATACAAGGAGTAAATTTGTAATAATATTTCTGTACAATGTTAACCATAAATAAAAATATACATTGCTTTACAATCAAAACATCACTCAAAACAACGTGTTGAATTCCACAAGGTTAGTCGAAATGTTAGATATACCACTTAAAACATAAGAAGCAAGTAAACATGTAAATCAAAAATACCAATATGAATGTAAACCGACTCCGAGTACGGTATGGTGGTCACTGCCCTACATGCCAGAAAAAAAAGAAGAACAGTACGGTTTGCACTACAGCACTTCAAAATTTTAGACCCCTTAACAGCATTTACTAAGTGTGATGGCCGCAATTTACACATTTTCAAAAAACAGCAAATAAAACGACTAATTAAACTAAATTTAAATGCAACGCCCAACAGATGCGTTACAATCTCACTGAGATGTCTTGGTGTGATCGTAATTGTTAATGTAACAAATCTAAACACAATCAAACAGTAAATACCTAAATATATAAATAGTGCAGAATAGAGGGGTACATTGTAACTGTCCATATGATTTCTGACTAGGGCAAGTGTTTATGAAAATGCAAATCTCGAGTAGCGCCCCAGTGCGAGCGAGCCTGCTAAGTAACTTATTAATGGGCAATTGTTAGACAAAGGGCCGGCCTCACACCACACATATTGAGCAAACGAATGAGGGGCAGTTCGCGGGCGCTCAACGAGTGACTAGCGAGAGCGAAATGAGCGGCGGGAGGGGCAGGGGGGTGCAGGGATCAAATTCACATACTGCATCGGCCAACGTCTGCATGGTATTCAGCATGGGGGTGCTCATGTCCATTGATGGCGGCGTCTCCATATTCAAATTTAAAACAAAAAGAAAATCATAATAAATATATTACACAAATAAGGGGTTTTTCGGAATACTGAGGGACATGATGAGTTATTGATCTATATATATTCTTTTTTATCAGTTATTTTTTAAGTTCAAAATATGGTGAAAGATTTTAGACCATATCAAAATTTAGTATCATATTTGCATATGGAAGTGTAAGTTTAATTAGAACAATGCTACAATATATCTAGAATCATTTTAAGCAATAGACAAAGGTATAAGTAATGGAGAGTTAAAGTAAAGGTGCTGAAAATTGTTTACTTAAATATGACAAAAAATCAACGATGTTTAAAACACTTATAAAGAAACGTTTACACAATATATGTATATAGTGGTGTTTAGTTACAGTGGCAGTAACCTGTTAATCCATTTATCCCCACTCTTTCCACGATACAACCCTTATATACATAAGGATATTTGCAATAGAAAAAGCTCTGCTTTGTCAAATTTACACCAACTCTCCCCATGTTCTTAACACCACTTTAGGTCTGAAAAATCAAATTTCCGATTTTGGTTGCATATGATAGTTTAGTCATAAAAATAAACTATTATAAACACAATATTTAAAAACAACCATTGACTGAGTTAAAGGTAGTTTAGTTTGACATGGATAATGAGATGCAAAACTTTAAACATGTTTTTCTCATAATATTATTTACCTAACTGGATTTTAACAAAGCCTTAGAAGATAAATAACCCAAAAAATGACGTGGAAGTTTTGGGATATGTGGCAAATTTTTTTGGAAATCTGTACTGTTTCTATAAAAATCAATATTTTTAAAGTTCCCTACTTTTTTGTGGTTACTAGCACGTTGATGATGAAAAATTTTGGTATTTTATTCCAGGTTAAAATCTACAGCCCCTTATGCTGCGAGTCTTATAGCAATATCTGGTTAAACCCTGCACTCCTGTATAAGATTAATCACTGCCACTTTTGTTTTATATTGACAAAAAAAATTCAAATATACTTCAAGATATGTAGAATAAAATCCTGTATTTAGATATAAATATCTTTGTTAATAGAAAAAAAAACCATGAATTGCTTTTATTTTTAACTACTAGTGGTGCTACCCCTTAATAATACACCAACTTAATCAAAATTAATTTTACATGTAACTTTCAGTATTTACCACAAATATATTAATTTTCTATAAAAAAAATCCTGCGACCATTGACAAAGAAAAGACCTTCCTTATAAAAATAAGAGTAATTTGCGAAAAATTTGAAAATATTTGCAAATATGACTTGCAACAGATCGAGTGACTTAAACATCGTCAATAAACATGCATTAAATACAAATATTGAGACAAGACAACCATATTTAAAGTGACAAACTCACCTTTTCTCCACTGGAGTAGAAGAAGTATTTGAGTTTTACAATGTTACAGTGCTCCAGTCGTCGCATGATTTGTAGCTCTCGATTCTGAAAACGACAAAGTAACCAGTTTTAGTTTATGCTACGGTCTGGGGATCAGAGAGTTGATAAAAAGTAAAAATACCAAAATATATGTAAACCAGATTGCAATTTTTCAAGTTTTTACTTCTCTTGTTATCGGATTGCAAAATAACACTTTCTTACATTATTATAACGTGCACAACAGCCTAGAATATATTATGACAAACACTTAGGTAGTTTTCCTTATGGTTAATTCTCTTATTTTGAATAATGACAACTCCAAAATTATTCTCAAACCCATTCATCCTACTATCCTTGGATCTTCCTCGGATTCAAGTGTCAATAAATTTAAGATTTTGAATGTATTTGGCGTTAATTTTGTAGAAATTCCTTATTCACAATGAAATGAAACTACGTGATGTAGTATTATTTCTACTTTCTTTAAGTTCTTTGCTAATAGCCACCTGAAGGTGTTCTAATACAACGAACAACAATGCCTTAGTCGTGGTAAAGAACTTAAAAAAAGTAGAAATAATACTACATCACGTAGTTTTATTTAATTGTCAAATTTGAGATTGAAAACTTTAACCGTAAACTCAGTTGTTATCCATTCTGCTGATATGACCTTTTAGACCCCTCAAGCACCCATGTTACTTATACATAACATTGTGCACGTCACAGCGCAATAATAGATAACTCCAAAAGTATTGATTTTATTGTAATGATATTTTTTGGTATGTAAAGAAATGTAGTCATTAATACGTCAAAGCATTTGTACTACACTTATGTAGTTGAAAGTTGAAAAAATCTCCACTTCTGTATAGAGAATGGCTTATAAAGGAAGTCTTCATAAAATGTAAGTTTTGTTAAAACCGTAAAGAAGTGTAAATATAAACGAAAATAAAAAAATTCATAAACGAATAAAAAATTAAATTTTCGTTTCGTAATTAAGAAAAAACTCAAGAGGCTACTGTAACCAAACGCAATGGTAAAAAGCAATGCAATTACTTTCATAACAATCCCAAGTCCTTTATGCAATTCAGGATTAAAACGCCATAACATATTTGAAATATTTTAAAAACTTACAAATGCAACAGGTTAGAAAAAGAAAAAAAAATAAATGTTCTGAAATTATGCATTTTTGTTATTTATGGCTGGATATACATCAAAAATATTATGTACTGTTAAGCATACAACAATGTTTCCAACAATAATAAAAATAAACAAAATAACAAATTCAAAATGGGTATATTTCCATTGGAAATGATGACTTTTACAACAATTAAATTATAATTATTCTAGACTTACATTCATTCCACAAGTCCAAACACAACACTTTTAGAACAAGACACAACCACATACAATTTTCAAAAAATCATAGCGGCAAAAATAATTATACGCTACAGATGACTTCATGGTAATAATTGATAAAAGATGAATTTAATGCTAATACAAATTCATTATTTAGTTCTCTTATGTTTTCTCTAACGTTTATTTCATTTTAACTAGACTAGTTACGTTTGAGCAGCTCTAGTTGCCTAGTGTGGTACATATCCAAATTCGACACTCGAAGAATTAAAATTTGCATCAGACCCTATTCTCTTTTCATTGAGCCACTTTTATATGGTAATTTTTTTGTGGCAAATAAAATTAAAGAAAGGCTTCATCACTTGAGAATGGTGATGGTGGGTAATTGTGTGTTTAATGGAGCAACTGATTCCTAACTACAATAGTTAAGAATATCTGGAAAACACCCCCAGTTTTTCAGATATCATTAACTATTATTGTAGTTAGGAATCAATTGCTCCATCAAATACACAATTACCCACCATCACCATTCTCAAGTGATGAAGCCTTTCTTTAATTTTACCAATGCTCTATTAATATACAGTATGTATCAATATATAGTAATGTTGTACAATGAGTGGGGTGTTCCTATAATTAATAAACATCCATACTTTATCTTAATTTATCTTAAATCGAATAACATCTGTACTTTTTGTTTTCTTTGGGATATTGACAATTTTAAGAGTATAATTCATGTATGACTTTCATGCACCGAAAAACAGTCCAGGATTATTTTTCAAATTGTAATCTATTAAAATTTTTGCTGGGATTCTCTTTTGGTGAAATTATTACATCAATTTCAAGTGAAATTTAGATAAATTTTTTAAGGTTTTCCAGTATATTGTGTTAAAAATTATGCAACTTGATGACATATATGGAATAGCCTGGGATATGGACTCTTATCGACAAAGGGTTTAGCCAACTTATATCATATGTGTACTCAGTATGTCCAAATAGATATGTAGTGATGCACTTTTGGAAGACTGTTTCTGACGTACATAGATTAGTTAATAGTCGTAGAAGGTGTATATTATCATTAATAAATAAAGTATATTATCATTAAAAATGAAAAACATTGTCACTGAATAACGAGTGAAAACTAAGTAAGAGTAAAGAAAACTACGCATTTTTAGACCTCCTCAATCCCAAAACTTCTCTCCTAGTAAGCATGCTTATTGTACAAATTAGGAATGGCCCAGATGGCTCCCAGTACGTGTACAGGCTCTAAGGGAAAGTGTGCACCGTTTGCAAGATTAGAAACGGCCTGCCATTATGATGGATCATGTATACTTTGGAGAGACAATTCTTATGAAGTATGCACAAAATTAGTCATTTTTGAAAGGTGGAATACATATAAATATAAATATTTGTAGGACACCTTAGAAGAATATGTCATTCTTTTAAGCCATTAATTAGATAGAATTTTTTTTAGTATCCGAAATATTCACATTAGACCTTAATCCCATCGAGCGTATATGGGACGATCTAAATAGATATGTTCAAGTTTGTACACCCACGTCCATAGGTTTGCGTAAAGTGAAATTTTTTGTTTTTAAAAAATAGAGAACTCCTCCAATTAGATATCCAAGTTATCACGGATCGCCTTCCCATCCGCTCGTAACAAGTCATCAAAGTTAGAAGAAGCAAAATGCATTGTTAAAATTAAATTTTTCGACTTGAAAATTTTAGAAGTATAATTTTAACGAGCAAACCATTGTATTTTGAAAAACTTTAAACAATACCATAAAAAATGAATATTGAATATATTTGGCGTTAATTTTGCAGAAATTCTTTATTCACAATTAAATGAAACTACGTAATGTAGTATTATTTCTACTTTCTTTACGTTCATTACCACGACCTAGGTTTCGTTGTATTACAACATCTTCAGGTGTGCTATTAGCAAAGATGAAACCTGAAGATGTAATACAACAACACCTAGGCCGTGGTAAAGAACTCAAAGAAAGTAGAAATAATACTACATCACGTAGTTTCATTTAATTGTGACCATAAAAATTCTTAATATTTTCATACAGAATAATGAACTACAATTGGGAAGATGATTAATTGTGCCTATGACTATATATACAAGTAGGCTGCGAGTATAACTGTAAAAATGGATTCTGAAATTGTATTCACGTGTAACACTATTAATTTTTAAGCGATAAGAGCATCTGACGTGAAGCTCTTTTCAATTAAACATATTCTTACATTAACTCCCAAGATCTTGTAAGGGTTAGAACATGCGCATGCATTGATTATGTAGATAATTTAATATAGGTAATCCAGTGGTATTTTTTCATTATATTTAGTATTGCGTTATCTGTATTCCATTTAACAGAATACACAATCAAGGCTTTGAATCCATCAAAGCCTACTTTGTTGTACTTTTTTCCCTGTCTTTCTATATTCAGCTAAAATTTGCCAAAATGTTCAGCCAGGAACTTCTATAAAAATTGTGATAATTTTTAGGGTTCCCTCCCTCAAAGTAAAAAAACAGAACTCTTATTCGTTCACTTATTTTCCCTCCGTCCATTTGTCTGCCTATCAAAGTCCTTTTCTCAGAAACGACTTGATATCCAGCTGAAATTATTATCGTGTAATGAAGCCTATATAGCCAGCTATACACTGGTGTAAAAATTTCAAGTTTTTTGGTTCACGTAACAAAAATATGTGGCCCTTTAAAGCGAACTTTTTCTTAATTTTTACCATAGTCTTACTCACTGATCATCAAAACCTATAGGACACTTTCAGCCTAACCACAATCTTGAAACTATATGTGGAATTATAAATTTTTTTTCACATGCTTCTATGAATGATATAGTAGATAATATTTCTTTATAACATAATCTTACACACTGATCATCAAAACCTATAGCGTTCTTCCCGTCAACCTACAATCTTGGAAGTCGGCGTAAGGGCAGGTCTTATAGCACAATTGAAGAGGATAATGTAAAAATTAATGATTTCTAATTCTGTATGAAATTACACACGTTTTTAAAATGTGTCTGTGAATGATATAGTAGGCAATATTTCTTTATTTATACCACAGTCTTATATCCTGATCATCAAAACCTATAGGGTACTTCCCGTCAACCTACAATCTTGAAAGTCGGTATAGTGACAGGTCTTTAAACACAAGTAAAGCGAAAAATCTAAAAATCAATGATTTCTAGTTTTCTATATGAAATTATTATTTTTTTTCAAATATTCTGAAAAATTTTAATTTTTTAAACAGTTTAATAGAAATATTGAGTACCATTGCATGTTTTTTATAAATGCCTAAATCTGTACGGAACCCTCTATTCATGGTTGAGATGGTAGCTACAAATAGGTACAGCACCTTATAATCCCACTAACATTCAACCTCGATAAACTATGGCATGAAGGGTGACCAATCCCTCGCTGTCGCCATAGCATTGTTACAGTTTTTATTATTTCCATATTAACATGTCAACTGCTGTCTAATGAGAAAATATTATGACATGCTTAAATATTTTTAAAATTTTTATTTCATAGTATAACTGATTATTTACTAGAATGCAACAATTGTGTTTTGAGTGATACTTGGCCAAAGTTGGAACATTCTACTCTGTGTGATTGAGGTTGGTTATGAAATTTTTGTCTCTGGTTCACTTCATGTACTAGCACAAGTCTCTAGCTCGCACGGGCACATAAATAACACTTAATGTGAATAACAATAGTAGTCAACTCATTCTAAATTTTGATATTTTTCATAGAATATTGTAAAATATAAATTAATTAAAAACCAGTCTTGAAAAAAATTTCAAAAATTGGTCGAAAAATAAGCCAGTTGTAGGCTTCTAAATTTGAAGATACGGATAGAGTTGTGTATATCCCTGTCTCTTTTCCTCTCGTAGAATATAATGTGCAATATTAAAAATGACCTCACAACACAGTATTGCCTTCCTTCTCTAAAGGTTAAATTTAAACTTTTATAACTCGGTCAATTTTTAAGATTATTAAAAAAATTTTCACTCTTCATCAGCTTGTACCTTGAAATTATGATTAATGAAATAAAAAAAATTTAGTCGAATACCCAACTAAATAAGTATGTGGCTAAAATCCAATCAATCTCAATCAACTATGAATTAACCCTCACTTTATAAACAATTTTTCTGCCTTCAAACTGTTAACTTGGGTCATTTTTGCCAGATACATTTTTTACCTATTATGCTACAAAAAAAACTGAAAAAATTTGTACTTTTTGAAAGTTTTAAAATCACATCTTGCAACGATTTTATGTAACTGTATGGTTCTGTAGTCAATCTACCTTTATAAATTGGTTCTGTAGTAATCAACTGGGTTGGTAATTTTCTACAGTATTTTCATAATTACAGTATTTTCAAAATTTATATATAAGAGAGAAATTGTCACCTTTAAACAAACAATTTGTCATTCACTCTACATTATTTGTTACTTTATGAGCAATCTTGCTGTGTATTCGGCACCAAACTAAGAAATTTATTGGATTCAGTAAATGCTTTCCAATGTCATAACTTCACTCGAACCATTATTAATTTTGTTCCGATTCTGTTTCTTGTCCGGCTCATTCTTTTCATTTCTTTTTTCCAACAGGTTGATTAACTATCAATAATAACCTACAAAATGTTAGTAACAACAGTTACCGAATGATAGGCCAGCATCAGCTATCGATGTTTTTGTGCGTTCCACAAACGTGTATGGTTAACTTCCAGTTAGATTTATACTACGGATAAGCTTTAAATTTTTTTTTTTTTTTTTCTCGTGCTTAGTTACATAATAAATTTTCTTTAGATCATGACAACTTTGTTTTAATTGATCACAAAATGAATATTGATTTCATTTAAATAAACACATACTAAAGCCAAAGTCAAAAAGAAATGTACAATAAAAGTAAAGTACCTTATGGTGCTGAGCACAATATGTGTAAAAAAAAAGGACAATTAGACAGCAATTCTATTTTTGAATTTTTTTTAATTAATGTCGGCAAAGATTCTGTCATATTCAATTAGTTCTAAATGAAATTTCTGCATTACATGCCAGCTTAATGTACTATCAGGTAAAAATATTTTTGAAATATCTGGATGAGGTTACTCCTAGATAGGGTTATAATTCATAAAAAGCCTACTGTTCTTTTATCAATTTGAAATATTGTTACAGTATTTAATTTATTGTTGTTCCATAATTCCAAGTTATAACTGTTTCTTCATGTGAAATAATTGAAATCTGCCAAATTAATTATTAACTTAATATAACTAAAACTTCCCAAACTTATGCTGGAACACAACATTATTAGTAATTTGTTAAAAATAATGCAATTTACAAACTTAGATAAACGTAAATCTGACAAAACCTAAGGAGAACATATTTTCTAACAAAAGATAGCATTGACAGATGTCTAATTTTCATAGGAACGTCATGAACTGTTATCTCTATACATTGTCCCTATCGGAGGGAGGGTAACGGTAACGTGCAAAGATAATAGACGAAGATAAAAATAACCACCCGTCGATAGTTTATTGCGACACAAAAATGTCACTAACAGTAAAATTCTTCTCCTAAGTAAACAAAAAGTATTGATAGTTAGGTGGATAGATTAGACGACTTTTTTATTTCGTAAATGTTTATTATTATGTACATATTTTGTATGGAATTTTATCGTTAATTTTACAATCCTTTGCCAGCTACCTTGAAAAAATGTATATTCCTCAGTTGTGGTAAAGATTGCCCATGTAGCAATAAATCCACCGATCAGAACACAAAAAAATTAATAATTTGTTATAAAAACTGAATAATTTGTAGTATTAAAATTTTATGATATAATGTTTTTTCTGTTACTATGTAAAGTTTGTTTACTAAAAATACAAAATACATTTAAAAAACAGAAAAACTCTTAATGATTTGAGTATACTTCCTTCATTTGAAGTTATACATTACTAGTCTGAATAAAAGAACTTAAGAAGATTACTCGTCTGATGAAACTGTCAAAAGGTTACTCTTCTGAATTATATCACTTATTAACTCTTTTATCTAGCAATCAAACCTTGCCAAAACAACTTATTTTCAATAGTACGGTATAGAAAGCACAGTACCTTAAACCTCTTATCCTGGAGCACCTTCTTAATGGCGATAAGCTCGCCGGTGTCACAGAGACGGCTCTGGTAGACAACGCCGAAGCTACCATTGCCGATGAGCTTCATATCAGCGTAGCTCACCTCCTGCGGCCGGTCGGGGCCCTGGCCCGGCGTCGCTACCACCGTCGTCACCTTTGACCCGTCCTTACCTATAAAGTGAGCATATACATCAATTTAAACAGAAATATTAACAGAGCATCAATTTAAATACGCTGCAAGTTGTTGGACACTGCAAAGTTTAAACTACAGTCATTTATTTTCAATTTGTGGCCGAGGCTCCCTTACATCGCAAGTTTGGTGGAACAGCCACATGAATTCAAAAATTATGCAAATTGAGTAAGGTACGTTAAAACTTTCTGATGAATCTTCTATGTCTCTGGAACAATGACTTTTGTGGCTAGTTATATTAATTTCCAACTAAATGCAACAATTTAAAACATCTGCTTTCTAAATTGTAAGCTTTCTTTAACTCTTACGTCATTAATGTATTTTTTTAAATAAGAATAATGTAATTATGGTAGATAAAGTATAGAAAATGTTTATTTAAAGTTACCTACCAAAGAACTACCTAATTATTTTTACATAACTATCAATTTAAATAGTAATTACAAATATTTTGAAAATATTAGTAATTAGTTTTTTACACTATATTCCGTTACTAAGTAGCAAGATTTTTATATGAAGATTCAAATAAAGTTTTTAAAAAATTATAAATATGTTTTTATGGTATTAACAATGTTACATTTAGTTCAATAATCAAAACGGTGTAACTGAAGACAAAAAACTCTGTGGTCATGGAATAAATGATTTTAAGAAAATAACTACAAACATTTATAATTGAAAGTGTGCAATGCAGCTTTTATGCAAAAACTGATGAAATATGCCTCACATTGTTACTGAAACTTTTTAAAAAATTTAAACTCATCTGTAACGTCATTTTACTTTACATTTAAGCCATTATTCCAGTGATCGTGCAATATGTATACTCTTTGTGATCACCCATTATAGCCCTCTACTGGGGTAACATCTTCTTGTACGAGTCACTATTGTGGTGCTTTCTATACATATATTCTTAATAAGCATTATGATTCCTATAGACAACATATCTAAGGCGAAATATTGTAAAATTTCTCAGCAATTATGGAATCTTACGATACCATTTATAAAAATTCAGTTGTGAAATAAAACAAATTATTTTAAAGTATGCTTAAGATATTCAACAACAGTTTTGCATTATTCCAACCACATAATGTTTTCTTATTTAATTTCCTCTTTATTTTCCTTAAATGTTTACTCTAAATGAGAGAGATTTCATACACATTCTACTTACTAATTGGAAGAGTGTGAAAGTGGCGATTTTCAAGAATCGTTTAAAACTCTCAAAATTAAATTTCACTGGAAATCATTCACATTAATTTAGCACACACTAACATTAAACAATATGAATTGAACACTATGTATACTAATATAAGGCCTAAGAGCAAGCAACAAACTGAGCATGCGAA
Organism: Druceiella hillmani; assembly: GCA_039881145.1. Taxonomy (NCBI): domain Eukaryota; kingdom Metazoa; phylum Arthropoda; class Insecta; order Lepidoptera; family Hepialidae; genus Druceiella; species Druceiella hillmani. The sequence goes on along the minus strand of JAYKKI010000145.1, from coordinate 227,812 downwards.
GACGTGCTAGTATGAGTGTAATCGTGTTACTTTCTACTCACCAAATCGACCTTGCTAACTACTACAGTGATAACGCAAGTGCTGCCTTCTAAATCCACCTAATTAATACTAATTATTTCATGTACTATGTAAGGCTGAATGTACCATGATGCCTGATTTAATTGTTTGAAACTTGTGTATGCTTTATTTTTAAACTAACAATAACCCTAAGAAATAATCTGTCCACATTATACATTTTTATGTAATGTGTCACTGTAAAAACATTAACTGGTCATAAAATATACCAGGTCAGATCCACTCGCATTTGGCACCCTCGTAATCCCAACAACGTGTTTTAATTTTCTTATCTCTATCCTCTTTATCCATTCTCTACTTCTGATGTGGTGCGTATTTTATTTTTTGGTTGTATTAGAATATCTTTTTTATTTGAATTTTTAATATGTTTATATAATTTTTATTTGTTCATCAGTCATTTCCCTACAGTATCTGCCACAACGTTAATTTTTACACTCACTGTCAAGTGAATACTCAAGCGCAGTTGAATAGACTGATCTACATGTAGCACTATGGCTATATATAAATTTAAAATCAACACAATAACTTTGTCTCCGCTGACGTTCATTCTGGCATTGCAAATTATGATATAAACTAACAGAATGCAAATATTTTTTTAAAATATTGATTAAATATTCTTTAACCACAATTTTACAACCTGCTGCAGCCAGTATTATGTAAAACATTATTACACGAATTACTCTCAAAATATACAAAAAAGTGTCTGTCAAAAGTTAAGTGAATTTTTGAAGTTAAAATTTATATAGCGAGTTACAATAAACTATTTGGAAAAATTAAATCTTCAATTTCTTATACTTTTAGTGCAATTTTATTGAAATAATTCCATAATTTTAAACCAGTCATAAACATGCTACCGATTAACTGTAAGGACCAAAAATGTAATGAGGGGTTATGTGTAGGTATATGTACATAACCATATAATATGAAGTATAATGAAATATGACCTTAGCTTCAGAACGGATCGTTACTGGCAGTGGTTTCCTTGATGATTTCTTTTACCTTGGACACGTTTGGAATATGCTAATTATTAAATATATTTCAAATATAATATCATGATATAAATTTAATTACACAATGTTATATGAAAATCAACTAACATATACAAATTTACCAAGTAACCAGAGGTGTAGGCTCTTATATGAACATTATTGCACTGTAAATACTAAATTCAAAGAAGCCAGTCAGAAGCACATGCAGCTATTGACAGATTGTACCAAAAACATGTACGATATATTTAAATTGGCTATAGAATTGATTGAATAACCACGTAAATCATCAAATGTGTAATTGCGTGCCAAACGGGTTATACATCAGCTTAACTTGTAAATTATGTAATTACATAGATCGTAGTTCAAATTAAAGCAGAGTTAATTTTTCTTTATTTGTTAGCATATTGATACAAGACATTCTTGTTCCGACCATTAGGATTAGGTCTTTTGATTTTTTCAATAATCGTACAATAGCAATCTGTTTACGATACCTTCTCATCAGGTCTGCTTTCTAATCTCGTTTTATTTTAAAGTGCCTATTTCAATTTTATTTTCATTATCTTTTTATATACGTCTATACATAACTAATATATTTTGAAAATCGGCGCTGTTTTATTGAATTATTTTTATCTTAAAAATAAATTAAGTATTTCATAAAATGCAAAATTTTTTGAAAGCTAGAGTTTTCTGGAAATTTTTCAAAAATTGTGGGCGTTGGTTCAGTTTTGATGGTGAAGCCTGCATCGTTATAACTTAGTATTGCAAATTGCAAAGTTTGATAAACTTAGGAGTTGTGCAAATTTATTTATTCAAAATAAAGGTACCCATTTGGAGTATGGTGAGTGACCTGGTAGATCTAGCTGTGGCTGAAGGTCAATGAATGAAAAGTATGGAAAGAGCTCAGTTTAGATTAGATACATATAATCTATGGAACAATATTGTGGCAAATATTGCTAAGGGTTAAACATATAACGAAAGATGTACCAAAATTTATATAATTAAATTGGTAAACAATGAGTATCATGTGATCCTGATTCTATTTTTAAACAATATTTTGAACAATTACTTAAACCAGTCATTTTGGCAATTCATATTCCACCAGGAACTACAAATAAGGTTTATTAAATAATATTTATTAATAAATATTATTAATAAATAATATAACCTTCAGGTCTTTTTAAAGACTATTTTTGTGCACAATGATCTTTTTTCCATTAATGGATATGATCAACAAGTCAGAAATTTTTTTACATAGAAAAAAATAAATTTATATAGCAAATAAAATAAATTTGCATAATAAATAAGGAAAATCAATAAAAATATTTTATTTAATTATATCATATCATTTATAAAATTTTTATTTAATTAATAAACAAAAAAAAGAGCTAAACTCGACAAGAATTGCAAACTATAAACTATTTCCATAAACTTGTGTGTATAAACTTGAGGTACTGGCCAGGTACGATATACATGCGAGCTAGACATATAGACGATAATAAAGTACGGCTTTAGACCGAATATTCTAGACAATTATAGAGTACGGTCAGGTTACGCTTTGCGCAGTGCGGTCTATGCAATTCCATTGATAATAATTATCGAATGGCGCCGAGGTCACTACAGAGGAGTAGATCGAATCAGTGAAGTGGACCTCGCGGACTCTACAAACAACTTATCTTGTAAAGGTGCTTAGCATTCATAAATGACGTAACAATGTAAAAAGGTGTTTTATTAACAAATATTCCCGGTGCTATCCAAAGAGACGATAACGCCGGCGGCATCAGCTGGTCAACTTCACGACGCCAATGACAGGAGCATTTTTATCTGACAACTTATCTGCATTGACGACTCGTACATATATATTTTTAAAGTCACGTTATATACCATCATTTTCGTCACCAACAACAAGTCTTATTTTAGACACGTGAAATTTATCAATACCCAACTTACTTTCCACTTACGAATCTGTAGGGCTGTGGCTGCCTTGAGCGTATTAAAGAAGTCTGAAAGTTCCTTGTATTCACAAATATTACTAAACCATATGAGAAAAAAAATGAATAGACATCACAATAGCAGTTAGAAATTAGGTTTCGTATACGAGGATGGGTCAAAAACTTCGCGGAAAGGAGGTGATGGCGAGGGGTGGGGTTGGCTTATTGACATAGTAACTAATGAGAGACTCATTACGTGTGTGTGTGTGTGTGTGTATATATAAATATATATATATATATATATATATATATATATATATATATATATATATATCAAGCGTCTGCTTAACTGTGTCATTAACCTCTGAGCTATTTTCGTTCAAGCAACTGATTCTGGAAGAAATCATAGACTAAGGAGAAAATTGAATTTGGAATTGCCATCATGTTCCTGACAAAACAAGGAAAATCACCAAAGTCTTGTTATATGAGAAGTCATCGGTTTACGGTGACTCTTGTCCTTGTAAAGCCATGATTTAAAAGTGGCATGATCTCTTCAAACAAGGCCATCCAGATCGAGGTCATCCAGAACAACATCGTTGCATGACAAATACGCAAGAGTCATATTGCGAAGGTTGCCCTAAATGCGTCTTTCAAATATTGCGACACCCACCTAACAGCCCAGACTTCACCCCCTGCTACTATTATTTGTTACCAAAAATACAAAAAAAAATTGCAATCTCTCCAAAAGAACATCACTAAATGACAAGACTGCAATTTCAGCTTATTTTCAAGATAAAGCGAAAACATTTTTTGAGGATATAAATAAATTAACCAACATATCTGAGAATTAGATTAGAGTTAAGGGAGGATATGTTGAAAAGTAAAAATAGCACCACGTTTTTTTAATCTTCCTTCCACCCCATTCCGCCTCCCTCTCGTACCAATGGTGGTCCTATCTAAAGGGCTCTGGGGCAGTGATCTCCCACCTAAATATTAAAAAGAAACGACCGTTTCCATTTTTTTATTCAGCCATACGTAAATCTTAAACCAAAATTTTATTTATTTTTTTAATTTAAAATTTAAAGTCAATCCGATAAAATTTACCGTATAAAACGAATGTTGTAAATAATAACAAATTACGCAACAAATATCGTACTGGGCATGTAAATATTTATTTACGTACGTACATACGTCATTCTCTATATTGTAGCGAGCTACGTAAAGCTTGCCCCAGGTTATCTTACAAAATATTTAAAAAATAGTATCATTTATGAACGATAAATCCGCGATTTGTACGCCGCGATGGGGCAGAGCCCCTAGTATATTTCAATATAAAATAAAACAGATGTTCGTAAAAGAGAATTTTTCGAGTGTGTTTTTCTACGTCTAAAAAATATTATTGTACGTTACTAAATATTTTCTGTTGAAATTATCTTACGCAAAACTGTACATCCTTAGATGTTTAAGTTAATTAAATTAAATGTAATAGATGCTAAATGAAAAAAAAATATGGATCTATTCCGAGCACACGTTTAAACGATGACAATTTCCGACACGGTGTGCAAAAGACAGAGATTGAAATCTGTCTCGCTTATTGAATCCTAATACTATATGTCTCCGTTCTGTGACCAGTTATCAAAATATTACTTAATGAATTCAGTATTCAGTTTAAAATAAAAGCAAACGAATTATTGTCGTGTTCTAGTAAAGATGGTTTTAACGAATTTGGAGCTTCCTCGATCGGTTTTTCATGTAGTGCAAAATTGTTCAGTGAAATATAAAAGTTTGAGGCATCGTTTTAAAATGTCTATAACAGCTCGTGTATTTTTGTTAGCAACAAGTTAAGGCTTTCTAGTTTTTCTCGTTTAATTTATTTAGTTCTGATTGATCTCAAACATCTAAACAAGATAAAAAAGGGTGCGTGTCGTGTGGGTGTGTTACGAATAGTAAATATATTAATCAAAATATTGAATTTAAATCACTACTGAATATAATTTATCAGCACATATATAAATCGCACTTATATGAAACTAAAACACGTGTGTGAATGTAGACACTAGAAACATACGGATAAATACTATGAATATGAAAACAGTGAACAGAGGCGACGATGGTGCCAATAGCTTTTGTTTCGAGACTGCAACCGCTGCAACTTCATACTGTAACTTTTGTGTGACGAATCTTCAAATTTCACTCTCATCATTTTTTCATAACGCGCCTAAAGAAGTAAAACTTCAAAAATAAAAAACAACAGTGAAGTGAAATGTCATTAATGTGGGATCATTTGGTAAAAACAATATTCGAATGACTATATTGCAATTAGATAATTTACGGAGATCTGTTTTTTGATACAATTCTTAGGCATGTTTATAATTATATAATATTAATGTTTTCATTTTTTAACATAAAATGAATCCAGTTGTTTTCAAAAATATTGACCGACAGTGAATTTTAAAGAGATGCTTCACGACGAAATATTTAATGTGTTTTTATTTATTTGACATCATGCTAATGCCTTTACCTAAACACACATTTTTTTAAAATTTGGGATGTATATTAACTTAAAATGTCGATTATATCGGCGCCTGTCAATAACAGAGAAAACGGCGCCACTTACTGTTGTTTGGTGTCCATTTTCGCAAACAAATGAAGGAGTGAAATTAAACTTCAAGAAATTAATCAAATCGTCTTATTATGTTATTTTTTACATCGCGCAACGAGTTTAAAACTTGACATCCTAGGTTTTACATGGAATGAGCTTATATAGTTTAATCATCATTGTGACCATAGATGGTGCCCTCACATAATTTTGACCCACCGACCGCCACTGTCACCGTCACGCCACCACCAATTACATTAGTTTGTGATAATGTGGCTTCGACATAAGTTACCAAATCTGCTCAACTATAAGGGTTTTTGCTGTCATGCCATGAATAGTTTTAATTTTAAGGCTGCAAAAATGTTTGTTATAAAAAATCGAATTTCTAAAAGTAATGTTTATTTCCAAATATTTTACACCCGTATTTAAAGGTACATTTTGATACCAATCATAATTAGAGATTTTCCGCTCGCCAGGCGCTGTTCAAGGTTTTGTTTGATATTATCGACACCAAAAAGGCAACTTTTAATGAAAGCAATGTCTGGTTTAGTATTTTAAATAGTAAAAAGGTAGGTTTAATAGCTTGAGGTTTTCGTTAATACGTCATTTAATATATACACACAAACGGGCGCTCGCACGCATACATAATTAATTGAAACACCATGATGTACGTTACTGTTACACTTGACGTACAGAAAAAAACAATATGTTTACATTGCTCGTAACTTACGTACTATTACGGTGGGGAATTCTATTGTGTGTGAAGGTTTTAAAAATAGACCTGGTAACAAAAATTCTTTAATTTCAGCAACTTTCCGGACAAATTTTTAAAGAAAAAAATAATAAAAAACAATTTTATTCTACTCAAAAAATTCTTTTTGGCGGTACAATAGAAACAATTTATTTTTGATCCCAAGATTTATGGACGCCCGCTCATATTTAACTTATTTGAATAACATTTTAAATTTTATTTTGGTTCTGGGTCACGGTAACACGTAATATGTTTAAATTTCAAGTATATAGTTTTTTTTCGTTTGAAAGCAAGAAGTCTAGCTATAATGCCCCTAAAACAAGTACGATGCTGCTTGTATTACAAGTGTGGTGCTATTGCATTGCTACTCGTAGTACGATGGAGCATTAATCTTCTATAAGAACTTCAAATTAACAAGCATTGTTTGTTATTAACTCTAGGTGGTTATTGCAATTATTCGTTGAAATGAATTATTCCAGCATTTCGAATTTGTTCCACTCATATCGGCTGTTTCCAATTTTTAGGTTTTAGTTTACACCAGTTTTGTCCACCGTCTTAAGGGGCAAGGGTACAATATATGATGCAGGAATTGGGGGTATAATATATGATGCAGAATGATTGCGGAACATAATCTCGGCTCTTTCGTTTGCCACTAGACATAGCTTTTTTGTTCAAGAGAACGGAATAACACTGCGTGTCTTTTAAAGAGAAAAACGGTCTATTTAAATTAAATTTTTTGAAAGTTAAGAAGACACAAAATTCTGTTCGGATTACTGGTAAGTTACATTTTATATTAAAATAAAATATTTAAGAGCTCCCAAAAGGAAACAATTATGGATTTGGTTTATAAACCTTAGATTTTGTTCTTATGAGTTACGATATAAAAATGAAAAGTCGTAAACGAGCAAAGAGTTAAATAAATCAGAAGTAAATTACCCACAGGATATCTTTATAGTTAGTGGAGACCAGCTACGTTATTGCTGTCAAATGCGAATAATATCAAAAGAAACATTTAATCCAGCATTCCAACATTTAATGCTCAAGCTGAAATAAATTAATTTATAAAAATATAATTTCAGGATAAACTGAGAATTTGTGCACGAAGACAGACAGAAAACTGCAGTCAAACGATATACGAGTATGTATTATTTCGTGACGTGTCGGCAAAACACATGTAATATTGATACAATCAATCCGTAGGTTAATTTTATTTTACAGAAATTTAAATATTAACAATTATGTATTTCACTAAAAGAGTAGAATACAAAACTGATTATTACAAATATACCATTTAAAAAAAACCTATTGGTAAAGTAACATTTGTACCATCAAATGTAAGAAACGACTCGTCTGATCGAAAAGTAACGGAGCGCGTGACTGTGATTCGCCGGTGGCACAAAAGCTCGAGTAAGGTCTTTTTTCTGCAGTGTTGCGCGAAACGACACTCGGAATAGACCGCTGTAACCAATGAATGACCTTTACTAGCTGCATGCACAGCGGACACAGCGACCTACCTCAATTTATTTTTTGTTGGGCGAGTAGACTGTGTTTTTTTTTTTGAGAAAGTAATATTAAATTTAGGGGCAGTGACATTTCTTAAAACGAATGTCTAAACGAAAACTACAACATAATCGCACTGTTATATTTAAATATTCTTCTAGTATTATATACATTTATACAGAGAGTATGGCAAAACATGAATATATTATTCATCCAGGTGATTCTGTGCGTCAAACTTTTCTGTAAAAAAAATATGTAAATCCAATTTCGACAGTGATTTTTTTCAGAAACCATTGAGAATTGTATTATAGTTTCTTAACATTCTTTACTAAGTTTGATTCGCAGAGTCACCTGTGTGAATAATAGATACCGTGTTTGTTACACTGTTTGTATTTATACAGATGGTAAAAAATACCATGCCTATTATTCATACAGATGATTCTTTGCATCAAAATGTACCTATTTGAAGAACATTTCAGTAAAAAAAATTTAATTTTTAAAGTAAAACTTCTTTACGCACGCTTGACTTGGGGAGTAAGCTGGTGAATGCGTGACGAGAGCGTTACGAAAAGTGTGATCGGGCAAGGCGGACGGAAGTTGAGACGGAGATATAAGTTAGTGAAAACAGAAAGAGAGAGAGTTACGTTTCGTATATTACTGTAGTGACAAGAGAGAGAGAGGTGCGAGCACACATTTTCTTTCTCACTTTCTCTCATAGCCAGTTATGTTTCGTATATCTAAGACACAGTGCGAGCCTATTGTCTGTATCACACTGTAGGAGCAAGAGAGAGCAGTGCGCGCGCACATTTCCTTTCTCTCTTCCTCTCATAGCCAGTGCATGAAATATATGCGAGTTTGCTAGCGTTACGCGAACGGTGATTTTTTGATTATTTTGTAGTTTCATTTCGTTCTTGAACAATTTTATAAATTATTATTTTGTTCAATACATTAAATATTCTACGTTTAAAGTGAATAAAATTGTAAATCCATTTTAAAGTTCATATTTTGTGAATTTGAAGTTTTACTTCAGTCGTGTGGTCTAAAGCACACTCGTTTTTTTTCTTCGATGAAATTGTAACTATGACAGTGAATTTTTTATTAATATTTCCTACTGAGTTTGGTGCACAGAAGCACCCGTAGAGTTATCGACATGTCTCTTTGTTACATACAGGTATATGCTCTTAATTCAACAGTTTAACTAGTTGAGAGTAATCAAGTCATTTTGAATTAGATATACATTTAGATATTGAGGATACAGCATTTTCGTCATTTTCGGTTTTGAAACCACGTAAGGTTATTAGATTTTTAATATTAGTAATTAAAAACTGCCAAGCACAGATTTTAGTGGAGATTGTTGATCCTTAGAGAGAAATTAATTTAACGATTAAACCTTTGCTAAATTTAATTTCGACACGATCTTACAATTTTGATTCTACAGTTTTTTTTACATCATATAAACATAGATACCACGTACATAGTAATTATATATATATATATATATATATATTATTTGCTTCGAGGACAAATATATTAGCTAAGACATAGATTATGAAAACTCATTCATTTGAGGCCTAGCTTTAACGTTATGTTACAATATTACTTTGGCGTTTGTTTAAAAAAAATGTTTATATAAACCTTTGAAGTGTGACACAATGTTTTAAATGCGAAATAACGAATTTAATTATTCGCTGGCCTCTACACATAAAGGCGGCTTCTAAATTCTACCTCTGACAGGATTTAATCGCTCACTTTCCAATCGCAAAATAGCAATCGGCGAATCCGCACACAGGTGCATGTAGACGCGGTCCGTAGATCTGCGGGTCGACGGCCGCCGTTCGATTTCGTTACGAAAGTGAAATTATCGCCGTAATGTGCACGCGATCCTCCTACCGCGACCGGTGAGCCATCTCGCGGGCGCCGTCGCGCTCCGATGAAATTTTACACGAGATTCCTCCTGTTCACTCCGTTCGCCCGTGTGTGCGCATTCAGATTTAAAACATAGTCGTTACCAGCTAAATCTTAGACGTATAGACGAGATGTTAAAATAACGTGTTTTCTTTTTTAATCCTTCACTATTTTCAATATTGGTTCAATTCAACAGCCTTTGCTTCGAGGAAGGCATTACGTGCTGATCTACGCCAAGGGAATCAAAATAAAAAAAAAATGAACAGTCCCTACTTCTATGCGCGTGTTGCCCTTTCTGCAAAGACTAAATATATAGAATTAATTTCATTGAAATTGGAGTACTTCTACTTTATAATATTAAAGAAACGAATGATCTATCGAAAAAACCGCCAAACAAAACTTTCACAAAAATGAGGCGAGTATGAATTCCGCTAATATTAACTCAGTATAATAAGACTCAGTCACAATTTAATACTTAACTCATTCTTGACCACCGTACCACACTTAATAAACTCATATGTACCCTACATTAAAAAAATGACAATTGCTAATATTCTTTTAGTTTATAGTGTAGTCGAGGTTGTGTTCATTCAGTTATAACACTGAGTAGATGATACTAACTTGTTTAGAAATCGTTGTTTTTGAACCCATTGCAATTCGTTATCTGGATGACAGTGTAGGTAAGCATACCTCTGTTATTATTACTTACTATAGATAGTGAATCACTTGAGTATTGTTTACTTTTTCAGAAACTAAGACCTAACGCCTAATTTTAATATATTGCAGTCACTTTGCATGTGTATAAAAATATAGTGAATTGTACCTAAATATCGGTGTACCAATTTGGATACAACAGCTACAAGAGTACTACAGAAAACCATATTATTTACAGAAGCAATATGCTTCGGAAACAACATTTTGTTGGCGCTAATGACTAAAAGGGCTCGGAGGAGACTATCAGTACAATAGCAGAGGATAGTGACGATGGTTTGAAGTATGATTTAGCAATCATTCCACCAGATTCAAGCATCGTAACTGACGAAGAAGAAGGTGATGATGATATAGTTCCTAGCACCTTACCAAATGATGTCCCAAGTAATATCGAGGTATTTGTTCATAACGTGAGTACTCTTGCGGAATCCGAAGATAACAGCAATGATGAAACTTTGGCTGCTAAAAGATTACGACGTTCCATTACGTTAATCCAATCAGAGCAACCCATTATCTCAGCGCGTCGACAATCATCCAGACTCCAGCTTTGGCGAAAATGTTCACCAAATTAATCAACTATCTTCGAACAAACTGATGATCTATTTGTTTCTGAAAATACGTATTTGAGAAGCTTTTTAATGAAGAAATTTTTATAATGATAGCAGAGTTTAGAAACTGGTACGCTTCTCAAAATAATCCGCATAATTTCATTGTGTCTGCTACGAAGCTTATTGTCTCTGCTACGAAGCTTAGATCTTTTTTCGGAATAATCATACCTTCGGGTTATTTCAAATTGCCATATGAACATATATATTGGTCTTTAGATGAGGATATAGGACTTGCTTCAAAAACTATGTCCAGAAACGGATTTAGAGAAATCAAACGGAATTTTCATCTCGTGGATAATAATGATGATCCAAATACACTTGACAAAATGTTCAAAGTTAGAAAATTCGATGAATAATTGATAAATAAATTCAACCAATGGGGTGTTTTTTCATGAACTTTTATCAACTGACGAGTCCATAAATTCAACCAATGAAATATTTTTCATGGCCACCATCCGGCTAAACAGTTCATTCGGGGCAAGGCTTGTACGGTTAGATTACAAGAATTGCACTGCAGCAAGCTCCAGCGGATACTGCTATAACACAAAATAATTAGGTAGTATAGTTGTAAAAAATCTACTCAACAAATTGGTTACAAACCCCGTAAACCACAAGATATTTTTTGATAATTTTTTTACTAGCTGTGATCTGTTATTTGATCTACGCCAGTTAGAATACCATGCCACTGGAATGATCGTTGAATATCGCACAAAGAAATGTCCTCTATTGAATACAAAAAAGATGAACAAGAAAGCAAGAGTTGAATTCGATTAGACTTTATAAAAATAAATTACTCTTGTTAATCCGCGAAAAAATAATAGATAATAGTGACGACCAATCATGATTTGTATGGGCCATTAGGATCCGTAAAAATATGGTGTATTGAAAAATGGACGATGTGAATATCTCCCATCTGTTCCAAAATTATAATGAAGGTATGGAAGGAGTGGATGAACTGGATCAATCCATATCACTTTACAGAATTGATGTCCATAGAAAAAATGGTAGTGGGTCTTATTCAGTCATATGGTTGGTAAGGCCATGTCGAATGCATGGCGACTGCATGTCATTGCTTAAAATGAACCCATGGACCAATTACTATTTCGCGAAGTGTCGTCAAGCACTATCTGAAATCGTCACCAAACTGTTACAAGATGTTCTGTTCACCCTTCATCGTCGAAATTTGAAGGATTACAGGTAGATGGCGTTGATCGCGTTCCTGAAAGCTCCAAAAACGAGTCCGGTATGCTGTATGCCATATCGGACGCTGTTGGGGTTGTGAAAAGCGCAAAAAAAACCTTTGTATAAAAAAATCGTGTTTGGCTCATTTTAACTCATAAGAGGTCATTGTGCCAATTTCGGTACACCTGTCAATTCATAAAAAATAACATTTACGTTTTTTGCCATCTCAATTATTCTTCTAGTTAGTAACTTTCAATAAATAAAAGATTTTGAAAATCCGTTTACCAATTTTCATTTGGCCGTTAATGAGTTAATCAAACAATCTTAATATCCCAAACTGAATTGGACATTTCGCATCAAGAATATGAAACTTCACCGGGTTATAGACGAAAATCTAACCTCTAGAGCCGAACATCGATCCAGCAACGACTTTGCATTCATCTTTTCTACTGTAAGCACACAGCGTGCGTTACCTTTTAAGCGTATGGAAAAAATTAATTTTTTTGCCTTTCCCTCTAGAAATACTTTTCCGATTATAACTAAAAACAATACGTACCATCTGTAAACCAATACGTATTCTTCAATTTGTCAGTTTTTCAAACTTATCAGTGACACAAATCTAGGACGGAACGAATTTTTGAGCTCTGAATATTGTTTTGTTAGTTCCGCTGAGAACACACACAAAAAACATGTAATTATTCGGATGTTCCATTCCAATTTTATAAATCTTTGGAAACGCACATACATACAAAAATATTATTCGTGCTGATCCACTAAAGTTTGCTTTGATAATAACTTTCTTCTCTTATTTCATTTCCTTTGCTTTTATCTAACTCCTGGATACTATTGTAATACTTTCACTATTTTGATAAAAATACATAAAATAAGAAAGCCAATAAAATATCATTTCGCAAATGTATTTGTAAAAAATAGATCGATCAACACGTTTCGAATGTTTATTTTAGTTAGGGTTCCGAACCCGATTGATCGGAGTGTGATTCTTTATTCAACAATAAAATATACGTAGAAATTAAAAGCTAAATCTACTATAATAAGAACTAGCTGACCCGTGCGAAGTCTTCGCACTATATCGCCATCTAGCGTGTTCCAAGTATACAATTTGGCTAAGATATTTGATGTGTCGCCCACAGATGGCGCTCATGCCAATTGTTATAAAAGTTAATTTTTTTATTAACAAAAAGATTTTTTTCGAATTTTTTTATATTTTTCGCCCAAAGTAGAAAACATAAGCTTTAAGTGGGTATTTTTTTTATTTTTTTTGGTGCAGTAGTTAAAGAGATCGAGCCGCTCGACCAAAAAACACCTTTTAGAAATAATATATTTAGATTATCCCATTTTTGTGCCGAAAATACAAGAAAAAACTAGTCTTTGTTACTCTCTTGGAAAGTTGGCATAACTGAATACGTCATATTGCTTATACAGTGAGACCTATCTAATACCCAACAAGATTTTCATTACGCACAATTCAATATCTAAAAGTAATAGAATAATATACATACATCCAGTTTATGATGCAAACATTAAGAATCGTAGCGTATTTATAAGTATGGCTCAACCCTAAAATGAATATTGTCGATTTGAAATGTCACTTCATTATTATCAATTTTTTTCCTGAAAAAAAAGAGCATGAAAATATGACAAATGAGCACTCCTGACCAAAATTGATAGATGAAACTTTTCTTAGTAGAGTTTATTGTTGAAATAACCTATTTTATTCGATTCTGTACTAAAATTCGAAGCGACAATCTTGCCCATTCTTATGATGACGTCGCAAGGCCACAACCTGTCCTTCTGTTCATATGCATGTCTGTCTTTTAACTTCTAAACAAAATAATATATGATTGAAATTCCTAAATAATATGTAGTTCCTTGACCCTAAAAAACTAAACATTTTATTTAAAATTATGTTTAGAGCGGATTTCCGTCTATGTAAAGATGGGTTGAAATTGTTTTCTACGTAAGCATGAAGGTTATCTTTATAAAGAACTCTTTCTTGTACCCTACAAATTTGTTATTAATTTTTTTCCTTAAAAATACAAATTTGATGGGTCTTAAAATTTGCCATTTTTAATCCATTTTATTGTCAGTTCTAAACGGCATTAGTAGGAAGCTGCAATTGGGCTCTGATATGTCGTATACCTATGTTTAAACAACAAATACTAAAAAGAACTAACTATAAAAATAATAAAACATTAGGAGTAATAAAAGCAAAATATTTTTGAGAATATCGCGATATATTTACACCTATGGAAGACATTCTAGGGAACATATTTACATAGTGAAAACTGAAATTAATAGTTGCAAATAATTTAATAAAAACACTATCTACACTAAAATGTTATAATTTATATATACGAACGTGAATCAAATGCGGAATTATTTGTTTAAATTTTATTGGGACATAATGAAAATACCATGGCTGAAAATTATTTTCCTACGGGTAATTTTGTTTTCCCGTTATCGTAAAACGAAAATATTTGCGTCATGAGCCAATTACGCACGAAATTTTAACTGCAACAACTCATTAAAACTTTTTCTTCCAAGTGCTTCTTTCATCTGTCTAAACAGGTGGTAACCGCAAAACGATAAGTCCGGACTGTAGGCAGGGGGGTGTGGTTCCAGTGTAGTCCATGGCAACGTTTAAATTCCTTCCGTAGTTAAGGCAGTTTTATTGGGCCGGGCCTTTCCGTGACTTTCCCATAACACACATTATCCTGCCGCAAGACATTCTTGCGGCAGGATAACGTGTGTTATGGGAAAGCTGCATCTTTTCGGACGATATGCCGTTTTTGCATCGTCTAAAAGTTGGTAATAGTGTTCTTGGTCGATATTGCATTAACAGTTCGAAGTTCCTGGAGGAAATCAATAAGTAAGACTCTTTCAAAATTGGAAAAATACAGTCACCGAAACCTTTCCAGCCGAGAGCTGAGTTTTGGTTTGACAGGTGCAGATTCGTTCTTCGTTCGCCATTCCATACTTGCTTGCTTCAATTGGAGAGTGTAATAATGCACCCAAGTTTCGTTACAAGTCACTATTCGATGCAAAAAACCTTCCCCCTCACTTCCATACGATTCCGTTCTTGATTTTCAGTCAGAAGACGAGGTACCAATCTTAGGAACACTTTCCGAAACCCGAGGTAGTCAGTAACGATGGCGTGAGCACTGCCAGAGCTGATTCTCACCTCAGAACCAATTTCAACTACTTTTAATCGTCTGTCGTCCTTTAGAAGTCAGCGAAAAGTACGAATGTTCTCCTCTGTCACGCTGGTTCTTGGTCGATATTGGTGAGCATCATCTTCGACTGCTTCTAGCTCTTTTAAAAAATGTTTGCGCCATAAATACACTTGTGTCTTTTTAAGTGCCTGAAGCTTTCCCAAAATTTTTGATAATACGTTGCGCAACGGACGATAGTATTTCTCGTTCAGATATCGCGATATTTACTGTAGTAATGTGGCATTCTGTAACGGTGCAGTCCTCTGAGCATCCCAGCCAGTCTTCTTCAACTTCAGAGGCCACGCTCTTCTTTGTTCATCTTACTATCGGTACGGAAAGAATTCCGGTTTATATCTGATTCACCATCGTATATTTAACTGCGAGTGCGAGTATTTAACAGGTGTACTATTTCTATTTTACAACGGTGTCGGCATTAGGTTTAATAGTAATAAAACCAACGAAATAAGTTGAGGAAAATTCTCCTATAAAGAATTACTAGGTATTGACGGAAACATTATTGCACTTCGACAAAAATGACGAATTCGTAGAAATAAACTTTTGACTCTAAGAATAGTCTTGTTACAATCGCAATAACAAATATGTAATTAAGAATCCAAATTATTAAATACTAGCTGTGCCAGCAACTTCGTTCGCGTGAAATTCGAAATAAGAAAAGTAATTAGGAATAACGAACATTATTATAATTTCCCAATTTTTACATTATTATAATTTCCGTTCACGTGAAATTCGGAATAAGAAAAGTAATTCGGAATAATGAACATTATTATAATTTCACAATTTTTACATTATTATAATTTCCCAATTTCCGTTCACGTGAAATTCGGAATAAGAAAAGTAATTAGGAATAATGAACATTATTATAATTTCCCAATTTCCGTTCACGTGAAATTCGGAATAAGAAAAGTAATTAGGAATAATGAACATTATTATAATTTCCCAATTTCCGTTCACGTGAAATTCGGAATAAGAAAAGTAATTAGGAATAATGAACATTATTATAATTTCCCAATTTCCGCTCACGTGAAATTCGGAATAAGAAAAGTAATTAGGAAAAATGAACATTATTATAATTTCCCAATTTCCGTTCACGTGAAATTCGGAATAAGAAAAGTAATTAGGAAAAATGAACATTATTATAATTTCCCAATTTCCGTTCACGTGAAATTCGTAATAAGAAAAGTAATTAGGAATAATGAACATTATTATCATTTCCCAATTTTTACATTATTATAATTTCCCAATTTCCGTTCACGTGAAATTCGGAATAAGAAAAGTAATTAGGAATAATGAAAATTATTATAATTTCCCAACTTTTTTCTTTATTTTTATATTTATAAGTATAGTTTACTAAAAACGCTAATAGTTGGAGTTGGCAGTGTCAATATCGTAATATTCACCAAATCAAGGTTTGTTTGTATCTGTAATATTCAAATAAAAAAAGTACAATTTATGTTGCTTGAAGGTATAAACTATCGCTATACCGAATTTCATCAAAATCTGTCGAGCAGATTTTGCGTGATTGAAGAACAAATTAACATACAGACAAACAGACCAGAATTCTAAAAAAGTTTTCTCGCTTCTATTAAATTATCATTCCAGAAGCTAAATCAATCACTCTTTAAAATATTTTCCATGTGCACAATCCACTCTGTTACAGTTTTATTAACGTACAGATTTGTCAAAATTTTTCTTACACATTTTTGGCAAAGTTACTAAAACTCTTAGAAATACATTTAATTTTAATGATTATTCATCCTACAATAATCACCACTACATGCAATGTCCTGCTGCAACTTTCGTGGTTTTTGCTGTAAAATCTTGATACAGACGAACGACTTTTTTAGGTAAAGAGTCGACGGCCAACAACTACTTTCAGAACCGCTCCAGAGGCTCGTAACAACCCGGCCTTAAACAAAAGAGGGGGCTTTCAAAAACACCCTAATAATGTCTCATATCGAGAGCTTCCACCCGGCAGGGTTAAAGACTAACGGCTGGCGGTCGAGAACTGCCGACATTTGCGGGACAAGGTCGGTGGCCGAATTTCCACTAACTAACCGCACAAGTCAAGGTACGCGCATCGCCGACTATATGTAATCTCCATTAGTACGTATTCAATCGTATGTTATACCATTTTCTTCGTTAGAGTATCTTAACACGTAACATTCGAATCGGTGAAAGTCGGTCAGTTTGGCACCGATTTTTTTTTTAACAAACCTATTATTATCGGTTGTTTGCATTGCGCGTGCGCAACCTAATCCAAGTTTGAAAACCAGCCCGACTAACTACACGTTTTGTGTACAATTATTTGATTTAGTGTATCATATATTCACGTCGACGATACCAGAGGACCTGCTGCTGTACACTTAGTCAAGCAATTAGTCATGGGACGGGCTGACGTGGTCTAGAAATTTGTTTGGTATTTAGTCATCACCACTTTAGTGAATATGTTTAATAACGTACTTGTAAAGCAAAATAGCGAAATTGGTAAAAAAAAGTATAGTTTTGTGCAATAAATATCAAAAAGTGGTTTTAATATGCACTTTACGAGTTTGATTTATTGTATAATTAATACGTCGATAAGAATTTGCGCATATTTTTTTAAATTATTTGATTTCTTTATTAATGTTATTGGAATATTTTGATGATTGATAAATGTCTCTAAATGGAGACAGCAAACAATGCTTAATAATTTGTCTTTTTTTTCGTAGTTCCAATTTGGTATACATAAATAGCGACCAAGAAACCATTTGGTGTTTTATAATAATTATCCAAGACTGGAGAAAGCATTAGATGTCGCAATAGCTCTTCATTAGAGCCCGATTTCCGATTTCGATTACCACCAGATTTCAATTTAATGATTACCACCAAATAAGAAAAAAATTATGGATAAAAGTGCATTAATGAAACCAAATGGATATATCAAACTTTGGAAAGTTCACGCGCCTGCCTTAACTTTCTTTCCTATAATTGTAATTTGAAAACTACTATTTCCATTTTATGACTACACGTAGACCATATAAATACCGCACATATCTTGCGCGAAGCGTATAAATAGGATAGTGAGATAAATAACTTAGTTCGCATACTTTTGGACGGCGCTCGAATCACCTGTTTATAGTCATAAAGTTTTCATCGTACGTACACCCTGTGGTCACAACTCATTCTGACAGTAGTTCACTGTTCGACAGTTACTTAAACAGAAGGGTTTAAGCAACTGTCAAACAATGAACTACTGTCAGAATCATCAAACTACTGTCAGAACAGTGAAAAAGATCTAAAGAGATAAAACTGAATTTCGTCGTATGATCCATTTTTTTTCTAGAAAGGAAAACAGCGAAGGAAATTCATAAGAAAATTTTACGCATTGGGTGACTCATCTTCTTTCTATGAAACTGCTCGATTTTGGGTAAATGAATTAAAGCTGCATCACGTATTGCAACTCCGAAATTAGTTGTGACGCTCGAATCGGCCGACAGAATAGCGGAAGTGCGCGAGTCACCTTAGGCTTCTTAGAATTAGAAGAACTAACAACAGGGTCCTCAGCTAAACGGGTTCACAATGTTTTGCATAATAAATTGCAAAGGAAAAAGCTTCGCGCAAAATAGGTGCGATATTTGCTCGCTCAAGAGGAAAATCGATTTAGACACCGAACGTTTGCCAGTTATTTGCAAATTGTTGAAAAGATTCCATGATGTCTTTGCATCGTTGTATCGTTCTGTGATAATGGACAAAACGTGGATAACCCCCACTATACTTCGGAAACGAAACAGAAATAAACGATCACGCGTGGTAAACTGGCTCTGAAAAGCAAAATGAGTTCCATGTGCTGATAAGGTGATGGCGTCTGTTTTTTGGAACGCAAAAGGTATTCTCCTAAGTGCCTAACTCGAAAAGGGGAAAACCATTATCGGAGAATATTAAGCGTCTCTTTTGAACCGATTAAAGGCATTACAATAAAGTCATTCAAGTAGTGTCGCTGAAAAATGTTAGCAGAGGCCGCGATTTGAACCGGTTCCGTATCCAGCCTATTCACCAGATCTAGCTTCCTTGGACTCTCATCCGTTCCCGAAACTCAAAACCTGTTTATTTCCAGCTAGGAAATAGCTGGAAATAAACAAGTATTTTGAAGAGCCAGAATACAATCATTTTCACGAAAGAATCGCGAAACTGAGAAAAGCGTTGGAGCGGTTACTTTGAATTTCGAAGAGACCATGTCGAAAAATAAAATACGTTACGAAACACAAAACGTTGTCACATCAAAACCAAGTTATTTATCAGACATAATTAACACATGACATAAAAATATAGATTTTACACATAAACGCAAAAATGTGTTTGCGTGTACACCATACTGCTATTTTAAAGTAAAAATACTTAAAACTATAAATAAAAAAATCAAACCTTACACCGAACAATATCTTACATTAGGAATGGTGATCATGCAAGACTTTCCGTATCCGATCTATGCTTGTCAAGGGGTCAACGAGTTACTGATATTTTAAATGAGGTATTTGTTAAACATTTTGTTTCTGGGAGGTCAGAAATGGTACCCTTGTAATATAATATTATTACGCTATATGATTTGTAGGCGAAAATAAATCAAACCGAGAAAAGCTGCAAAAAAAAACTAATATTTTTATACCCTTACACGCTACGACTTTTTAAAACAATCACGATATTAGCCTATTTCGAGAATATATTACAACAAATGGCAACTATTTTTACTTAATTTATGTCACTTGTAAATATGTCTATTCTCCGTCAATAGCTTCGGTGAGCAGCGAGTCAACCTAACTATCCAGTACTCTACACCATCCAGTACCCAACCCTACAGTATCCAGTACCCAATACTCTAATTAAAACAAAAGTAGAAGAATTTGGGATTTAAGGTGTTGTTAATATTTTTCTAGAAGGACACTATTAATTACGGGTTAGACAATGCACGTGCAGATTGTATTTTCACAAGTTAGTTGTTCGCTAAAGGAAAAACTTGACATTTTTTGAACAAATGCCGAACAACATTTTTCCAGAATTTTCATCAAGTTATAGAAAGTTGAAGATTTCTTTTAAAAATGGCACAGACTCGAATCTGAACGGTGTTGAAATCGCCAAAACTTGGTCAATCTCGGAGTGATATGCGGTTGTGTATTTCCCCAAGTTCTACTTGACACTTGATTTCAGACGCCTATTGAGGCAAAAAGTACTTCCTGTGAACAGTGATGTCATTTGCAAATGACTAAATATATAGTATTTACGAAACATAGGAAGTCGCCAGCAAAACCCAACATTCTCGACTTTTTCAAAATTTTCTGACCGATAAGTTTTCATGATCTTGAAAAAGCACAACGATTTTTAGTGATTTTTTGAGAACTTTGTTGAAAACATTACATTAATAAAACAATTTACATATTTCTAAACTCGTTTTAATAAACTTTCATTGTATGTTCAACACGAAAATTTAAAAAAAATGCTTTCTCTCCCCATAAACGTCGTAATTATACTTTCTGAACATCTATAATCGGAACATTTATTTTATGTCAACTTTTATTTTATGTCAACTTTCTATCGGAGACCATGTTCCATGGAAAGTTGACATATAACTTTTTATTTATATGTCAACTTTCCATGGAACATGGTCTCCGATTCTTGTAAAAAATTCTTAAGAGAGGCAGAACCGAGGAGATTATATACGTGTTCAACCTTTAAAGGAGACTGGAAAAAATAGCCCCAGACGTTACAGAGATAAAACATAATTTTTAAGAAAGCTGGTAATTTTTAGAATATAAAAAACCAAACAATTCAGTAATTGAGAATCAGGAAAGAGGAAAAAATAAAACTACAATTTGTAACCATAATACAAAACAAAAAAAGTTATCTGCATAAATGCGCATATATTACATTTTTAAAATATAAAGGATTATTAATTAAAATAAAAATTTAATAGAATACATAAAATCTTTTTAGAAACGATTACAAAAAACAATCAATTTCTCTTGCTTTCTTTAACGTGTAGCCATTGCCCAAATTAATTAAAAATAAATTGTTAACAAACATTGACAATGGTTCTATACTTGTCAAAATGAATAGCTTTTTCCCTCTTGTTGAGGTTTAAGTTACTTTTTTCGTCGATCCTGTCGAGCCTGTGAGCATCATGGATTAATATGGTACATCTGTGGATGGGGGATACAACAAGACACAATCGTCACTTTGTTTTATCTCGCCGGTTCAAAGTGTTCCGTAAAAATAACATTTACAATCTATTTTGAAAAATAACCTAACTTTTCATAAAAAAAATACAAGATTTCTCTTTTGCCTTACGATTTTGATAAAACTTTTAAGGAGCTTGTCATTTTCATTCTTGAAACACCTGGGTCCAATACTATATGGACCTTTGCCGGTCTCCTTTGACAAGAAACGATAAAAATGAACATTTCTTGTTCTTTTCTACATAGCTGTTCATTGATTTTAACTAATTTTGATTTTCTTCCGGAAAATGTTTGCCAGAAAAATGTAAGTTTTTATTAAAACAAATATTTAAGTTAAATAAGCATTATGAGCCACGAGAGCTTGCTTAAGCCTATGCTCATTCACAAGTTCAATCATAATAAAAATTTAAAACAAATCCTTAAGAGGTAGACACATTTATTATATAATATAAAATTAAATATACTTCCTATTGACTAGCTGTGTCTCTATCTACTTATTCGTTCAATATTCGTATACTGCCACAAAAGCAAGACCTTACAAAGGCGACCTAAGTTTTAAACGTCATCCTTTCCCGTACCGTGTTATATGTGAAATCCCGTCGCCACCATCTACTATGTGCCGACACCATTACGCGATACGATCCGTGAAATATGGGGCCGTGGAAACCCTCCGTTAGGCGTAATGCCACGTACGTTTATAGGTGATAAGTAGTGACAGTTGCCGACTTTTGAGGAGAATTTCGGTGACCGATTATCCACCGACTTACCGTACAAGTCAAAACGCGCGCGCCGGCTACTAAATGTTTACCGTTTCCATTAGCGCATATCCACTCGTATGTTCTCTGCTTTTCTCCGTTAGTTCCTTTGCGCTGGTTTGTTCTAGTATCGTATGTTTTTCGAATTGACTAGAGTCGGCCAGAATCGCTACTATTTTTGTAGGACCGATTTTTATAAGACGTGTGAATTAAAGTATTAAACCATCACACGTTCTGTTTTCTCTGATTATCGTCGGACCTCTGCGTTTCGCTTGCAAATGGCATTACTTGTCGCTAATTATACGCGTCAAGATAGATGGTATTGTCAGTGTGTTCATTGGACGCAAAATTGTTCGCTGAATGCGGTTTTACTAATGCTGCTCATTCGCTAGGCAGATAATAATAACTGTAGCAAAGTCAGTTAAGTAAGGTAATTATTCTCGCATTAGTCACATCTTATTGGTTATGTTTAGAACAATACTTTTAAAACCAGACTCATTTTTTTTGTTGAACAAATATATTAATCATGAGTCGTCAAATGAAATATAATAGTTACAGAAGATTCGTTGTATTACTATCTATGTTATAAAATTACGACATGAGATAATTTAGTGTTAAAATTGTTTGAAGAATCGATTTTGAGAAATAAATTACTAGCATTTTAATAATATCTACGTATTTTATTAATATGTGCAAACAAAAAAAAATAAAGTCAATTTAAATGATTTAGTTTCTTTTGGAATAAATGAAGTCAAACTTGAAGGTATAATATTAGCGTCTAATTAGGAAAAAAAATGTTTTTCTTTCTCTTATATGTTTCTCCTGGGTATATAATATTACTATACCAAATTTCATAAAAAGTTCGTCAATTTATTTCGCGTGATTGAAGAACAAATAGACAGACAAAAATTCTAAAAAAAAAAAATTTTCTGGCTTCTATTAGCCTAAACCAATCACTTTTTCGATTTCGGCCAAATTATTTTTATTGTTATCTGTTAACGTCTTTCGGATTGATTAAAATCCGTGAGCATTAATTTGTGTAATAAGTAAAATACGTATTGTGTGCACATATCATATATAATAACTATTATATCAAGTATGTTAAAGGCGCGTAGCGTTTAACGCAACCTACGACCGAAGAACGATATCGACATTATCTCCCTCTCACGTAACATGCCATTTATTAAATAAACAAACCGATGAAAATGTTTTACGTCGCTGAGATTGATGTATGAAGTCGCCGAGCAACAACAAGTGTAAGGTCACATCCGACACGCCGTCGGCCGACTTTACGTCGAACGAAATAAATAAGTCGAGCGTTCCGCACGCAATCGCGGAGCGACCTCCGACTGCGGCCGTAGGGTTGTCGATACGCCGACCGATGCGTCGTTCATAACGAGCGTAACAGTTGCGGAATATCTATTCAAATACACACAACATACCATTAATAATATTAAACAATTAATGAGAAAACACGTAAATCATTACACCTCATACCACTAAAGTCTAAACTAACTAGGTGAATCTAAACACGATATAAACTGTGAACAATGAATATACAACAATTATAATTACAAGGTTAGATAAACATGTATGAGAGGAAGAGGCAACAATAAAAAGGATAGAGCTAAATAGACATCAATGAAAGGGGTGGTGTGCGAATGAGACGGCGCTATCTAAATGAACTTGCTACACAATGAGTTATCGAAAGAGAAAAGATACAGAAGAATGCGTGTGTGGGTGGGAGAGAAACAGAGAGAGGAAATCACGTTCAGCCAATGGGACTTACGGTGTGTTCCAGACGATTTCTTTTCCGCAGCAACGTCCGCTTTTCTCGTCGCTTCCGCCTCGCCTGCGTGAAATAAACGCAAACACAGTTCGTCTCATTAAATTATATTACACTTGCAGGGAAGAGAAAATCGACATTCAATTTGTTGCCCTCGATAAAGGCAAAGGCTCATTTGGTTACAGTGCACTGCTTTGAAAACGAGGAAGTTATAAAATGGTATTGTGAATTGAAATATAAAATGCGCGAAATTTAATTAGCAATCAGTATAAATCGAGAAAGAATATCTCGTCACTCGTACTGACACCGTGCAGTTTAAATTAACTTGACGCGCATTTTATTACCTTCCTCCTTTTTCGAGTGCGTTCAATAATACCACACCCGTACAGTCCAGGGTGACACTTGAACGACGATGTTAATTTAGAACTTTGTATGCAACTTTACTTGTGTACAGAGTACTAAATCAACACTAATGTCGACAATAAAATATCATCCTTCGTACTTTGATAACTTGGCATTTTGTTTTTGTTATTAACGTTAAAATCAATAATACAAATCAAGTAAAATAGTTATTTATCGATTTTTCTTCTTCAAATATTAGATAACGATTGTATCTGCATACGCTGTACAATTTTTGCTATACGCTGCACCTTCTATATCGTACATCTTCACTTACTCTCGTCAAGTTATAGCCGCGGCTTCGTCCATATTTTTGTGTAATTAGTGTTTAACGTGACAAGATCTTATAACGCGGTATGGGGGAAGTCATGTATGGATATGAAAACTGACGTATATGAAAAGAGTCGACGGGGCGAGATCGAGACAAATCATTCTAGAGCGAGAAAATCCATCATTCGACAGATCAGTTCAAGGTCTCTAATGTACCTCGTCAGAACTGCGCTACACGGGGTGCACGAGGCGCGGGAGTGGGTAGGCGTGAAGCACGTCTTTGAGAGCGTCTCAGTTCATTGCTTATCATGTGAATTAGTGTGTCGTGTGATTACAGCGAGACTACACTTATACACCACGAAGGAAATACTAAACGACTGTTTCGTGTAAATGTTCGTATTTATTATGCGCGTCCAAAGTCGAAATTCTACAATTTCAAAACTATAAAATCCCAATATCTTCAGTTTTTACCCGGTGAATTCGATGCGGATTAAAATGAAGATAAAGTGCAATGAGACAAATGCATCGTTAAAAAATTCAGAAACCGGGTCAAGAGAAGTTACAAAATTCCAAAATTTAAAATGTTACGTTTCATGGTCTATAGACGCGCGTAACAAATACAAACATTAATCCAATGCCATCGTGGTGCTTATTTGGTTAACCTCCCTCAATAAGATCGTATTAGAACTAGCTTCACTGTAATCACACGACGCAATTATTCATATGACGAGCAACAGCGAATGACACACGCTCGAAAACATGGCTCGTTTCATTATAAAGAGGTCCGAGGAGACGTTATCACGAGCAAATCTCCACCATGTGAACAAAAACAACCACGCCCGATTTTCTTCCTTTTGTTTTTGCTTTATTTTAACATAATGTATGCGAAGCTGAGTTTATGTGTTACCTTGAAATTCAATCAAATAGTATTATTGAAGTTACGTTAAATCTATTTTTTTTCAATTTATATATAGATAACTAAATATCACGAAGACCATTTTTTAATCACAACCTTTGTTTCAAACAATAATTATGTTTCACATTTATGCAATATATAACAAGGGAACTGATTACAGAATCGTAAAATGATTTCCCGCGAACGTTTTAAAATTTATAAGAGATCATGATATCTACCATAACAATAAAATGAAGTAATTCCGTGTTTAGGAAAATCAAAATCAATTTAATCAAAAAAACAAAATCAGAATCAATTTAATTTTTATATATTTTTTTTAATTTCATCGACTTTGAACAATAGCTTAATTCATCGTTGGTTGAAATTTCCTTCAAAATATAAATTATTAATTTTATCTTTAATTATATCTATTCAAACACACACAACATACCAATTAATATTATTACAACTGACAAGAAACACATAAATCATTACACCTCATACCACTAAAGTCTAAACTAATTCGGTGAATCTAAACACGATTTATTTGTTACTTAAATAAACAATGCTTTCCTCACTTCATAACATGGTTATTTCACACTTCTCGAAGGTTTTTTAGACGTATTTTCAGCGATAAAACAATGCCGATAACGAATTTTTTTCTTTAAAATATTCTTCAAATTATTTTAGAGTTATGAAAATTCATTAAAACGTTTTTTTAGACATAAAAATGTGGTTATGCGAAGGAATTTTGGGTAACAGGTTATATTAAAACAAATTAAAGTAGGGATGACAGGAAGACACGATACAGATAACAAAATATAATAAATAATGAAAAAAATATATAATATTAATAGTATAGACAAAAAGAAGCATTTAAAAATAAATTAAATTAGATACTAGTGCTATTGTAGAAAAAGATAGATTTAGGCCCATTTATATTTACCTCTTCATGATATAGCTACATAATATGAAATAAATTAAATTAGATACTAGTGCTTTTGTAGAAAAAGATAGATTTAGGCCCAATTATATTTACCTCTTCATGATATGGCTACATAATATGAAATAAATTAAATTAGATACTAGTGCTATTGTAGAAAAAGATAGATTTAGGCCCATTTATATTTACCTCTTCATGATATGGCTACATAATATGAAATCAATAACTTATTAAGCGTCTATTATATATTGACGATCTAGATGACCGACAACGAATGTCTAAAGAAATTCAATGTTATGTTTTGTGAACACGTAACAATTTCATAACCGAACGACAATGAGCTGCTTAACTTTCACAAATGCATTACGTGCGCACTGCAGGCACGCATGCACTCTAAGGCCGAGCGCACTTTAGATACGTTTTCACAAGAAATGGAGTAGTACGAATACATATGATTACGCACGACACGTCCCGAACAAGTAAGAATTAGTCGCGTGTATACGCCCGTATAGCTGTGTCGTCCGACATGTCCGACATTGTGTCATCCGAATTTTGGCGTTTTCGTACGAACGAATCACATGAACGTAGAAAAATGTATTAATTTAGTGCACGCACACCGCTGTTAGTAAGATCCTAGGTATCATTTAAGATAGCATCAACGTAAATCATGGCGTTCACCTCTCCGTTCTACGATGGTGACGATGCCGCAGTCTACAAGTAAGGAGATAATTTTCTAGAAGGTACAAATTCATTGCACGAATGTCACTGGGACGGAACAGAGAACAACCGATTGTAAGGGACATAAAACGCACCCAGTGTGCGCACTCGATACGTACGACAAGAATTGTATTTACGTGCGATACAAATTCGTATCCAAAGTACGCTCGGCCTAAAATACAAATGCAAGGCGGATATAATTCGTAAAGCACTATAATATAAACACGTTATTGTATTGGCCGGGTGCAAACCACAGAGTGGGGGTAACGAAATCGACCGCAGCGCTCGCTGTGGCAGAAATGGAAATGTCTAAAGGCGCCTGTTAAATATTGTCACAGATAGAATTTACTTACGTATATCGTCATGTTTATTTCTGGAATCAGTGGAGTTTAGCAAAAATGCTAATTTCACTGCTGTCCTAGTGAAGGTAAAAAAATAGGTCTCGGTAGTCATTATTTCATTATAAAAAATTGATTGGATAAAAAATTACAATAATACCTCCATTTCTTATATTACACATTTTTTTCACTGTTTTCTCTTTAATTTTATAATTAGATATTACATATTTAACAAAGATATAAATATGAATGGTGATATTAAGAGAAAAATTAAATAAGAGATTAATAACAATTTACAAAATTTAAAAGATGACGTCTATCTCAATATTAACAAAAATATTCAATTCTACCAATCTTAAAAAAATATTAATAAATCTTTAGTTTATGATTTTTTTAAATTATGAATTAATAATGGGGAACAAATGCATTTTAGAAACAATAAGAATTTCACTGTTTATCAGCCAAAAAAAAACTAAGAAATTTAAAGGAAGTAAAACAGGATTCATGAAAATACACTTTAAAAAATTTGTATATCATAAACTAAATATTTAAAAGTCATACTTATTTACCTTTTTAAAACTTTGGAAATTGTTATTATTAACATTTCTGTTTAGATATTTGTTGAGTGTGTAGTATATAATAATAAATTTAAAGTGAAAATCGTGAAAAATACTTCAAAAATAACAAAATAAAGATATTTATTGTAAGTAAATTTTTGAAAATAAATTTTTGCAATACTGAGTCGTCTTTTTTAAATACGTAATTTTTACGTATATTTTTAACTTAAAAAATCAATTAAAGTAGTATTTTTTCTGTACTGAACTTGTATATAATTGATTACGCATTAAAAGCAAATTTTCTAAATACGACGCGATGTTTATTTCTTATTAAATTGAAAAAATACTTCAAGAAATAACAAATTCTAATTTTACAGATTTCCATTGTTCAATTGGAAATAAGATATAAACATAAATGCATAGCAAGTATAAAATGCATTCCGTTCGACTATGTTTGTGGTTGAAAGTTATAATATGGGTAATATATTTATCATTTTGCTCATTTTGTTGAGCTTAAAACAAATGGATATTTTATATTCTGGGTACGGACAACTAACATTTTGTTATTATTTGTTAATAAAAGCATTTACTTCCATACTTTTCGTTATTTTTATATTATTCAGGTAAACATTTACCAGAGCCTTTAATTTGAAGCGCCTATAAAATTGCTGACGCTAGGCGGCGCTGATGTCACGCACCCAGCCAATACTTGACGATAATTTATAGCGCGCCGATAGGTATTTGATACTTGCGAGCGGTCGCTCCGCGTTCGCGCACGTGGCAGTTACTCGTCAGTCACGTTTTTGACGTATCAAAACGACTGAGAAGGAGAGACAAAATGTTTAAAAAATAAAACTCTCTCTCTTGTTGTTTTGAAAAATAAAACTATGAACATTTAAGAACAAAGTTCTTTATAATTTTATTTACGAAATCTCGTTCAAGGTTTCGTATATAAAATTATAAAGAGCTAGTGCGAGCGAGTTTACGTCGTGTATGATAACAGTATATATGTATTAGCTAGTACATGTCGGCTTCAATGCTGCACGCACGCCTTCAATGTCACGCGCTCACGTCAACAATTTTCAAATTGCCTACGCCCATCTCTTTAAAAAGATATGCAGACTAGCGTTCTTTGTCTAAAAAAAGTCATTCTTTCCCTTCCACACAATTTTGAAATAATGGTTAAATTTATTAAATAGATAGAAAAAAAAAATACATAATTGCAATGAAACAACATTTTTGCACTGTAATAATGTATAATTCCAGACATTTACACATAGAAAAATATATAATAGATACAACAACAGCTACAACAACAGGCTTAGTTGATAAACGTAATCAACTAAGCCTGTTATATGATTCAAAAAATAATCAACATTCGTTATGTTTACACCCATTACATTCGAAATGGTGTTGCTTTACACAAAAACCTTATAATTTACTGAAATGCTAGTAAGTATCTGTCAAAAACGCTTTTTACTACGTTAAACTAATCGAGTTACTTTGAAATATAAATCACTATAGGAATAATAAGAATCAATGAATTTAATCCAGTCCATAGTTATAAAAGGCCAACATTTTGGTAAAATGTTTAAAAACTATAGATACTCGAGTTAATACCGGTTAATTAAAATTATCCCAGTTAATATATAAATTTTTTGTCCACAGCATACTTCGACGTCAGGTAAACGTTTTCTACTGAAAATACTTCTTTCAAGGTTTATCTCGACTCATCGGTTTACAGCTACTGTATTTGTCAACGTCTCGGACTAACTTATTTTTCTGCAAAACGTACATAAACACATATTATGTATTGTTTATACAAGGTAAATTCCTTTACGATATTGACGGAAGATACACGTTTCACCTTTTAAAACAGGGGCTATGCTGTACTCAAATAGCTCATTAGATTGCAACTCTATATCCATACAATATATATACAGAAAGCAAGATCGCTGATTATGCGCAAAAATTTGACCGATAACGTTATAAAAAAACGTATAAATATTTCATAGGTTATCATCGACAAAAAAATAACAGTATTAATTTATTATTGAGTATATTTGGCGTTAATTTTGTAGAAATTCATTATTCACAATTAAATGAAACTACGTGATGTAGTATTATTTCTACTTTCTTTAATTTCTTTACCACGACCTAGGTTTCGTTGTATTACACCATCTTCAGGTGGGCAGCAAAGATCTTTGCTAATAGCTTATAATTTTCATTTAATTGTGAGTATTAATTTATCTATTTTATTTTAGTGAACACGCTACTATTCTGCCGACGCCGCGGATATCACTCCCGCAACGTTATTGCAACGTAACCTGCATGTGTGGAGCATTGACAATACATCAACAAACAGAGAACAGTTGAATTGAAATATTTATATAAAAATTCTATTTTTATTCTAGATTTGAAATATACAAGATTAATGGTAAAATAAGTATTTGCGGCTGTAACACAATTTCTGGAGTTCAAAAATAATGCACAACAAAATACTTTAATAAACCGAGAGTGTCTATACAAAAAGCGTACTTACCGTCAACAATTACGATAGTAGGACACGTAGTAGAACAGCTGTGACATACATAAATTGATAGATGATTTGAGAAATGAAATTTCTACGAAATATATATATATATATATATATATATATATATATATATATATATATATATATATATAAATATATTTCGTAGAAATTTCTAACATGCATTCACCTTGTAATTAATTTGCACTCTTGTATGGAACTCTCAGAACATACGATTTCAAGTTCGACAAACAGAATTTTTAATAACTTATTTGCACGGAGATTTTCCACTATTACTACATATAATATCTGTCGTTAGTCAGGGAAAATACGTATTTACAATCGTTTTCAGTCACATTATTCATCTTCCCAAACTTTGTGTAGAAAATGATATACTCGAGATGGCCCGAGACACCGAAGCCGTATTATTATCGTTAGCTGTCAAACAACAGGCGTAGCATGGACCGCTCGACGTCAGCGCTCCGCCGCACGCAGAACGCGAGCGGGGCCCCGCCCGCCGCACGCCTCGCGCAAAACACTAATAAATCTCAAGGTAACGCCTCTAATCTATTTATATGGTCGCCCATTCAGTAAATAAGAAGAAAATATCGCTCTCGTACACACTTTCCCTTGTTATTTATTAGCCATCAACCCTTCGAAGTTGGCGCCTCCGCGTCCAATAGACTCGAAAATGTGTTGAAATATTTTTTTGGAAAATTCGTCACCATTGAAAATTATGAAAGCATACAATTAAAACGAAAGTGAATGTATAAAACCTTTAATGATTAACAGGATTACACCCGACTACAATAACAAAGAAGTTAAAAAGACAAATTTGATTTCTTGTTATAATTCTATAAATTTTTCGGTACATGACGTAACTCCGCGTCCAATAGACCCGAAAATGTGTTGAAATATTTTGTTAGAAAATTCGTCACCATTGAAAATTATGAAAGTATACAATTAAAACGAAAGTGAATGTATAAAACCTTTAATGATTAACAGGATTACACCCGACTACAATAACAAAGAAGTTAAAAAGACAAATTTGATTTCTTGTCATAATTCTATAAGTTTTTCGGCACATGACGTGCCTTTAATATTTTTGAAAATATTAATAGTTTAATTATAACAATTTTTCAAGTTATTGTAATAACAATGTTGCATTCTTATATAGCCTACGATACTCTTATTATTAATACGAATACAACGATACCTCATTTGTTAAAATCGATACAGTAGCTTGGTATCTAGGAACGAACATCTAAATATACATACCCATATAGATGACTGCTAAAAACATAATCTTTTCTTCCTTTTTGTCCTTCCCGTGGTTGGTTAAAAATACATTATTTTTTTTAATTGATACCCGATACATTTAAAAAACTGTTGATTGAGTCACATAAAAGCATTAAATTAGTTTAAGGATCCATTTCCATGATCTGAACCCGAAGCAAAGCCCAATACAACTTCACTATCGAACGATTAGAATGTTTTTCTGACATTTCGGTTACATTTCTTTTTCATCTTACATTAAGTTTGCGTTAAGCTTCATATCCACTGCTTGCATTGCAGATTATATTTCTTTCTGTTCTTTTATATTACTGAACATTTAATTTTTCCCGTACTTCACATTTATAATCGAATTACTCGACTCTCGATCATCTTATAACAATTAATTTTTCACCAGCTTAAACGCAACAACACTGTATGACGTGTTTAATCATTCTATAAAATATTTTATTGAAAGATATTGACATCATTACCTTTGCAATAGAGTCAGAGAGACTAACCAGTCCAGTCTACGTCAAAAATATATTGGCGTAGAGATATCGTACATTATAGAAATGCATGTAAATATGCTGAAATGTCACGATATACGTTAAAAAGATAACGAATGCCAAATACGCACGCACATGCTTCACGAACATTATATTAATTTCAAAGTTATGTAACTTTACTGATAATTTTAATTCAATGGTAATAGAATAATAATAAAACAATAGAGGCTAAACATTAAATTTTTTTTAGTCAGTGCACTACAAAACAGAACGAACGCTATGGTTTTTCAAATTTTCATCTGTCAGTCTGTCTGTCAATGTGTTTTAGCTGTATCGAACTTTGCTGCTATATATATGAAAGCATAGGAAAGAAATATGTATAATACGAGAGTGGTCTGAAAAGTGACGTGAAAATGGCATCACACGTCAATAAAAGCTAAGGAATGTGGTTGCGCATCTTTTGACAGATACTCACCAAAATTTAAGCCATTTTGGACACGCAGTTATTGTTTGGTAATCGTTTGAGTTAGTCGATGAGAGCGTTTTTGGGAAAATGGAAAAAATCGAGTGTCGAGTTATCTTAAATATTTGTTTTTGAAAGGCAATACGCCTACGCAAAGCAAAAATTATTTGGACGTTGTGTACGGCGATTCTGCATCATCATTTACCACAGTGAAATTTTGGACAGAATTAAATGTGGCCGTATTTGAATTGAAATGTGGCCGTATCAGCTTGGGAAACGATGAACGTTAGAGACGTCCAAAAACTGCAGCCACGGACTATAACACCGCTTAAGTTCATCAATGGTGCTAAACGACCATCGAATTAAAGTGAGAAAGATAGTAGAGCTATGAATATGTCCAAGGAATGTGTTTGTCGCATATTGAGTGAAGATTTAGGCATGAGAAAGCTGTACGCGAGTTGGGTGCGTTTGCTCACGTTAGACCAAAAACGTGTTCGAATGAACATTTCCAACGCTCTGTTGGCGTAGTTTAGACGCAATAATTCAGAGTTTTGGCGCCGATTATTTAGTGTAGATGAAACTCGGATACATCATTATACGACCGAAACAAAAATACAATCAAAACAATTGGTTGTAAAGTGGAATCGGCTCCAAAAAAAGCAAAAACTGTTTTTTCGAAAGTGGCGACTTTTCTTTGGGATAGTTGTGGAGTTATCTTAATCTATCATCTTCAAACAGGAAAAAATAGAAGCGTACTAAGCATCATTACTTGACAAGCTAAAGGCAGAAATTACGGAAAAACGGCCACATTTGCAGGAAAAAAAATTCCGTTTCACAGAGAAAATGCGCCGTCTCACACCTCAGTGGTTGCCATGGCGAAAATCCACGAATTAAGGTTTGAACTGTTTGACCACCTTCCTTACTCACCAGGTCTATATATACTATAGCCAGCCCCAAGCGACTTCTTTTTGTTCCCTAATCTAAAAATTGCGCTGGGAGAACAGAGATTTTCGTCAAATGCGGATGCCATCACCTTCATAAACAATTATTTTGCAGATAAAGACGCCGAGTACTATTTGGACGGGTTAAAGAGATAGAAGCATCGCTGGGAGAAGTGTGTAAAGGAGACTATATAGAAAAATTAAAAATAAATTTAAAGAAAAAATGTCTTGTATCTTTGTTAGGTCGTAAACTTTCAGAACACTTCGTATGTAGATACGGTTTTAGAAAGTTGGAGAAAAGACAAAAAATGTGGGCTTAGCAAAACATCACGATATGCCGTAAGCGAGACGCTAGTAGTCATTAAGACGCTAGCTAGTAACAGGTTATCAGTTATGAGAAATGATATTTCCAAAAAAAATTAGGACGGTACAAAATAAAAATATTTTCAAATAGTTTAACTGGCTAAGTTTTTTGATACTTAAATTTTACATACACAACTACAAGCCATACATCGACTATTACTCATAAACTAGTGGAACCTGCATATCTATGATAATTTTCCTTTTAATTTAGTTATATATACTACTATGCACATGCTTTAGATATTAAAAAAACAGCCGTTTAGCTGGTAAGGGAAGATTAACATTTCGTAAACGGGTCCCTAAATCAAAAAAGTGTTAATGACAAAGTTTCAATATTAGGATAGCTTTAATTTTGTTTAATCAACGATACCTTATAATAGGATATGCCAAAAAAACAGTTTACATCTAGGGCATTTATAAAAAGATTTTATTTCATAACTTTGCAGGCTTTACATATTTAATAAACATGGAAAATTACAACTTTATAGCATTAACAGTCTGCAAGTAAAACAACTGTGACATACAGACAGACACATTGACATTGCGAAATTATAAGGGTTCCTAGTTTGGCTACGGAACCTAAAAAGCGACTGAGTGCGTCTTCCGTTATCGTCTATATCTCTTAAAATTTTTAATGTAAATTAAGCGAAATCATTTCGTTTGAAACTTCTAATTAAAATAAACACAATTTTTCATTTATCAAACCCAAGATCGATAAATTAGAGAAAGGGCGTCACATCGCACATCGGTTTCAAGTTCAATATTTCACAAACTGAACTTAAAAATCAAAAATTACAAATTAAACATCAATTTAATTTTAAAAGACCTGGCCAATGATGGACCTCCTACCAAAAGACTAGTCCAATGATGGAACATGCAAAAAACATAGCATTCACTTTACATATTTTCTTTAATATTAAGTATATTGATGCGTAATTTAATTTCTATCCTATGCAAAATCCATCATACAAAATCATCTAAAATTGTAGATATCGTAAACGAACAGACGGATATGACGAAATTATAATGTAAGTATATTTATCCATAATTTAATTTCTATCCCATGCAAATAGATCTAAAATTGTAGATATCATAAACGAACGGGGGGACATGACGAACTTATAAGGAAAGTATTATTTATCCATAATTTAATTTCTATCCTATGCAAAATTTCATCATGCAAATAGATCTAAAATTGTAGATATCGTAAACGAACGGACGGATGACGAAATTATAAGGTAAGTATATTTATCCACAATTTAATTTCAATCCTATGAAAAATTTCATACAAACAGATCTAAAATTGTAGATATCGTAAACGAACGGACGGATGACGAAATTATAAGGTAAGTATATTTATCCACAATTTAATTTCAATCCTATGAAAAATTTCATCATGCAAATAGATCTAAAATTGTAGATATCGTAAACGAACGGACGGATGACGAAATTATAAGGTAAGTATATTTATCCACAATTTAATTTCAATCCTATGAAAAATTTCATCATGCAAATAGATCTAAAATTGTAGATATCGTAAACGAACGGACGGATGACGAAATTATAAGGTGAGTATATTTATCCACAATTTAATTTCAATCCTATGAAAAATTTCATCATGTAAATAGATCTAAAATTGTAGATATCGTAAACGAACAGACGGAAATGACGAAATTATAAAGGTTCTTTGTTATACTAGCGAAGAATTCCTTAGATGACGAGGAAATATGACGTCAATGACCTGCTATATTTTTTTGTAAGCATCTGCCATTAAACGAAACGTACAACTTTATTGCGAAACGACACTTTTATCATAACATATGTATGTTACTGCTTTTGAAAACGTCAAAAATATTTGAATGCAGAGGGCAAAGAATGGAAGTATATTCGAATAGAAGGAATTCATAGTAGATGACGGTTAGAAAACAAAATCAGAATTATAAATAGGGATTCAAGCGAATCTCGTATTGAATTAGAATTAGGGAAATTCCAATTACTCTAGATAATTCAAGACTTTTTATGATTATGTAAAAATGGAAGTCATCATAATCGTATCTAATAACGATAGTACAATTTCAAATTAAATCAAACTCACTCTAGAAACGAGTATTCAGCCGAATTAACCATTTTCCAATATCAATAATGACTACTTCAGTACAAATTTGAATCAATAATTATTTATGCTCAAAATATGGTGTTATATGTGTGTGTGTGTGTGTACGAGTGTGTGCGCGTGTGTGTGTGTGTATATATATAATAATATTTTATATTAATAACAATATTCAACAAATGAATCACTAGCACTGCGTTAAATTATTAAATCGTCTTCAATTATTGAATAAGTTCGATTCTCGTATTTCTGTCCCTGCATTTAATAAATAAATACAATATACGCAGAGGTACCATACAATATTTTACTAATCTAACGATACTAACATACGATAAAAGCATGAAAGCGTTACTATATACAAGATCAATAAAAAGAACGGCGCGCGCCTATGCGCTGCAACCTTTGATATTCAACACTAGAAAAAAAAATCAGTTTTGCATACAATGGTACAAGATAAAACTATGCGGACAAACATATAATACAAAATATTGAAACTTAATCGAAATAACACCAAGAACATAGAGTTATACTTGAAAGTAACTATCTGATTCAAAGAACAATTTATGAATAACCAAAAATATATTATTCAAATTACACAACAGACAGCACAAATACAGATTGAAGGATACAGCAATCGGTACTGTACTAAAATTTCCATTTAAAGAGGTGTACCATCGCGATTCGGAACAATTAGAACGAATATATGATGAGTCTTAAAAGAAACACGACACATTTTAAGAAATATTAAGAAAAAGAGCCTTGCTAAACAGCCAAATGCTCAACAATCAATCAATTGAAATTGATTGTTAGCAGCGTCACGTATTATTAGTACAAATTATACTGAGCATAAGCACAATGTTTCTTAAGAGAATATAGCCGTGAAGATTTTAATGACAATATCCTAAATTATTTCCAACGGCAATGAAAGACGTAACAAACATCGAAACGACTTAATTAAATGACATAAGCGTTTTTGAGGTTACTTTTAATTGTATTTTTAACGATAACTACTGTTTAAGAATTAAACACAATTGCCACAGTTGTGGCATTTAAACGAGACCCCGAGTAAGCGAATGACACCAGGACGTCGAATATAACACTTATAGTTTGTAAGAAAGATATAATGATATCCAAGCTAATTTTCGTAACTTTCTTATAAATGCCTTCTCTACGGAGTGAAGCGTTGTCACGTCAAAACTTGAGGAGTAGTGGAGTTGAGGGTGTTACCGCGAGGTGACCACGCGGCGGAATGCTTCATGCCACGCCTCTCGTAAGAGAGAAAACGACAACAATATTTCGCAAAAAGCGGAATGAATATTTAAATAAAATATACACTGTATTAAAGCGAATTTATTAAAAAATGACAATAACCCGGATATATTTCGCCTCGATATACACACAGTAGGATTCCGTAATTGTCTACGTCGCCTGAAATTATTCAGTTTAATATTTTCAAAAGTTGTCTTTCCTCTTGCCTTCCGCTTATATAAATAAATATTTTGTATATATTTTGTTAGATATTAATTGAAAGTTCCATATGAAGTATATAAATTTAATTAGCACAGTAGACCTACGAAACTGTAAAAATTGCGAGGTTCTGAAAGACGCACGGACATAACAAAATAATAAGAATTCCTTGTTACTAGGGAAGCCTAAAATGCAAGGCGGTTGCAAATCTGAAGTAACTATAGAGTTATGTTTTAAGCAACATTCGTTAAGGCCGGTTACATGCTGCATGCTGCCCTTTTTTATTCCCCTTGAAGGTACGGAGAGGGACAGGTCGAAATAAAATAGCTCGCCTTACATAGTAATTACTAAAGGTTATTTTAAAGTCAGTTACGAGACTTTCTACGGTTGAGTAAATTTCCCTGTTATTCAGACGTATAGTCTTGACGAGAGCGAAGAAATGTTACACGCGGGATGGTGGCAAATAATGTGTCCTCAATAGTTAATTTGAATTGACCAATAATTAATCAAAAATAGACACGATTAATTCCAAAAGACGAGTTCCAACAAACGGTTCAATCGCATTATGAACGGTATAGGGTTGTACAATTCACAAGGACCATTTTATATTAACATATTCGGTGTGCATCCACCCGTAAAAAAATAATGTGGGTTTTTCAAGCGTCGATGCAAAATTGACAGTGTTGCCTCGGTGTGTTGTCAACGGATCATACCAATTTATATATATATATATATATATATATATATATATATATATATATATATATATATATATATATATAGTGTATTGGAACCATAACATTTCACGAAGTATCTGAAGCAAGCGTACGACACATAAAGAAAAAAGTCAATGTAAGTGAAAAATTTAACGTAAAATAAAGAAAAAATACGAAAAAACCAATTTTCCACCCTAGATCAGAAATACTTCTCAGGAAAATTTGTGGGGAGAACAGATTTACTACAACAAAAACCTAAACTGGAAGGAACTAATATTATTGCATAAGAGCGCGCTGTTTGCAGAAAATCGACGGTTTTCGATAACAAGGCTCATCGACCTGCCAGGAAGCCATGAAAGCAAAACGTCTGACGTGCGCTGAAGGTTTATATAAACACAACAATGTGAACTTATGGGAATGGGTAATTTAATATTTCATTTACTATTAAGATTTTATCAGTAACTTTTAGTTATTCTTACAATTTAAACTCTTATTTGGTTTCTTTTTCAGGTCTGCTTCAGCGGTGAAAGCATGTTTGAAATTGTAGGAAGTAAAGCTCAATTTGTTCACTATCGTCAAGCTGAAAAATGTTACCCTGACTGCCTTGTATAGACCATGAAATACCCTGTAAAAATTATAATTCGATTCGTTATAAGTGGCAAGAATACTGGGCACCTTTACAAAGTAAAAGAAATCATGAGGCAGGATCAGTGCAAAGAAAACCTAAAGAATCCTCAGTAGTCCTAACTGAGGAACCAACGCATTCTGTGGTTCCGTAATGGGGAACCATTTATTTTTATACAAAGTGGAGCACCATTTCACACTACTCGTCGAATTAAAGCGACCAAAATATACCATGACCAGACATGACCAAATTATACCACTGTTGGATTGGCTAAGTAATAGTTTCGATATGAACCCATTTGAAGATATGTAAGTAGCTGATCAAGAAGAATGTGACTAACGAAGTAGTCACGACCAAAATTCAGCTAATTAAAAAAATAATCAATGTATGTAATCATCATCACAAATATAGGAGACTATACAATTGATAGCGTGCCGTGAAGAACTGAGGTCCAATAGCTGCAAAAGTTGGCTCGACGTAATATTAATACAGAAATACAATTGGTATATGAATACTGTCCCCACACCAAAAGTTAATAAATTTTCTATAAAAAACTATGTTTCTATTGTAACAACACATATTTAATTACATGCAGTAGACATACAAATTTGATTTATTCCACTAAAATATTCCAAACCCATTTTAAAACACCTGATAACTATGATTTTGCATAAAAAGTGCAGTGCGTTTAATAATTTGGCCAGGGACTGTATCACTTAAATGGCTGATTATAAAATAATACTACATCAAAGCTTTCACATTAACCTACGTGCTCAATGTTTTCACATAATTTACATGATAACTCGATAAAATATGAGCAAGCAACCGATAGAACCATATCTGCCTTGCCAACCACCACGACATGCAATTTGCACAATATGTCCACACTCAAACTATAAATGTATGTGTAATGCACTGGCACTTGTAGCTAGTGACCACGTTCAATATAAACAACTACTAACACTTAATATGCATTAACGCTTAATATACAATGACACTTTAATAAATATGTTGGGCTATTTGGTTTTACGTCCTACGCCACTGGTAGGTACTCAAGGCGAGGCGCCATATATATACGAAACTATGGTCACAGTAAGTTTATTGCTTCGAATTACTTATAATATAATACCACGAATATATTAAACATTTAAAACATCTTTTTCCACGTATCAATTGATTCCAGATAAAAACTTGTAACATACGCTAAGGTACGGAGTAAGCAATATCGCAATATCACCCGCAGCGCACGAGTCCTCTGACAAAGCGCGCGTGACAGCAATCGTGATCCGAACGAAATAGATAGAAATACAAACCGTATTTGATTAAAGGAAATATAAAACGTATATATTTAAACGCGAGTTGCCAACGTGCGGAAGTGGACCGAGGTAATACCGAGAGCCGTCTATCTCGCTGTCATTGTGATGCGCGAGAAGGCAGACCGCGAGGTTCGGCATTTACCTATATATTGCACTTCCTATACAATTTGCAACTAATCAAGAGGCACGTTTCATATTACTGTGTAACCCATTAAATGCTTACAAACACATTTATGCTTAATGGGCGTAAATCATAAAAATGACATAAGATCAATGTTATACCT
Organism: Druceiella hillmani; assembly: GCA_039881145.1. Lineage (NCBI taxonomy): Eukaryota > Metazoa > Arthropoda > Insecta > Lepidoptera > Hepialidae > Druceiella > Druceiella hillmani. Next base: position 186,845 of record JAYKKI010000145.1, on the reverse strand, counting down.
CTGAGGTCTGCGAGTTTTCACGTTGATCTTAATTAGCTGATTACACCAAAATATACCAATTTTAAATATATTAAGTTATCTCGAAATTGGCTTTACAATACAAATTTTCTCCTCTGATACAAAAACCAAAATAAACACGAGTAACAAAGATTCGAAAGATGTAGAATTATAAACATTAAATAAAAATAAATAACTTGTGCATTTATCCAATAGCTAAACAAACTGGAAAGTTTTACATTAAAATTGGCCTGGTGAAAATTAGAAATTCGCTTGTTATTGTTCGGCGGTAAATATTTCTATCGATTTCGTTCGCTAAGTCACAGATAATCGTTGGAATATAATGTACAATGAAATTAATTCAATAGCGATAGGGTCTGAAAATGTCATCAGTCCAACTCACTGGTGGATCGTCGCAGGCGCCTGCAGAAGTGCGTCAGCTTGCGGGCCAACTCGACGCTGCCGCGGCCCAGCTCGGGCTCGGAGCGCGCGCCGCTCACGCACACGGGCCCGCACCCCACGACTCGCTCCATTTCGATCGATCACCATACGTCTTTTGGTCAATAGACAATTATCTTTTACATATGCAACTATATCACCCTAGACAAAGGCACTAATATTTTACATCGGACAACTCGCAACAATTACTTATCAGATAAAGTATTCATTCCCATTTATACGTACAGGTCACAGCAAACCCATTAAACATATTTTAACCGTTTCTTCGCATTCCTTGGTCTATACGCCGAGGAGAACACGAAACTACTAAAGTATATATGTATATTATGTTACCGATTTCTGTTAGCGCGTCGCATGAGTAGATTCGCGTGTAAATGTGGCGAATCACGCAAACTTTCTACCTAGTCATAAATACAAGTCGATATTTCTAGGCATTTCGTTGGGCGGTTTAGTGCGTGAGGGAACAAACGATTGCAGAGTTCAACGACTCTAACTTTCCTTACGATAACATGGAGATTAAAGCGAGCAAAGATTTCGTCAAAGCCTGGCCCTGTCGCGACAGGCTGATCGCGGAAAGGGCGTCGATTTTTTTATCACCGCTCTATTCTTTTTCGTTTTTTCCTTATACAAACTTATTGGTTACGGAATTATGGATAAAATAAATAAATGTAATACTATTCTCGCTTACGACTGTGTTTATGATTACATCAACTCCATTTCGTTACAATGATTCTAAAAGTATGGTGCATAACTTTATCAAACACTTTTAACTTTATAGAAATTTAATTCTACAAATACATGCGCAGTTCACATAAACGAAAACCGTTTATTATATACTCTTTGGTTAGACTCTGCACCGCATTTAAGCAAGGTTAAAAAACTGAAGTTAAATTAACCCCTCGTCCGTTTCACTGGGCACTTTAAAAAAAGTATATTCTTAAAACACTATTATAAATTCACTATGCGGAGACTGAAGATGGCATTGCCGTCGTGAATCGAATTCACGTAGAAAACCTAGCGTTCAATTAACCGTCGACGGTTTAAGAGCGTGCAAATGACAGCGGGTGTTGGCGGTCGAGCGTTAGGAGCGGCGGGTCGCGCGGATGGCCGCACGACACTGTGCGACAGCGAAGAGGCGGCAGACCGCGGCGCGCACGTGGTGGGGCGCCGCGCTAAGGGAAGCGCTCGCGACGCGATGGAGGCGCCGGCGACCTACGCGCTGCCGCCACATTCGAAGAACCGGTCTCGTAAGGACGAGTTCGCCTGTCGCCTTGCCTATTCCGACTTAGCAACAGTGCCCGTTGAAACTGCGTGAAGCCATTGTCTACGATATGTAAGCATAGATTAAAACAAGTCGCCTCGAATGAATACGGAAAGGTTTTTATAGATACGACAATTGCTTTAAATGTGCTTAAATCTATGCATATAATAAAACAGTAGAATTGGTCTGCCTGTATATTATAAGATATTTACTGAAAAAGTATTTAGGGGCAAGTAATAAAAGTATTGTTATTTGCAATTTTTGTCTGTTTATCTGTGATCTATGTATCAGTGTTTGTTTAAATACATATCACCTAAAAATTTACTTAATTGAAATAGAGTTTTTTGCAGAACATAACTTGAAGCAACATTTAGTTGTTATTCCACCGAATCGCGCCACTCGATCAAATTATATGCGAATTTAAGTTTTCAAAAATTCATTTATATTGCTTTAGTTTAACAATAAAAAGTGCCTGGCTATACTCAACGCGTCGTTACACAAATGTAAAGTATATCTTTATATATTAACAGATGGCTGCGTATTATATATCAATAGATGGCGCTGCGTGTACTTTAAATCAGGCAATTAAATTTTCCAGGCATACATAGGCGAAAGAGGTGAAATGTGGAATGCTGCGGGAAGAGTTGGTGCTGAAATAAGCAATCTGAATAGGGACGTCGTTGTTTGTCGTCTTCGACACAAAAAATTGTTATCATTGTAGATATTCAATATAAGCTTACTTTCTTTCCTCGATTGGATCTGTTCTTAATACTTGTAATTCAATAACCTAGTAGGTTTAGTATCAGGCTGTATATTGTTACCTATTTTATTATCTATACGTATAATCACATTGTAGTATTAGCCTATCTGTATATTAATGGTATTTAGGAAAAATATTAAGAGGAACACAACAAAAGTAATATAATACAAAAATATTTTTTTTGTATTTTCTCTGTGTCTGTTTATTTGTTCGCGAATCACACAGGAACAGCTGAAGAGATATCGACGAAGTTTTTACTTGTGTATTCTGTTGGGTCTAGGGTAACATATAGACCAACCAAAAAAATGATATGGAAACTTGACATTTCAATACAAAGCGTACGTAAAAAGTTTATTTACATAATTGTTATAATAGACTATGTTTCGTGAATTAATCCTACAATTAACTTAATAATATTTTGTAAAGGACTTCGAGAACGAAGTCACTGGTACAGCTAGTTAATAATAAAATATATACATATTCTATCGTACATTAATGTCATACATAAGAAAGCTATCTTAGGTTTTGATGGACTGAACACGTTATTAAGAATTATTTTATCTCAAGGGCGGTAATAACTACTACGCGTTTTTACCTTTCAATATAAAAAAAAATAGATTGTATATATAATTGGATATTACTCTCTATCTAGCTGTATCAGAACTATACCTACAACCCTGTCATTGTACATTAATGTCATACGTAAGAAAGCTATCTTAGGTTTTGATGGACTGAACACATTATTAACATTTATTTTATCTCAAGGGCAGTAATAACTACTACGCGTTTTTACCTTTTAATATAAAAAAGACTATTACATATATAACTGGATATTACTTTCTATGTACCCGTATCAGAACTATATCCACAGCCTTGTTAGCGTACTCAAAATATTTTTTTTATTTGACATAGTAATTTACCACTTTTATCGTAAGTTAGATTATTACATAATTTAAACTATTACAATGTGTTACCCTGTTGAATTAATATACTGTACTTATACGCGGAAAAAGGTCAGAAGTACTGTTTTCAACTCAACTGTTAATATTAGTTACAACTTTAATTTACACAACAAAGTCATTTACTTTAAAAAAGTGTCAGAAGATCACAACGTACAATTAACACGTATTCATTGCTTCGACTCGCTAATATTTGTATGTATGTCTGCGAAATTAGATCTCTGTTTAACGTGATTATATAAAATTTGAATTATATATATAGATCTTTCATCTCACGAAGGCGATCGCCGCCGAGATGTTTGCGCATGTTGTGCACGTGTTAAGTGTGGTTTTCTTGTCGATCACGTAAAATATTACAAATATAAACTATTGCTATTTCGGACGACCTACGAACGTCCGGCGGCTAGTGCTCGCTTCGCACGTACCTTCCCCAATTCAATGAATTACATGTTTACTTTGAAACACCACTTACCCTATAGCGGGGCAATTTTTTATAATTTTGAAAATTTTACAATTCCTAATTTTCTCAAAAAATATAAAAAACAGCTTACCAAATAGCTTGTTCAGTTACTGAGTCTGTAATCTCTAATATTCTTTGTATATCTCTAATATACTTAAGTTAGCTATATACGATTATATAAGCAAGCTAATAATGAGAAACCATTTTAAGAAGTTTTATTAAATTGTAGTTATAGCCGAGCGGAATTGTAGTTATGCGAGATTCATAACCGGCCAACTATCACTTATTTATTAAAAACTAACAAAAAACATTTTTATCATTTTTAATATTTATTTATAACAAAAATACTTCATTTTACACGGTATTTTGCACATTTTTCTTTCAATCGGTCCCCCAAAAAGACAGACATTTTATAACTACCATTGATTGGATACAACAACTATGTAAAATGATATATGAGGAAAATGCCAGTCTGAAATGTGTGTTAAATATAATAACTGGAAGTAGACTTTGTAAGTATTAGGCAGCCCTGTAATATTCTGTTGTTGGTTATTACTATCCACTTTTAAAACTGGTTTTGACAATAGAAAAGGTCATTTATGAAAGGTCATTATTAGGATTACAAAACATCTAGAGTTTACTCCTTAATATAAAGTTTTATGAGGAGTAAAATCATAAGTTCAGAGCGTTATGTCATTATGTTTGAACATTTGGTGTCTTTTATCCTACAAAATTAAAAAGCCCCTTTTAATTTTATCTTCCTAATCCGACGTTACTAATGTTTTTAATTTTGTTATATATATTTGAACTTGTTCATTTGTGTTTAACTCGAAAATAATTATATCGTCAGCATTTTTTTATTAAAGTATTTTCCATTTATTTTCAATGATATTTATATTTATATACAGTGTTACCTATTTTATACATTTCAAGACAATCGTGCTTAAGGAGTAAACTCCAGTCGCGCGTCGGAGTTGACTCTCACTCTTTTTTTTTAATGCACTGGCTAATCGTGATGTCAAAAAAATTCCTTGCGCGATCGTGATTTGCCTAATGTTTGTTTACTTGACTATTTTTCACTTAATAATGCCAAAAAATGTGATCATAGTAAAAGTCGACGCTTGAAAATTTCAAAACATGTGAAAATTTGGAGGTGTGTCGTATAAAATGCAGTGAGCTATTTAGCTGAGACCGACTCTCGTATGAATAAAAAGAGAGCGAGCTGAAAAAGAACGATCACAGCAAGCGAAGACCGAAAACTGATTAAAGAGTCTACCAAAATTTTGAGTTAACTGATGGGTGAGTGACGATGAGTTAACTGATGGGTCCAAGAAGACCAGAAGGACTATCAGTGCCCAAATGAAAAGAACACGTTTTACAGAGAATGTAAAGACGAAGAAACCACGGCCCTGGGGGAAAAACAAGAAAGCTTAGCTAGGGTCGGTTCCACTATAGCTAGCATCTGCGGTTTTGAGAGGATCGTGAGACAATTTTCGGTTAACTTTGCCTTGACCTCTATTTTTTCACTCGTTCTCTTTTTTCTGAGTTCGATGCCGGTCTCCGTAAAATGTTTTTCACGGCACTTCACAAGACACACTTTGAATATTTCCCAAGTGTTGACATTATCAACTGAGGCTTTCCTTATTTGTATAAAAATTAATTTTCAAGCGTTGTTTGTTTGCCACCGAGTACACATTTTGCCAATTATTAAGTCAAAAATAGTCAAAAGAACAAACTTTGACCAAATAACAGTCACGCAAGACATTCACAAGTTCACAATACAACCAGCGAATGTCTTTAAAAAGAAAAAACTACATTTGGTGACTAGATATTTTATGGCCCTAGTAATGATTTTTTGTATTATGCAAACCAGCTTTGAAAGTATACGTAATAACTAACAACAGACAGCATCTTTTGAGTACTGTTCTAAATAATAGCATACTAATATTTTTGCATATGACTGTACGGTAATCAATTTATATTTAAACTATATACGCACACGCCGATGACGTAAGCAGAGTAAACATTCGATTCGTTCGTGAGACGGTTAACTTTTATCTAACACTAAACAACGTTGATGACTTTCATAATGAATCTGTTTCCAAGGAAACGAGCGATTTGTATCGAACGCAGCTCATTATTATCGACAAAGGTCAATATCTAAGTGGGTCGAACTATAACGCATCGGCGACGTCAACAATTGTAGTTGGGTAATAAGAAATTGCAGAAAATGTTCATAACGATATACTTGTCGTTTTACGTACGTAACTGGGAATCTTTCGAGTTAAAGTAATAGTTTCGAGGAATAACGAACGGTTTACGTACGTAACTGGGAATCTTTCGAGTTAAAGTAATAGTTTCGAGGAATAACGAACGGTTTACGTACGTAACTGGGAATCTTTCCAGTTAAAGTAACAGTTTCGAGGAATAACGAACGGTAATAGTTTCGAGGAATCACCTAATAAAACGTTGCATTACATTATATTGAATACAAAAGCATAGTCATTTTAGAGGCAGTAAAATGCATCTACGTATTTTATAGATATCGACTTAATCAAAATAAAGGAAATTTACAACATAATCTTGATGCGAAATCAACGACCGACGTATACTTAAAATTGCTACTTTTTTAAAAGTAGAAACTTACAAATGAGATTTTAAAAAAAAAGCAAACAAGATGAATAAACCAGCCCAGTGCGAATCGAATTCGGAAGGTTTCCGTAACACCGTAATAAACTTATAAGTTTGTATTTCCCACAGACTGTGAAAAATAAAGTCATTGCTGCTGTCCGTACCAAAAATATCCATATTTCAAAAACTACACAACGTATCTAATTCAAGCCAGTTTTCGCTGAAAGTTTATTTTAAGTTCTACCAACTTAATTTTTTCAGAATTTTACACACGTTAGTTGATAAGTTAGAGGAGGGGACATTTTTTTAGAATATAGAATCGCACATCTCACCAACTACTGACTTAAATAAAAAAGTTATTTTGGGACCTCTGCATAATTTTTAAGACCTATCTAATGAAACCCACCCCACGTGTGCATTGAATTTTTTTTCCATCCCTCAGTAACATATATGATGTGCCCCACCCCTAATATTATTTTTTTCATAATTCCATTATTTCATTGTATAGTGACTTATAACGTGACACCTACCATCTAAATCTCATCTATACACGGTGTCTTGGAATAAGTGTCCGACAAAGAAAGACGCTATTCGTAGGCTATAAAGCAATAAAATGTCGTTGAAATAAAACGTAAAACACGGCCTTTTTATAATTGAGTGCAAAAAAATATTACACATAACTCTTTTTAACACACTCAATACTGCCTGGAGCGCGGTTCTTACCCGGGTAGCAAGATGTTTTCGCAGCTCTTTGCACGTTATTCCCCTGAGTGGCACTCACTATTGTGTGCGAGTATCGTGTGTACGAAAAAGATGTGAAGTAATTGTGAATATTACTTTTAATTTTTCAATTTCCTGAAAAAAATCATCTTTTCTATTTTATTTTAACGACAATCAACTTTTTTTAGTCAACAAATAACGTTTTTCTTTGTCCGACACTTATTCTCGGACACCGTGTATAGTATCAGTAGTCTCCGAGTAAAATTATTGTAACATACGGACAGACAGACGGACAAGAGGAAATTATAAGATTTCAGTTTTTGCCACTTGGCTGTGGAACCCTAAAAAGTAGTCGAAAACAATTATTTTACTTATTCTGGCATTATTTATGATTAATAATAATTCACATAACCTAGTTTCAATTCTTTTATAATTTATCGAATAAGTGCCTGAGGTAGTTCCGAAATTTCAGCTCTTTCATTATTGATGTGTTGTGTTTCTCCAAAAAATGCAACTAACTTAGGACAATGCCTGGAAACGAAATTAATTACTGAATGTGTGCAAATAAAAAAATTGGCGTAATCTGTAGTACTTATAAAATATGTTCGTTTAAAATATCGTACATACTTTATTTCATAATACGAAATGCAAACCAAATAATGCCTATAGGTCTATTGTTAAATAGATATAGGTTGTCGGCTTTTGTGAATTCTTAAATACAATATAAGACGATTATAATGAATACATTTGGTTCGTATCTGATTCCGTTGTCGAGATACACTATCTCAACGTTAACGTAAGGATTAAGACACACACGCAAGAATTAAGACAAACACCGAATCCGCAGCATCAAAACGACTGCGAGATGACGCACAGCAGATCAAACATAAGTGAAAATTATTTAAAAATCATATTTCTTTTTACATGCACCAAAAAGATTTATCTTCTATACATAGCACAATCATTAACCAAATATTTTTCACAATTATATAAATCAAACATAAAAACCTCCTTGCTGTTAGAAAAACTACAAAAATGTGCCCGAATAGTGAAGAAATTGCACTGATTTTTTTTTTATTTCACACCGTGAACCTGTAGCACCTTGTGAATACTGCTGGTAATATAAGATAATAATAAGCGAAAAGAAATTAGATTGACCCAACAAAAGGTTCGTTGAACACAAGAAAACCTTCAGACCAATAAAATGAAATAAAAATTTTTTTCTAGTACCAAATATTAAGTCAAATTTTTAATAAAAGTGATTGATTCATTAAATAATAATAATTTAACACAAAAATAACAGTTACGTAACGTGACGTTACTGTCAAAGAGTAACTTGGTTACACTGCTATCTACCATGTTGCACGAGATGCTATCTCGTAGCTAACAACATCCCTGCCCAGTTTCGGCTCTAAGGTCAACGACTTGAATGTAGTTTATCATTCATCTATTTTCGTATATCGTATTTTTTCATTCATCTCCTTCTTTTCATTGCACAATAGCTCTGCAGATCTCTTTTTGTAAGATTAATTTTGTAGTCCTGCTGTAGCGTCGATGATACTCTTAGATTAATCCACACCTCTTTTCCACCGTCTATATCTATTCATTTCAAAGATATCAAAGCCATAAGAAATAAGAATTTATCTGTATTGGAAGTATCTGTGAATTTTTGTTTATACTCGCTTTGATCAGAACTGCTGTCGAAGCTCCATTTGCATAACAGTTTGAATTTATTACTGTCCTTCTCTTAATTTGGCGACATTAATTATGCTTTGTGCTGTTAGTTGTAGAATTCCCTGTAGGCTGGGTTCAATCTGAGGTTTCAATAACGTGAGTGATATTGGGATGAGATTCTTGGTTTTAAGCGAAATTTCTTCAAAAAACGTGAGCGGTCTGCCACGTGAAAGCCTAGGATCAGCTGTTCGTGGGGAGCTGTTTCAGAAACCAAACAATGTGGCAGCCATATCTCTTGCTGTAGCCAAGTCTCGTGATGTTGCATAAGTCTTTGGCGGTTACGACTAACTTCTATACACGTCTTGGTCATCGGTACGAAGTTGGTGTTTTTTCACTTTCGACCCACGCTTTCACTAGGTCGGATTTTTTGATCGAATTGCGGCTCTCAAAGAAATCGTAAGGAAGTAAGAAGTCACAAGCAGAAGCAGACAATCGGATCGAATATTTAGCCATTTTCATATAAAAATTAGGATCTAATTTTTATATGAAAATGTTTTTCACCTTTTTTTGCAAACTTCGTCGAGGTTTGACAATGCATAAATCGTTGATGAAATCTTGTACAGCAAAATTTAAAACATACTTGCAAAAAATAGACAATGCAAAGACTTATTATAACAATATTTTGAAGTGTATATTTTGGTCTGAGATCTCTATGAATGATTGTTAAAAAACACGTGGAACTTCTTTATAATTCAGCTCGCAGGAATAACAGTTAGCGATTGATAATGAGACAATTATTATTGTAAACCACATAATAAAAACTGGTGGTATGTGGTGTAATAACTAATCACCTTTATAACAATAAATACCATTTAGGTATAGGAAATCGAAACTGAACTTGTTATTCTTGTCTTAGGTACAATGCTTCGAGCATTGTGTAACACGGCTAACACCTTATTATTATTCTCACTAAAATACTTGTTTATTGTATAACTTTCGGAAGTATAATAAAACCTACACCCCTCCCCTATAATAAACTCACTAACGTAAGCAGTGAGAAAACCCACACAAACCCGGCTTCCGCTATTGTTTTTGTAATATATAAATGCTTTTGGAACATCTAAGAGTTAATCTTTGCTAATAGTCCATCTGAAGATGTTGTAATACAACGACACCTAGGTAGTGGTAAAGAATTGAAAGAAAGTAGAAATAATACTACATCACGTAGTTTCATTTAATTGTGGATCTTATTAGGCTAATGTTGGCCTTTTTTTTTGTTGGAATTTTTGGATGGAATAATAAATGATTTATCCGTAATAAACCAAATAAAAAAAATATTAAATAATATTTTCACGAGGTACCAGAAAAAATTCTAGTATTCCAATAAAACAGAGGAATTAGGATTAATCTAGGTAATAGTTTCACTTTTCCATAACTCATAACTTGTGCAAGTATGCATGAGAAATATACGAATTGTTCATTTCAATATATAAAATAGCATGAAGCAAGTATATAAAAGCAACGTCGTTCACGAAATTATCGTCAGTAAAATTATCATCTTGTCTATTGTCGGCTTGTTCATTTTCAAGTGTAATCTTGAATAAGATTACATCTTATTTTGTCAGACATAATAATCACCCATACTATGTAAACTAATTTGAAATACTACCCAATAATTAAGTCGCCTCTTTTACGCACTCTGCTCGATATAACCTTGTCGGCGGCATCACAAATCAAGTTACAAAGGTTATGATGACAGGAAATTATTTTTCTACGTAATGCTGAGTGACCAGAAACATGAAGCTAGAGAGCATATTGAAGACACAGTTAAACCAAACAGCTGCCTGGAACTATTGAAGCTGCAGAAGAAATTGAAGATATTACATATATTTTTTTTTAAATGTAGGAATATTTCTAGAAATTAATAATGAAAAAAAAAACAAACATTAAAATTCCATTTCTTTACTACAATCGAATAAAACTTTTTGGGCGATTTACGGGGAAGAATAAATAAAAGTAATTTAAAACTTGCTCTTAATTTCATTGGAACGGTTCGCAACAACAAATCCAAGAAATGCAACTATTAGATGTTGTACTAAGTATAATTTTCTACCGAAGTATTTCCGATTGTCACCTGTTTTTTTCGGTTAAACGTTAGTTTTACCATGATTTTCATTTTATATAAAAAAACTACCATAAAACATTTTCCGTCCTCATAATTATGTAATCGCCCACAATAAAAGACAATGAAAAAATTTGGATCTAATTTACGAATGGCCCCCGCCGGCGGGTTGCGCTCTAGCACGCATTCATTCGGCGGCAAATAAACCGCAAAACCCGTATAATCGCGTTAGAGACGCGACTAATTGGATCGCGATAACTTACACGGATTCACGGCCAATACATCTCGATCCAATCACGGCCAACGGCATGCCCGATACGTGGCCGCTACGCCGTCGGACACGCGCCCGGGGATTCTACGTGCAGTAAACAGTAATATTATCGCGCAAGTGGGCTAAATTACGTAAGGCTCCAAGTTTATTAAGCCACGTTCAAGTAGAGCGTTGAAAGTAGCCCCTTCTCCATAATGCAGCGGCTCGATCCTACTCGGCTCTCGGCCCATAAACACAAGGTCTACACGCGAGCGCGTGCTGTAATTTTAAAACCAGTTTTACATCATCGGCGGTAAAATAATTTGAAATGATTACACTGTAATTGTAAATTTATCTGACCGATAAGATATACATATACACATAAAATTTGTATATGGTCAAAGCATATATTCGCTCCCAACCCGGCGGGTTTACACTAAATAGTAATATTCCCCTTTTCAACTTATTATTACCTGATTTATAAGATGGATGAAATCATGTTTACTTACAATTAATAAGCAGTATAATCGCCTGCGCACTTTACTAGTTTTCACACTGATTTGCTACACTAACAATCGATAAGAGTTGCTTATTTTATTACTTAGCTGATAAATCACAGGTAGGTATACACAGTTAATACAGAATTTAAGAATAATAATAATTCAACTTAAGGATAAAACATCGCATTTTGTCGCGCCAATATTAATTAATTAAATGACGTATAACTTTAAATATCGCTCGAAGAATATGCGGCAGCCTGTTTATTAAATTTTTAATGTAATTTTAATTGGTAAATTCAAGCTGAAGAAAAATATTAAAATCACTTTCAATTGTCGTCATTACTAGCCGGATCAAAAATATAAAACTTTAAAAAAAACATATGTTTATTTAAGGCGCGTTCTCTGTTAGAGTGGTCAACGGAAAGCAAGTAACTAACGGTCAATGATTGTTTTAAGGTTCACGTTAATTTGTCAACTTCGCGTAGTGATGAGTAAGGGTCCAGTCTTGGCTTTCATTTTCGACTTTTTGCAACTTCAATATCAAAGCTAGACTCTCGTAAAATATGCTTATATTTCTACAAGATTAAATCTTTTTTAAATTTATTTTATTTAGATCCATATACTATAAGTAGAATACGGAAAAGTCTATATTTTTTAATGTTAAATCGTTAAGTGTGATGTATCTTGATTAAAAATAATTAATTAACAAATTAAAATAATTTATTTACATCAACATCTGCGATTTCTACTGTGCCAGGTATTGCTCAAAGACTTTTGCGAGTATCTCACAACAAAAGTATTAGTAAATATTAAGTATTCCAATTAAAACTTTTAAGTTTTTTTCTTTTCTCATACACTTCAAAGAGAGTCGAATGAGTTGTTTCTATAAATCGCGTTTAGCGATTTTACTAAAACAATTCAATACTAACAAGTTAATGGCAACATAATTCGAAAACGCAAGATTACAAGAGGTTTTTTTAACAAAACCAAGACCGGATTTTATAAGGTTAAGAACAATATTGTCTTGCTCTTTACGCAAATTTATATAATTTGCCCCACATAGTTTAAAATGAATGTATTGTTTCATATAATGTGGATTTTAATAGGCATAGCATACACATAACTATGGCAACTGTTACAGTTTTGTGCCCGCATTTCATACCTTGCAATACCTTGCGAATTATTTTTTTATACTTCGGTGTTGGCAGACATAAATTAAACCAATTGAAATTATCGTTCAAGTACTTATAAAACATTGGATGACAAATAATCATGCATTTGTGTTTTTATTTTAAATTTCACATTTCAGTGTGTTGCTTGCACCAAGCGTTAATTTTTTTTTCAAAATTTAAGTTTCGAAATATTTTTTATTTCAAATGCCTGAAACAAAACAACTTAATTATGAGCATAGAAAGAGGAAAGTGCGCGCTACTCAAAGTGTTAGAGCTCATACGTAAATTCTCTTTGCTCCCGTTCGGTCAGAGGAAATCAGACGTTCAATTAATTTGAGGCTCATTCTAAGGCGAGAGAAAGTAGCCTAAAGAGCTACAAGGCCAGGAAGAAGCTAGGGCCTTCTGAGGAAAACAAAAAGTCTTGCCTGTAAAGCGTTTTTCAAACATAGTTACTCTACAGGGTTACAGGTATACTAAACTTGAGTCACTTTCTTGGGAAAGCTTTATATACCTCAAGCAGAAAAGTGCAGTCCATACAGGCAGCATCCGCCGAAAAATCAAATTTTAAGTGGTGTTTTACCACTTAAAAATTAGGATTGTCTTAATTTTATTTTATAACTATATTTGACCACCTGGTCACTGGTGACCTGGTGCGACACGTCACAAAAATTAACATTAAATTCGCATTACGCTGCAACATTAAACTCGCATAACACAAAGGACGCATCGCCAGTTCACAGAAGATACAAATACGTAGTAGCGAGACTTGTCAAGCCACACGGGTGACGCACGCGAGTAAGGAGAAACAACGAAGATGCGCGTGCTCAGCGACAGATATGACGTTATGTGTACTTTAATAAGCAGTTTTAAAATAGTCGAATGACAAAAAAGCAATCTAAACGTGGAAGAAGAAAAAAAACAGTAAATACAGACGTATTAATGAATGATAATAAACAATTCAAAGCAACACAACAGTCGCTATATTTACAAATTTATTTGTCGTAGATATTATATTAATACGGCGGAGTTTTTGTCCACTACCAACTTTTGCACTTAAAAGAAAAACAAACCTAACCTTACCATTGAAAGTAACTTTGATTTTGATCTTTGATCTAAACCACTGTGATTGCCTCGACAATTTCAATTTATCGTTTGAATCCGCAGTCTTTTCTCATTGCACGATGGCCGCTTTGAGGCGCTTAGAAAATATTCGATTGGAATAAAAGGTAACCTATATATTAATATGAACCTTATGGATCATCTCTAAGTTTTTATGTGCCGCTCTAAAAATAATAGATATAAAATAATTAAACTTTCTAAAAAAACCATTTCAAATTTTACTTAGCCCAAAAACATTGCAAACAAAAAATTATCCAAAAATATTCAATATATAATCTCATCCGTGTGAATGATTCTAAGGAATGGTACCATTATCATCGAAACATTGCTCATCATCAAGGCGAATATAGAGGTAAAGATGCAAATATTTACTAAATCGAAGATCATACGAACAAAAAAGTCCATGTCCAGGTCGGACATAATGTGACAAAAATTATTAGTCATTTACATTTTATAATTGCCAGAATGGCTAATAATATACGAAATTAATATTATAGCTTACGGGTGGCCCGACGTAAAGTGGATACGCACTGGGTTATGGCAATGGGTTCGTCCGTTCCAACGTATTTATTTGGTATAATATATATTACCTCGGATAGAAAAATTATACTTTTTCATGCAATCATTAAAATAATAAATCACACGATTTCACCGCCTCATACACTTAATCGAGCTGTAATTTAGTTAAGGAAATTAGCACAGAAAAACCTACGAAGGCGGATGTAGATATTAAAATTTAATTCACGTTTTCCTTCACGTAAGCCGTTGACTATGCGACCGGAAACACGTGAGCAAATCGCGAATTCAATGTAGTAGAATTCGTAAAGTTGTGAGAAAATCTAACCGTTGCCACAGTATAAAGGTACTTAGAAATTCTATCATACGTCAGCCAATGATAGCTGGTTCATCTAAGAGCTACAATATCATTGAGCAACGACCGGTAGAAAACATAAAAGTGGAAAATGTTGTATAGGTGGAATAATGGTTGGAGATTGCGGCACACATTGACTTTATCGATCTGTTTCACATTTCGCCGCTGAAAACATTTTAAGTGCTCAGCTGATATGTGTGGCATAGGTGTTCGAGCAATGAGAAATGTTATTTGGCTTGTGGTTAGCGGTTAATTGTGCTCAATAAGGATAACAGCTATAACTAATACATTATCTCAAAGCTATTCTTGTTAGGCAAATATTTCCACGGAATGTCAATAATATCTTGTTAGCATTCTTTCTTGTAATAAGACCCATTCCCTTATGTGACGAAGAATACACTCCAAGAACAGTGCTATCGTAAACATATTCATAAACCTGTTGTCATTGAAAAATTTCATTTAAGTGCAGGAGAAATGTCGGAGGCAGCACTGAATCTTCCGAGACTTCACGATCATGTGATGAATTATTTACCGTATCCTTTTGTGTCCCTTTACAGGGAAGTTGTATCATTTTCTTCTCTTAAATCACTTCCAAGTTTCGTTTTATTCAGCAAAACGTTACATATTTAGGAAAATAAAATGACTGTGGTGTGATCCGTCACAATTCATGCAGGCAAAGAAAAAATCTTACCTTCACAGTCTCAGAAGTTATTCAATCTTATATATGTTAATACCAAGGCAAAAAATACACGCATATCTTTTAGTTTCGTCAAAAAAAATCTAGGCTCAAAATACGGGCCTCCAAAGATGGCATCACGAGCGCCATTACTCGTGTGATTTTTGGCAACATTTAAAAATGCTAACATTTCTGAAGCAGCTCAAGATTTTGGGTTAGTTTTTTTTATTTGAAAGATTACATTTTTTTTATTAAAATGGTATCATTATTTTTAAAATATGTGTCCTATCCAAATTTTCTTGCTATAGCCATTTAAATTTTTGGTTTTTTCAATTTAATTTTTTCTCTCTCACAATAGTTAATCCCAAAAATTTTGTTGATTAGTACCATACAGTGTCACATTCCCTGAAAAAGAGAACTTCCACTTTTCAGTTTAAAATTTTTTATCGACAAATGAACATTTAACCACACGTTAAGCATATTCCCGTCACATGTTCTGACATATTAGGCGCATTCCCCGTATGCTGGGATTACATTCCTTAACTAGATAAATAAATCCTTAAATTTTTTCCTGGAACAATATGAAAATTTTGAAATAACTCTTGAACATAGTTTGAGAGTGAAAAATAGCTTCAAAAGTTGCAATTCAGGAGTACAAACGGCACGCCTATTCCTGCCTGATTGTTGCTGGTAGCCGGTAAAATATCATTAATACAATTTTCCAAGGGCAATGGAAAATAATAGTTTTAAGCGGTGAGACGACTTTATAAATATAAAAGTTACTATAATACGTGATTTTCAAAGTTCAGGCCGAAATGAAATCCTAATTATTTATTACTCGTAACACTTTTTTTTCGCAAAAATGTAAACAAAACATTAGAGTTTTGGTTCGACGTGTATTCAGCACTTGTAATCAGTTAGTGATTACCTTACAAAATGCGTTGATTTAGCAACTTTGGATTTCTTGCGTTCAACTTGATTTTAGCTTACGATGTTAAACTCTATGTAAGGGACAGTTTAACGCGTTGGCCCCCGCCAGTCACCGGTGACCATCAGCAAGATTTTTTTTTTTGGTTTGGCAGCCAATTTTTTAATTTCTGATTCGTGGCAAAATGTACATGTATTATTTCCTGGTAAATATCGCTTTTAAGTCACGTTTCTTTTTAGCTTACGATAAGACGTGACCTTTTATTAGAGGAGTTAAGTGTGTCCATTTTAGTTGCTGCATTCAGTATATTTTCCAAGTTGTCGCAATCGGCTAATATATTTATCGCTAATCATGTTCTATCTAGCCCAAAGGCAAATGTAATAAACTTTTAACAAAATACAAATTCATAGCATTATTGAATTATACGAATAGTTTAACTAAGGCTACTATATAATTCGTCTTATTGATTAAAATTGTCTCCAATCCACGGGTCATTTTATTTTATTAGGGTTACTTAAAAAAATGGAACACTTATAAGATGACTCGCGTGTCCGTCCGTTTGTCAAAGCTGTTTTTTGAGAACCCCTTTGATGTAAAAACTGGAAATTTCATAAAGCATATGAACAGTCCCACACTTGTAATAATCAAAAATATTGATGTGGTCATTTTAGAGAGGGCAAATAATGTATACAATTTTTTTTAAATTTATTCCGTGATATATCAATTGAAAGAAAAAGTTTTAGGGACTCAAAAACAATTGCTTTTCAGAATTTTATATAAAATAATTCTAGAGATATTGTTAAAAATATCCACAAAAATAGGTTCTCCACGTCCGCCCCTCCCATCCCCGTAACTGCTAAATTCAAATTATTGAAAGGAAAGCGTTTCTAGGAAACACGTTAAAAAGATATACTAGGTAATGGTACATGGTGAGAAACGATAATAATATTTGTAATTAAGCTTAGAGATCAACGTATAAAGTACTGAGATATCATAATAATTAATAAAGTCAGAAGGTGTCTAATCTCTTTGTTTGTATATTTTTTAAGGATTAGTAGTTTTTGACAAGCAACTTATTAAATACAATAACTTATAATTTCTGGATTGCCACGATCTATAAAGGCATGTAAATAGGTAATATCGTTTTTGAGATATAGTTAATAATGTGAACGTAGTTGGAGAAAAAGTCATTGACCTAAGTGTTTTCGTGACAAATGCTGACAAATATATTACAGATACACTAATATGTAATGTATGTGTGGGGACTGTATGCCTTAAAAGTTCTAAAGAAACAACATTTATCTATATTTAAGGATAAGTCACGGTAACTGTTTTCATGTTTAAAAAAGTTCGGGTAAAATAAAAAAATATGGTAAAATTTTATATTTTTTTTTATTACGTTCAGAATTTACAAGCTTCTTACCGAGGCAGACAGACGGACGGGCAGACGGCGTTGCAACAACAGTAGGATTTAATTTGGATTCTTATGGTACGAAATCATACATAGTCATTAGTCTAAAAATATATTTAAAATTTGTGTAAAACCCTTTCTGTTTTTCTCCAAAGCTTCCATTTTGGAATTTTCGATTTTTACTGTTTTTAGGCTAATCAGGACTTAGCATCCAGTAGACTGCCGCCATGCCTGTATCCCACTTTTCCTTTTATCTTTTTTACATTTCCTTTATGTTTTGATGAATCTTTGACTTTTTTCACCCTTTTACTCACTGGCGGCTCCTAAGTTTTCTGGAAGGTAGCTTAAACGGAAAATAAAACAAGTGAGTTCATTGTTTTTCCTACATAATTCATTATCATTTTTTTTTCAAAGTTTGATGTCGTTTAATTTTTTGTCGAATATTTTATTTTTCATTCGTTTTCTTATATCAAGACAAAAAATGTCTTCCTCTACTTCAGCTTCTGATAAAGACGAAAATAATTCTTGCTGATATTTAAAATCTTCACTTCGTTTGCTCAAGTTTTTAACAAAGCCGTTTTATTGTACGCAGACGAACTCTCCAATTTCTTCGCACTCACCAATTTCAATATTAGGCTCATTTATATTCGGAGTTAAATAAACACGTATAATGTACTAATATTATATTTAATTTATAGAAATAATATTATGTCAAAGAGACAAGTTAAATATTTATATTGAACGACATTTATCGTAAAAATCTCCATTTATCACAAACATGAGGCTCATTTATATTCGGAGTTAAATAAACGCGTATAATATACTAATATTATATGTAATTTATAGAAATAATATTATGTTAAAGAGACATTGAACGACATTTATCGTAAAAACCCTCCATTTAGCAAAAAGATGAAGCACATTTATACTCAGAATAACAAAAATGCGTATAATGTGCGAGTATTATACGCTTTTTCATTCAAAAGACGTAAAATGTATCGAATTCAACTGTAGTAGTAAGGTAGTATAGATGATACTATGGTAGTAATTGACACTATTCTCTTTGATCTAATTTTGAGACAATCTCAGACACATTTCAACTTGAGAACACGTTATTTATGTATATAACCTCTGGTTTTATACAATATATATTTCCACACATGGTTTAGCCATTCTGTAGTGACATGTGAAAACAAAGAAAGATCAAGCCGATTGCAAATTTGGTAATTCATTTACTTGAAAATAAAGAGATCATTATAATTTTGGAAATACTTTTTTGTATTGTGGCTATTTTCATAACTTTTTAATGTTTATTATTGATGCTATTACACAAGTTATCTAAGATCTTCAAAATTTGTTAGAGATTTTTGGGTTTTTCAAACCGATAAAGACAAAGTGAAAACAAGTGGTTCATTATGCGTAGCGAGTCGATAATTTACACACCTTATTTGAGAGAAGCTGATTTTGATGTCCTATTGCATAAACTTTAAATGATTTAGACAGACAAATGATGAAAAATTCCTTCAGGAAAAGCGGATTAGTAACCCTGGGATAGGAATATCATAGACTATTCAAAATTGAAAGTCAACAAGGAAATTATAATTATAGAGTAGCCATGGGAATATATTAATTTCAACCTGTACCACCTAACCCAGATCTCACAAATGTGGTTCCACTAGATTCGAGAGATTATGTTTTAAATACACAAGCAGTAGTTGAAAGGCAATTTGCTACGCCTAATACATCAATTTCAACCTGTATCACCAACCCAGATCTCACAAATGTGGTTCTACTAGATTTGAGAGATTATGTTTTAAATACACAAGCAGTAGTTGAAAGGCAATTTGCTACGCCTAATACATCAATTTCAACCTGTATCACCAACCCAGATCTCACAAATGTGGTTCTACTAGATTTGAGAGATTATGTTTTAAATACACAAGCAGTAGTTGAAAGGCAAATTGCTACGCCTAATACATCAATTTCAACCTGTATCACCAACCCAGATCTCACAAATGTGGTTCCACTAGATTTGAGAGATTATGTTTTAAATACACAAGCAGTAGTTGAAAGGCAATTTGCTACGCCTAATACATCAATTTCAACCTGTACCACCAACCCAGATCTCACAAGTGTAGTTCCACTAGATTTGAGAGATTATGTTTTAAATACACAAGCAGTAGTTGAAAGGCAAATTGCTACGCCTAATACATCAATTTCAACCTGTATCACCAACCCAGATCTCACAAATGTGGTTCCACTAGATTTGAGAGATTATGTTTTAAATACACAAGCAGTAGTTGAAAGGCAATTTGCTACGCCTAATACATCAATTTCAACCTGTACCACCAACCCAGATCTCACAAGTGTAGTTCCACTAGATTTGAGAGATTATGTTTTAAATACACAAGCAATAGTTGAAAGGCAATTTGCTACGCCTAATACATTAATTTCAACCTGTAAACCCACCCAGGCCAGATTTCTCAAATGTAGTGGAAATTTATAACATATAAAATATACAAGGAGTAGTTGACAGGTATGTTACAACCCATAAAACCTCCAATATATATCTGAGATAAAATAAGACCAGCTCCATTTAAATCACTATAGCGAGAACGTATACCTAGCACATCAAAAAGACAATGAAAAGAGAAGATACCTGCTGTAGTCTGATCTTCCACTCGGTCGTACCAAAAGTATCTAAAAACGATAGAACACCGGAGAATAGAAAAAGAGCGTAAGAAAATAGCAAGTGCAGAAAAAAACTAAAGAAGCTGAAAAAGAAGCTAGAAAAAAAAACAAACAAGAAAATTATTGAATCAGACAATGAATCAAACAGTGAATCAGAGGAAGAGTGGGTTGAACCGTGTTCCTCTACACACGAAGTTAGTTTCGAAAAAACAGATTTCGATTATTAGAATTAGCTAACTTACGACAAAGTTATGATTCCTTCACTAAGGCTCTCTCTCTTGCGAGAATCCTCAATTAGTTGAATCTTACGAAGATCTGGTCCGCCCTGTCCGACATCAAATTGTGAATATCTTGCAAAAAAATAATGCAATAACCTTATTCTAGATCCTTATACGACCACTTTTAAATCCCTGGTTTTGCCCGCGCGAAATGAAGGCTTTATTAGACAGACAATTCTGTGTATAATAATTAAGACGAAAATTGCATTTGAATGTCTGAAATTCGAGTGTTTGTCCGTTAGACTCTAGATGACTGTTAGTAGTATTTATAATGAATAATAACTATAATGCATAACACATTGCGTACCGATGGCGTGCAAGAGGGCCGGGTCGAGGGGAGGCAGCGTAGCGTGCGCTACGGCCGCGCTCACCGCATACGCGCCGCGCCGGCCCGGCATGGCGCCCCACTCGCCGCCGCTCACCGCCGCATGCCGGCCTCCAGCCTCACAGATAACGCGACACTATCTTGCTTTCAAAGCCGATATCACCGCCCAGCGAATAATCACGATTTCTTGGCTCAATTCAGGCACCAGCAGCACGATCTCTAATATATTCACTTCACTCTAGATGCTGGTCGTTACGCAACACCAGCTGTTACCGTATGTACTATGAGCAATTTAACATTCTTAGAACGACACCGAATAGAATTATTCCAGTTTTGTTCAAACTTTAAACCATTTCAGAAACAACTCGATATCTTATCTAATCACTAGACAATTTCCACTATTAGTGTTGCCACGAAATTAAACTATACGTTAAAAATACAAATTATGATAAATTACTCATCACTTAATAAATATAATGATAATCCCAACTAGAGTTAACAATGTATGGGGGGTCCACTTTTATATAACTCATTAGTGGTTAGATAAGACAGTTGGCCGCCGCCGACGGGACAAAAGATTGTTTCATAGTCACGTCCATCGCAACAAGACGGTGTGACGTCACACAAGTGTGTTGTTTTGTAGCTTGGCATTTAAACGAGCAGCCTCCCTTAATGTCGCACAATTAATGAATATTCAGTGTAACATGGAGCTAGTGCCGACACGGGGCCAGTGACACAAGTACAATATTTAATCACTGGCTATCCGCATAACAATTAATCATAATACCAGTATCAAGTGTTGCATATTGCAATAATTTTGAACACACGCGACTGACCCGGGCGCAAGACACGTACTGGGGGCAACGTAAGCAGATAAGGATGTGCAGTGGCTCGATTATTTATCTATATATCGATACAAACAATAAAGATATTCCAGTTGCCGATATCGACTAATCTTCACATTTCCATTACAGTTTCCTATACCTATTATTAGTCAGTTATAAACTCCTAATTTATATGTAATTCGTAATTATTAAAACAAATATTGTTAGTTCACAAAATATACGTAGTGGAAGTGAAAACTTCTTTACTCTTTGTGTTATTATATTTTTTAACGTTTTACTTCTATTTATAACTTTATATTTTTCGAAAGGAATATTGTAATTCAACATACAAGAATTCCAATTATAGTATATAAAAAAGGTTAAAATAAATTGAAACAATTTTCAATTACCTGACACATTTATTTATTTATTAAAAACAAGCCCCACTTTTGACTGACAGGTTATACCAAAATGCTGGACATGTGCAAGCACCAAAACTGTAATCCTTTACAATACACATAATAACATTAATAATAATTAATAAAATAGAAAAAACATACATTAATTCAAGTTAACTTGACCTATCAAGCAACCCCATAAAGCGGTCAATGGAGCAGAAAAATATCAAGGTTTGACGCCTCTCATAGTACCGCGATACTCAACAAAGTGCGTAAAATATTAGGAGCGCCGCAGGATGTTCGTGCACGCTCTCTAGGCAGATTTATGTCATACGTATTAAAACTACTTTAATTTAAATTTTGAAAAACGTTTTCTTCGTTATTAATTAAATCTTTGAATGTTTCAAAATGACGCAATAAGCCTAATAATAATTACTGAAATGTTTAAAAAAACATATGCTTGATTTAAATTACTCTACAGAAAAAAATTACTCTACAGATTAAATTTACTCTACAGAATAAGTGGCTGGAAACGTGGCGTATCCTCACGCGACAACCGTATTAAATGATCAGCAAATATTATATTAAACGCCGGCATTGCTCTCCACTTTCCGTCCACCTATGCTATAGTTTTTGTATACTTTTCATCGTTCCCATCGCAAACCCTGTTGCAATCGTTAGTCACATACCTAATCACTCCTCACCTGCCATAATGCACAAATGCACTAATAGAATTTCATTTCAATTCACGTTGAGAATGATTCTAATGGATGATACATTTAACAATTCGTTTTTAATATAATCATTAATGACTAGTTGGAATTGAAGGTAGTTTAATAATTAAATTATCCTACTAGTAATTTTTATATCTTATATACACTATTCGCATATAAGTTAACTATACATCCAATCAAAAATTTATTTAAAAACTGATATAATATTTAAGTTAACATATCCCATTAAAAAAATATTTTACACTAAAGTTTCTATAATTGGGATCAAAGTTGTAAATGCGACCTAAGTGCTATACATTAATGAAACTTGATAGTTTTTGAACATAAAACACAAATACATCGATATCAAAAAGAATATTAGAAAAAATCGGCCGGAAATAAACAATCAAATTTAGATCGTTGCAAGTCTAATGGTTATGAAAAGTTAATCATTACAGTAGTTTCTTGCAGTCGTCAGAAATATTATACTCGAGGCAGATCACAGTGAACTATATAAAGGTACTGTCACAACAATCTATGTCTGCGAGGGCAGCTTTATTCTATTGCGCAGCAACGCGCAAGTCCAGACCGAGTTAACAACTTTAATTAGCGTATTGGTCATCGTAGCAAGGTCAAAACGAAAAAGTGAAAGTAGATTGAAAACTATTCTACGAATCACATTAGATGACGTCATCTAAGGCAACGCTATAATATTGAAAGCGATAACGAAAAACTAAAACACGTAAAAAGACAAATTACAAGAGATGTAAATCATAGAATATGATATGAAAGTCGGGGTAATGAGTGAATGAGTAGAGCCAAACCGATATGAAAACACTGATGACGTCCCACAGAGGACGTCCCTAGCGCGAGACGTTATCAGCGGGCAGCGACGTCACGCCCGACCAGCGGCGGGCCACCAGCGCCCTCTTGACGCTATCGCTCGCCCGATAGCTCACTCAATGCGCTCACAATTATCTACCTATTATTTTCAATTGGCTCACGATAAACCGCTTTCGGCGCTCGCGCTCAAGCCAATAAAAATTATGGAAGGCAATCGGGGCGCACATATGCGCCAGCCGATTAGATCGCGTGCAATGTGACGAAAATCTTACGTTTCTTTACTTCAAGTTATTTAGTAATAGAAGTAATGATATTAATGGGCGAAATGAGAAAGTTAATATGAGGCCTGTAGATAAAAATGCAAGCCGAGAACACAACAATGTACTTAAAAGTGGAATGAGGATTTGCACTAACTAAAATAATTACTGACCTTGAACGGATTCGTGGATAAGTGAATTCGTGCACCAAGTTTACAACTATGATAAACGTCATACAATTTACGCGGAAAGATTATTTATTATATATTAAATTATATATATATATATATATATATATATATATATATATAATATATTTAGCAAAGATTCAATCTTTGATAATAACCCACCTGAAGATGTAACGAAACCTAGGTTGTGGTAAAGAACTTAAATAAAGTAGAAATAATACTGTGGAGTATTATTTCTACTTTCTTTAAGTTCTTCACGTAGTTTCATTTAATTGTGAATAATGAATTTCTACAAAATTAACGCCAAATATATTCAATCAATTAATATTTTTTATCTATTTACGTATTGATTGGTATTAAACAAATATATACGACAGACGTTACACGTAGTCCAAATCAACTTTAAAATTTATCAAAACTCAATTTCCACACATATCCAAACAAAATTGATGTCAAACGATTTTTATATCGATAAGATTTAATCGATATCTTGGTACATGAAATTTAAATTTTTAACCCCAACAATGAGGGTTGTCCACGGGAGATAATCGAAAACCTATTAACGACCGTCAAACAAACGCCACTCGAACCGCGCATGTACTCAATCTAAGTGGGTGCCTGGCCACACTCGGAATTAATTCACTTGACCTATTTATTTCACGCGTGGTACCATAACATAATTTCAACGAGAGAAGGCAAAATTAATGTAAACGTCAAAATTATTGCCAGCGTACAATGAACCGATGAGTCCGAGCCAAAAACAACACCGTGGCAACAGATCTGGAATGCAGCAGATAGATTGTGGGTATATTTTGTAGATATAATCATTGGGAGTGATCGATCTGACATCGGACTGACGCGCGACATCCGAGTACCGGCAGTTGCTCAGTACAAATCATGCCATCCTCCCAGTAGCACACAACGTCTTATAAGCAATTATACTTAATTTGCCCTGAACATTTGCTGTATATAATTCACATATTTATAAATATTTCATTTACGGTATTCGAGCGTAGTCCACACTTTAGTACATGGTCTGTAGTCCGAATGCATAAACCGAATGCTACCAATGCGTGCAATTTTAAATGAAACTTACGAACTTCATTCCTATCTCACGAATTATAAAATTACAAGTAACTTCTCGTCGCAAAAGTTCTACAAGAAACTAAAATTGATTACGTCACTACTATTACACATACTATTTCAGGGAGTCGATTTGTAAGGTGAAAATAAGCTATCATTCCCTAGATTACTACATTTATATGCAGACTGCACAATCCTGCGCGTTGAACTCAATAGCAATTATTGCTGGCCTTGATGATAATTTTACTTTTCGTTTTTCGTTCTGTAAATCGAAGAATATTCATAAGAAATAACGTAATATATAAAAAAAATCATTTTGCAAATTGATCTTACTATGTAGAAATGGCTGTGTTTAATATTGCTAATTCAATGGCAATTAAGTAGAAAAAATGTTGACAAGCAGTGTATTGCAAACAATTTGGTACATCGACTTTTAAATAGATACGTTATACATATATTCAACATCTTTCCAAAGGTCTATTACAAGAAATAAATAATGGCTATTTTTCTAGAATCTGAGAAGCGGTTATAGCTGTATATTACAATCGTCCTTAACATTACGAATAACCAGAAACAATTTTGGCGAATTGACAATATTTCCTCAAAACATATCACGATTGGAACAACAAGCAATGAAATATAAATGTTAAGGTTATTTTTAAAATTTTCGTAAAGGCCGTAGCAATAATTCTGCACGTTGCAGCTGGCATTACGCTGTGGCCCTCACACTCACGTCGATTACAAAACAAACTATACATGGATTAACATATTTACATTAAATAGATATAAGTATGTGTACAAATGGACATGTTTATAGCAGGTTCTCAACCTCATGAACTTATTATTTATTTTAAATGTTACGTCTGCTCCATTAATTATTCCACATACACAATACAATGACAATAATAAATACTATCCATTCTCGTCACGAGAATACATTTTTAATAAAACGTTTCTACAAACGCATTATTGTCTATATACAAATATATGTTAGATATCCATGTGCAAAAAGAAAATCAGATTATAAATTTACAATTTCCATGAAAGCTGGATAATGTTTGAGGAAAGTTATTTAACGATCACAATCGGAAAGACTGCATTAAAAACTGACCGTTTAGGATCATAAAGATTCTTAGAAGGTGAAAAAGCACGTTAGTTTATAGCAATTTTGCCAATTATATACTAGAAGTATACATTGTATTTTATGATTTAAAAGACATGTCAAGCACGAGTAGAACTCGCATTACGGGGGTTCCGCACGCATTTAGATATTTAAAGCCATTTAATGGTACATAATATTTCTATTAAACGTTTAGAAACGGCCAGTCGCAATTTTGGACTCGGTATTAATAAAGAAAAGAAGATAGTTGACAGGGCAGGTCACATGACACAAACCCGCCCGGCCCGACATTGCCCACTGTGAAGTGGTACAAAGTTATATTTACCTCAGTTCGTCTGTGTGCAATGTTGGAGAAGGTGAGGAGAGGAAATCGTAAGACGATGTGCCATCACAAGATAAGATTTGGAAGGAAGACGAGTAATCGATGCTGCAGAAATATGGTGCTAGGGGGAGCATGCTAGAAATTCCTTGGATCACTTTTCGCACTAATATCTCCACTATAAAAGAATTGAGAGTCAAAAAAATATTTTCGTCCACTGTACACAACTGCGAATTCGCAGATTCTTCGTATTTATCTGCAGAAAACAAATTTCGATGGAGCGTCTAGTGGTGCAGGGACAGGTCGAAGGCAAAAGATCTTGAGAGCGATTTTCAACTCTATGGACGGACCTTATAAAGACGGCGACAAAGACCAGCATTACAGAGTGTTCTAGAAACGCAACCAATCGACTGACGTGGAAAGAAATTCAAATCGAGAGGAACACGGACGAAGACCAACCACCGTACATCATAATCGAGACCACGACCACTCTGACAAAAGCGCGACGACTAGAGAGAATATTTATATTAAGCTATTTACAAAATTTTTTTTAGAACGTAAATACATTGCCTGCTATACCTTTAACAGACAAATATTTAAAAAAAATTATAATTCCACATAGAATTAAAAATAATAGATTTCTGTCATGATTTCCCATTATGCCGACTTTCAAGATTGTAGGTTAACCGGAAGTAGCTTATAGGTTTTGATGACGGTGTAAAAAATACGCTTTAAAGGGCGATATCTTTTTGTTGCGTGAACCAAAAAAGCAGCATTTTTTAGAGCAATGTACCTTACATGGCCTCAATATACGACATTTTCAACTCGATATCCCAAGCCGTTTTTGAGAAAAAGAACTTTGACAGACAGACGGACAGACAAAGCGATCGTATAAGGGTTCCGTTATTTTCATTTTGAGGATATGAACGCTAAAAATACAAATGACATAGTGAAAAATTCTATTACATTCATTTTTATAGGTTTAGTATATTTTATATAGAAAAATTCTATTACATTCAATTTTTATAGGTTTAGTATATTTTATATAGAAAAATTCTATTACATTCATTTTTATAGGTTTAGTATATTTTACATAGAAAAATTCTATTACATTCATTTTTATAGGTTTGGTATATTTTATATAGAAAAAGTCTATTAAATTCATTTTTATAGGTTTAGTATATTTTATATAGAAAAATTCTATTACATTCATTTTTATAGGTTTAGTAAATTTTATATAGAAAAATTCTATTACATTCATTTTTATAGGTTTAGTATATTTTACATAGAAAAATTCTATTACATTCATTTTTATAGGTTTGGTATATTTTATATAGAAAAAGTCTATTACATTCATTTTTATAGGTTTAGTATATTTTATATAGAAAAATTCTATTAATTCATTTTTATAGGTTTAGTATATTTTATATAGAAAAATTCTATTACATTCATTTTTATAGGTTTAGTATATTTTACATAGAAAAATTCTATTACATTCATTTTTATAGGTTTGGTATATTTTATATAGAAAAAGTCTATTACATTCATTTTTATAGATTTAGTATATTTTATATAGAAAAATTCTATTACATTAATTTTTATAGGTTTAGTATATTTTATATAGAAAAATTCTATTACATTCATTTTTATAGGTTTAGTATATTTTACATAGAAAAATTCTATTACATTCATTTTTATAGGTTTAGTACATTTTATATAGAACAATTCTATTACATTCATTTTTATAGGTTTAGTATATTTTATATAGAAAAATTCTATTACATTCATTTTTATAAGTTTAGTATATTTTATATAGAAAAATTCTATTACATTCATTTTTATAGGTTTAGCATATTTTATATAGAAAAATTCTATTACATTCATTTTTATAGGTTTAGTATATTTTATATAGAAAAATTCTATTACATTCATTTTTATAGGTTTAGTATATTGTATATAGAAAAAGTCTATTACATTAATTTTCATAGGTTTAGTATATTTTATATAGAAAAATTCTATTACATTCATTTTTATAGGTTTAGTTTATTTTATATAGAAAAATTCTATTACATTCATTTTTATAAGTTTAGTATATTTTATATAGAAAAATTATATTACATTCATTTTTATAGGTTTAGTATATTTTATATAGAAAAATTCTATTACATTCATTTTTATAGGTTTAGTATATTTTATATAGAAAAATTCTATTACATTCATTTTTATAGGTTTAGTATATTTTATATAGAAAAATTCTATTACATTCATTTTTATAGGTTTAGTATATTTTATATAGAAAAATTCTATTAAATTCATTTTTATAGGTTTAGTATATTTCATTTATAGAAAAATTATATTACAATCATTTTTATAGGTTTAGTATATTTCATATAGAAAAATTCTATTACATTAATTCTTTGAGGTTACAACGATAGTAATGAAACGAGACAAGGACGATTTGGAGAGTTTGACAATTTGTAAGTCGACAAGACACCAAGTAAATTAATGAATCTATTATAATATTGAGAAATTTAGTATAATATACATAAAATTTCATAGTCAATTAAACAACAATATTATCTCAATTTTTCCTTTTTAAAATATATAAATCATATTTATGTGGGCTCTAAGTACGTCACTAAACACTTAATCAAAATACACTTTTCATAATATACATTAAGATTATTGCGAAAATAATTCGGTATATTGACAACAATATCTTCTCTAAAACAATAATAAAAATGTTCTGAATACATCGGCCACCCTCGTAACGGCCCTAAATGTGTCCATACCATTAGAATAAGTGCGTAGTGCACATCGCCAGCGAAACATTGTGGTGCAACTGGCTACGCGGTACCCTGCATGATAAGTCTCGTGGCAGCGCGCGTGGGCACCTCCCTCACTAGACACTCCCTTCATTGGGAAATTGGATTCCAGAAACAAAAAATTATAGAATTAAATATATACGTACGTAGTATGCTAATTTAATGTGGGAATGTTAGGACACTAGTCTATCTGGTACCTATTAATATTAGTATTCTCTGCATTATTATATATACAAGTGGATACTGCTTTAAAATCTTTACTATTAATCGAACCAGTAATTACTAATGTTGGACAAAACTTACATTGACGTGTATATAAATAAATAACTACGTGCAAAACGTATTAAAAACCTAAACTCTGTTAAAAAACAATCGTAAAAATATATTTACATTCTCATCGCAGAAAGCGCTGGCAACTGCACTGTTTACCAACCTACTGCAAGGACTGTGATAATTTGATTTATCTGACCCACCTACCACCAGAACTGAGACATTCGTATGCACAATAATAACAGTCGAAATGTTATTTTTGGCAATCGAAGAGCGGACTAGGCAAAAACAGTAACACCGACGTTTATTCACGACTGTACTTGAATGTACTTATTACCGGTAGCTCTAAATATTACCAATGGGACCTTTAGCAGTCTAGCTATCAGTTCTCAATGGGAAATACATATATTAACTGGCTAGCTTAGGTAGATGTATATTCATTATGAATGGATTGTGGCATGCACCGCAACATGAATAAATGAAAAGCTTCTGCATCTTCATGAAAACATTGTGCGTGTCAGCTCCGACGCGCGACTGGAGTTTACTTCTTAAATACTATTGTCTTGTAATGTATAAAATAGATAACAATGTTTATAAATATAAATATCAATATCATTTAATGTAAATGGAAAATTCTTTAATAAAAAATGCTGCCAATATAATTAATTTCAAATAAAACACAAATGAACAAGATGAAATTTATATAATGCCAATATGTGTGTCACACTCCGTCATTGCGATTACGCCATAAGAAAATGCCAAATAAACATATTGATATCTCACTCTAAAGATGCGTAGAAATGTTGCGCGGAGAGGCCACCTAATGGACATACTTTTTTCAACGCTTTGAACTTCGTACGATCAGAACCTAACGATTACACTTTTTTTAATGCTCTGAACTTCTGATTTTGCTCCTCATAAAACTTCATACCGGGCGCTATATACTAAAATCGATCCTTAAGGAGTAAACTCCAAAAAGTTAACATAGAATTGTTGACATTTCCATGTTCGCGTAAAACTATTTAATTAATAGAAACAAAATGTATCATTCCGTTAAGGTTTATCATTCTACTTTAAAACATTGCTATGAATAGTATTAATACACGAATGAAAAATAATTTTTCTATATATATATACAAATATATATATATATATATATATATATATATATATATATATATGTGTGTGTGTGTGTGTGTGTGTGTGTATTACTTAGAACTATTGACTTCTGGGATTGCGTAACACTAATTTCAATGAAGGTTTCATTGTTAAACACATCACTATATTTTCGCAAACGCATAATCGTCGAACGAGTATCGCTAGGGCGATCATTGTTCGCGAATCGGGCTAGAGGCAGCCGCGAGCCCTCCCTATCGATCGCGGAGAACGCGAGCGTGCTGCGCGTCGACCGATGGCGCTTGAAAAATACACTCCATTACTCGCCGAGTGGATTGGCCGTACTTGAACGCCTCTCCTATCGGATATAACTACACGTAGCGAGCGACCCGCATAGATCCACGCGTGCCCTAATATAATACACTTACCTAAATTGCGTTCGATTCCTACAACGCCACGTTGCATTTCCGACTTAGTATAAAATTGAATCGAATACTATCGCTTAGCATCATTTTTCTTACACATACTTACAAAAAAATTCAATACAAAAATATTCGAATATTTTCATATAATATTCGATATTGCAAACTGATAAATTATTGTAAAGGATTTTGATGTAAACGTAGGGCAGAGTCTAATGTAAATTTTACTGAAACGTATGTAGTTAAGTAAAAAGTAATAAAAGTAAAAGACTCTGAATGAAATTACTTCCATTTAAAGCAATTAATTGTAATCAAAAAGAGACTAGTTGAGCTAAACATACTTCATGTTTTGGAACTAAACTAGTACGGGACACGAAAAATCGTAATATTTCTATTAAATGAAATCGTATTTCAATCACACACTTTACTACTCCAGTAAATACTGATTGCTCGCTCAGTCGTTCGACATACATCAATGAGACATTAATAGGCACTTATGTGACCTCCTAAAACAACTATCTATCGCCAGTTAACAATAAAAGAGCCATTTAATAGCGACAGTACAGAGCGTAGGTCGTTCGGCGTGCGCTCGTCGCCCAATTCTTCACAGATCCAGTGAAGCGGCGATGCTCCGGAACATTAGTCTAGGAGGCACCGACGCATGTGAGCCGGCGCCTAGACCGGCCGCATCAATCTGTCGACCCACTCCAGACAGTACAATGGGGACCTAGGGTGGGAGCGGCGACCTTCTGGCGAACAAATACGCTGCCGACTTAACACGGCACTAGGCTCGCTACGCAAACAATGAGCTCGTAACTCGTCGCCCGACGCACGCCTACCGCTATCGCGAACGAACTCGATAAACATATTTGTCACAAAAAGCAATAGCCAACAATTTTTGTGGGGAAAATTAGGTTATTGATAAAGTATAGTGAAGATAGAACTAGGGCGTGGATACTCGAATCCCGGTATCTCGTTATATCGGGATCCCGGGCCGATTTTAGTGATAGTCCACTTCCGGTATTGACAGCTTTTGCCTATATTATAATATACCGATATTACCGGGGTTAAATAAAAGTCGTGCTCCAAAAAACGGCTCCATTTTACAACTTTTGCATTTACCCAGAAGTCACTCATATTACGTCTTTTTATTCTACTTTTAATATAACAAGTCGAGATTTGTCTGTGATAGTTTGGTTTCTCTCTATCGCACAGCACACACAGAGAGACGTGACTTGTTCTGCTCTCGAACAAATTTCTCGCTGTAGCGGCTGCACATACTTTGAATTTATCTTTATCTTTCATTATATAGCGTTCGTTCTTCCTATTATTTGAAAATTTCGAAATTTGAATTATTACCACAGATCATATACCAATATTATCTGTGGTAATAATACGACTGACCGTTTTTAAATTCAGTAAAATGAACTACGTGTGATATAACAATCTCCACTTATATTTTATTCACTTATTATCAACATCACAATAATAACACAATAATATTTTACCCGTTTGTTTATAGTGGATTAATTAAACGTTTATTGATTTTTTTTATTATTTTAGCAATAAGCTCGGACGGTGTAATGGAATTAAATATATAAAAGTTAAGAAATATTTCATAATAAAACTATTTTAATTATGAATATTATTTCGTTAAAAAAAGCATGTTTCAAAATATATGTAGGACTGGTACTAGTACCAAGATCCTGGCATTGTAAGCCAATACCGGTATGTGTTAAAATAAATTCGGAATTGCGTGCCGTAGACGCGTACCGTAACCAATAGAGCCACTTCAACGGCGTTTCTTACCTTAAACATATATTTAGTGCGTCGTCTAAAGATAAAATGTACGACTTCCTTTACATTTCCACAAAAATCCATAAGTGCGAAAAAAATATGTGAATGTCTATCGAGGTTTTAGGAAACTGGTAGTATTGGACGATACTAACATGGACAGAAGTATTTAAAATATGTTGCATCGTGACAACATGAAACAGAGTACATATATTAAATCAACGAGAAGGAAATTAAAATTATGCTATTAATTTTAACAAACAGTACACGTAATAGAAGTGAAATTTCTTTAGCTATTTAAACCTCGATTTGTAGGAATATAGTAAGGGTAAAACAGCAGAGGAAGAGAGAAAGAATATACTAAGTGTAAATTCATAGATTATACTAAATTTGTGTAAGACTTGAATACTATACATTCAGAAAAATTAATAAAATGTCATTGTAAATCGACGTAAACAGCTAATAAAATCTTCATATAAATTTACAAAGATATATGTAAATTAAAATAATCACAAAACACAATGATAAATATTAATAACACAACGTATGCGTGGTACCTAAGCTGTTCATATGTAGCGTCTGAGGCGTACATCTACAACGCGCGAGTTAAAGTTAAATGCAAACCGAGTATTAGATAATAAGCAGACTGTACCCACAAATTTAGTAGATAAGAATAAAATATAAAAAGGCCTGCGAGCCGCATCTCAGTGTTCAATCATTGCGTAGACTTCATAACGTCTTAACTAGCTATAAGAGATAATTGTGTAGATCAATAAGAATATTGTATTGTTTTAAATAAATTTATTTTTTTATAACTTTCGGTTTGCATTTAACTTTAACTGGCGCCCTACGTTGGGCGCCAGTTAAAGTTAAATGCAAACCGAAAGTTATAAAAAAATAAATTTATTTAAAACAATACAATATTCTTATTATATAAAAAATAGATTTTGATAATAAATACATAAAATTTTAATAAATGCAATTGTATTTACTAACTCGGACGCTCTATATTCCACAGTCAGCCATACTCGGCCTACTGCCGAGTACACCCGAAGCGTGGCACATTTGGCTTTTCTTTTCCTCGCAATTTTTTTCCTATTAAAAAATTAAACGTGGTTCATTCTTAAAACGATAATATTTCGTCTATCGGGACGATGAATTAAGAAATATCAATAGGAAAATATTTAAATTGCCGATTCATGGTTTAAAAACCATCCAACCCATGTTATTAACATTTCTCGAATGTAAACCATACACGTTTCTTTAGACATGAACTAAATTTAAACATTTCGAGAAAGGATACATTTAACGTTATGGAAATTCAAGAAACAAACTCGTGTTAGCGATTTCGTATGCGAATTTCGGTCCTCAGTGTTCAATTCAATTACTGTTACGTCTAACTTACTCGCTTCACTTACTCAGTCCCCACTCTTAGATTTTCCCCATATCCTATAAATCAACGCAAGCCTTCCAGCGCAACTCCGCAAACTATCGCCGCATCTATATTTCTTACTAACGACACATTTCCGCCCAGCCGTTCAACGGCACGACGTCGAATACGAAATCCATATAGTCGCTACTACGACCTCATCGTTGTATGAGCACATCACTTCCATCAACGAAATTGTTCCAATTATGCCGTACTTTACATAATGAATATTGGCGGCCTTTGTATTTTATAAGGTCTCAGTCTTATCTGCAGAGTACACATGTCGCTTATTGTTTCGGCTCATGTCTCCTTATATCTATTAATCGCTTCATATAAAATAATGAACACGGACTTTATGTTTAACAACGGTAATGACTGCTAATGTTACTTCTACGTTATTTGTATTTAGTTTTCAATATTATAAAACTATGTTCTGCAACTACAATATAACGTATCGTGTTTATAAAATAACTACAAACAGACTTCTTCAATGAAATGTAGATTAACACTAAGTGACCGTTTAAACGCCAAACATAATATCAATTTAAATAAATTGTACAAAGATCCTTATAATATATAACAGACTATATGAAACTATATACTAGGACAGTGAAACAAACATCAAAATGTAAGAGTATGTTACGAAGCTATAATATATATTTTCTTTTTCAGGTGAACTCACAATTCCTAAATACAAAAACTTTATTAAAACGCAATTTTCTCGTTTCGCCCACAGTATAACAGTATAGTTTAACTCCTTATCAATATTCGATAAATTAAAATCTAACCGTACATAACATTTTCAAAAAAATTAAAAAATGTTCGTATTTAAAGTCGAAATCGAATTTATACTTTCAAAATAGTGAGGCTATTTTGACCGGAGCAAAAATTGTGCTCCGGTCACATATGCGGTGTGACCGTGCCACAACGGGTTAGCAAAGCGGTTCAGCAAGCGCACTGTGCGCGATAGAGACGTTTAGAAATGGGTCAGGGCGGCGGGAAGACTGCGCGGCCGGCGGCCCGCTGCTATATTAGCGGTGGCCGCTCACCTGCATTTTTAACGACGTCCGTGCGCGTGTACACCAAAAGTAAAGAGCGCGTCTTTACCCATTCGAAAGAAAGCGATTGCTTCGCTGAACCGAGCCTGTTCGCCTAGCTAGAATATTATAAATACTGAAACTTGATCCCACGTAACATAACGAATATTTTTTTGGACATAAACTTCCGTGTAAGTAAGAGACGTAATTATTTTAGCGGACATTTTCTAATATATTATGACATATATGATTTTGAATTTATACGAGTTATATATTCAAAATGTTTACTTGGATAAGGTATATTTTCAATAATCTCCAAATACAGAGACATTCCACGAAACTTGTGTAGATTATTCAGTATTGTTCGGATGACGTTTACACTTCTACACCGGCACACAGCTTCTTTACTCCTTCTTTATAAACCTATGCGGGTTAAGTAAAATAAAAACTTCCTCAAACTGATATAACTGACGTCCATTTAAAATACTATACCAAAAACCAATGATTTCTTTCTATGTGGAATTATAAAGTTTCATAATTATTTTGTTTTTACGTCTGTCAAACATATAGTAGACAATATATTTATGTTGTAAAAATAGCTTTACCCTGGAATTTATATATATATATTGAGAAATGTTAAAACGTCGTAACCAGACATTGGTGGACATTTTGGAGCACAGAAGCAGTTTTGTAATTACGTTCAACAAAGTAAGTGTGACATAAAAGTAATATAAACCTCACCATCCAAATTACCACCTTCCCCAAAAGAAAAAGAATCGGACATAATTGTCATACTTATTTCTATCAAAGCTGTGCTCTAAACAAGAAAATAACCCAAAAACTGCAATGATTCCAGAGAGCAGTTGAGAATAGATGGATTAATATGATTGGATTTAGATTGAAAATTAGAGTAAGAAATACTGACTTACGTAAACGTACTAAGCTAACAGATGTGTCAGAGTTAGCCTGTAAATTAAAATAGCACTGGGCGGGTCACGTGCCGCACGCTGCAGATGGACATTGGAATGAGCGTGTACTGTACGGGAGGTCATGCAGTGAGACACGCTCAGCGGCCGCTCTCATTGCCGCAAGAGCATTGGTATCGTGCATGGCGTAGGTCTCATATGGACCAAAATCACGAAGGGCAGGAAGAAATAGTACACCACGAATGAGATTTTCAAATTATTTAATTATTGAAATTAACTATTTTATACTTGTATATATGTATATACATATGTGTATGTATATATGTGTATGTGTATATGTGTGTGTATATATATATATATATATATATATATATATATATATATATATACATTTTCTTTTTGAAGAATACAAAAATAAATAAAAATAATTCTGACTTTGACTACTTTATTATAGTTAATTACAGAATCATAAATGAGTATGAAAAAAACTTGTACC
Organism: Druceiella hillmani; assembly: GCA_039881145.1. Classification (NCBI taxonomy): domain Eukaryota; kingdom Metazoa; phylum Arthropoda; class Insecta; order Lepidoptera; family Hepialidae; genus Druceiella; species Druceiella hillmani. The sequence goes on along the minus strand of JAYKKI010000145.1, from coordinate 149,521 downwards.
GTTCGAACGGACCTATGTTCGCGGCCGACTGTACCGCCTGCGGCGTGGCCGAATTAAAATTCTCGCGCGTCTTCCACGTAAGGGCGAGCCGCGCGCCCACACGGCGCCCGCCGCTAGTGTTCCGAGTTTTCGTGAATCGATACCGCCCGCGACCCCCAAACGACCACGACCTTACGTTCACCACCGCACTCTGACTATTAATCTATTTATACGAATGGCGCAATCGGCCGCCCGTCAACCACGCGCCGAACTTTTACGACACTCCGCGTCTTCTCAAACGCGCTCCACTTGTGACGTAAATACATATTATTCATCTTCTAACGTTCATCAACGCTTTTCAAGACTGTATTATGCAGCTAATATATATATATATATATATATATATATATATATATATATATATATATATATACGCATACATACATACATACACATATATATATATATATACATACATACATACATATATATATATACACATATCTTATTATTATTATATATATTTAACATTCGCACTCAACATAATATGTACTTGAAATTTTGTGTATAGTAACCGTTTTACGCTAACTTTTATTATGACCACGCCAGATGCATCATTTCAATGTGAAGACGATAAGTCGAAACTCGCTTTTTCAACCTTATTCTCATTATGCCAGTACTTGAACTTTGGACCTGATTTCGAGTTGTTTCAAGTACATATCGTGTATCAGATATTCTCATTACGTTAATTATCTTATTTATCATACTGCACGTACATGAATAGTATTAATTTTTAATGGTTTTCTTGTATTATTTATCCAATTTACACTATAATTATCAATTATACTTTAAATTATTTTAAACTATTTATCCAATCAGTTTTGATACTTACATTTATACTATAAGTTTAATAAGGTTGTATTATTTTTTGTCTACGACCATATTTAAGACTGAATAATTATTCATTTCGATCAATTCTTCTTACCGTTGCATATATTCAAATTAAATAACTGTTTAACTGTACATTTACTTTCAAATGTTTATTATTCTATTTCGATTTTAATCTTTATGTACTTATAATTTTCCCAAACCCAAGAGTTATTTTTTGTCCATTTCAAAAAATTGTTTCGGAAGAACGCGCGAAAGTATCAAATAAAATTCTGTAAAGAATCAAGCCTCATCTACTATGATGATAACTATTCTGAAAATTATGAAGTGATTGACCTCAAACCTTAGGATACGCAGTTAGTTATTACATTTCTGCTAAACTTCAGAAATTACATATATAAACATTCTAGAGCACCAAATCTCATATAAGTAACTACAAAAAAAAAGTTTAATTACTGTTTCCATTTTTTTTAAATTACTGTTCCATTTTTTTAAATTACTGTAACTCAACTTTAATTTAATCTTTGCGCTAACTAGCTTAGTGTTTTGTGATCCAATTTTTTTTTTGTGTTGAAACCAACATGCTTGTTCCTTTTAATAAAAATATTTCAACAAAACATTTTTTCTACTTATTCTAACATGTTAGGCACCATTTTATTAAAGATTAAACCACAGCAAATTATCCGTTTTTTTTACAACAAGCATAAACTTATTTTCTCGGAAAAATCCAAATGTCACTTACTTGGATGTTTATAATCCTACTATTACCATTTACAAATTAAGTAGGACAGCGTAAATATAGAGAGGTACACCCAAGTAGGTATAACCAGTCGGGAGAGTGACTGAATCGAAGCATGCACACTTTGCCCCTTATCATTAAATAAATGAACTAAAAAATGAACAAGTGCCTGTTACAGATAATTTATCGCTATTATTATTATTATTAAATCAAATTTTAATGGTAAATTAAGCCAAGCAGGTCAGTTAAATTTATCGGTTGTAATACTTTTACCAATAAAATAACATTACACAACGTTCATTTTTGTTGCTTTTAATCTTTTGTTCTGTTCTTTAATTTTTAACAGGAATATTCACAAGAGAAGAAATCTCTCGTGAATATTCCTTTTAAAACTCAAACTTAATCTGACATTATTAAATTCTCGCTCGCTTGTGGGCGCTGAAAATCAATAACGCATCTAAATTTTTCGTTGCTAGAAAGTAATACCCGCTGTTGAATTGGTCATTCGTTACAAAAACTATAAACCTTTCCACGTATACGAAATACTAATTATTTTCAAGAGCTTCGAACATATATTTGTTACGTCCATAAAATTAAGGTTTTGAACAAGAAAAATTCAAACAATAACTAACGTTTCGCCGGTGCGTAGACATATAAAATTAACTTTCTTACTGTTCCAAATCAACGTCATAGGACATAAGGAGCGACCAAAGAATATCAAATAAAAGATTACCGGTAAGAATTAACCTAGTGGTTTTAAAAGAAAAAAAAATCGTGCGTGTCAGCTATGACGCGCGACTGGAGTTTACTCCGTAATTACAATTATCTTGGAATGTATAAAATAGACATCACTGTACATAAATATAAATATCAATATCATTAAATGTAAATGGAAAATTCTTTAATAAAAAATGCTGACAATATAATTATTTTCAAGTAAAACACAAATGGACAAGATCAAATTTAGACAACAAAATTAAAAAACATTTAGTAAAGTCGGATTAAGAAGTTAAAATTTTTAATTTTGTAAGATAAAAGACACCAAATATTCACACATAATGATATTTAATGATTACATCTTGATATAAACCAACGATAGTAAACTATGCGGGTCACACTCCGTCATTGCGATTACGCCATAAGAAAATGACAAATAAACATATTGATATCTCACTCTAAAGATGCGCAAAGAGGCAAGCTAACGGTTACACTTTTTTAACGTTCTGAACTTCTTGATCTTACTCCTCATAAAACTTCATACCGAGCGCTATATATGAAAATCGATTCTTAAGGTGTAAACTCCAAAAACAAGAGAATGGTTTTCAAAATACTGTAACGAAATTTATCAAAAACAGACGCGGATGAATGTTAACAAATTAATGTTATATTTAAAGACCCCGTAAGTTGTTATTGTAAATAAACTTTAAACAAATCAAGTTACTTTCTACCGTGATACATTTAATAGATAAAATAGCACATTTATATATTGCACTAGCGGCTAATCCATTCGAGCGCATTTAGAAACTATATTATTATACATACGGCGGTCATTAATAATTAGTGCTATAATTGGCCGGAATTACTTAGAAAGTAGAAGCAAATTGAATTGTAAAGAGCATCCGATGGAATACTTCTCCGTTACCGCAATGCGAGCGGCGTGCTTTGTTTAATATTTGACCGACACGTCTTAATACATTTCAAAGTGACTCTCGTTTTTGCACACTTATAGTTAGTAAACATATTGTACTAGCACAAAGATCGAATTATATAATAATATCTTTTCAAAGTCAAGAGCGTCTTTTTCTATATTTAGATATTTATAATCATCAACAATTTGATATAAAAAACCCCAGAGAAGTAGGTATCAGACAAGAATTAAGGCGCAATGCAGACGACCGACAATGAGAAAATCAAAATATATAATATTTAATCATTTAACATACACATTCTACAAAAGGCGGTCTCACGAAAAATCGAAGCGACTTTGGCTGGCCTTCGCCGATCCGAACGTTACGAGTGAAACGTGTTAATAAGATAGAAAATACGATTTAACACGAGCTGAAGGAGATGGGAGGCATTAAATTGGCGGTGCGCTCCTCTGGAAATATGCGTTAGATCGATGGAAAATCGGCAATTGTCGGCCACCGACTCACCGACTACAATTGTAGCTCGCCTGCGTTGCGCGTCAGTTAATTCGTTCAGTTGAAATTTGCTCAAGTTTATTGGTATAATTCATTGCATTTTGAGCGATCTATCCAGTCATATTCATCTCAATGGCTTACACAAAAAATGTTGACTCCATATTCAAACACGCGGGGAGGTACTTTAAAATTTCTTTTCGTTAATTAAAATCATACACCTAAAATTTGATTGTAAAACATGGAACACAATTATCAAGTTTTAAGCTTGTGAAATTATAAGCGTTCCTCCTAGTTACTAAGGAACTTTAAAAATAAATCTGTTCAAACACTCTCTATTTCTTCCCATCGTCTCCATCTAGGTGGAGTAAAACTATATGGAAGCAGGAAATATAGTGAAGAGCCGTGCTCCTGTATTTTCTCGCATTTTTTCGCTTGACTCATTCTCGAATAGACACTTCGATTTAAATAGCCTCTCATTTCTCATACATTCAAAATGGTCAAAATATCTGAAGAACACTCGTCTTCGCGCTTTTCATTCGAAATTTGCATTCTTGAATATCCCTCTTTTTAAATCTGCCCAGAAACCTGTTCATGCCGACTTTTCATACAAATCTCCTTTCAACAGCACAAAACATTTTGTTTCGTTTGTATTGCCGGAGTCTCATTTCCGTTCTATCACATTTTGACACATGCAGTGATACCCTGTCTTACGTGGCTCCGTTATACGCGATTTTGACTTAGCTCGATTGTGTCAAGTATGTATCTACCGCATTAGATGGGATATACAAGACGGGATTTTCAAACATCGTTTTACATTAAATATTTAAGACAATCACCTCTTTACGCTTATCTTATATATATATATATATATATATATATATATATGTATATATATATATATGTATATATATATATATATGTGTGTATATATATATATATGTATGTATATATATATATATATATATATATATATATATATATTACAACATACACGGTGTCCAGTAATAAGAGAAGAAGATATATATAGGGTTGTTTGCGAAGTGCAAACAAGTTTTTATTTAATCAATCGTAACCTTTTTGTAACACCACTCTAGAACCGTATTATACCGGAAGACTGCAGTTTTCCGCAGTATTCAACTGGTCCAATCGCGATCAGGTGGTTGAGCCTGATCGCGATTGCACCAGAATGTGTTTTGTTTATGATGAATGATAATAAATTCCTAGAAATGTGTAGTCATTATATTTTATAAATTCTTTTGTAATTTTGTGTTCAGACCTAATCTACGAGGGTAAACCGAAATAATAAAATTTTCGTTCAATATATTTTTATGGTTTTCGTTATGGTCTCAGTCAAAACCATAGTTACGATTAACAGCTGAGTTAACGAGTTCACGCGTGGCCTTTCCAATCTCAGTGGAGATCCGCGTGAGGAATGTTCCTTAACAGCGCCAACTGAAGATAACCTCAATGCTGTGCGGCTCATGATAAAGACTGACAATACAGTAACCCATTAGTAGATTTGGGTAAGTTTAAGCACCGGTATGAACAGACAATTCTACATGAATATATGGGCGTGGAAGAGCTTTGTGAACGTGACCCCATGATGAAGCTTAGAAACATTGTCACCTAATAACGGGTATCTCAGCGCGGAATTCAAACTTTAAATAATAATAAAAAAAAAATTATTGTTTATTGTATTTATAATATTTTAATTACAGTAAACTAAAGTAGGTTTGTGCGGATTTTACGTACGGAATATTACACCATCAAGGTGTCTCCCCCCGCGCTATTAAAGTATTAAATTGATCGCACAGGTCTATTTCGAGTCCACTTAAATTATTTAGCGTATATCCTGACGCTCTGAACTTCGCTACCTACAACTTGATTAATTGAACACTGGGCTCATCATTAAAACTCCGGATTTCAAAATGATTACAAAACTTGCGTCATGCCTCACTAACAGAAAAACCGTTGCAGAAATACGCTTCCACAGCGTAAGCGCGGTATGCGCCAACCACTGCGACATGGTGACTGAAAAGAACGCCACCCCTCCCCTCCCGCTAGCTCCGTTGCTTGCCGAGATATTCGAGTTTAAAGTTTGAATTCGACGCTCGGACACCTTTATTACAAAAAATTCGATGAAGTTCTCTCAAATGCTGCATTCGCCATCGTCACGGGTAACGAAAATTGCATATACTATTAGGAACCCGAAACTAAGAGGCATAAATTATGATTTATCCGCCATATAACCCGTATCTCGAACTATGCGATTTCTATTTATTCCCAATAATAAAAGACAAACTGCGAGGAATATTATTCCCGGACGCCGAAGAAGCGGTGACTGCCTTCGAAAAGGTCGTGGAAGTGAGGTCCAAGGAAAAGTGGGTTGACTAGATCTCTCAGCGGTTCCTTCAAATAAAACGATCCAGAGCGCCACGGAGACTAGGGATGTCGGAAATGCCAAAAAGCATCGATATATATCGATATATCGGTACGACTTTCAAGATAATATTGGCGTTCTAAAAAAAGTAGTGTATTTTGTCTAGTTTAGCTCAATACAATATCAGATTACTAAATAAATGCCAATCAATGAACATTTCTTCTAATAGATCAAGTAATATAAAATTTGAAATTAGAAACATAGACAGGAATAATTTTCTTGGTACTTAGCTAAAATAGGTACTTAGTCTAGGTAAATAATATTTTTTGTTCAAATACCTAAACTAAGAGGTAATAATTAATATTATTCAAACAACCACTGAGGCAAACCAATATTTTTCTGACTGAGACAAAATGAAAGCTCTTAGCTTGATGTGCTCTGCTGTAAGACAACTTCTGTTATTGGTTACGTAAGATTTACAGCAGATGCCACTCTCTGCGATGAAATCTAGGATGTAGTAGGTATGAAATATTTTAGAGCTATTTCTGTGAGGAGCTGGGTAAAATGGCGACTATCACGCCAGAACATTATTGGATTCTCTTTTCTGGGTATTATGGTATATATGTTATATTATAAATGAAACTACGTGATGTAGTATTATTTCTACTTTCTTTAAGTTCTTTACCCCGACCTAGGTTTCGTTTTATTACATCTTCATAACTGGGAAACGTCTTAAAAAAATAAAACACCTTCAAAATTTGCGCATCCGTTACCGTTGTAGAAAATATTAACGTATTTCACAATTTAAGAGTGCCACTGAAACAGATAAATGTCCACGATCGACTCTATATACGTATTCTTACACTTCTTTATAACATTTAGAACAATTCAAATTTACCAACACATCTCAAAAGTAGATTCAGTTACTTCTCCGACCACGGTCTAGCAATACGCTCTAAAAAATCTTCTCAATCCCATTTCCCCAAACATACAACCAGTTTTTAAGAAAAGTCTTCTGTCCAAGTTGTTAAACTTAATATTGACACGAAGAACACGCGCCCTAAAAATGTTTTTTTTTAACATCGTCTGAAAAATTCTTTCTCTGACAATCCTTAATCACCAGATATATCTTGATTTGTAAATTCTATAAGGTTCATAAATATATCTTACAGTCTACCACATTACGAATTTTTTTTCCAATTTAACCATCATGACTTTACTTAGAGAAAGAGATTACTCAGATAGCAATAAGTGTATTAAAATATATAGAATAAAGTTTGAAATAAATGAACATTAATATTACCTTCTCAATATACTTTTGAAAATATTTTATATATCAGCAAAAACAATTACTTCACTGTAAACATTTTGATCACAATTACAACACTAGAAATAAAAATATACCGGATATCCCCAGCTTCAGATTCACAAGGGTTGGTAGTTCATTTGTAGGGCAGAATATACGCTTCTATAATAAAATACCAAAAAATGTATTGAAATTGTCAAAAAAAACATTTTAAACACGTTGTTAAGACTCATTTACTCAAAAAGTGTATTATACAATTGATTTGTTATATAAACGACAAAACGACAGGTGTCATCACTCTAACTTATAAAACTAATATAAATAAATGTAATTAATACAATTTCTATACTGTATGATAAAATTTGATTTGTTTGTTTATTTTTTATTGTTTTATGTTTTTCCTTTTGACCTTCAAAAAGGGAACACAATACGTTTGTAACCCAATAATTCCTTCCACGCCGTTGCTATGTCCTCTTAAGGTGCACACAATAACCTTGTCCTTGTCTTCTAGTTCGGGACACGACCGTATTACATATCTAGTTACAGCTCTGATCTCAGCAGCCTTTTAATTGCGTATTATTAAAAAATCTTTCAATTTCCCTCTTTTTAACTCGTTCGTACTGTTGTCCATTGAAGACGTCTTTTTTAATCGTTGTCGATATACGACACTACTTAAACTAACACAAATCCCCTGATATGTTTCTCCTTTTGTCGTGAAATATTTTCCATTTCCCGTATTAAATAGAATTTCACTTGTTCGCTATGAAAATTAACATTTTCACGCGTTTAATAATTTACTCTAATAAAAATACAATTACTCATATATTTCCCCGGCATTATGCCGTTTATATTATATAAGAATTTCTACAACAATAATTGTTCATTATTCTCTTTTTTTACTATTTACGGGCAAAGCTTTAACACCTTTGTTCTTCTTTGAACTTTACATATAAATATTGATCGCGATATTTTAATTCCTTCATGTTTTATTTTTTATTCTGTTTATCATACCCTTATGTCCCCACCCCAACGAACGTATAGTAGTCTTGCATGCCGTCATTTTTCAACGTTCACTGATTCTGCAAGTCTTAACCGACATTTTTCCAAAAATATTACGTTCCAATAAAACAAATTAATGCCTGCAATTTTGACGAAAAAATCGACATGAAATAAATCATTAAATTAAATAACGAACGCTAGATGTTTACGCAGTATGTTACAACTATACCTTAAAGCGAATAATTGTTATACTGACTATCTACAAATATTAGTTTATACAAGAAGCGGTATCCAAGGTAATAAAACAATTTAAGCGAAGCATATCAATATATCGTAGGTGACTTTACAACAATGATATTATATAGGCTCTAAATTATTAAGCTGTATAATTCATTTCACTTCTTGTCGTATTTTTACGAGTCTGGCTCGTGGCAAACATTTTTAGGCCAAACGTGAATACCACGAGTCTGACTCGTGGAAGCAAACGCGGACCAAACCTGAAAGTCGCGAGTCTGCGCCGATTGAATTTACTTATTTAGAATCTATAATCTTAATACTTTATTACCTGTACTGTTATTATATATATATATATATATATATATATATATATATATATATATATATATATATATATATAAATATATGTTTAATATAATTAATAAATGCTGATTGTTTATTTTAATATACTGCTTATAATATAATATACCTAACATGTGAAATAATATTGTAGAAATGGTTATTTCTACTTTATATAATAAATTGTTATTTATTAGATACTAGATAAATCGAATGTTTTTTTTCTTTTAACTATTTACATACAATTAACAAGTAAAATACACTCATGGACATATTTAGGAAAACGCAAAAAGGAGGCAAATTCACATAAAAAAACAAATGTATTCACGTTGTAGCTTATAAAAATTATTGTTAAAGTAACTTTTCTGAATCTAAAAAAAATTAAGGTTTAACGAAGAAAAAAAAAACAACTTAGAGGCAGTAATCCCAGTACCTTAATTGTACGGAATTTTGAACTGTCACAGGGGAAATTTAAAATTGTTTTAGACTGATTTTTTCTTAATGGGTGACACGTTTAAAAATTGCCTGCATCTGGCCTAGGCATACTTTTTTATTAAATCGTCAATGAAACTTTGTAGCATTAGGTTCCATTCTTCCACCAATGCACTTTTGAAGTCTCTTAAGATAGTTAGCGCTGGATTTCTTCACGTAATTTGTTTTTCCAGCTTATCGGGTTAAGATCTGGTAAGTGTGCTGGCGACCCCAAAACTTCAATTCTGACCTCAGTAAGATACTCAAAAACGACTGCTACAGTGTGAGATAGATCAATGTCATGCATTAAAAGAAAGTCATCTTCAATGTATGGGACAAAAATGCATCACAATCTACTATAAAATATCCGTTACGTAACTTGCCGCAGGGACCCATTTTCTACGATATGTAGCTCCGTACGTGCTCCTAAGTAAATACCGCCCTATACCATTAATGACCCGCTGCCATAGGGCTCTCTTCCAACAATGTTACACTGAGCGTATTTTTCTCCGCGTAATCTCCATATTTTAATCCTTCCATTATCTGACTTAAGACAGAATCAGGATTCATCAGTAAAGAGTACCTTTGCGCAAGCGTCATCATCCCAATTTCGGAGCGAACGAGCAAAGTTAGATCGAGCTACTCGATGCCCTGCTATGAGTAAAGGTTTTCTGGCGAGCAAGTATGCTCCTATTCCAGTCGCCTTAAGTATTTTTCTAATGATTTTTGTGCTAAATGTCACTTGTCTAACTTCCTTGAAGAGCTTACCTCCGAAAAAGCATGGTTTCTTAAGACACTGCTTACAATAAATCTGTTTTACTTTACTCTATACTATATTTACGTCTTGCATACTCTCCAGTCTGTCCGTATTGTTTAACATTGAGAAAAATCACAGACTTAGAAACTCTTAATGTTTGGGCCACTTCATTGTAAGTGTAACCATTTTCAATTGAATTAACGCAATGATAACACATTTGTGCGAAAAACTGTTTGGGCCACTTCATTGTAAGTGTAACCATTTTCAATTAAATTAACGCAATGATAACACATTTGTGCGAAAAACTGTTTGGGCCACTTCATTGTAAGTGTAACCATTTTCAATTGAATTAACGCAATGATAACACATTTGTGAGAAAAACCACAGAAATAAAGTGTTTGTTGCGATATTTCTTACACAACTCACTATTGATTATTGTACACAATAAAGAAATTAACAGATAAATCGTATCTTCTTTATCAAATTAAGTATAGTTATATAGATTTGCAGTGCGAAATGAGAAAAACATTTATGTTATTCCACGTTGCAGCTACTTCTATTAATTCGATCCTAGTGATGGTGCTTCATTTCGACTTGTTTTGCCGCGCAATGACGATCACAATCGTGTAGCATTTGATTAATTTAAGACCTATTCAGAGTTCGTAATGAGCTTATATTATGTTGCTTGTTGTATTTTATTTAACTTATATTTTAGTGTAAAAATAGATTATGATTAAAATTTTTTTTTAAATACCGTCTTAACTATCACTCTATGCACAATGAGCAGATTATGTTTAGATATTATATATTACATTACATATATATATATATATATATATATATATATATATATATATATATATATATATATACACACCCGATGTCCGGGAATAGATGTCGGACAAAGAAAGACACTATTCGGTGGCTATAAAGGAAAAATTGTCGTTGAAATAATACGTAAAATACGCCCATTTTCTAATTGAGGGCAAAAAATATATTACACATAACTCTTTTTAAAAGGATGATAAATAATTATGAACATTATTTTTAATTTTCCGAAAAAGTCTTCTATTAAACTTTATTTTAACGACGATCAACTATTTTTTGGTCAGGGAATAATGTCCTCCTTCGATACTTATTCCCGGACACATATATATATATATATATATATATATATATATATATATATATACACACTTGCAACTACACAAAATCGCAGTTTCCATTTGCTTGTATATGATCAAAAGCGTTCGTCGTCAACTTCTACGCTGGTGTTAGACCGATATATTAAATATGGCATAACTGACGTCACGTTTATTCAAGCGAGTGTTTGCAATCTCTCAACACCATAATAACGAGATAACCAGCTTCCTAATAATATTCAAGCCAACCGGCAGTAAAATACGAAACAAAGGCGCTCTTTAATATTGGCTCTCATAAACAGCGATGTTTCACGCGCGCAATTCACGAGACTAGCTATTGAATATACAGCAACACCTACACGCAGTCTCGCTTTACGCTCTAATCCCTATTAACGATCATAATGGGCGCTGCGCTCAATAACAATTACTTCGCACAGGACGGTCAAATTGGTGAATCAGCCCAGGGTGCAAACTTCTAGCGATGCGGCACCGGCCTTGGCTCCGCTCCAGAAAGTCATGAGAGATAACCTTGACTTCCTTCGCGACTGACCGAGCGCGCGCTCTGACCCTTTTTATCGTCGCTCCTCGTTTTGCCACTCGACTGGAGTCGTCCAAAATTTGCTCTCCTTCGATTAATCATCTGCACGTTGAAGCGGTGCCAAAGTAGAAAGTAAAAAGCAATTCAAATACGTTCTCCTTCACGCAAATAAGTAGTTGTGTTTACAATTAACATATATTAATATTTAAAATATAATGAGCTACAAACCAAATTACGTTGTATACAAAGAAACGAAATTATTCGATTGACGAAAATTTAATTTAAACACGAAGTAGATAAACGTCATTTAGTCAGTGACTGTCAGCAAAGGCAACTCGTATGTTAATGAAATTTAATACCGAGAATGAAATACGCAAAATCACGACCTATCATCAGTGCTGGAAGCGCCGAATCACAGAGATTTAATTAGGTTTATACAGCGACATTTGTCAGACGTTATCAATGTGTCAAAATATAAAAATATTACGGCATAAAAATATACACATGACTAGAACTGACTCAGGAGAACATTACTTAGAGTTAGTTTTTAAAAAAAGTACAAATTAATTTGGTACGGAGCACTATACACACTAGTCTCTTGAGTAAACCCCTGTAAGATTAGACACGTCAATAGCTGACAAGAATTTGGCAAAAAATTGAACCATGTAACCACGAAGTGACAAAAGTATTTATTTATAGACGACTTGCGCCTCGGTTTCTTGCGTAACGGAACTACGCAAGAGCTGGGTATGCGCAATGACTGTTCAGCACTAAAACTACGATATGGAATGCGCTCGTTTCATTATCATGCATTCGTCTTACTCGTCAACTTTCATCTTATCTACATTTCGAAATCTACAAAACAATACATGAACAATAAACGTCGATGACATTACCATTCCATCGTCATGCATTAGGTCAAAAGACTCGAACAAAAGTGATCATAGTTGTGACGCAAAACTTTTGCAATTATTATTCATAACCGAAAAATATGAATAAACGATCATCCCGCCTTGTCTATCTTCACGTCTTGCGTCGACGCGACGCGGAGTTTTATCATATAAAATAGAACGTTTCTGACGACGTGTACGGTCTAATATTACCAATCAGAAAACGGGTTGCCACGACGCTCGAATCGATGCTGTCCCAGTTTATTCGGTCACCGATAGACCGGTCATCGATGTCGATAGCCTGCGCCGGCTGGGGTGACCTTGTCGCGTCACACGCTCACGTGACAAGGTCGATGACCATCATCGCTCCATGTAGCGCGTAGTACGAGTCCGGCCGACGCACCCGCCCGCCTTCCTGCATCTAGCCATAGCGCCATGTGTACAAAGCGCAATATTATCTTATCAAAAATCAGCTGTGAAGGAGATGTGAGTTTATTTGTTTGCGCAAGTTTTACTTTTGGGCCAGTGAACCGATTCTGGCGAAACTATTTGTGGAACGGTCACATGAACGCGGTCGCACGTTTCTCTAGCACAAAATTACTCAACTGAGAGTTTCGCAATTTAGAAAAGCATATTTGACGTGTAATAATACACTTAAATATTTAGGCTAAAAGGGTTCCACAAAGTTATGAAACCGATTCTAAACGAGCTACGTCCAAGCCATAATGGACCTCATATGAAAATCGGTTTTTTGTAAGCAAAGTAAGAAGATTCAGGTACTTTTGAGAAAAATGACGTCACCCAATACTCCTTATACAATAGTTAACCGCAACCATAGCCGTTGAGTACAGGAGGGGATTATGTATCGATGTCTTCTAATCCTACCGCTCACAGTAAAGGCTTTAGAATTTATACGCTATGGAAAACAGATTTTGCAATTGATGATATACGGTACGTCACAATTTTCATTTAAGTATTTCGCAAAAGTTTTCACTGGAAACAGTTGAACAGCTTTATTGTTCCGTATAAAATTTAGGTAGAATAAAACCTTAAAAACCATGATCAGGGAAATAACAGGAAGCAAGCACGGAGAAGATAATTTTAAAACTAATAAGTTAAATAAGTTTCTTTTATTTTTAGGAATATAGAAGAAATATACAAAACACTCTGTGTTAGATGAAAATTTATTTAAATAAACATATATGATCATTCTGACTTATTACCTTAGTCCATTTACTACAGAGAATTTATAGTGAAAGAAATAAATAAAAATAAAAGAGCTAAATCCGGAGAGCGTGGAGGAAGAATATTCCAATCAAATAGCAATTATTTACTGCTGAAAGCCAGACACATGTGGCTTTGCGTTATCTAGACGGAAAGGATAGTCTCATCGGTTCGCTAATTCTGGCAAATACTTCCTTTAGTTTATCTAATCAAAAACAGTACTCTGTTTAAATACTCTTTCACCTCACAGAAGCTGTCTTAATAAACTACCCTCATCCAAATACAAAGTCTTTCCTGGCCCAGACTTAACCACAGTTAAAGGTTGTTCATCCTTGCTCCAAGAGGCTGTACGTCCAGTATTCTTAAAAGCGTACAGATTTCATTTCTTCAGGAAATCTTCATTTTTGCGACGCTGAAAAAGCAAATCACACGTGGAAACCCGTTCAACACTATTCCGCTCTATCGAATCATGAAGACATACATCTGAACGATTACTTCTTCGCGAACAGTATAACGTGGAATTTCTTCGACCGTTGTTTCTATGAGGTTCGTGTCTCCCATAAGAGGGCGGCCACAATGTTCAACATTTTCCAGATTAAAATTACCGACTCTGAACTTCCTAAACCAAATACGAACTATCTGTACACTTGTAGTACTATTTCCATAAACCGTACAAACATAATTTGTTGTACCTCCAGCGCTATTGTTTCTTTTAAACAATGCATAATAACATACCAAAAACGTTTGTATATACAAACAATTCCTTTGATTGGCTTTCCTTAATTGAACGGTCAAAATGGTTTTTTAACATTAAAAATTAAAGAACGGTATGTCTGCCTACTAACGATCGCCACATGATTAACCATTAACCATATTTCTCATTATTGTCCCCATCACTAGAATGATGCTTGTGGTTCTGATTAAAATCTAGGCGGCTTTTAGTTCCGATCGAATGTTAACTAATGAACTTGGAATCACGCAATCGAATGCGCATGCTAAGAAATAATGAAAATAAATTATCGGGACTGTCACAGTGGATCACATTGACAAACGTCTACTAAAAATTCGAGTTAAGATACAAGTTATTTCCATCCCGATTAAAACACTTTTTAGATGCAAATATAACTCTTGACCCACAAAAGAACGTCTATTTTTACATAAATAAATGATGTATTTTCTATATAAATACTGTATTTTCTATATAAACAAATGCTGTTAACTTGGTAACTATGCTTCAACGGATTCCTGCGTACAAAATAACACGATTACAACAGTTCAGGAGTTCCTGCAGTATACGCACACCAAACGCCGTGTGACATCGTCAAAACTATATGTATACGACGCAGCGCACATAACACCTTATTCGGTTTTGAATGATGAGCGACTACTATTTCGCACGAGCACCTTTTTTCATAAAAATATCGTTTTCACTGGCAGTACGATTTTTTCTTATGCTTTTTCGATTCTGTTGAGAAAATGTTGTAAATAAAAAACATTTTGTTATTGAAAAATAAATTATTTCTCCGTAATAAAGGCTATCGGAAAATGGTAGATTATTCTCATCTTATATTTTCGAGAGAAAATATAAGATGAGAATAATCTATACAAATTTAACACGTTGTATATTATAGAATTTTAATGCACATACGTACTGATCACGTGAGCGAAAAGAAAATATATTTCTCTCCGCAAGCTGTTTACACTCACGACTAAACATGGCGTCTACTAACATTGGATAATAACCAATAACTGTATTCAATAATCACAAGCGAAAAAACAAACAAAAAATACTTCATTTCAAATATAATTGTGCCAGGAATAACCCTTTTAAGAAGAAATTCCAAAATAAAATCATGTTTCATTTTAACAAATACAGTGAACATAATGTTCAAAAAATGATTTAAAAAATAAAGCAAATACGGTTGTGAAAATGAAAAATGTGTATTAGATGAAATTTGAAAGGTAGAATATGTCATGCTACGTTTGAAAAGAGCGTAGCTAATGTCAGTTTCGCCCAAATTTATGTCACATCACTGCTATGTCGCATTATCTACTTTGCGAATCACTTACGACCCAACAACAATTGGCTAAGCTTGAACGGGAACTGTTTCTATTGTCCTCTTAACTATACTAAGAATACTAGATCGCAAGTCTTCATTCAACAAAGCTAGAATATTAATTGTATTGTATTTTCGTCGATTGTTTAATTTTCTCTACGCCTTCGTAATGTCTGTACACGCGCGCTCATGGGGTGCGCGGCGAATGAACATATGCGTCACCGAGAGCTTAGAATAGAAGAGTCTTTATCGGAGCGAAGAGCGCTCAATGTTGGCCAAGGAAGTGAGCGACCATTACGCTCGAAGCGTAGTTGTTTGCGCGCAATCGTGTTGTCGTTTGTCGGCTCTGTGCGTAAGCGAATCGCTCGCTTGGCAAGGGACGTTCGTAGGACGCAAATATCGCGCGTTGCCACTTTCCGTGCAAATTTCAACTCGCGAGGTAAATAAACACACCAGATAGTCAAAATGCCAGCCGTTATATGTAATAAATGAGGTACCTAGTTACGAAATGTATTTAATGCATTAAACTGACGGCATGAATTTGTTTATTGATTAAGTAAACAAATAAACAACTTGTTTATTGATTAAGTTATCAATAAATTTTATGTCATCGGATAGAGCGAGGTTCATCGGTTCAAGAAACGAAGCAAATAAACCTACGTAGTAAAAATAGGAAAGTTTCATTGGCGTTTACTCCTTAAGAATAATTTTTCATACATAGCACCCGGTATGAAGTTTTATTAGAAGTAAAATCGGAAGTTCAGAGCGTTAAAAAAAGTTTAACAGTTTGGAAGTTTGGATGTAGGAGAACTACTCATCCGATTAAAAAAATATTTCACCAATATTTAGAAAGGACCTCCAGGATGGACATAGGTTGTATATTATACCGTTAAAAAGAAAACATTTTGGTATATTATAAAAAAGTGTAACAGTTTGTAAGTTTGGATGTAGGAGGAAATCTCCGAAACTACCCATCCGATTTCCAAAAATTCTTTCACCAATATTTAGAAAGGACTTTCAGGATGGACATAGGTTGTATATTATCTCGATAAAAAACATTTTTGTATATTATAAAAAAGTGTAACAGTTTGGATGTAGGAGGTAATCTCCGAAACTACCCATCCGATTTCAAAAATTCTTTCACTAATATTTAGAATGTCACATCACTGCTCAATGTCACATCACGGCTACGATCTACTCAAATGTCACACGAGACAGCCTTTTTACTTTCGAATTATCAAAAAAGAACGGAACTCTTATAAGATGACTCACGTGTCCGTCCGCCTGTCACGTCCGTGTTTCCCAGAAACAGTTTGACGAAGAAACTTTAATTATAACGTGGTAATGA
Source organism: Druceiella hillmani (assembly GCA_039881145.1). Taxonomy (NCBI): domain Eukaryota; kingdom Metazoa; phylum Arthropoda; class Insecta; order Lepidoptera; family Hepialidae; genus Druceiella; species Druceiella hillmani. Next base: position 132,086 of record JAYKKI010000145.1, on the reverse strand, counting down.
CGCATACCAAACCGGCAAATATTTTCATAATATAACAATAATTAATAATTAACACACAAATATAACAATAATTAACACACAAAAATACTCATACGAAATATGTCGAGGTAGAGGGGGTTTTTTAGGTAGCCAAATGGCAGAAACGGGACACTTGTAATTTCCTTCTGTCCGTCTGTCTGTCACAGCCATTTTAGTTGGACACTATTGGAACTATACAGATAAAATTTGAATGTCAGGTGTTTTCTATGAATTGCTATACAATAAACTAGTGGAATTACGAAAAAAAAATATAATGGGTGGCACTCCATAATCTGAAGCCTGAAAAAGAAAATCCAGCGCACATAGGCGCTTGGAGTATCGTTAGATACATCTTAAAAATGAGGTTGCAATATAACTTTTTTATTTAAGTTGTGTAAAATTTTTAAAAGATTAAGGTAGTAGAACTTAAAATAAACTTTTAAAGAAGATTGGTTTGAATAAGATATTTTGTGTAGCTTTTGAGGTAGGGTATTTTGGGTGCGGACCGCAGCAATACCTTTGTTTTTCAGTGTCGTTCGAGAAATAAAAACTTATAAGTTTAATATTTTTTGGTGCTACGGTACCCCTCGATCGCGAGTCCGACTCACACTTGGTCGGTCTTTTGTTAATTTGATGTATCATGTGATTATGTAACGCGTGAGTTAGAATTATAAGGATCCCAAAACTTTCTTTTCAGAATTTTATGTAAGACAAATTCTATAGAGATAAGGATGAAAATGTCCCCAAACAAATAGGTCTCCCTCTCCCCATCGCTGAAAGTGCTAAGTAAAATTATTGAAAAAATATAAGTTTACCGGAAAATAATACCACTGATACTAAATTTCAGAGGTTTGCGAGTTTTGCGACATCATGGCGATCGATATATCTGGGAAATATAACATAATTATAAAATAATTTAATAGAAATATTTATAATTATTACATATTCATAACATATACGCCAAGTGTGTATAGAACCGCCGTAGTGAAAGTGCTACTTGTACTTAACTGGAATGTATTGAAGCAACTAAGGCAATAAATAACAACCTGTACTATCGACGGATTACGACAAGCCCAAAAAGAAGAATGCCATTAATAAAAAAGTATCGCGATCTGCAATTGAATACACCTGACGATGAAATAACCATCAAGTTTTGCACACGACCATTGACAAACTTATTCAGATGGTCAGTCCCAGTGTACCTTTCATATTTTTTTTGGTAATCACCTAACTGCAAATATTCTTCCAAACATATTCCGCTAAACCGTTTTAATAGTAGTATAGTATGATACTTAATGAAAGAATCGAGTTTGAATAAAACGTGTCCACCACATTAGGTTAGCAACCTTCACATATATTAAAGATACGTTTGAAAATTGTGAAGCTAAATTTGCTCGTACATGACTGGTTATATATTATATTTTCATACTAATTCTACTAGCTCAAACGGCAATTTTTCAGAGCGTATAATTAAACCAAAACAGCCAATCCGAAGGGGATAATTTTGATTTAAAGTTTAAAAAAAATTTACTCTGCGATACCAAAGGAACAGTAAGATAAACATAAATACACCACATCACCTTCCTCACCCACAAAGAAAGATAATATACACTGACTTGAAGACAAGATAAATAAGCATTTCCTGAGGAAAGTCCCTGGGAAAAGTTCTTGAATGACAACAAATTACGACTCCGCCCTCTCAACAAGACCCTTTCAAATAATCTACTTGACTGCAATCCAACCCTGTTTCGCGTCCTTTTTTAGGGTTCTATTCTTCAAAATGGGGAAAAACAAAACCATTATCGAATCACCATCTGTCCATCTGTCTATCAAAGCCCTTCTTCTCAGAACCAGGTAGAGATTTAATAAAGTTGAAATTAATATTGTATGCCGAAGCCTAAATGTTCACGCGACAAAAAGATGTGGCCCTTTCAAGCGTATTTTTTATTACTTATAGCGTCATCAAAACCTATATGGTACTTCCAGTCGATCTACAATATTCAAATTGAGCATAATGGGAGGAGGGAGCACAAGCAAAGGGAAAATCCAAAATTGTGCATGACAGGTTTTTTTACTATGAACTGGTTGAAACAGTTATAGCAAAAACGGAAACTAGTTCACACAATTACATCAGACGATAATCGATCCTTATGGCTCGCCCTTCCAAATGATATCGCATGTATATTCATTCCCCTCCAAAATTTCCATAGAAATATTTTTGAGTGTTAACCATTGTTATATTGCGGGTTAGTACGGTTTATAATTACGCCAAATTTCAAGTTTCTATGTCAAACGCCTTTAACAGACGGATACATGAGTGAACTTCTAATTAGGCTTCCGTATTTTTCCTTCTGAGGTACGAAACCCTAAACAATTATTGCAACGACACTATAGTTCACGGCAGGAGGTTACGATTAAAAAAAATCCTGCTAACAATCTATGTGCTACATGGAACTATCTAGTTTCTTATTCACAACACATTCCGACGAAAACAAATATAAATACAAGGATTGGTTTTATTTTTCATCAAGTGCACATTTGAAAATTTACAAAAGAAGACGATGTACCGAATATTTGACTTTTTTTTTATTTCATAAATTGTAAATCACGTCTGTATTCACAGCTACTCGAGTTTTGATGATAACTTTAAAAACAAAGAAATATTGCAATTCTAATATGTAAATGACAGCAAAGTTATGGATAATACATAATGTGACTTGACCTAAGATGTCAAAATAATATTCTATCAGCAAACCGAATATAGCATGAAGCATTTTAAAAACAAAAAAGCACATAATCTTTTGTGACACTACAAATTCTATCAATAAACCACGTTTAGGATAAACTGTTTTGAAAGCGAAGCAGATCTTAATCAGGCATCACAACCATTAATACTCCCGACTGAAATAATTACTTCACGGTTCATTCACCAGCACATTAGGAATAATAAAATTAATCACTCCAAAAGCAAACTAATTAAGAGTCATTAAGGTAGTTACTGCTTGCTACTGATATTGAAACAATTATTAAAGCAATCACAAAAATAACATCCTGTACTATCAATAGATTAATGACAAGCCCAAAAAGAAAAATGTCATTAATAAAAAAAATGTCACGATCTGCCATTAGACATATCGGGTGATCAGATATGCTCTACTCATGATGTTAAGTCTTTCTTGCGACCATTGGTAAATTTCATTCAGATGTTCAAGTACATTGTCTAATGTGTGTGGTATTTTATTTGGTAATCACTTAACTGCAAATTTTCTTGCAAACACAATCGGCTGAACCGTTTTAATAGCAGTACAGTGAGACATTTAATGAAAGAATCAAGTTTTTATGAATAAAACGTATCCACGACATTAGTTTATCAACCTTCACATATCTTAAAGATATGTGTGAAGATTTTGAAGCTAAATTTCCTTGTATGTAATTGGTTTATTTATTATATTTTTATACTAATTCTACTAGTTCAAACGGCATCTTTGCAGAGCGCATAGTTAAACCAAAACAGCCAATCCAAAGACGAACATTTTGACTTAAAATATATCCACCACGTTAGATCATCAACCTACAGGTATTTTAAAAAAACATGTGAAAATTTTGAAGCCAAATTGGTCCCAAAAACTAGATAATACAATTTTGAAAATCAAAACTAATCTTACTAGACCAAATTTTTGGAAGTCTCAAAATCCGTTTATGGATTTATTACAGCACAAATACTTAGGCACTGTTAGCTTTTCAATAATTATGACCATGGCATATTGATGAAACCTAATACAGATAGGTAGTGTGCTGGTCTATTAAACTAACAAAAAAAAGTTTAATTATGAGCAAGTAAATAATTACATTCATTACGCACCACACTTTTAAAATATTAATTTACAATCGTTATTAAATTTACAAAGATATACATTGAATGAAATAAATAAAAATGATGTGAAAAATACCTAAAAGTTAAGATTTTTTTAATTACAGCATTACTATATCGTCTTCTATCAGCATTACTATATCGTCTTCTATCAGCATTACTATATCGTCTTCTATCAGCATTACTATATCGTCTTATACTTTCTACAGCATCACTATATCGAATTCATCTTCAGGTGGGCAATTTGAAGAGATCTAGAAAAGATGTTGTCATACAACGAAACCTAGGTCGTGGTTAATATATTAAATAAAGAGATATACCACTACATCACGTAGTTTCATTTAGTTGTGAATAAAAATTAAGTGATAATGAATTTCTACAAAACTAACGCCAAATATTTTCAAATTTACAGCATTAATCAACTATCATGAAACGTCGTTAATGATTATGAGCAATGTGATGAACAATTATGGAGATACAATAAAGCAAAATACAAAATGAATTGTAGACTGCATAATGCTCGTACATCTTTTTAGTTTGTATTAGAGTTGCAACAAATAGTATATTCGGCCTTAAACCAAATACTAAATATTCAATGAGAACCCTGACCGAATAGGTGTCTATAAGCATATCTCAAATATTCTTCACGTCGTCACTACAAAGCAGTACTGGGACAAAATCAATGTGTCAGATATTACATATTGCTTAATGGACAGTTTCACATAATCTGGTACAGCTTGCATCAAAATATTTATTGGCAGGAGCAGTGTTTATTTGAAAAAACACTTTTCCATAACTGGCATAAGGCAAAACTCTTTTCCATAACTGGCAGGAGGCAAAAAGAGTAAGGAAGTAGATTTCTTCACAGTAAAACAGAAAAATTTATATTTATGCGTCAGAACCCACGGCTACTATACTTCGTACATAATAAATCTTTAAAAATGATAATAAGGATAAGAAATTATGTATATATTCAATAAATGATAAAGATATCCGTGTATTTAATTTCAGATGAAAAAATCAATTTACAAATAAATTATACACAATTAAATGAAACTACGCGATGTAGTACTATTTCTACTTTCTTTAAGTTCTTTATCACGCACAGGTTTTGTTGTATTACAACATCTTCAGGTGGGCTATTAGCAAAGATTTTTCATCAACATTCAATCTTTGCTAATAGCCCACCTGAAGATGTTGTAATACAACTAAACCTAGGTCGTGGTAAAGAACTTAAAGAAAGTAGAAATAATATTACATCACGTAGTTTCATTTCATTGTGACTAATGAATTTCTACAAAATTAACGCAAAATATATTCAACAAATAATTATAGATGAATACTAAAAATGTGGCCACACATGTCAAATAAATAGTTGCCAAATATTAAGTTGACTCAAATTTTTATTCAATTAATATTGATAAACATCGAGCATACAATTAAAACCAAAATCACATTATAAATAAAATTTTGGTAACTAATAATAACTTCTGTGGTAATTATACAAAACTAGTGAATAATAAATCCATAGAATGTAATGTAAAAAATATTTTAATCATAGTATCTTTAAAATTTATCAACTAAATTTATCATCAACTTTCGGAAGTATGTTTTTGTTAAAATATTAGTATAATAATGGTAATAATGTCATCATTATTTGTATTCCTCACTCTTTTCCTCGCTTTCCCATTATACATATACGAAGACTCGTACTTTCCAAATTTTACTCAATTTTATCCGCACTTTATTGCTATATTTTTCTCAAACCTCAACATTTACATTTCCTGCTAAATTTTCGCATTTTACATGTACCATCTGTTAGTCTTCAATTGTCACAAAAATCAAACCCACAGACAAACCTTTGTGCATGGTTATCTTCACAATCACACTTTCTTTTATATCACATTCTAATCGAATAACCTCGTTTTTATCTTATCATTCAAACCATTTGTGCAGACGTTCTGTAATCTAGTATGGTCTGCTTTCAATTTATTTTTATCCATCCTTGCTTTACCTCTACTTCCATACATAATTAATGACTGTTGGCCCGACATTCATTTTGTCAGTTATAATCATATAAATATATATTTTCGATGCCATTTTTTAAATCCCATTTCTTATAAAATTTTTAAACCTTTATATTACTTTACATCAAACCCGCATATATTTTTGTAAGTAATAGTTCATACCCTTCTAACTAAATTAATCGCTGAAAAATAATATTATAAAAGAAACAAATAAATTAAGCCACTGTTCAAAAAATTTGAATTAGGAAAAATTTACATTCAGTTAGGATTTATCATAAACTTCATTTATGATAAATTCTCATAATAAAAACTTCCACGCTACAATATAAAAAATTATAGGGCAATCGAGGATGTGTTTCAAGGTATCAAGTATATGTATCGTCAGAATAACGTTGTTAAATAAAAATAAGAAAACCAAATCCTCATACTACATTTTCGTAATAGTTAAAGCAAGAAGCTAGGAAAATACGAAGAGACTCCCAGATATCATAAATATGAACTGAACTATTTTTCATAGGTATGCAAGAAATTTTGGAGAAATTTACTTTTTTTGTATTTTCTTAATTTTGTATTATGTTAATCACAAATCTCTATCTAAATATCTCAGTGAAGTAAAATTTTAGAAATATGTTAAAGTATCAAGATATTGACCAAAACACAACGAACTAGTAAATATCTTTTAATTTTGTATCTATATAGTTGTAAATCACTGACCCAAATTCATATAAAATACTCATTCACCATATTAAAAGCATTACATGGAAAACAGTCTAAAGTAATAATTAATACAGACGAACCTTAAAATTATTTACTTTCGTACAAGTTCGTAATCAATTATTAAAACTAAAGTTGACATGAATTTCTTTTGTAAGATAACTTCTGTAAGAGAAAAAAGCACAACAGGAAAAACGTCTTGACTATTAGGACAGAACAAATTTATAAAATTAAGTATTACATTTGAACAAATTTTTTAATATGCTCATAGTGTTCAAGTCAACCCGTGACTTCCAAGTTTTCTATGGAGAAAATTCACTATATTCTCAAGTTCAAGGGCAGTAAAAGTTCAGAGAACAAATTCACTAAAAAAAATAGTACTTTTATACTATGTTGCTTATGTGGATTATTACATATGAAACGGTGATTGAAAGCTAACAGAGTTACATGAGACAAAACGTCAGAACTGACATTACCAGGGTATTCAACAATCATCTGACTAAGTATTTAGGGTGTGTCCCAAAATATGGCTGACAAATTGGGTTAATTATAACATTACTAAAATATGCTTCACTGCAATCGTTTAGGGAAGCATTGTATTAAACTGATATTTGACAAAAATATTACTATTCCAATTTGAAATACCATGACACAATATTTTCAGTTCGAAACAAGCTTATAAAGAATTACAATTTACTATATCATAAGGAACTATAATAGCTCCTATTTCAAAAAGAGGTTGTCAATATTATATTGGTAGGAAGTCGTATAGCAATCCAGTATATAATTAACTTTATTTCATACCAAGAGAAATTGATAAATACATTTATTCGTAAAAATTTGTTATTTTGTTATAAAATCTTAGATCCTATATTAATATTAAATTTTATGAACATTATTCTGACAGCATATTATATGCGAATAATTAATATACGGATAAAATTCGACTTTATGATAATGCTTTTTAACCTTAAAATTCTACTAACGAGCCATTGTGTTAAACATCATAACAGGTTATCACGATAGAAGCGACGTACTAATGTGGATTAGCTGGCAAGCATGCCATTACAATCGATACCGAGCTAATGTCGCTAGGTAATCGATAATAGTACGAATAATTTCAACACAAATTGCATATTCCAACTCTTAGATCACGACACATCCAACACAATGAACATCATCCATACAGCGTAACACGTATTATATAGAAGTTAGAGCACCTCTATAGACAATGAATAAATGTGTATAGCAATATTAGCAAAGATCGAGCGCAATGCTCAGATCGATTTTATTGAACCCTACGCAGTTTAACATGGTGTTTCCAGTATTGCTAGCTATTTGTGGCAGTTCGCAGCCATGTTTAAAAGTAGTATTCGTGTAATACGTCACAGGCGTAAGAAATCACGATGGCCGACAAGATGTGCTAGTCGAGTTACTTACTGCTAATTTTCAGCCCTCCAAGAGGCGGCTTCGGCGGCTGATTGTCATATGTCCCCGTAGCGGATTTGCTGCCCTCGGCAAACGACGTGGTCCTAGGGCGTCCACTCATTCTCAACGATGTAAAATTAAAAACCGTAAAATCCTGAACTTCATAGATACTTCACATTTCTCGTTACCACCCTTGCACTTGCACTAAACTTTCGCACTATTTGGTATTTAAAAACCTTTTCACCGTAAATTATTCATGTAACACTGTAATCATCAAACAAACACCGAAGATGAACAGGTAAGATAGTATCTAGAAAAACATATTATATTATATAGTTTTTAAAATTTTACACCATATTTAGTGACCGATAGAATTTTCGATGCTTCAGCCATGGCTCGTTCGGCTAGTTTCGGCGTTTGCTCGGGCCTTCGATTGGACACGAACATGACGTCACACAATTTGAATAGTAGCACGATAGGTCTACTAGCGACATCTAATATTGAACAATTAAAACAGTAGATAAAACAGATGGAAGACTAATACGTCACTGGTAATTTATGAAAAGTAAAGTAAAAAATTATTTGTATTTCTAATTTGATTCCTTACTAAGTTATATTTCTAGAGATTATTTATAGCAAAATATGTATAATGCATTAAATTTTGGTATAAATATAAATGCTAATATACTAAATTAAACTGAAATTAATCTAATAAATTTAATATGACTTACTTTCCTGATGATATGCACGAAGTAAGCGATTTATTCTCCTTTCCATGTTTCACTAACTATATAAACGTACGATTACATAAAAATATTAATAATATTATTTTAATAAATTCATGAATAGATTTATATTAAAATCATTTTTATTGTATTTACATCAATTAATAGAAATTGAAATCATAATATAAAAAACATGAAAACGTTCATAAAATCACATAAATAAACACAAAATATGCACATTTGGTATAATAAAATATTCAAAATACACAAAATATTTTTAAACAAATAATGTTTCAATTTAATTGCACTTATTACAAAATCATTCATTCTAATTCTGACAGTTATAGTTGATTCCATTTTATGTAGGTAGAATTACAAACCTATTAATTTCAAATGGGTGTGGTAGATACTATAAAAAGGGAAGGAAAGCATTTCTATACGTGGCAACACTTACCTATTCGTTTGCATAGATATTTTCAACACTATTTTCGCGGTAAATTTGATAGGTCATGTCAGCAACTAAAATTATTTTATCAAATTTATCACACTAATAATTTTTTTTCGTTACAATAATATAAGTAAATATTTAATAAAAAATTATTCATCTATATATATATATGTATATGTATACATATATATATATATATAAATATATATATATATATATATATATATATATGTATATATACATATATATATATATATATATATGTATATATATGTAATCAGTCATAAATGTTTTACTAAATTGAAGTCCAGCTATAAAACATGAAAATTATGGAAACATTTAATGGAAAGTGTGTTATAACAATTACTTGTATATTTTACTTACGTAATAAAGGTTTGATCTTACGTTTTTATACTTTTTGGACAAAATAATTAAATAAATGTACTTTTAAAATTTCATTAAGAAAGAACAAAATTACGAAAATTTATACATTTAAACTTATATTCTACAATGTGTAATATTGAAACAGCAATAACTATTTCCTAATAAAAATTTAAGAAATTTGCGGGTGCCATAGGAGCTCGTGATGTGATTACCTGAAATTAAAAAATTTAAAATTTTTCTTATTGAGTTTTGTTTTAAAACATAATTTAGAGTTTTGACAACTATCAAAAAACATTTTCAAGAGGTAATTTTTTGAGTCATAACTAGTGATATTATATTATAAACTCAGCAAGTTTTTTTTTACAGCAACATTTTTCAAAATCTATGAAAATTAAAATTTTTTAGTTATTATCACTAAAAAACCCATTTCAAGTTACCTTTTATTGTGATTGTCAAGTTATATTTATAAATGAATTTTAAAACTTTTTATTTTTAATTTCCTATTTCCACATAATATGGTCTTCTAATATGCTTTATTATTTTTCGAATACGTATTGCTTTACGTGATGTGCTCGGGTTGCTGTGTTAGGGTAACTTATCTACTTCTAAAATCTGTAGAGTTCATTCTAAAATTTTAACGCAATTTCTTAGGCCATGGTTGAAAAAAATGAATTTTTGCAAAACAATTTTATTGGGCGCAAATCATTTCTGATTTGGGAAGCACTTAAGTCCACATGATTATCTTGCCGCATGCTTGTACACAAAACTATTAGGATCCCTTAAAAAGTAATGTTGTAAATTGTGAAATTATCAAGTATCAAATAAGTATTGCCTTATTTCATGTGGTAATAAATAATTTTTTTTACATCTTTAATGGTTGTTACAAATTTAACAAACATGGATAGTTTGTTAAATTTGTAATCTGTAAAAATAAAATCTAAAATATATTTTCCACCAAAATGGGGTTAATAATAATTATAGAATACAATATCATATATGTAAACCGAGACCCAAACAAAGTTCTTACTTTCAAGTTAACTTCATTAAAATAAATGGCTTTGTTTATACAGGTGGCCCATTTGTAGTGGATCAAAATAATAATCTTAGTCGAGGTCATCGTAATTGACCATTTGCCAGCAACTTTGAATAGCCAAAAGTCTATAGTTATTAAGTTATGATAATTTTTTTTATTTTCTTCCTTCTTCACAAAAATCAGCACCATATGAAAACTATTCAATGGATTGAGATAAAATTTGGGATAATTGACGTATAGTCATGTCAATGTAAAATAATGGTGCCCTCTCTGAAGATCTACGTGTCAATAATGGAGTTTGACAAGGCTACTCACTCTCGTGTCTGCTTTTTAATATTGCACTAGAAAAAGCTATTCGGGATTCAGATATTAACACTAGGGGTACCATCTTTTACAAATCAGTTCAGATCCTAGCGTATGCTGATGATATTGATATAATTGCTAGAAACCTACCAGCCTTGAGAGAGGCCTTTCTGTCTTTGGAGATAGCTGCAAATCAAATGACTACATTTTAGACCCCAAGACTAAGTATATGGCTATACAAAAATCTCCACCAAATAATGGACATAATCGTTTGGAGATTGGCTCACATACATTTGAAACGGTTGACTGCTTTACTTACCTTGGATCTTATGTTAAGAATAAGAATGACACTATCTCTGAAAGTCAGAATCGCATATCATCGGCCAATAAAGCATTTTTTGGACTAAGCTCCATCCTTAAATCTTTTTTTCTTACAAGAAAAACAAAATTATTAGTATATAAAACTCTTATTAGGCCAGTTCTAGTATATGGTTCAGAAACCTGGCCTTTGACTAGAACTGGAGAGAATAAAATAGCAGCCTTTGAAAGAAGGGTTCTAAGGAGAATTTTTGGGGTGTCAAGGAAAATGGTATTTGGCGAAGACATCTTAACTCAGAAATCTATAGGTTGTTTGGTGAGCCTGATGTCATAAAAACCATCAAAATCAAAAGAATGAACTGGGCTGCCCACGTATCTAGAATGAAAGATGAAAACCCAGTAAAGAAAGTTTTCATCGCAAAACCTCTAACAAGTCGTAGAAGAGGTAGACCAATGTTACGATGGATCGATTCAGTGGAAGAAGATTTTAACATTCTCAGGATAAAGAACTGGAAAACCCAGGCGAAGAGTAGAACTTCCTGGAAGAATCTCCAATAGAAGGCCTTGGCCCACCCTAGGCTGTCGTGCCAAATATGATGATGATGATGATGAAGTATAGTCATATGGCTATTGTGTAATGCAACCTGCTTGTACTTATTACTTGTGTGAACCAGTTTAAATTCTTTTTGCAAATCCTTTTACTTTCAGCAAGATTTTCAATAAATTATTTTTGAAAAGAAATTTACTATCGGATATGAGATCATGGTGTTAGAAACTGTTATGGATAAAAAGCATAGATTGTATATTGCAAGTTGACAATATTAAAATTAATTACTCAGCCTAGCTGAAATTTGATTTCTTTTTTAAAACCAATTTCAAACTGACAGTTTTTAGGGAAAAAAAACTTTTTTTAAATACCATTCGATGAGTGAAGTGCTATAGAACAAAAAGAAACAGGAAAATAAAAAATATTTACTACAGAAAATTGTTTAATTGTTGTCACCCCACTGTGATGCATAGCCGACAATTTTGTAAAAAAATCCTCTAAATATCATGAATGGGTGACGATTTTGCTATATTGTCGTTATTCATTATTGCTACTTCCTCTTTCTGGTGGTGTCGAAATGTTGCTTTACCCATAAAATAATGTGGCAAGAATACCATTATACTACCGTCACATAAGGCTTGGCAGTTTCTTTGTCAATAAACTCGTTCCTCGTTCATTAGGTGAGATGATTATTGAAGTTAATTCATAATTCACAATTCCAGTCCATAAATTCATTTTCAAGGATGCTACATCCTTGAAAATTTAATACTATTACTAGGTGTGGATCGACAGAATAATAATGACAGTAGAATAAAAAAGAGTTGTGTATATTAAATAATAAAATTCATCGCTTCTTAGCATGTTATAAAAACATGTGATCTCAATTTTTTTGCAGCATTTCTCTACAAAGTGGACCCATTGATAGTGACATAGGTGCAAATCTTTGGGGGATATAATTTGTCTTGTGAGCTGTTTTGAACTCATAGCAGGATCATATATCGTTTTTGCCCTAAAACAACATCTTCATGATTTAAATTGACTCATCCAGGTTCTCAACCAAGGAATTTAGAAACAAGGCCTTCTAAAAAAGAAATGTCTGATGGATGTGTGGTGGTCAGAAAAAACTTACACACTTGGTCCTGGCAGTACATACCATCTGGCAGTTTATCACGTGTTGCCTTGTGCGATACCATAATAATTTATATTTTTTTGAAACCCCATCCAATTCTAGAATTTTTTAGGAACTTTTCCAATTAAATTCTGTTTAAACATAATTTTAATCGCATGTTTGGATGGAAGTTAAAACATTCTGATGGCATGTCGCGACGTGCCATTCACCACGCTTTGCGTCTTGTCGGCTTTTTCCGACTGAATTTGGCCAGCTTTGCTTCTTGTCAGCTAAAAGTATTATAAAATTAAAAATATGTTTTCAATAGATTGTCAAGAATATTCAATAGATTTCTGTGAGAAATTAATTCATAAAAATAAAATATTAAAATTAAATGAATATTTTATTATTTATTGAATATTTGTTAACTATCTGAATATTTGTTTTTACATTTTCAATTTGTTCAAATAAAAATATTTAAAAAAAAATATTTTATAAAAGTTTAAATATATAAATGAAATAAATTAAATTTGTTTAAAAGGGTTGCCATGCGTGATGTAAATTTTAAAGATATTGGCAATAGTCACACAACTAAAATTTTTTGTTCATAGAATTATTATAGAGCAATGGAGTTTTTAATGCCGGGATCACATATACTATTATACATTTTATTCAACAGTAATGTTTTTGAATTTTAACAATTGTATACAAATTATACCAAAATTGAATAAACAAATTTCAAAGAGTGGTCTGCTCAAGTAATAAGCACAAGTATGTTACATTAGCTACATTACGACACTACATCTATTCCAAATTTCATTTCAATCTGTTGAATAGTTTTTATATGATGGTGATTTTTGTGAAGAAGACTTTTAAACAGTAATGAGACCCTCTACTGATATTTTTTTTTGGACCCCTGTATAGATATAAATGGGCCACTGTATAGATAATTTTCATTTATTAAGATCTTCGGACCTGGCCATGTGGGTATTTTACTAATAAATTTTGGGTCAAATCAAAACATTTCTTGGATTGTTTTCCATTTGTATCATTGTTAGACACTTTAGGATTAGTTATATTTTTGTTAATAACCTCTCATTTAGAAATTCTTTCTCTCACAGACTTCCCACATATTTTCCATAAGGAGTGTTAATATTTGTAAATGAGATGTGGATTTTTATAATTTTTATTTATCCAACTGGCAATCGATTGGAAAATGGATGAAGGAATAGAAATAAAGAGGTAGTGATCCTTACAGACATGAATTCAATTGAAACCAGTTGGTCAATAAGATACCCACCTTATCATCTTTAAATATCGAGGAATAACCATACATCGACATTACCTTCTATACTTCGTACATTATTCTTTACTGTATAATGTTAGCTTATTGGTACTTAGTTCATCATTCTCTACTGTTACGTAGCCATTCTCCACATTTCACAATTAAATGAAACTATGTGATGTAGTATTATTTTAACTTCTTTAAGTTCTTTATCACAACCTAGGTTTCGTTGTATTACAACATCTTCAGGTGGCCTATTAGCAAAGATTCTGAAAGAAAATCTTTGCTAACAACCCACCTGATGATGTTGTAATACAACGAAACCTAGGTTGTAGTAAAGAAAGTAGAAATAATACTACATCACGTAGTTTCATTTAATTGTGAATAATAAATTTCTACAAAATAACGCCAAATATATTTAATATTCTCCACGTTTATAAAGGTACAGATAACTAAAGTCTTCATGTTTTTCCAGATGTCTGCTTATGATTGATGTAAGTAAGAAATTGAAACCTATTTGTGCATTACATAAAACTTTCTCACTAGATAAAATGGATTCTCACTCTCACTCTGGAATCTCTTCTCGCTTTTGGCAGGCCAAAAAATTCAACTCTTACTTTAAAACAATTTGTGCAAATTTTTCCCCTGTAAAGGGTGAAATTTTTGGAAAGATTCTACTCAGCCATAAGTAAACATTACAATAGTAAAGACACCATCTTCAGTCTATGTTTTCAGTTTTTTTATTGGTGTCATAAATAATATTAATAGAAATTCATTGCGGATATTGAAAGAAAATAAAAGAAATTTTGTGAAAGAAAATAAAATAAGGTACAAGAAAAATTTTTTTTTTATATAATTTTATTAACACTGATGTTACTGTATGGACTTCTGATTACTTACAACACAGGGCAATAAATGCAACCACATTTATTTATTACAATTACAATTTACATATTATTACAATTTATCACAATTTAATCGGAGACACTCATCTCGGAATAAATTATGGTAAATTTTTGTGTAGATCAAAAGAATTTTAAATATTCTCATGATAAAATGTATACTTTTTGTTTAATAAACACAAACAAAAAAGGAAAGATGCGTCTATGTTGTAAATCTCATAGCGGTGGCAGGAAGCAGACGAATATCAACAACGTAAACGGCAGCTGTTGGTGGATATATAAAGAATATTCAAATTTATATGAATAAAAAATGTAAACGGCAGCGGTTGGTGTATATATATAAAGAATATTTGTGTGCATAAAAATTTTTTTTTATTAGGAATTTAAATCAGATAACATTTGGACTATCTCTATATATTGTCCTCTATAATATTCCAGTTTTTCATCAATTATCATGTATTCCTTTAGGAAATGATGCTTTTTATGATAGATCTGCAAAAAACTCTGCGATTCTGCTGTTTCTTCTTTTGATTGTTAAATCTTACATACCGAAGAAAAAACTGGAACCTTTGCCTTGATATCGTAGTTATATACATATATGATACAGTACAATTAGCTATCTGCAAATAATTCATATTAACATTAACTCCATGGAGTCTATCAGCGTAGAAAGCACACCAAGTGGAGATGTTACTTCTACTCTGCTAATTTTCCTTGGTTATAGCTATATAAACATTAATTTTATAACTATACCCCCTATATTACAATCTTTCCAGCTTGTAATATAAGACAATACCTTTTAGTCAATATAAAACTTCAGCAGTCCATACAGTCATAACAGTGTCTCAAGCCTCAATGTCTGTTGACCAAAGTTGATAAATTACATTATGACTGCGTGTCTTTATGTTTTTTTGAAGGGTCTGCTACACACATCAATGTGATACATTATTTTTCCTTATACAATGCCCCCTATTTATAATGTTAATGTTCATTTAGATCTTTCTTTTCTTCTTTGTAATATGTCAGTAAGTACAGGTTCCGACACAACAAAATCATTGATCAAGAGTGGTAACTCTTGTCTGAATTTCGTTCACGTTGATCATATTCGAAGTTATCTTCGACCTCAGAGAATATTTCTGCTTCAATTTCATCCTCGGCCAAGAATTCTTGAATTTGTGAATCTGACAAAGATCCGTGATAACACTATGAAGAACAAATACAAATTATTTAAAATTTGAATAACCAAGAAATCAGCTTACGAAACTGTTCCGAGTGGATCAAATCAACCCTTATCCACTCTACACATACTTCCTGCTTGAGTGTTCCGTATGAACTGACTAATGCAGGGTCACATACGCTTGATGGCATGTAACTAAAATATTTACAAAAGTTATGAACTAAAACACAGAAGGCCGAGTCTTTTCGATCCAAGGGCAACGACTCTCGAGTTAATATTAATTTTTATTAAAAATCTACCTAATACCCAAAATATATTACCTAATTTTGAAGATTTCATTATATTACACCTTCACTCCTATTATCGTTCAAAAGTAAAATTGGCTCAGTGGAGTAAAAAAAATTAAAATGACATTGAATTAAATAGAGTAGTTATCACGTTGACAGTACAGAAAAAATTATTTTCAAGAAAAAGTTTTAAGTAATTAACAATTTTTTTTGTGAAGCTATACTTAATCTCCCATTCCAGCACCATATTGTGTTACTTCCTTTACTTGACTTTCTCAAGTTACCAAAGATGCACAACACTTCGCACTATCATGGTGAGACACAATCTTTTTGCTATTTGACAATTCTGGCCAGTTTTCTGAAGGAATCTATCAAAAATTCCCTTAGTTTCATTAGTTCTTCACAGTAAACATCTCAACTGATCGTTTGGTTCCTTAGAAGCAACTCAAAATACACAACATTTTTGTAATTGTACTAAATTGACAGCACAATTTTTTTTTGATGATTTTTTGTACTGGTCATAATAAGTGGACCAGGGCCACTAGATTTATAAGACAGAGATTTACAAGAGAAAAAAATCATTTTTTAAAAAGTTTGGGCTTATGCAAAAACTAAACACTTAAACTTTTTTTTCATGTAATATGTAGTCTGATATTTAGTTTATTAGTTAATACTTATGCAAAAATATAGAAATTGGTAAACGAATCCCAAACAAAATTTTCAAGTTATGTATTAAATTATGGTTAAATTATTTTTTCTAACTAAGCCGTATTTAAGAATTGTTGGAGCAGAAAATATTTAGTTGTCACTAAAAATGCGATAAATGTCGCAATAAAATTGTTTCTACCATTTTGCAAATAATTATTAACACGTTGAGTAATATCAATTATGGGGGATCTTAAATAAGAACACAGATATAATTTTCAAATAAAAATACATATATATTAATACATCAATATTAAATTACAGCCAACGTAACTACATGTATTTAATAATAATAAAAAATATACTTAGAAATAAAATTCAAAACACAAATAAATTAAATAAGTGAAAACAATATTATTTCTTAACAACCTAGTCGAGAAAGTAATTGTACTACACCACGCAGGGCAGCATCGGGTGAGAAGAGCACTAACACAAAGTACAGACAGTTTAACATTCACAATGCAAAATAGATTTTTTTTCATTATTAATATTTAAAGTTTCACAGAAAACTTGCCTAAAAGCAGGAGGATAGCGTCACTTAACATTAATAATTATTATAATATAAGTTTCATTGTCACTAAACATTACAATCTTTTTTAAAACTAACGTACATGTTGCCAGATGACAAGCGAACGCGTCTTAAAAATTAGTTTATTTTACACTACTAGACATATATGATGTGAATTAAATTTAATAAATTGGCTGAAGAGCACAAACCTCTAGGTCGGGAGAACTGCCATTTCAGTTCTAAGTTATGGACATTTCTCACATACGAATCTACAACTGCAAGCTCCGTTCAGTAATAAATTATAACCACAAACTGGCGACAATACCGGATATTTGCAACTTGTAAAATCAATGCACCAAGTGTTAAAATTGAATAAATAATGATACGAAATGGCATAGTAACAACACTAAAATAGTCTACGCTGTTGAAATAAATAAGTGTGCTTGCGTTATAAGGAAAAAGATAATTTTAAAATTTGTCAGTCTGGCAACATTTAGGGTTAGGGGTACAACGGACAAGAAAGTTTCATATAAATTTATTCACTAGCGTGCAACAACCCGAGGGGGCTTCAGCTTTTGCACAGACCTCGGTAAGAGATAATTGTTGACCAGCATGTGTTCCAAAATAGGTGGAAATTTCCCATACAAAAAGTATGACTGAATATGAGTGCAAACTTCGTATTACCATTGTATGCAACGTTAAACACTTTTACGTTCACCATTTTTAATTTAAATTGTAAAGGGTATAAAATTTTATTTATAAAGTGGAGTAAGTCTCTGAATTACGAAGAATAAAAATAAAAAGTGAAGAAATTTCATACAGAATTTTAACATAGTATTCTAAGAACCACGTAAGATACGAATGTATCCATTAACACAAATAAATAATAAGTTTAGTATTGCTATAAAATATTGTTTTAGGCAGTTTTCCATTATTTGTCGGTCAAACGTTGCACACAAATGTTTGATAAACGTCATGTTATCATATATTTTTAGAGCCATCAATACTTTTAAAAATATTTATTGTTAAAATTTCTCCTTGTGTTTTACAATATTTTGGAGCTGATTCGGACATTATTATTAATAAAGAAATATTTTACATACTTTCTTAAATTTACATGTTCAATGACACTTTCTAATTATGGCTATTTTATCTCACTGTTTCATCTCAGCATGCCATATTAAAAATAATGAAATAATCCGTCAATATATTAATATATTATCTCTCGGGTCTTGTTTCGTCATTTTCGCATATCAATTATGCATTTTACAATTTCCTAAAACTACAATTTACAATAACATATGTTACAAATGATCCCTTTTGTTTATGCAGTGAGTTTGTTTCACCGTTTTGTTTATGTATATAGTTCTTTTTCACAAACATATATCTAGTGATGCAGCTGAATGAGTGGTACGTCTCCTCGCCAATATCGGAGCACCAAACTATTACAAATGCAGAGTTTGTGCTACGCTGAATATCATTACCGTAATAATAGATTTACACAATAAGTATATTGAGACAAAAGTCTACCGAATCTCCCTTCTGCTACGTATCCTTATAAAATATTTATTATTGGTGTTACGCAATCAAATCTAATATGACAAATGATAATAACAATTGTTCCAATATATATTGACGAAATTCGTAGAACTTGAAAAATATTCACAAATACAATATTATCCTCATTATTTGTTGAGCATAATTTTTGGTATGTCTTTATTTTCTATTAAATATAAAAATGTTTCACAAATTAAGTTTATACATTGTATATAATTTAAAAAATGGCAGATAAGTTTGGAAAATGTTTTCAATTTCCTACACTGTATATTACTTTTTGGATTACAGTAGACGCAGAATTTAAGATGGATCTGACTACTATAAATCTGGTAGTTTTTTGAACTGACAATCCACCAGTCCAATAAACAGGACAGAAAAACTATAATATATAATAACTTGAAACTCATGATACAAAAGAATCTAAAACAATTTTCAAACCTGTTTTTGTAATTGTTAATTTTAATTAATATTTATTATGTAATTAATTGAATAATAAACTCAATTTCAATATTTCTGTTTAATTTAACTACATATGTATATCTTTACACCATATATATATGCAAGCAGGACAAGAAGCCACGATGTAAGGCCATCCTTGCATATCTCTCACATACTCATCTTCTCATGTGGTCCTGTTTAGATTAACCTTACTTTTTCTTTATCCAATTCTTCCATACATATTTATTTTTGACAGTCTTCCACTGTCTCTGCATTTGATATGGTCAAACCATGATTTTCTTTATTTTTATTAATTACTTTAATACATACTTCACTTGCAGATATTCCATAACTGCATAGTAACGGAAATGGCATTTAACAAAGAGACATATGTGACCTGAGAGTGCTATCGGAACAAACTGTAACATCCTCATAATAACAACCAAAAGCCGAATGTGAATTCCTGACTCGCAATGAGTGTTTAAGTAAGGCATTCGCTTTAATTGACACCTTTCCAAACTTTCTGCCATAAGACAATATCCTAAATCAAAATATAAATATTTATATGCCTTGGTACTTAATCCAAATAAAAATTTATGAAAAATTCGAAAATAATATTAATAAAACACACGCAATCATAATAATGTCGTTACAGGAATAATTTTAAAATTAAAACTTTATGTACAATTTTCACGTGATTCCAATATTAAAAATAATACGGGGCCTACGGGCGGTAACGATACGCTTATGTTATTACAATGAAGGTTTAATAATATAGTACATAAATTAAAATAAAAAACTAGCTTACCTTTTACTGTACAATAAACAAAACTGCCAACTTTAAGCTTTTAGATCACAAAACAAAAGTGAACCCGACGTGAGGTCGCTTTACGAGGCCCTTCTTTTAGCAAGGAGATATGATACTATTCCGACACATGCATCTTTGTACTCCAGCGCACCGGTAACGTAGGACTGTACGTGTAAAATTCACCGAACGCACCTGTATTTGTTTGACTGGCCATTGTTATCTGGTTTGACAATACGAAAGTTACAGTTCAAACTTTTAAAGATGTTTTTCAGACATCGTATAAATTTTGAGAGTGTATTAAAAAAAATAACTTTCAAACCAGTTAAGGTAATAATTTTAATTAAAGTTAGGTTGTTACATTCTAAGACTAAAATGATAAAATAGTTTCCCAAGTTATTCTTATTAATCATACGCAGATTAATACCATGGCCCTGTATATATACTTCCCCCTTTTCTAAGCAGCAAACTAATTTTTTTGCTTACTTTCCTGAATGAAGGTGGATAATTGAGAAAATTACATATACCAAAATGTTTCATTGTAAATGACTGGAATTTTTATCATAATCACTAATTAACAATAATTCTCCCATTCTCACAAATATGTGTTATTATATATTTTGGTTCTAAAAAAATATGCAAAAAACACTACATTCAAGATGAAGGAATCTTTAGTCACTCCTTAACACTGTATAATTAAAGGTACAAAATTTTAGATACACGAAACTTTTTTTTCAACACTTGTCGAGTCCAAATATTGCACAGCGGGATAAATATGAAAAGTTTCACGGTAAGGCAGAAAACTTTGTGAACAAAAATCAACGAGTAATAGGTAACATTTTCGAATAAAAGAAAAATAAATGCATATAAATTACAATTTAAAGGCAAACGGCCGACACTTTCGTATCGATGATAAAATTTGAAATCATCATAAAAGTAGCCCCCGAATAAAATTGTTCAAATTTCAACATAGCACAAAAAATGTGCAAACATGTTCATCCTCAAATAAAACTCGGAACAATCAATATATAATTAATACAAATATTAATGTTACAATAATTGATATAATTTCACGATCTACGCATTATAATTTGTTTATATTTATCAATTAAATATAGTGCGTACAGCACCGACCGTTCGCACATAACTGTACTAAGCCACAATTGTTTTTTTTCTTATTTTCACAAGTGACAATGCAACATTGTCTCTCAATAATGGAATTGGCCGATTTTCACATGTTTTGTTAATTGCTCAAATATATTTGAGTACTTTGTACTTAGAAACATTGGCTTCGAAATCAATTATACAACACATAAATACGAAGATTTAAAAGATAGATTAAATCATAAAAAATGAAACAATGAAACGTCCCAAGATTAACATAGAAGAAAATGAAGGCCGAATCGGCATCGTCGCATCATATGAAAACTTGATACAAAAATGTTGTATGCCACCCGTGGTCTTATCGATTCGCACGTTTCTTCCTCACAGGCAGTGCACAGTGCACAGTGGGTGAGCATTCACTTATTAGGTATCTGTATCTTCTTGGAGCGGAAGTCGTAGACCTTCCGGCAGAAGAGTACTAGGTCTGGTGAGACGGAGAGTGGGAGGCGTGAATCGTTAGTTGCGGCGCCGGGCGGCACGGCGCTAGCGGGCATGGCTGGCACGATGCTGGGCGGTGGTGCAATACCCTCCTCTGCTGCCTTCAGTCGCTTCCGGTATCTGCAACAAATTACCAGATAAATGATTAATATAACCTGTAAGGCAATTTTTTCACGACTTGCAATGCGACTTGAAAATTTTGCAATGGAATTAAAAAATGGACTTTTTTCATTTTTTGACTTTTTTTATTTTGGCTATTGAAGAAGCTTTAAAAATTAATGTTTGGTTTATGTAAATTTGTTAAGAAGGCTGTCAAAAGATTTTGCAAAAGTTTAACATATTTGTAATTGAGCTGACAGAGTTTGTCTATGGTTAGCATAGACAAAATACAAATAAACTTTGTCTATGAAAACAAAATTTATATATAATTATAAATACAATAAATACTTGCACTGTAAGATGAGATATATAGTATTATGGGTTAACACACTGGACCAGGGAAATTATAACAATACTTTCTCAACTATATTTTGAATGAAATTATACTAAGCACATATATTAAAGTATTATAAATATATACATAGTATATTTATTTACTATTATGTTACTATATAAGGGGAAAAAAACCTTTGAAATGTTTAGTATATATAAGATGTTAGTTTATGTTTATATACTCTAATATTTTTGGAATGTTCTCAAAAATATGAGAGTATATACTCTATGAATGTGACTCATCGACACTCGGTTACGGAACGCTGACCAATTAATTGACTGCAGGTGTAATTGATCGATCTGCGGTGTTCTTTATATTACACTCGTTTCAAATCCTTGTGAAAAATGTTTTCATGGAACGCTCAGCAGTGGATATTTATTACAATCCTGAATTTAACAATTATTGCCTTGTTAAATTTTTTATTTTCTGGCATCAAGTGCGTTTTTCTCCAAATTGTATTTTTTTCCAGTCATTGTAAGCAATAACTCAAAAAAATATCCAAAAATAGGAGCCATATTTTTTTACTTACATATTTGAAATATCAATGAAAAGAGCCTGAGTAGAGTACAAATGTTCTTTTTAAAACAATGATATGGGAGTCGCAAATTATATAATAAATAGTAATAATAGATCTATTGAAATTCTTTAATTTGACTATTATATCTAAAGTAAAAAGACAAAAGATTAGCTTCAGCCGTGCAATAAGGAAATGCTGAGCGGACTTTAAACTATTGTAAGATGACTTATAAATTTCTTTTGGTAAAAAGGCTTTTAAGTCGTGTAAAGTCCAGAAGAAAAACTGACTGCATAATGGTCAAGCATAGTGGTAGCTCTATTTTGAATGATTCTGTTCTGACAATGGCATTTATAATGAGCAGTACGGTGGAAAACTCACCACTATGATTTTTACCTTTTCTGACAGTTAGACTGATAGAAGTCAAAAGAACTGAATGTTCTTTTTGAAATAAAAAGTTATTTTCGGAGTAGCAAAAATCATGTGCTTAAACAGTTAATAAAACATCATTATGTTATTTCTCGTTACAACATTGTATTTCTAAAATAAAAATTACACTTTTTACAATCATAATTAATAATTTAATATATTTGGCGTTAATTTTGTAGAAATACATTATTCACAATTAAATTAAACTATGTGATGTAGTATTATTTCTACTTTCTTTAAGTTCTTTACCACAACCTAGGTTTCGTTGTATCATAACATCTTCAGGTGGGCTGTTAGCAAAGATTGAATGTTGATGAAAAATCTTTGCTAATAGCCCATCTGAAGATGTCGTAATACAACGAAACCTAGGTCGTGGTAAAGAATTTAAAGAAAGTAGAAATAATACTACATCACGTAGTTTCATTTAATTGTGAATCACAATTAACTTATTGAAGTGACTAAATCCTAAGCAACAACCCAACAACCAAAATACAAGGAACAGGGTTTCACCAAAATTATGACACAACCAAAATTTAACACAATGGTGAACTATTAAATAAAATAACCAAAGTGAAGATAACAACAAGATGTCTTTTTATTGTATGCGTATGCCTTTGATTGTGGGAACTAATCAGTAGCTTAGAAGTATATGAAAAAAATTTAATTTTTTGACCAGATCTCTGTACCAGATGGTCTGCTAGATGTGTGAAAGATGTGTTTGCTAGATGTGTGATATCATCTATGTACCAAAAATAAAAGTTTTAAATGTATCTGGTTCAAATCCAATAAGTTTTTCTCAAGTTTTTGTGGAACAAAGGGTAAAATTGAAAGGATTTACATCTAGAAAATGACAGTTTCTAGAATTCTGAAGAATTAATAAACAAAATGAGTGCATTTCAATTTTTGTACACATATGTACCTATATACCATACATACATCCAGACGCACATAGATATATTTTATGCTAGTCCACTATCATTTAATCCTAAAACATGACTTAATTTTACATGCCTTCTCCTTCCTTAATTTTAATGGATCCCCTAAAGAATGAACGTTATACTTCTATCTTTTCGATGAAAGTATAAAATACGGAAGAAGAAATAGGCAAAAAGATTTTAGAAGAAAAATCTGGATTTTGTTTAATCGATGACGGATTTGCAAACACCCATCAATTCGAAACACACTTCCTAATGATTTAGGACAAAAGACAAACAGACATTTTGGACAAAAGACAACAGGCATTTTGGAAAATTTGATGATTTCATTTCTTCCTAGGACAAAAGAGAACTGGCATTTTGGAAAATTTTATGATTTGGTTTCTGCCTAGGACAAAAGACAACAGGCATTTTGGAAAATTTGATGATTTCATTTCTTCCTAGGACAAAAGACAACAGGCATTTTGGAAAATTTGATATCGTTCTAAACATAGTAAAGAATTAATATTTCGTAAGTATTTTTTCAGACACACCAAAAAAAGATGAAAAACTGGAAAATCCCAATAGTGATATCATTAGTCCCTTGGTCCAAATTTAGAATTCAAAACCAAAAATTTCCAATAACATAGATAGTTTATTAAAGTTTTTCAATTATTTTTGGATTAGACATTAAGATTGTGTCAAATTGTATCTAGTTCAATCTCTATAATAATACAAAAATAAAATTAAATATTTATTTTTTGGCAAAAATGCAAAAAAGACCAAATTATGACAAAGTCGTTTCGAGTCTCTTTAAGGTATTAATAATAAAGCACAGGCTTCCTCCGGAAAAATGACTAATATCAATCACTTACATGCGAAATTAAAAAATAATGCTCATAAAAATTTAAAAGAAATAAAACTGTTAGTATGGACTGTCCCTTGAAATAAAATTGTACATAATTTTAATTAGTTTTTTTAAATAAATTTAGGAAAATCATTAATGAGTTTTTATAATTTTAATTCTTTACTGAATTTTTTTAAGAGACAAAATAAAAGTAAGATCTTTTGGACGTAAACGGTTTTCTCGTCAATTATGTAAAATATGAAATGTGTATTAGTAATACTTGTCACATTTTACATAATCAAAAAGAAAATACTTTTTTTTACAAAATTGTTTGCAAGTGTTGTTTGTACCATACTTCCTTACACACAACGTGTGCAAACAATTTTGTAGCAATCATCTTCATTATATGAAATATCTGTAGTTCTGACAAAACTTATTTGCTACCTGAAATATTAACTGAAATACAAAGATATAATTTATTTTCTGGCCATATTTATATTGAGAATTCTATGCAATCTGCTATTGAAAAAGTTAAAAAATTGCAATCTATTTTAATCATCCAAACACATGTAAAACTCACGAAAAATCTAAAGTCATAACATTAAATTTTTATGATTGGCTGTAATTAATACCCAAATTATTTCTGAATGAAATGGAAAGAATTTAAACTTTCATAATACTAATGTGATGAAGTAATATTTTACTTAAAAACTAAGTAAACTGTTTTTAAAATAAATGTTTGTATAAATAATAAAGAACTATGGCAGAATTTATATTATTAATTTAAAAAGAAATAACACAGGAAAGAAAAATCTAGCCAAGTGCGAGTCTGGCTCATACGCTTAAAATTCCGTATCTTGTTTGAAAATGAGATCACTTCATTTACCATAAGTCATTACTTATATGGACTTCCCAGCGCAACAAAAATTTAATAATACCTAGTATATTAAAGAAGCATGGATGTGTATTATCGTAAAGATCACATAAGCTATGATATCTAGAATCATCATTACAATGTTTCTACTACATACTTTCCTTAGACTTCCAAGAACCCTTTTTTTCATTATTTTAAGAGGTGGAGGGGAATATCTTTTTCATGCATACTTCTCAATATATCTCATTAGGATATACCATCTAAAATTATGAAAAACATGTTTTATAGCTCAAAGAATGCTCCAATCTATATATAGAATTTCAAAACTTATTCTTAGATTATATAATTTGTCCCACAAAAATTTCCATACAAATATTTTTGAATGTTACCTGTTGCGAAACATGTGGGTTAGTATCTTTTATCTCTATGCTAAAATCCAACTATCTACGTCAAGAAGTTTCTGAGAAAAACAGCTGTGACAAACGGACATGTGAATGATATCATAAGGGTTCCGTTTCTCATTTTGAGATACGGGGTCCTCAAAAAAAAAGAAAGTCAAAAAGAAAAACAAGATGAAGCCGTTTATAATTTTTTTGATAACGAAGCAATAGGGTTAAACTGCTTTAGCTATATAGAAAGAAAAATATCAAGATCTGAAATGGTGACATGACATAATTGTTGTCTCACGAAGGTGAAGGCTACCAAGATGTTCATGCGTGTCGTACTTGTGTAAGTGTATTTATACCACATAGGCGAATGACATGTGTGAACATCTTAATGATAATCATCTTTACGAATTGAAAGATCTGTATAATTCACATTTTTACGGGGCATCCTACGCTATTATTTTCAGAGGTATGTGATCAATACACTAAACGAAGGTTAGTTGGAAGATCGAAATTTATAAATTCATATGTTTTATGAAAAATATTGAATGCCTGTTGATTATTTATATTTTTTAACATAGAAATTTGTAATTATAACTTAAGTAATTTAAAAATGAATGTTTTTCTCCATTAGGATATAATTTAAAATAAAAATATTTTTTGTTATATGATATATTATTATTATTATTATAATAAACCATATAAAATAGTTTTTTGTTTGCAGTATTTATTTCCAAATTTCTAATTAAATTTATTATATTGTAATATTGAGAAAAATACTCAATTTTAAATTACCTAAATTATAATTACAAATTTATATACTACAAAATACACAATGACATTTATTTTCATATATTTGAGGGAAAATCTCCTAAACTATGATGCGTTTGAAGAAAAGATGCATAAACAGTATCAAAAAACACCCATAGCGTTATAAACAAAATTAAAATAGTTTGTTTTCAATTTAATTTTCACAATGCACACCAGCAATAGCTGGCTAAGGACGTACAAACTAGAGCGTAACACACAGTTGGATAATATCTAGGCATTACTTGAAGTAAAATCTTCAAATTAAGTGAAACTTTACAAAATATCACATCTTAGTGAAATATGTGACGCATATCAGGGTAATCTGATGTAGTGTACTCTGTCAATACTGTCTGACCTAGCCTTATTCCGCAAATTAAAAGGCAAATTTGAAATCCAAAGTTTATTTCAAAGTGTGGGTTTGGTAATGGCTAATTGTTTAAAAAAAAGCATATTTCAAGGTATGAAATTCTATTAAACAAAATGAAAGCACTTTAATCACAGTCACCTGCAGTATTCGTTGAATGTAAGCACGTAACATTTGTCTTCAATGCATGCAACTGAGTTTGCGTCTCGATGGCGGGAAGCGAACACCTCGTCGGGTGCGTCGCTCGCCACACGTCCACGCTCTGTATGCTCTGGCCGATAGTACCACACCAGTGACACCATCATCTCACCTGTCACAGATAATATACACAATGAATATTTATTTTGTTAAATAACAAAGTAGTAAGCAGTGTCAGGGAACATACTGCTTTACTGAACACTTGTAGATCCTAAATTAAAGTAACAGCTATTTTATAATTTTTCAATTATATAGTGATTTGTTATCAGTGCTTGGATAAGCTACAAATATATCTGACTAGTTTTTAATTTTAATAATGGCAAGATAGAAAGAACAAAAGGTGTCCAAGCAGTAACTTTTATTATCGGTCTATAAAGTATGATAATACCCACGGTGACAGCAATTACATTTGCGGTGTGCTTTCATTTTTCTGGTTAAAGTACAGTAAATATTGTCCAAAAGCAAATAACAATATTGTCATAAAACAAAAAAAATTTCAGAAATTAAATTAATTTAAAATGCAGTAAATGTCACATATACAGTCTTATTACAGCATGATTTATGTTTTCTATTCTGAGAAATAATAACTAGATAAATTGAAGAATTTTATTACAATTCAGCATTTTAAACATTAAGATATAACTACTTGCAACATATCAGGGCCGAACTAAAGCGAATTAAAAATCAATTACTTTATTTAATTTATTATGTCATCATATCTGCAGTTGGACAGCAGAATGCAGTATGCAATCTTATAGCGTTTTAACATAACATTGCATAATTTAGTACGCTTTATCTTAACAATAAGTTACCAGAAACGAAACAAAAAAAATGAAAATCTTTAAACTTAAATTACTCATGATAACTATTTTGCTAACGCAGTAAAAACATTAGTTATTACATTATATTTGGTAATTTATAAATAAATAGTTGAAATTGAATATATTTGGAATTTATTTTGTAGAAATTCATTATAATCAAATTTTTGTCAACTAAATGAAACTACGTGATGTAGTATTACTTCTACTTTATTTAAATTCTTTACCATGACCTAGGTTTTATTGTATGACATCTTCAAGTGGGCAATAAGATTCATTCAGATTTGTAAAGAAGCATCTCAATCTTTACAAATTGCCCACCTGAAGATGTTGTCGTACAAAGATTGTGGTTAGTAATTTAAATAAAGTAGAAATAATACTACATCACATAGTTTCATTTAGTTGAGAAAAATTTTAATAAATAGTTTACGTTATTGAATTTTAATTGGTTAGTTGATGTAATATTTGCAACATATTACTGCATATGCGGTACATTTACTGTATATTGCTTGGTTTTGTAGCTTATCAGTTGCTCAGACAAGTCTCGGCCAGAGAGGAGGGTGTTCGTATTAGACACTTCGTAGTTGACGAAGTAAACGTGAGTAATTTAACATAAATATTTGGGCAAGGTAATCTGTAATTTTTGCAAAATTACTGCATATGCGGTACAGTTAATGTATATTGCTTGCTTTTATAGCTTATCAGTTGCTCAGACAAGTCTCGGCCAGAGAAGGGTGTTCGTATTTGACACTTCGTAGTTGACGAAGTAAACGTGAGTAATTTAAAATATATATCTGGGCAAGGTAATCTGTAATTTTTGCAAAATATTACTGCATATGCGGTACAGTTACTGTATATTGCTTGGTTTTGTAGCTTATCAGTTGCTCAGACAAGTCTCGGCCAGAGAGGAGGGTGTTCGTATTGGACACTTCGTAGTTGACGAAGTAAACGTGAGTAATTTAAAATAAATATCTGGGCAAAGTAATCTGTAATTTTTGCAAAATATTACTGCATATGCGGTACGGTTAATGTATATTGCTTGCTTTTATAGCTTATCAGTTGCTCAGACAAGTTTCGGTCAGAGAGGAGGGTGTTCATATTGGACACTTTATAGTTGACGAAGTAAACGTGAGTAATTTAAAATAAATATTTGGGCAAGATAATCTGTAATTTTTGCAAAATATTACTGCATATGCGGTACAGTTAATGTATATTGCTTGCTTTTATAGCTTATCAGTTGCTCAGGCAAGTCTCGGCCAGAGAGGAGGGTATTCATATTGGACACTTCGTAATTGACGAAGTGAACGTAAGTAATTTAAAATAAATATTTGGGCAAGGTAATTGGCCGTGAGTAATTTAAAATAAATATTTGGGCAAGGTAATCTGTAATTTTTGCAAAATATTACTGCATATACAGTACAGTTAATTTATATTGCTTGCTTTTATAGCTTATCAGTTGCTCAGACAAGTTTCGGTCAGAGAGGAGGGTGTTCATATTGAACACTTTATAGTTGACGAAGTAAACGTGAGTAATTTAAAATAAATATCTGTGCAAGGTAATCTGTAATTTTTGCAAAATATTACTGCATATACAGTACAGTTAATGTATATTCCTTGCTTTTATAGCTTATCAGTTGCTCAGACAAGTCTCGGCCAGAGAGGAGGGTGTTCGTATTGGACACTTTGTATTTGACGAAGTAGACATGAATAATTTAAAATAAATATTTGGGCACGGTAATTAGGCATAAATGAATGATTGCATAACCAAGAGTTTATGTCACCATTGGCGAATATAACTGAAGTATATTTTTATGGGATTGATATAATTGTATAGAAGGCAACGTCCAGTCATCATAATCATGCATGAAATTCTTATTTATTTGGTAGTGTTGAAAATAATGATAATGAAATGATAGAAGTCACGACAGTAGGTAACGAAATAGAGTTATTAAGGGGCCACCTTCAGTCGAAACAAATTTTAATTTGCATAAGAAATTTTATTATTTCCCTCTTGTTAGCCGTAATATAAATTATAATGAATCTTGTTAGCCATAATAGAATATTAGCTAGAATATCATCAGATGTTCCACTTAAGTTTCGACATTTTTCAAAAACGAATTTGAGGCATCTTAATTTTTATTACATACCTACTTCTCTTCCTATGACCATTTTTTAAATTCAGTTTTTAAACAGGTCTTATTGATTAACACGCTGTATATAAGATTTTATGTTTTTTAATGTTACTGAACGTATCGTAATGGCAATGATAAAAAAAAACAATGATAAAAACTTCAACTAGACAAAAAACAGCAAAAAATTCACAAGTTATGTACTTTACATTTTATTGAAGTCAAAAGATTATCCATCCATGTTGATTTCTGATGTATCGACTGGAAGATATGGGCATTTTTTTAAGTCTGGTAATTAATACAGAAACGTGCTAAATGAATATCAAAAAATCCAAAAAAAGCTAAGAGTTACTTCACCATTTAGAATTATAAAAAAAACAGGAAAATGGAACTCTGCAAAATATTTTTTTTCCTTTTTCTGGGTTACCAAAAATAAGTATTTTCACGAATTGCCCACCTGAAGATGTTGTCATACAACAAAACATAGCTCGTGTTTAAGAATTTAAATAAAGTGGATATAATACTACATCATGTAGTTTCATTTAGTTGTGAATAATAATTCAAAGTGATAATGAATTTCTACAAAATTAACGCCAAATATATTCAGTATCAAAAAAAAGTATCGGCAGGTGTTAATGCTAAAAAAGATAGTATGAAAATGTATGTTCCTATGAGTACAATTCCAAAAAGTACAAGCCTCAAATAATAGGTACCTGCTAAGTGATTTTATATTTATATGATGTATTAAAATCTTAACCAACTGTATCCTAAAATTCAAATTTGTGTTAAACAAAAAATCACTAATATTAACTCTATATTTTTTTCCCATAACTTGGTCATTAACAATATGAGGTATATTGATTACAAAACATGTGTTTCCAAAAGAAGAGAATGTTTGTCTTGCTAGATCTGTAAAATATCTTCATAAGTAGTCTCATCCAAAAGTGCTATATTCTGTCCTAGAATAAGTATCTTGTTATGAAGACTGTGAGCCTTTGGAAAATATACGTCGTAGTGTGGTACGCAGCAGTTTCCAAAAGGAAGTCAGTGTATATATAACAAGTGCCATTAGATCATTTTTAAAAACATACGTTAAAATAAAAAAATCGTTAATATCATTTGAAGAATAATCTATATATACTATTCCTTCTCATTAATGAGTTCTTATATTCAGACTCTCGTTATAGTATGCAAAGGTCTAACCATAATAATTAATAATCTTGTTTGTAAACATTTACTGTGTTTTCCTTAAAACTATGATTTTGCAAATACTGCACTGTGGGGTAGGGCAGTACGTACTATGCATATAGCAGACAATCTCAATCCTACTATAGATCAATAACGTCGGAGGCATCTCAGAAGCCTGCTCCTATTACAATATTTTTCTCAACAGATAATAAATAGTTCTTCATTGGAAGAATAATTCTTTAAATGATTAATTATCAGGATAATTCCAGAGTAGGATAAAAATTGGTCTATGCGCCATTGGCCTGCGTTTCGTGTTACGTTGGGGTTTAACAATTTAGACGGTTGTGATTAAGTCGCAACGCATACCACTAATGTCTCTGATTAAAGCTTACAGAATTTGTTCAACAGATACATTGATGGTTTTGGCGCGTGTACCTAAAAATTGTGTTCGTTGTCAAAGTCTTAAACATTTATTTTCTTATTTATCGAATGAAGAGTAAAAATAATGTAAATTTTTCATAAAGTTTCAGATGAATAAAATTATAATTAATGTTAACGTATCGTTAAAGTATAATTAGAGATTATATGAATATGTCGTTGCGATAAACGATATAGATTTATTGAAGGATTAAGTACGTTTCCCTTTTAGCATATTAGCTTTTGATGCATATTTCTGCCTCGTATAAGATTCGCCTTCAGCGAATAGGCACACAAGGTTAGAGTTAAGTTAAAGTTACGAATTATAAATTCTTAGTCTAAAGAAATAAATTACTTTCGGTAACAGATGATAGCAATTTATTATAATTTCTTAGATGCCTACTATCTCTCCGTACTATGCTATTCATATCTTTTAAAATACAAAAAAAACCTGAGTATTCTTCAGTATGAAACAATAAAGCGTCCGTTGAAACTTGAAATCTAAATTTCCTATAACCAATTATAGGTTCCACAATTGCGAGGTCGCTATGTAGGTACAATGTATGGCCAATATCATTTTGGCTTGAGACAAGAGTTTCAGTACAGGTCCGTTTAGCTATGAATTTGTTGAGAATAAACCTCTTTTAGTTAGAAAGTGATGTATTTTCGAGATCATCACCAGTCACTGGTTATCTAGATAGACCTCCTCTGATTCCAAGGGAGAAACAACCAGTTCAATTTTTCCCAATATTTCTGGGCAAATGAATAAAAATTGGCTTAATAGTGGTCATTATACCTCACAGTTTTTGCCAGGACTTGGTGCCTCATGCATGACTTAACATCAATTTGTATTAAGGGATAATTTGGTGTGCTATTTTGATAAGCAAGATGTGAATAATATTTTGTTCGATTGCAGGAAGCATGATTATGAACATAAAGTTTTATTGGAAAGCATGCTTAAACACAGTAGTAAAGTAAAATCACGCCAATGGTTAAAACGAGGGATTTTTAGCTATTGTGACTCGGTTAAGTGTGGACTTATGTTTGAGGCATTTAATTAAAAGCGGTCTAAAAAAAATGGAGGTACTACATGGCTTAACGAGTAGGAACATTACTTAACCCTGTTGGGTGGAAGCATTTGATAATAGATACGGAACACTATTAGGAGACTTTTAAAGGCACCCTTTTCTATATGAGGTGAGTCGTTACGGACCCCAAGAGGGACTATGAGACAACCCGGGTGGTGGCTTGGAAATAGTATGATAGATGTTAGCTGTCTATGGATTTATTTTATAATTAATTAAATAATTTGGATGGATGAGTGGAATAAAGCTCTGTAATCATGCTATACATCAATCAACTAATTATCCATACACAGGAGTTATTTAGTCATCATTATAATTTACTTTGTTTCTATTTCATATAGTGAAATAAGTAATGAACTATATAATGCTAACCATCATTGGGATTCTCCCAAAGCCGAGCGACGCGGGCTACGAAGGGCAATTCAGAGCCGCGGCGTGCGGCCGCTCGCAGCAGTACACAGTCGCCGCGTCGCACCCGATCGCCAGCCTGCGCGTGCCGCATGCCTGCCCAACACCGCCGCACGCCAGACTCATCGTTCTGCACATAATAAGCAACACGTCTATATTACATACCGATCATCGACAAACGTCGCAATGACAGATTACACTCGAGCATCATACTTACGTTAAGGAAGACCTTGGAGGTATAGGGTTCGCCTTCCCACAGCCAACCGTTGCTCCAGCGTGGCGTATGCCCGGACGCCGCTACGCACCAGTCGGCCGGCGGCCGCTCCGCGCTGCGTGATTTGCTCTTCCGCTTGCCGGCGCTGCGTCTAGTCTTGCCCGCGCGGCGCGCGCACTTGCCCTCGGTGGCCGCCTCCCTCTCCGCACATTTTATCTCTTTGGTAACGACGCCGTCCGCCGCGGTCGACTCCTTCAGTGAGCTGGAGCGCGCACGTTTCTCGCCCTCGGGCTCGGCTCGCGCGCGTTCGGTCGATCGTTTCCTGCGACCCGTCGGCGCCGCCGGGGGCGCGCTCTCCGCTGCACCTTCCACTTTGTCTATAATGTTATTGTTTATGTTCAACACTTTCTTAGCTTTAACCAGTTTACACTCGACATCAGCACTACCGTTCTTGAGGGAGGGCGGCGTCGCGATTACCTCCGGGGAGCCGAATAAGGCGGCCGGACTTGGCTCGGCGGGAATGGCAAAGTTCTTGACGACGCTTTCGATGACGTGATCGACGTGGTTCTTCATGAGAAGCTTGTCTAGTAGCATGGCGCTTTTGTTTCTAGGCCTCGTTTTTTCTCGCTCTAATTCCGTCGCATTCTCATCGGTACGCTTTCTCTTGACGGGAGATGCGTCTGGCGGCGTAGAGTTCTTCCTCTTGTTCGTCTTCTTATTCTCGACCTTTAACTCTGCCTTTGCATCTGTCTTCGCTTCGACCTTCGTCTCTGCTTTCGTCTCTGGCTTCGTCTCTGCCTTCGCCTCTGCCTTCGTCTCCGCCTTCGTCTCCGCCTTCGCCTCCGCCTTCGCCTCCGCCTTCGCCTCCGCCTTCGCCTCTGCCTTCGCCTCTGCCTTCGCTTCCGTCTTCGACTCCGCTTTTGTTTCCGCTTTCGCTTCCGTTTTTGCTTCCACCTTTGTTTCGAGCTTCGTTTCGACAGGTTTTGAAGTTTGTTTGAGCTTCGGTACGTTCAGTTGTTTCTTCCCGTTGTTAAGTCGCACAGGCTTGACGCTCGCGTTGATAAGATCTTTGTACGTGCCCGTCAGCGGTTTGCGCTGCTCGATCTTCTGTCGCTTGTGAAGCTTGATGCGGTCACCCATGCCGTCGACGCGTGCGTCCTCGAGCAACGCTCGGTCGAGTTCGATCTCGAGTTTGGGCTGCGAGCGGCGTCGTTTAGTCGGTTTGAGGAGGGGTTCGGCGGGTGCGGTTGGCGCGACGTTATCGGCGTGGTGTTCGCGTAGGGCTTGGGCCTCAGTAAGCACGCTGCCGCTCTTTCGTGAAGGCGATTCGGTGTCCGGCTCCGAATTTTCCTTCTTGATATCGGTTTGAAGATCGGCAAGGAGAGCAGCATCGCCGGCGCCCGCAACCTGGACGGCGTCTTCACGTTTACAGTCGACGCGTTCGTCGGCGGCGGCGGCGGGATGAGCGACGCGGTCCGCGTCGGGCGCGGCCAACGCGGTATGGTCGGGCGCTTGGGGCAGGCACGCTCCGGCGGAAGCGCGCGCCGGCGAAGGCGGGCCGAGCGCCTCGGGCGGCACCACGCCCGGTGCCGGATTATTAATGGCAACGGCGGGCGGGTAGTGGTCGGGCGGACGACAAGCGCCGCGCGGCGGATCTTTACCGCTCGACGCTTTGCCCTTGCGCTTGTCGTCGGCGCGGCAGATAGAGCCCTTACCGCGCACCTTCGCCTTCGTCGAGAAGGCGCCCCCCGCGGCCGCGCTGACCGCCTCGCTGTTCGTCACCGGGCCACCACTGGTCGGGGGGTTACCAATAGCGGGCCCAATAAGGACGTTTTTTGGACACGTTTGCATGGGACACGGGCAGCTCTGATAATCTGCAATTAAACGGTTAAAAAAGAATTAACCTTTTTTTTATATAGAAGGGAAACACGCGTTCAAAATCGGGGTTTTTAAGAAAACTCGTTATATTTCAACGCTAGACATTTTTAAATTGTTGCCTAACCTAATCGTAATATTTGAATATAACAGTAGTTTGCAACAAAAGTGTATAATAGGTGAGAAGCGGCAGTTGGTGTAGTGGTGCATAGTTACCGAGGTAGGGCAGCGGCCGCTGCGGCGGGTGCTGGTAGCAGGGCGGCGGCGGCGCGTAGTACTGCGGCGGCGGCGCGAACGAATCTCCACCCACGCCCACCATCTGCATAACCACGCTTCGGTCAACAACACACAATTCCAGCTCATCCTATTCGATTACACGAATAAGGTGGACTTGCCAATAAATTTTACAATATCTCTCGCATAAAGTGTCAAAGGTTTACGGACATAGTGTCCAGGATTACGTACAGCTTATACGTTACTGAAGAAAATATTTGCCACATAAAGTGTCAAAGGTTTACGGACATAGTGTCCAGGATTACGTACAGCTTATACGTTACTGAAGAAAATATTTGCCACATAAAGTGTCAAAGGTTTACGGACATAGTGTCCAGGATTACGTACAGCTTATACGTTACTGAAGAAAATATTTGCCACATAAAGTGTCAAAGGTTTACGGACATAGTGTCCAGGATTACGTACAGCTTATACGTTACTGAAGAAAATATTTGCCACATAAAGTGTCAAAGGTTTACGGACATAGTGTCCAGGATTACGTACAGCTTATACGTTACTGAAGAAAATATTTGCCACATAAAGTGTCAAAGGTTTACGGACATAGTGT
The DNA here is from genome assembly GCA_039881145.1 of Druceiella hillmani. Taxonomy (NCBI): domain Eukaryota; kingdom Metazoa; phylum Arthropoda; class Insecta; order Lepidoptera; family Hepialidae; genus Druceiella; species Druceiella hillmani. The sequence continues at coordinate 95,092 of JAYKKI010000145.1, read as the reverse complement.
CCAGGATTACGTACAGCTTATACGTTACTGAAGAAAATATTTGCCACAAGTTTTATATAAAGATTATGAAATTGGCTATAATTAATTCATATTTGACCACGTCAGTTCATTATGTTGTTATTAATAAAATAAATTCCACATGATATCAATTATTTAACATGAGGATATTAAGTGAAACATTTTTATATTCAAAGTTATTCCATACATCTTTGAACGTATTGCTTAATTGAAACGTATTTTATCCCCAGTATGATGTTAACTTAGAATATCTAACTCGTATTTTTGGAAATCATATTTCTGATCAATTCGACTTACCGTTATATAATCACATCCTTATATAATCACATCATTATACAATCACACCATTATACAATTTTAAGAAACTTTCGGGAAAGTTTGTTTAGATACTGGTTAGTAGATAGATCGGCTGTGAGTTTCGGGTTTAAAATACGATGAGTGCAGCGAGGTACTAGCGAATTCACATAAAGAAGATGCATCTATTAAATAAATGATTGGAATTCAGCTGAGAACAAACCCATGTTTGAGCCATTTGAAAAGTTCAACTAATCGGTTTCAGAAATAAAGAAGTTTAATATTTTGTTGACAAGGGACAAGGTGCTCTCTATGGCTCAAACTTGCAGTTTTGAACGATTTATTACATCGATAACAAATATTAAACAAATTGCTGTAATGTACATATGAAATACGTACCTTTTTGCATAAACGTATTTGATGGATCGTAATTTAATATAAATTCAAAAACGATGGAGTCACATTTTAAATTTCTATTATCGCAAACATTCAAAACTATTACGATATAAAGAGAATATCCATACAAAGAGAATATACGATACAAAGAGAAAATTCATACAAAGAGAGTATACGATACACAGAGAATATCCATACAAAGAGAATATACGATACAAAGAAAAAATCCATAAAAAGAGAATACACGATACAAAGAAAATATCCATACAAAGAGAATATATGATACAGAGAGAGTATTGTTTGAATGAACAAGCATAATTTTACCACTTGCGCTACTTGGTAAATATGGTGACAGACAGTGAAACTGATTGAAAACCTAAATATATTTCAACACATTCAATTTTTAAATTGCTGACCCTAAGTAGTCTTCGTTAAGCTTCTTCTATCGTTACTACCGTAGTCGATTCCCAGACCATACCGAAGCGTAGACAGGGAGCATATCCCACGTAGTCAAATAAAACAGTAAAATATACTTCTATGGCAATGATCAGAAAAAACTTTGACGTTTATTAATACACACAAGCATCCTGTTCAAGCGGTTAGAGATTGAAAATGTACCTGCGCTTCGGGTTGGGCGGGCGGCGGCGCGTATGCGGGCGGCGCAGGTGGCCGGTAGTATCGGCTCGCGTAGCAGAGCTCGGCCGGATAGTAGGCCGGCCCGCCATACTGCGGTACCATCTGTAGAACGTTACAATAAAAACGTTTAGTGTATTCGCAATATTTACTATAAAATGTAATTTTTCTTAACGAAATTTCCTGTTTTGCATCAATTATTCGCTGTGCATTTAAATACCTGTAAGAAATCACCTTTGTTAATAATCTAATTTCGAAAACAATCATCTAAACCAATGACTGTCCTGTTTTTAACGGTTAATAATAAAATGCAATCTAATTAATTCTCATAAAAATTATATATACATACTTTTGAAATAAATAAAAAACAAAGCCGATTGCTCAAAATAAATTCGCAGAGACGTACCATAAGTAACAAAGGTTAATAATAAAATGCAATCTAATTAATTCTCGTAAATGCAATCTAATTAATTCTCATAATAAAATGCAATCTAATTAATTCTCATAATAATAAAATGCAATCTAATTAATTCTCTCATTTTAACGGTTAATAATAAAATGCAATCTAATTAATTCTCATAAAAATTATATATACATACTTTTGAAATAAATAAAAAACAAAGCCGATTGCTCAAAATAAATTCGCAGAGACGTACCATAAGTAACAAAGGTTAATAATAAAATGCAATCTAATTAATTCTCGTAAATGCAATCTAATTAATTCTCATAATAAAATGCAATCTAATTAATTCTCATAATAATAAAATGCAATCTAATTAATTCTCTCATTTTAACGGTTAATAATAAAATGCAATCTAATTAATTCTCATAAAAATTATATATACATACTTTTGAAATAAATAAAAAACAAAGCCGATTGCTCAAAATAAATTCACAGAGACGTACCATAAGTAACAAAGACCATTTTTACCATAATTAATGGGAAAAGAAAAACATAGAAACATTTAAGCGACTTTATGCTTCTTACATGAAAAATAAACATTTATTCCAAGTTATATTTTCATAGTCGCATTTTGTACTTTAATTTGAGAGAGGGTATATAAAATATTCGGAACATAGAAATGATCTTTGAGTGACCATTAATTTCAAATTATTTCTGTTCCAATTTGGTATCAAAATTTTAATTTTCTTGGGCAATAATACCGAGAACTGATCTTACGTTATTTTAGAAAACGTAAGCTCAATTTCATAATTTCTACTTTTCGTGACGAAATTGGAGAAAATAATACTTTTAGAGTTACTTCGGTATCTTTCTGTTACACGTATTTACATCTGAGACGATTTGGCGTACATATATGTACAGTTGAAATTATATACTATGCCATAGCAGCAGGATATAGTGGACCAATTAGAGAGACACTTGCAAAAAGTAGAAATCCATTTTAGGGGCATTTACGACCTGTAAGTGAGAAGGCGAAAAAAACTGCTATCTCGTCTCATGGTCTTGAAACCTATCACTTAAAAAAGTCTGATAAAAATAAGGAATTTTGGTGATGCAGTCTATGTTGACTGATCAGTATTTCATTACTCGAACTAGTTTTACTAGTTAACAATACAATTATTTAATCCTGATTTACAATTAAAGTATTAATGATAGCAAAATAATAACGATCGACATAAATTCCTTATATTACAATACATAAAAAATGTTACATTGTTTTTTTTTGTATCTTGATTATTTACTAAGTTATTGCAACAACAAGTTAACATAACACACTTTCTATAAACGCTGTAAATCCAACGTGTTACACGCGACAAATACGGATTTTAGGTCTTCGCCTGACTGTATATATTTCTATACAATAATCTATCTGCATTTGGACGACATTTCAAAGAGGGCATTTCTAAAGGCAAATTGTAGTTTATCTATATTTCGAGAATTTGTTCAATTATCGTTCTCACGAATTGTGTGGACAGCCTGCAAATAATTCTGAACAATAAATTAATTCTGACCGCAGATTAAAACTAATACTGGAAAGCAGAATTGAGATCTATAGTTTTCCGTGCGCACGAACATACGCACAGACCGTACACACTACACACATAAACCGTACAAACCAATGGACAAAGGACAAGTGATCAAGTTCACGACTGATTTTGAAGATTGATAGAGATCTCGAATCTGAGAATCGACCTGAAAACAACTTTATATTATAGAGTGGAATGATGTACTCTTTCCAGGGTTGCTATATATAAAATCACTTTTTCCGGGACATTTCTACTACTATATCCCATAACTACCAGTGATTTAAGAAAAAAAAATTAGTTTGACTCAACAAAAGGTTTTTTGAACCCAAAAACATTCAGATTAATAAAATTAAATAAAAAAGTTGTTTTCTTTTGCCAAAATACAAAGTGAACTTTTTAATAATGTTTATTGATTTATTAAATAATTATAATTAATTTAATATAAAAACAGTCGTTATGTTTATCACATTTATCCAAATTACTAAAAGCTAATACTAATATTGGGCAAAATAAATTTGTCCTGCAATAATTAATCTTATCTAATTTCAACTCGAAACTTAATTTCGTAAACTGACAATGAACATAATATTTAATTTATTATGTTCATGTTTTGATTTAGTTATTTTAATAAATTGAAGTTGAATTCTAACTCTTCGCAATTTATTTGAATTTAAATTTATGCCTTGATTTGACCCGTAATCATATGATTCCGGTCTTACCATTGATCAATCTGGCTAAATGTAATGCAGCTATGGCATGTATAGGTTCACGAAAAATGTCAATAAAGACAATTTTAAAAAATTACCATAATTTTTTACGTTTCCAGGACAAACTTATTACATTCCTGGACACGGGACAACATAAAAATTCCGGGACAATCCCGGACATCTGGCAACCCTAACTAACTCTTTCCCTTATGTCAAATGCTTTTGGGAAATAAAGAGCGACACCTCGCCTATACTACTACTCGCAGTGCGGCGCGCTATTCACCAGATGTTATGGACTTCTATATGGTTTCTTTATCGAGAAAAAGCTTCAATATTATTATTTCTAAGGAAAATATTATAATCGAAATGATTTATCTTGAACTGCTATTCTTGTGATCCGACTATGGTAGGCTCATCCGCAGACAGCAAGTGGCTTCTTCGTAACTCTTAACAAGCGTTAATGTGAAAGCCAGTGCAGTTACTGCGCCGGTGGATCCATGGTGTACTCTTGTTATCATTAATTACATATCGTCAAAGAAATACATTTTTTTTTTAAATTTATTCTCATATAGCCTTAAACTATATGATTAAATTTGTTTAAAAACCATTATTCTCAAACTTTACAGTATGTTGCACGAAATGGAATACATGCAAAGCCAAGGTTCGTTAAAAAGGTTTAAAAACCATTAAAAAATGTGCGTGTCAGCTCCGACGCGCGACCGGAGTTTACCCCTTAAGTACGATTGTCTTGGAATGTATAAAATAGGTAACACTGTATATAAATATAAATATCAATATCATTAAATGGAAATAAAAAATTATTTAATAAAAAAATGCTGACATTATAATTATTTTCAAGTAAAACACAAATGAACAAGATCAAATTTTACAACCAAACTAAAAAAACATTTAGTAACGTGAGACTAAGAAGTTAAAATTAAGAGACTTTTTAATTTTGTAAGATAAAAGACACCAAATATTCACACATAATGACATTTAATGATTACATCTTGATATAAGCGAACGATAGTAAACTATGCGGGTCACACTCCCTCATTGCGATTACGACATAAGAAAATACCATATAATCATATTGATATCTCACTCTAAACACGCATAAATGCTGCGCGGAGAGGCCACCTAACAGTTACATTTTTTTAACGCTTTGAACTTCGTACGATCAGAACCTAACGCTTACACTTTTTTTAACGCTCTGAACTTCTGATTTTACTCCTCATAAAACTTCATACCGGGCGTTATATATGAAAATTGATTATTAAGGAGTAAACTCCAAAAACTTATTAGTTAACAAAGTTATTGACAAAACTATTCAAGTGAAGGATAGTTAAATGCAAATTAGAGTAGAATGCGAATATTTAAAGAACCCGAACTGATGCGGAAAACTAAAGTGTGTTTTTAAATTAGCACTCTCGATTTGTTTAAAATAAATGAAAACACTCGTGCAACGGAAAAAAGGTTTAATTTTGCTGTGTTGTGTTATAGTTGTTTAGCAATTCGAAAGAAGAAAAACATTTTTATCAAATCTTATAAAGTACGACTATACGTAATAAATTCGAATCAAACACTCAGTAATGAAAGAAATATTTTACTCTCTTCGGGCACTAAACATTTAATATTCACAAACGGCGCTTATTTTTTTTTCTAAAAGTCAAAATTATGGTAGACACAAAGTTGGCTGCCATCCTAACAAGTGCATTATCGTAAACAAAAAGGGTTTAATTTTACAAACAAGGGATACGAAAACCTAACCATTCAGTATAATGTATTATACATTAATATATTATATGGAATAATGAATATATTATAAGGATTAGAAAAATATGTACTGCTCCGAAAGTCTGAAGTGTTTTTGGTGAACCGTATCATAAACAGCACGATAACCTAAAGCTGTCGAAAACACAGCAACACGCCCCGTGCTTTCAAATGACGACCGCTTAAAAATGTCACTATGACAGTGGAATATCTCTACACAAATCACAACGTCGAGATAAGCTTCTTAAATCTGCCGGAAGCGATTAGAGGCGGCCGGGTCGCTGCCGATAAGGGCGGACTGTTTACTGTACCGCTCTTGGCAAACAGCCCGCGTCGCCTCGTCCTTAACACTCTCTCCCGCGTCTCCCGTAATACATATATACGTACATTACGTAAATAGTCGGTAAGAAAACATTACGGACAAACTCTTAAATTGTGTATTTGTTTTCTTTATAGCTTCTCTGCGTTAATATGTTATTCTTATGCGGAGTAATAATATTTATTATATCTGGTCGACCGGCCGTCACTGCAACGCCACGCATGATGGCTTCGGCTCGCACTCATTTGCTGTGAAATGGCTTTCATCGCGTCTAAATAAACTAGGTATTATAGCCTGTACGAGACGCGGACAACGAAGTCTGTTACATAGCGTTGTTAAACTTCCTAAATTAAATGTCCCTAACTATTTTTAGTCACATTTAGGACAGATGTCTTCTTGAAATGTTGTTAATTACAATTAAATGATACATTTACTATGCTTGTTAACGAAAGTTACTATACGTATTGAGTAGACATTAAATATTTTAAGAAATATGTCGTAACAAAATATTATGTTTATTTTCTTTGGAAAGTTTACGTAACTGCTAATTAACACCAACTTCTATTTTTTCAATCACAAACAAAGAAGACACGTTCCAAGTTAAGAACAATGAAGATGATTTTATGAGATTTTTAAAGCGAAAGGGTTATATCGTTTGGCAAAACTCCAAAAACTAGAATTGTTGAAGTATTTGATAATACTCAAGAAAAATTTATTGCTACAGACTCTGATTTTATTGCAAGAAGATTGTAATTCAACTTTGGAATATGATAGGATTTAAAATAAAGTTTTGCAAGGTAGATGAGGTTCCGATTTTAAATATCGGGTCACGCAAAACCTTGCACATTCAATGAGTTACCTGTTTTCTTAAATCGAATAGAAAAATAATTAATAAAAACAAACTAATATTTAAAAAAACAGTTCCTTGTTTTGCTAAAAAATTACTCGAATTGTATTTATTACTTGATAAAGAGGATAAGCCGCGTTTTGAAAAAAATACAAATTGTCACTATCAGCCGGAAAACGTACAAGAATAACGTATGCCATTAAGTTCATAATTTGAAAGCTATAGAGTATGTTTTTTTTCTATCACTCGCTTGTTTTGGGGCAAACAGTATGAGATGTCGTAAAATCGGAAAGTAAAGAAATTAAATTTAAGATTTAATATTTATGACGTAACCCTAGAATATTTAGACGTAATAATCTCCAAGGAAAAGGCGAGTACAGGTATTAACCTCACTCACTCGAAATCAAATCAGCTAGTAGTACTCATCATTCGGTGATGGTGCTACAAATGAGATGTGTAAGTGGTTACAGGGACATTAAAACCACAAAACATAGCAAATGTTCTCATATTTTACCAAAATGAATGCCAGTCAATGTCATTAAAGACTGATCCAATACTTACGTTAGTGTACTCACCTCTAATATATGTACATATATAGTATTATTGATCACGGCGCATTTTCATAGGGCGATTCGGCGATTACCTGACTACAGCAGAGGAAGGGTTATGAATTTCACAGGTTATATATGTGTGTGCGTGTGCGTGTGTGCCTGTGCGTGTGCGCGCGCGCGCGCGCGCGCTTGTTTGTGTGTGTGTGTACGTAAGTTTGTTCCCTAGTACAGACTAAGCTACCAAAGTGACTTCAATAATTAAGGTGTCCTTAGATTCGATTTGATCCAGGTCTTAGGACACTTCCTAGGGATTATAACGTTCTGAATTTTACAGGCTATGTAGGTATGTATCTATTTATGCGAGTAACTTTGTTCCCTCGTACAGACTAAACTACTAAAGTAATTTCAATAATTGAGATGTCCTAGGTATATAACGTTACGAATCTCATAGACTATGTATGTATATATTTCGCGCTTTTCAGTTATTTTTCCATAGTCATGTTTCAGTTTTTCCTCATGTTCAGAATAATAAAAGGAAAGAAAAAATTAGATATTTCGAAAAAAAATTAATAAACTCATTTTTTTTAGTTCTCCCATCCCAAATAATGTGGCGAATCGGCCCTATAAAGAAAATTATGAAAACACACTTAATACTTGGCACATATGTTTTTTTCTAGTGACAATATATAATGGTGATGATGAAGTCGGAATCTAATGATGGAGATGGAGGATGGGCGAAGCGAAAAGCTATTGCGGTGCGATAATTTCGCCTTCTCGCACTATAATTCTAAGACTCTAATGGTAAAATATAGGTAAAAGAAGTCGATGTACCTGTTGGTGGTGGTAATGTGGCGGGTGGTAGCGGGCCAGCGCGCGCCGCTCGTCGGGATCAGCGCGCGCTCCACTCTCCTTGATGAGGGGTCCCGCCGGCTGGTAGTACCCTGCAACACAATATCAACCACATAAACTATTTGCTCTTTCAAGTGTACGTCCTTAATTATTACTAATACAAACTAAACCCAGTTTTCATTAAAAATAAATAATTTGAAAAATAAAAATAAATTACGAACCAAGTAAACTGACATAAAGTTAAGTGAAAGTAAGGTCACTTTCAATGGGGAAACAGTAAGAAATATAGCGGTCGCTTAAAAACTTAACTTTTATGTGATTATATATTACATAAGCAAAGGAACACCTAAATGTAGTAAATACTATTTTCCTTTATTTAATTGTCAGAAAACTCATACTCAAACTTTGTTTCGTGTAATAATTAAGGACAATAGTTAGCACAACCCAAAGTTTACTAATTTATCACTAGATGGCTCTGACAGATCTCGAACGGTCAAAACAAATATAGAAGACGAAGCATTTAAATTATATTTTCAACCGATTTTATTGTATGATTTATAAATACATTTACTATTACACATTATTTGATTTTATTACGCGCATCTTGATACAATAATGCTGAAACTAAAAAAAAATCAATACATCGAGCAATATTAAACGCAGAATTACGTCGCTATTGCAACTCTAAAAGAATTGCTTACAGTTCAACATATTTCGTCTAAGGAGAACATATACAAAATGGTTTGAATATTAGCTAATTTTAATTGGTCTACGATTTCTAGTTTTGCACTCAAAATATACTCCCGAAGTGATTTCCGTTTAATGGCGGGAAAGATCTCTACAATCAAATACGTCATATCGGTCCAATAGTTTTCAAAATAATAGCAAACGTACAATTACACAAATTCGTCATAAATACAGAATCACCTTTTTCGGAAGCCAGTTAGTTTAAAATATTTAATGCTGGCAACATATTTTTATTTATTTGACGTCTTTTTAAAATGTCAGCCACATTAAATATTTTGTTTGAAGGCGATTTAGAATATTGAATGCCAGCCACCTCGTAATAAATCTCAACCTAATATTATTATAAAAAGACATATGTCTTACAATTAAGTAAGGAAATTTATACTAACTAGTGTTGAGAAGATTTCTGTAAATTTCGAATTTAACGTTGTACGAGCGAGCAGCGCTATCAAGGCCTTTTTATTTACACTCATGTCGTCGGCCATAATTATCCGACTTCTTTCGATCTAGACGTAATTCAAAATATACACGAAATGACGCGGCATATTTTTTGCAATGCCGCGGTCGGTGACGTTTTCAAATACTGCGGACTATTTACCACAATAATTACGAGAAATTAGATACAAAAGATAAGCACGCGAAATGGGCATATCTTCTTTCCTACTTTAAGCAGTAATAACATTTAGGATTCGAAATGATGCTATATAAAATATTTATTACATTATTTTTCATTATATAATATATTTATGCCTAACGAAAGAAGAAATTAATGATGAATGTTCAAGAACAATAATCGATGCGCAAATAGCTTACCGGAATAATATCTCACTCGCGAACATCTTATTACGTAATATTATAATAAAACTAATAAATTATTTTGTATGGCAACAAAATTTATTCCCCTCCACCATATAAATAATTATTACAAATTATATTCGAATTAATATACGATGGTAACATTCTGCATCAGAAAACGTTGACACTCATAATTATGTAGAAGGCGTGTTTTTGCCACTCGTCGATAGATGGCCGTACTGAGACTATTGGAACATTGCGATCGTGCATCAGACAGAGAAGAAGCAAAGCTGTGCGAGCGAGACGGCGCGGTGATCGAATAGTGTAAACAAACACCGCCGGGCGATCTACGCTGCAAGCGATAAAAAAACAATATCGATGTAGAAGTAAATATCGGAAATAGACGAGTTACACTCCGATAGCCTTTCGTTTTTATGACAAAAACATAAGCACTCTGGGTACTTAAATATATTACTATTATTTGTAATATATTTAAGTATCTAAACCGTTACAATCAAATACACGGATGTATGATGGTACAATTATTTTATTTAACTATAAGTGGTTGCGGTTGTTCGTTTTAAACAATGCAAAACTCGGATGTCCATTCTAGGCTATTGGAATTGTTAAAATTAAAAAAAAAGGTGATGAAAAATTACTTAGACTTTAATATGGGGGAATCAGACAAATGACAAATGAAAATCTTATAATTTTTACGAAAAGTCTATAAATATACGTAAAATTTGTAAAAGCGAAAAAGACATTTATTTTGACAGAACGAATTTCAATGTCAACTGACAGTTTGTTTTTAATTTCCTTCGCCTATGAATACGCATTCACAAAGCGACAAACATCGATTATTTTTTGTAACCCTTTCTAAAAAGTGATTACTTAGCGATTTCGTTAGAATACGTTTAATATTCTTAATATATTAATAATACATACAAATTGTATTTCATTTTTTGTTGTTTCTTGAATGTCAATAGCTGAATTGTTTGTTTTTATATTTAAAAAAAAAGGGTGCGTGTACTTATGTACGCGCGTGAGAAGTTATACTTCTTTGGCATCATTAAATAATACATACGGATAAATAACCTCAATTACATTGGAGCACTTGAAAAAGTCTATAAACACAATTTTTTCACTAATATTTACGAATAGTAAATATATTAATCAAAATATTGAATTTAAATCACTACTGAATATAATTTATCAGCACATATATAAATCGCACTTATATGAAACTAAAACACGTGTGTGAATGTAGAAACTAGAAACATGTGGATAAATACTACGAATATGAAAACAGTGAACAGAGGCGACGATGGTGCCAATAGCTTTTGTTTCGAGACTGCAACCGCTGCTGCAACTTCATACTGTAACTTTTGTGTGACGAATCTTAAAATTTCACTCTCATCATTTTTTCCTAACGCGCCTAAAGAAGTATAACTTCAAAAATATTGGCTCTTGCAAAAATTATATTTCTAAAACCCTAGACCCATTTTCGCTGGTCCCAATTCAGCTCTTTCCATTTGTTACATCGAATGCACCGGATGGGAAATTTCATATTATTTAAAAATAATAACACTTCGCAATAAAATTTGCGAAAGGCCCGTTACTTCCTTAGATATGTTTTTGCTCATTTAAACCATTCAAAACGTCAAGTTCGCGTATATTCAACGGGTAAAAGAATACAATGCAAGCAACATCACTATAAGTGACATCTTGCAAAAGTGGTGAAGGGAAACAATAATGACAAAACGAAGTGTAACAAAGACGGAGCGATTGAAACTGGAGGCAAAAAACTTTGATATAATTTGATCATTTCGTAGAAATTCAATTTAAACATTAACCACGTTTAAACCGTTTACCTAAAAAAAGAAGCTTGAAATATTTGCTGGAGATTCTTGTAATTTTCTAATAGTAGTTAACGATTGGCAAAGTTTCAACATTTAGAGAACTTAACAATTAAGCGCTCGCTTCATCGACACACGTGACCTTTATTGAAACAAGTGATGGCACTTTGGTACAAAGAAGCGTCCTGTTTAACCGAGTTTTAACAATTAGCACTCAAATTTCACGCCAAATAAAGTTTATTTGACATCATTAATAAACTGCAGATACATATTTAAAGAACTTAACAATTAAGCGCTAGCTTCATCGACACACGTGACCTTTATTGAAACAAGTGATGGCACTTTGGTGCGAAGAAGCGTTCTGTTTAATCGAGTTTTAACAATTAGCACTCAAATTTCACGCCGACTAAAGCTTATTTGACTTCATTAATAAACTGCAGATACATATTTAAAGAACTTAATAATTGAGCACTCGCTTCGTCGACACACGTGACCTTTATTGAAACAAGTGATGGCACTTTGGTGCGAAGAAGCGTCCTGTTAAACCGAGTTTTAACAATTAGCACTCAAATTTCACGCCGACTAAAGCTTATTTGACTTCATTAATAAACTGCAGATACATATTTAAAGAACTTAATAATTGAGCGCTCGCTTCGTCGACACACGTGACCTTTATTGAAACAAGTGATGGCACTTTGGTGCGAAGAAGCGTCCTGTTTATCCTGGTTTTAACAATTAACACTCAAATTTCACGTCGACTAAAGCTTATTTGACTTCATTAATAAACTGCAGATACATATTTAAAGAACTTAACAATTAAGCTCTCGCTTTATCGACACACGTGACCTTCATTGAAATAAGTGATGGCACTTTGGTGCGAAGAAGCGTCCTGTTTATCCGAGTTTTAACAATTAGCACTCAAATTTCACGCCGACTAAAGCTTATTTGACTTCATTAATAAAATGCAGATAAATATTTAAAGAATTTAACCATTAAGCGTTCGCTTTATCGACACACGTCACCTTTATTTAAACAAGTGATAACACTTTGGTGCGAAGAAGCGTCCTGTTTAACCGAGTTTTAACAATTTGCACTCAAATTTCACGTCGTCTAAAGCTTATTTGACTTCATTAATAAACTACAGATACATATTTAAAGAACTTAACAATTAAGCGCTCGCTTTATTGACACACGTGACCTTTATCGAAACAAGTAACGACACTTCGGTGCAGCGAAGCGTCCTATTAACAACAATTTAATCTTAAATTCCTATATAACGACGTCATTAATAAACTAAAAATGCATCAAACAATAATGGCACTAAACTAACATTTCGAAAGAGTCTTCGAATAGACAATTCACGGTTACTGAAAAAATATGATAAATGTAAACTTAATTGTTTCTACAACTATTTAGTAATGCATTTAACAATAGTGATATAAAAAAAAAGCTTTGGCGTAGTAAATATTGCATAATCAATATCAGCTAATAGTGAAAAATGTTTTATGCACTTTGAATAACATAATGCGTTGAAAACAAAAGGAATCTTATCAAATGTTGTGCTTTACTATTTAGATTTATAGATCAAACAAGTGTTGTAACGTCAGCTAACATTGCCCATAAAATATTTTTTCCGCTCACTGATACACGCTCATTGCCAAGAGACATTCATCTAAAAAATTTATTACAGTTCATTACAATATATCGCGAGTTATACTTTAGTAGATACGCTCTCTGGTACTAAAATGTTATATAAAATTTAAAAAAAACAATCGCCTAGAATAAAACAAAGAAATGACATTAGGTAAATATTTTACAATACAAAAAATAACCGATATTAACACGAAAATACAAACACGATTTGATACGAAAATTAATATAAACAAATAGATAAAGATATGAAAGGGGCACATACGAGTTACATACTCAAAACGCAAACAATGCAAATGCTGAGATGGTCATTAGTGGTTCTGACATCTAATATGTTCGTAATACTGATAAATCAAGAAACACGTTAAAGGTGAATACTTTTTTATCGACATTGTTCCAAGATATCAATAAAACATTTTCGGGAAACATTTTGTCAGATACTCCATTTTGAAAAGCAAATATTGTTTTATATATCTGTAAATTGTAAAAGACCTCATTTTACAGAAAACCAAATTCAATAGAAGTTTCATTTACATTTTTGGAAAACCGAAACAGCTTTAAATCACGGATTCTCAAATTTGCACGCAATTTTTTTATGAATTTGCGTAATCATGTTATAACATCGCAATCTCATTGTAAATATAAATTAATTAATATCCAATCTTACTGATCCTTAAAAATAATTAACCCATTATAAATGTCCGATCAATATTAAATAATTTAAACTCCACCAGAGTTTAAAATATAGTATAAAATCAACGTCACAATGAACTTTGCATCCCTCTAATTTAAAAATTATTAGTGTTACGAAAGAAAATTTATTAAATCAAATTTGTAGAGAATTTAATGATCTATAAAATCATAATAACCGCTTTAGTGCTCCATTCATTTGTTCATGAATTTATATTGCGAAAACTATTTTTGCAAACTTTTACCACGCTGTAATTTCAAAAATACTAATTGTAGAAAAAATGTTTTAAATAAAAGTTGTAGAAAATTTAATTCTATGAAAAGTTTTTTTCTCTCCTGCCTCGCCCTCTACATACAATTTTCTTTTTCAAAATGGCGGATTTAGCAACAACTTACTTCCCGTCATTCTTTTGAAAATACTTTATTGATACCCTAAAATAATAACTCAAAAAAAATATTTACACATTTTCAATACAACTTAAGAACTTTTATAATAAAAAAATTGTGCGTGTCAGCTCCGATGCACCACTGGAATTTACTCCTTAATTACGATTGTCTTGAAATGTATAAAATAGGTAACACTGTATACACATATAAATATCAATATCATCTATCAATATATCTTTCACCGTTAAGACAGCGTTCATAAGAAATGCATTCGCCCGACTATTTTTTCGTTGACTTACGTTGCAAAACTGATCTCATTGAAAATTTTTTTACTAGATAATATACAACCTACGTCCATCCTGAAGGTCCTTTCTAAATATTGGTGAACGAATTTTTGAAATCGGATGAGTAGTTTCGGAGATTACTTCCTACATCCAAACTGTTACACTTTTTTAACGCTCTGAACTTCTGATTTTACTCCTCATAAAACTTCATACCGGGTGCTCGATTCTTAAGGAGTAAACTACAAAAGGAAATGAAATCAAATTTGTAAAGAATTTAACGACTTATATACATTTATTAATAACCATTTTAGACCGCCTTACATTTGTTGAAGAATTATATTGCGAAAAATATTTTTCAAACTTTTAAAACGATGTTATTTAAAAAAATGTTTTATAATAAAAATATTTTAAATAAATGTTGTCGAAAATTTGTTTTATTTTTATTTTTTATAGTAAACCTTATCCTTTATGAGATATCATATAATTTTCGTATTTCGCTTATCGTAATTTTTCGAAAATGTTGTGTTGATACTCCAAAATAATAATCCAAAAAATGTTTGCATTTTTTATGGGTTTTCGTTATCCACTTGATGCGTGGATACGGTTGCATCTTACACATTGGCTTGATTTAGACTTGGTAATCAAAATAGTTGAGAGTCACCTTCCTTCTTCATTGTAGCAGCGACGCGAGAGATACGTATCGGACAGAGAGCGCGTGCCGCCGCCCAGCGGGTGGCGCGCTTCGAACAGCTGGCGCGCGCACGCTCCGCCGCTACCTGCGAGCGCCGCCCTTTCATTATCCCATCCGCCCTACCGATCTCGCGTCGGCCTTTATATTTCAATAAACCATAAAAAATGTGTCAAAATTGTATCATATGTTTATTAAGGAAGCGACAACTTTAAAAATTAATTAGTTCACATAGTCTGGTCTTTATATAAACCTTCATTTTAACATAGAAAGATAACGTGTTTCGAATGAATTTTTTGAAAGTGCATATTTCCTAAAAGCATTTTCATAATCGAACTACAGTAGAACGCAAACATTAAACAATAAAATCAATTTACGTCATATTTTCTGTTTTTTTTTTCTCAAAACGTTAATACCTCTTTCAGAAACGGAACTATTTTTTTTTGAAATTGTTTTTAATTAATACCCAAACAAGTAAATTAAATGTTTATAGGATGAGGTGTCTTCTTTCTAGACACTGAAAGAGTATCAGAATTTCCAGGAGTTGATCAGAATAAGACAGTACAATTCTTATTACTTTACTTGAAAACAAATAGAAAATTTGATAATAAAAAGTGTCATAGCAGGTACATTTACTCAAATATATCAACAGATGGATGTAGCATCTATAACATTTCGTTTGACTGACCGACTTTTGTTTTGCTGCCTCTTGTACTATGAAATGTAAAATATCATATTACACTCACATATATATATATATATATATACATATATATATATATATATATATATATATATATATATATATATATATATATATATAATACAAATTCTAGACCTGAAAAAATTTCAAGATTTAACCCATTATGCTCAGTGTTGCGATCTCGCAATGTACCAACTCTTCAAATATAGTTTTTACCTGCCTACATTTTTAACAATAAAGACAAACTAATACCGACCATTCCTTGCCATCTGCCACCCCTCTCCAAGTATTCATTGTTTACTGTCACATGTTTCATCTATATTTTATTTCGTAGTTATAAATCAGTGTCGATTATGAAATGATCCTTAATGACTCAGCTAAATAATAAAAGACATGAGGTTTTTTGATAAATAAATAAGTAAACAAATAAAATTGTAAGATAAAAACAATTAATAGGAAAAAAAAAGTATAAAAAATACACTGCGAAATGCATATATATTCGTGACCGATCCCTTACACGACAGGAATGCCATTGATTGTAAATGGAACAGATAGTGATTTTGGTTTTTCAAGTATTAACTGATGAACGATCACATTGTATACAGAAAAAGATGACATTTTGGGCCTGCAGAGTAAAAGAGTCAAAAACCTTATGATTTTAACAAACCCAATTTTCGTTAGCAGGCTGACCCATCTTTACACATCCTAGCGTATTATTAATATACGTACTTTAATTGAAATATATTTCAGATTCTTTCCTAGACTAAGCGACTAAGCAATGAAAACCTTCATCCAAATTTGTCTAGCAATTTTGTCGTGATGGACATGATACAAAACTCAATCGGGCGGACACTATTTCAAAAATGGCCGCTTTCTTCTCTACATTTTGAATCCGCCGAAATAATTTTTCAACAATATTTTAATTTACAGTATTTTTCCTTTGTTGTTTTACTGTGTACTAGTCAGTGAAACACTACGGTACAGCATAACGAACAAGTTATGTTGTTAAATATATAGACGGCTTCGATACCCTTTAGCTAAACCTATCTTGGGGGAATATACTCAAAAAAATTGTCACGCGGATATGCAACAGCCAAATCTAGAGAAGCTACAAAATAGATACCAGATTTCACGCTTCGGCCGCCTCCATCGAGCTACTTTACTCCAAGAGCCTGCGCGACGTTCTCGATGGGATTCTAAGAAGCACAAACAGACCGCCGCGCCGTCCAGACAGTAAACAAACGGTTCTAAACAATGTGGGTCCAAATATGTGCAGTCATCCAAATATTATCCCAACACGAGTTACTAATTACCGTCGGCTGTCACGTGACACCGAATCAACACGCGCGACTCCGCGAGGGCTCGTCGCTGACCGATAGACTCGAGCTAGAAAACCTCTCCATTGAATATTTCTCGTTGTCGCCTGCCCGTGTCACGTAATATATTAATTCGAGCTTTGTTTGAAGAGCGTACGGACACGGCCGTATCTTATGATTATTTATAATAATGACTGACTACGTTTGAATCTATTCAAATAATGAACACATTTTAAATATTGACGAGTAACTTTTGTTTACTTAACAAGCGCATGAAAATTAAATGATATTTAAAATAAAACTAAGTCAACTATGGATGTACCAAGCAGTATTCGATATTGACGCAGAATTACGTCTCCCTCGGTATTAGACAGATCACTCCAAGATTGTATGAGTGCAACAAAATTATGTCCCTCTTTGATCACTTGTATCTTATAAATTAACAATAGTATAGGAATAAAATACGTAATATACTATTAGATGGATTATGGTGTAATAAAGACTGAATTTTACGTTCGGTTTTGCAGGAAGAATAATATCTACATTTTAAATATAAACGAGGAGTAACTTTTGTTTACTTAACAAGCGCATGAAAATTAAATGACATTTAAAATAAAACTTAGTCAACTATGGATGTACCAAGCAGTATTCGATATTGACGCAGAATTACGTCTCCCTCGGCATTAGACAGATCACTTCAAGATTGTATGAGTGCAACAAAATTATGTCCCTCTTTGAGCACTTGTATGTTATAAATTAATAATAGTATAGGAATAAAATACGTAATATACTATTAGATGGATTATGGTCTAATAAAGACTGAATTTTACGTTCGGTTTTGCAGAAAGAATAATATCTACATTTTAAATATAAACGAGGAGTAACTTTTGTTTACTTAACAAGCACATGAAAATTAAATGACATTTAAAATAAAACTTAGTCAACTATGGATGTACCAAGCAGTATTCGATATTGACGCAGAATTACGTCTCCCTCGGCATTAGACAGATCACTTCAAGATTGTATGAGTGCAACAAAATTATGTCCCTCTTTGAGCACTTGTATGTTATAAATTAATAATAGTATAGGAATAAAATACGTAATATACTATTAGATGGATTATGGTCTAATAAAGACTGAATTTTACGTTCGGTTTTGCAGAAAGAATAATATCTACATTTTAAATATAAACGAGGAGTAACTTTTGTTTACTTAACAAGCACATGAAAATTAAATGACATTTAAAATAAAACTTAGTCAACTATGGCTGTACGAAGCAGTTTTCGATATTGACGTAGAATTACGTCTCTTTCGGCATTAGACAAATTACTTTAAGAGTATGAGTGCAAAAAATATGGTCCTCTTTGAGTGCTTATATCTAAGAAATTAATAATAGTAAACCAGTTCAATTATATTTTTCTATTTTTAAAGTCGATTTCATTAGAAACCTATAACGTGGAAACTTGAAAGTTGGCTCAGTAATACATCTTATTAACCTACAAATTTACGCCACCGAGTTTTTTAAAATATTCGTATAACAATTAAAGAGGAAGCAGATAAGGTCTTAAAAAAATATTTATTTCTCGTTTTATATATCAAGTGGAGTATCATTTGAAAAGACTCATGAGAAATACAAAAAAAATTTAAACTGCAATTTTAAACTGCATATTTAAAAAGATGTTCCACAAAATATGAAAAAATATGGCATTCTGCACCTTCATTTCCGAAACTTCGAAGCCAAAAAAATATTCATATAACAATTAAAGAGGATGTACACAAGATCTTAAAAAAAATATTTATTTCTCATTTTATGTATCAAATGGAGTATCATTGGAAAAGACTCGTTATGAGAAATACCAAAAAAATTCACATTTCAAATTGCATATTTAAAAAGATATTCCACAAATATACAAAAATATGGCATTCTGCATCTTTATTTCCGAAACTTCTAAGCCAAAAATCATAATCAGGATCGGTAAAATCTGACTAGAAGATTACCAGAAAACTATAGCGATTATCCTAGATCTTTTAATATATGTACCATGTTTTAGGCCTGTAAAAGATACATTATACAATACGTTGCAATATATTTACGTTGTGAAAACTTAATAAGGTAATACTTGATACAAATAAGGCCTATGTTCTAATACTTGATACAAATAAGGCCTATGTTCTAATAAGGCTTACATTGAGGGTTCCGTGTACCATGTTTTAGGCCTGTAAAAGATACATTATACAATACGTTGCAATATATTTACGTTGTGAAAACTTAATAAGGTAATACTTGATACAAATAAGGCCTATGTCCTAATAAGGCTTACATTGAGGGTTTCGTGCCCTCTTTCAAGTAAAATTGTTTTATTTGTCAATTATCATTTCTAATATGAACTTTCTAGCGCAGTAAACATTTGATAATATTGAAAATAATTAAGTAAAGGGAAAAATATACAATAGTTAATTAAACAGATTGTCAATAGATGGCGCTGTTTACAATATAAACACCTTGAAGTAATAAAAAATATACAATAGTTAATTAAACAGATTGTCAATAGATGACGCAGTTTACAAAATGAAGAAATAAATTTTGAATGTTTTTTTTTATTCTTGGTCATTATCGATGAAGGTAATCTTCAAAATGATAGCTCAATCATTGGCTTTGATGAAGTTTTAAGGGAGATAGGGCGCACCCACAAATAACACCTTTGAGAAATAATATATAGAGATAGTTTGCTAAGGAGCCGATTTCCGTTAAGTTTTTTATTTAATTGTTTAACTGGTATTAGTATTACGAGGGCTACTCTACCTTTAGATTCGTACCTATATTAATAGGTTCTAAATCATAAGCTCTTGATACAGGAGACGCACTTATTTTGAGAACGTAAAAGAGTCTGGTTGCTGGTTGGAAGAAATTGTCAAATTTGAAATGTCTCACTTTTTCAGATTTTCTAAGTAGACATACACACACACGCACGCACGCATGCACAACACACACAGATATATATATATATATATATATATATATATATATATTTTCTTTTTTTTCTTTTTTTCTTTTCTTTTTATTTTTTTTTTATTTAAAATTTATAAATCCAGAGGCCCCCTGAACATGTAGCTTTGAAATACTATTCGAGTAGAGTACAAATTTGTTTCAGTTTGCATCATCAACGTTGACGTTTTAACATTTTTACATCCATTTTATTACGACGTCTGTCTTAAAAACTCCGTTAGCTAGGGAACTGTTATTCGGGATAATACTTCTCATGTCTCAATTGCGTTCTAATGTAACAACGTTCAACTCGGTGCCGCTGTGATCAGACTTCGATCGAGCAACTTCGTCGGTAACGGGCGATTGACATTTGTGACATAGTATGATTTTCCATTCACACTTTTAGTCCGTTGAAAGATACGCTCGTCAAATAGTGTTGTATAATAATACCACCGAATAATTAGACGTCACACCGATTGAAAGTTTGGGATTATTAAAAATTTAATTCAATATCAACGTATATTTTAATTTCATTCCTGTAAGGGGAGTTTAATTTTCATAAATGCAGTGTTCGTTACGTGCACGGATGCATGATTTATCCAATGCTCACATTCACGATGGATATTATTATCTAGATTTGGTGGTTGTTTTACATATTAACAAGTGCCAATTAGGGGCTCGGCCGTAAATTGAATGGACGTTTGTGGAAGGGCGCGTGGCGGCCGCGAGCACCTGCCGACCAGCTGCGGGTGCCAGGTAAGCCGCCGCGACCTTCGCGCGGGGGAGCACCCGCCAGACGAACGTATATTTCGTTTATTGCGATCTCGCATTATACTCCAACACTAAAACGTTCTGAATGTGTACAATAGCCGTTTGTAAATGTTTATTCTAATAGCTAGAATATTAGTACTAGTGGAGGCCCAACAGTACGTTAATAAAATAGTTGTCAATTACTAGCTTTTAAATAAAGGTTGCAGAAACTCAGTGATGTGCACAGAATTTTGAAGTAAAGCAAGTCCGAAAATACGAGTATTTAAATGGCAGTAGTCAAGCGTATACCAAAAATGAAGGAAACTTAATATTAACAACTTATTCACTTGCAAACAACCGGCTATACAACGACTCTTATACATTATGCGATAAAAATATCAATTATTGGCCTTGGAACTTTGCGTTATTGCGCTATCTCAATGAAGTTATTTTTTCTCTTAAAAGATTATGCTTATCTTAGCCATTAAAACGTATTAACTTCTTGTAGATCACAATATAGTCTTCCAAGCTCCTATTAATGGCGAATGAAAAAATATGTAATAAAATAATTCATAAGTAATAACATACAAACTTTATTTATTACCCTGTTACCTTAGAAAAATAAAAATTTTCATTATAAATTTTGTCTGTTAGGGTTAACAGAATAAGTCACAACTTCATACGCAGATTTTCGATTACGAACGATTTTAGTAATTATCTATCCAATAATATTTTCATAACTCAATCTAAACGCAAAATAGTAAAAATATAAAGCCCCGTTAAGGCCTTAAGGTATGTTCAGACAACTAACTTGTTGTGGGCGTTCTGTACGTAAAACTTTCCTTATTTTACGACATTTAACTGTATGATTTTGAAGTCGTAGTAGACGTTGATAGACGTTGTAGTATCATGCAAAAGCGCCACTGTTTTTTCATAACTTTATAGTTTTATTCATATAATGTATTACACCTTTATTATTTTTTAAATATTTTTAGGGTTCTCCAAGTTTGGCTTTTCGGCATCATCTCTATTTGCGCCAGTGACAGTTACCATAAGACGACTACTGTTGTAGTAAGTATTGTTGGGGTAAAATTACTATAAAAGGGAATATATTTTTCCAGCCTAATTAGGATTTGAGTCCTCGCCGAAGAATTTTAAAAAAATGTCATAACTATGTTATATGTATTTGGAATGAATAAGATGCCTATTCATATGTTTAGAAATTTAATTCTATAGAAGCAAAGGATTAAATTAAGGTTTAATTATGAACTTATGTTATTGCGTTATATTTAAAAGAAAAAAAATTAAATTTTACTTGGAAATCAAGTAATTTGACGAAAATGCTAGAGAGTAATTTACGTAATGTTATTAGCTTACAGAGTTACAAATCCGATTTCTTGTCGAATGTTAGTTTGAAAATTTGACATTAATAGATTTTTCGGTCAAAAATAGCGTTCTAAGGACAGACGCAAATAATTAATTGCATTGAATTTATAAGATTCAGGAAATTTTAATTAATAGTAAACATTATATTAATTCAAGTGATATTTACTGAAGTCGATACATATCATTGTTAACTGTACAAATGTGAAAGTTAGTGTATTCTACAACTCCGTAATTTTGGCATGCGAATAAATTGTAGCTTGAATTAATTTATAGTTGCTTTGTCTTTAAATATAAAATAGTGCTTGAGTTATCAATAAAATCTTTATTAACATAATTCGCTTAGTAAAATTTGTTAATATATTTTTAAAATAATGTTTTTAAGTTAATTCTATTTTTAAACAAATCAATTTGGTGCTCTCATTTCATTTATAGTTAAGCATTATTTATGCCTCAATATTTTGTCAAAGTATGACATTTCGAGAAACAAATTATGAAAATTCTAAATAGGACGTTGCTTAGTAAATACCTAATATGAATCTAATTGATTTGGAGCACAAATGGCGAAGAGCACCTTTATATTCTGCTTTGCCTGAATAGCGTACATTGTGCGGCAAAATATTATAATACAATGACATTACTTAAAAAGGTACACATATAGCTGTGTTCTTACAGAAAATTTTATCTCAAGAAGTATTATTAAAACGAATTTCACCTCTTATAGTTGAGCGACTAAATCATGCGGCAGATTCGGAGTAGAAAACCTGTAATACGGATGAGGAACTATCCAAATGATGTTTGAACGACGTTAGATAACAATATAGGAGAAACATATCTGGCAAGGATAAAGAACTTTGTCTCTTACTTCTTTTTTCTACAATCCACTTCTTAGTAAACGCCTAAAGAGTTTATTCTTAAATTTACGCCTTTTTTTAATTTATACGATTAATTAAGCAACCGTGAAATTGCTTTGTTTTATATCGGGATAGGATTGTTACGCCCGATTTACTAATTTGTTGCTATTCACACTTTAAAATCCATACAGAATTTACGATAGTAAAGAAAATCGAAAAAGGCAATAGCAACTGTGTCGTAATTCTCAACGTCGAACTAACCTCTGCTGATTTTATTTTTCAGATAATTTTTTTCCAACACATCTGTTGAAAAAAATTATCTGAAAAATAAAATCAGCAGAGGAGTTCGAAGGAAATTACGTCAAAACTAACCTGTTGTTAGTTTTGAGTTAATTTCCTACGATTTTTTTCCTTCTTATAAAAGAATGTAGTGCAAACAATATCGGATAGATGGAGTTAGTTTCTTTCGGTTGAGTTTGTTTCTTCTATAGAAGAACGCAGCACATAAATCGTATAAAATTTAGTGAAACTGTAATGGTACTGTATTCTTGATAAATAAAATTAAAAAGCCCCCGTTAAAAGGCAAAAGCTTATAAAAATAACGTAGAATTTTACAACGCAAGCTCGAAAGATATTTCTTTGCATATTGCTTTACGTAGTATTTTGGATTTGTTTTTTAAAACTGTTCCCTTTATACCCTTCTGGATATATTCAGATTAATTTATATTGTTTTTATTTAAATTGTCTTACATATTTTGAAATAGTATTTCAAAGCCATTTCATTTGCATATAACATTGGTGGAATGAAGTATTTTTTTTTATTTACTCAGAATTTATTACTTAACAAGTTAAGGTTGAAAATTAGATTTTTATTTCGAACGATACAGAATAGCCAAAAGTCAAAGTTCTAAGCGATGTTGAATGGCGAGTTCATAAACCTTTTTTTATTAATAAATGTTGTATTTATTTATAAATACATATTTTATATTTTTCATATCTGCTCTTTAATTTGATAGCCCCCCGGACGACTCATTTTAATTTTTGATTTTTTCACGTTGGAAGAAATGGTGACTTTCTGCCGCCATATTCTGAGGATTCTAAGGATTCCT
The DNA here is from genome assembly GCA_039881145.1 of Druceiella hillmani. Taxonomy (NCBI): domain Eukaryota; kingdom Metazoa; phylum Arthropoda; class Insecta; order Lepidoptera; family Hepialidae; genus Druceiella; species Druceiella hillmani. Next base: position 70,518 of record JAYKKI010000145.1, on the reverse strand, counting down.
CGTTTGTTCAAAAGCGGTTTATCTGTTTCGAGTCTAAAAAGTAACATTTGATACAGCTATCGCAAAATAATTCAATATGAAACTATTCATGTTAGACAAGCAAACATCCGTTGTCTTTTAAATTATAATATTAAATAAGTAAATTACGTGACAAATGGGGGAATTTTCTTTAATTGTAGTTTTAACGAAAATTGCGTAAAACACATCTGATGTAAATTAAGTAGGTCTGTGTGCAGTAAAGACGCACTCAACCACAACATTCAATTATTTATGAGATTTGTGTAGCATTCGAAACGTGAATAGTACAAGCTTATAGCTACATTGCTTACATTAGACTCTATCGGCGCGAACCGCACCCAATATTGTTCAGGTATGATGCGCAGAACAATGTTAACGAGATTAAATACTTAGAAATAGTAACACGACGCAACAGTGAACAGTTTCAGTGTTGACCGACTAGTGGTGGGACTACAGCAAACAGTTGGCGCTGTAACGTGATCATTGTTAACAAAGCATACCTAGATAAAAGCACGACCGACGACCGGGATGTTATATATTTCGTTAGTTCATAAATCAGTCAGCGAATAACGTGAAATGTCTCCATAACACAAGCGGTACGCAAATAGGCCTCGCGCGAAGACAGAACGGCCGGGTTGATTTAAGCTGACACTTAGATGTGTTTTAAGCAGAAATATTTTTTTAGCAGTCAAAACAGATCATGATATTTTATAAATTGAAAACAAGTGGAAAAGAAAAGAAATTAGTGCAATTTAATTAACAAGTTACAGCTTTCATATCATGGCGTCCGCGATATTTCCCAAAAATGGTATGCGCGGCGATCCGCGTATGGTTTGGCACATTCCGTTTGCGTCCTTCACAATCTGTATATTTTTTAAATAAAGCTGCAAAAATAAAAAAAAGAATATGTACATTGGAGATATTTACGGAAAAACGGACCGACTTCGAATTTTTCGTTTGTTTATTTCTATGCGCATCATGCTAAGACAAATTTTATTGAAGTTTTCAATATTGCATAGCTTAGACATCTAGAAGTTTGTTGGTGCATAAACAAACTGAAGAAATTTATTTGAAAATAAATATATTATTGTAATGCATAAATAACGTTGCCGGCTATCTCCAGTAGATGGTGCTAGAATTTAGTTATCTCGCGCTATCGAAATGTTAATAGTTCACATATTAATAGTTCACGCAAAAAGAGTCGCAGACAAAAACTAATACGGAATAAGGTTTCCTTATTAAATTCTTTAACTCACAGTTTATTTCATATCCTTTTCTAATATCCCCATTTTTTAATGTTTATATAGTTTTTCCATCGGGAGTATACAAAATTAATTTAAATGTATAAGTAAAATTGCATCCTAATTATGCCTAGACGGTAACGACGACGGCTTTTTTTCAAAAGTAATTATAACTGAATAAACGCGAACACAGAAGATCATTTTAGATACTCTCCTCGTGGTCAAGCAGCGTGCTGCTACGGACCTGGGTGCGAGCGCATCTCGCGCCACCTTCGCCAAGATCAGCTATACTCTTTGAGATATCTTTACGATAATATTGTGATGGAAGGAAACAGAAACACAAACAAAATTAACGTCTAAAATATCTACTGAAACCTTAAATATAGATCTTTCAAACTCATAAATAAAAAAGTAACGTTGAGATGTGATTTTTTTTCATAAGAAGAAATGAAAAAATATGAGCACAAAATTATGGTTTTAAATCCTTTTTTACTGGAGAGCTTGTAAGATCTTATTTAAAAAAAAGTATAAAAATAAGTGGAGACTTGAACCATTGATTTACTTCTTTGCCATTCCGATATGATAAATAAAAGTAAAATTTATGAGCTTCTGTCATTTAAATTTTTTTAGGATGAAAAATTAACCTTTATTTTTTTCCAGGAGTGCAGATATACGACCGTATTGAGGAAAATAAATCCTGTTGTATAATAAATATAAAAAAGGTCGTTACTTACGTACTTACACACCAAACAGGAACATAATACAAAAATATTACCATAACATATTAATTCTACTTCGTTAATTAGTATAACAAGTGAAAACATTTAAGAAAGCTTATCATCGCCATTTACGGAAAAAAATTAAATGTTCATTATTTCAACTTAACATATTTAAGTCTAAACAAATAACAGAAGAAACAAAAATTTCTACCTTGCACAACATAAACGCGCTCTCTGTCTAGAAGTTATTTTACCTGAACACATTTTGTGTATGTTAAGACTAATAAGCATTGATTTGCGAATAATTTGGGTATATTTGAGTTGTATTAATGCTTTTTTAAAAGAAACGCACTTAGTTTTGCTAAAATTGCGATTATGGCAGAAATATCACATTAAGAGACTTAGTGATATGATGTCAATTTCAGAAGATGTTGCAATAGTTACATCACCACGATTTTTTCTCCAGACTGTAACGATATCCTAAGATCATAAGCAAGTCTCTAGTTGTGCAAATGTTAGATACTACAATGATTTTTTTATAAATGTACGTTTTTCTTTTGAAAACACAGAAAAATCAATATAAAGTTACAAACAATACCAGACGCTAAAAATTAATACGAAATCTACTTCGACACCAAATTTCGTGCGATTTAATAGAATAGTTTCCGAATGAAAGTTATTTATGTGACTATAAAGAAGATTTAAAAAAAAATACAAAGAAAATTATAACTTCTAAACTGCTAATTTTCGCGGAACTAATGTTTTTTAAAGGACTTATCATGATGTTATCTATACACAAAAACAATGTTTGGAACACTGTAAATGGGCGATTCTATACATTCACTCCCATTAATTACGATACTATTACTATAAGTGATTCAACGCTTTGTGATTGTTTTGAGTAATATTAATATCAGCACTTGATAACTATTGTACCTGTGAAATATTTCTATGTACACAATCGATATTTTCAGATAAAATCTCCCTTTCCAGTAACGGTCACACCGCGCGCCGCCCCAAGCCACTGCTAGATTGATCGCTTTCTTGTTCAATTTCAACTGCTCCCCGTATTCGATGGATTATTTTAATTATTCGTTACGAATTTAGTTCTTTCGTTAAAGTATTAGGAGCTGTTTAGCGACGCTGGTGAAATCAGTTTATAGTCGAGAGAATCGCGTTGACGTGCATAACATGATATTTGGGAGAAATGATACTAGTCATAGTTATACCGTGCATAACGTGATATTTGTGAAAAATGATATTGATTAAGACAAAAATGGAGCTTTACTGAATTATTTAAGAAAATCTATTTCGTGATGAATCTGTACATATTAATATAAATCACACGCTTTTCATAATCACTTATAATTACATTTGATTTTTAATCATTTTTTAGGACTCTCTTAGAAATATATTGTGTGTCCGAGCATATAATACCCACAGATGAAATCGACATAAACTCGAAACTAATAAAACACGATTTTTTGGGAAACCAATGTAAAGATACCGTGTTAGCGACAGGCAAAGAAATGAAGGATGCGCAATGAAGGTGAGACTTTTTAGAAAATACGTAAAAATCTTGTTACAAATAATGTGATATGCAGTTATGGCAAAAACTGCGGAAAACTGCATGAGATGTGAGTGGATCATATTGATGCATTTGGCTAAAAAAACGTAACATTTAAGCGTTAAGAATTTAACTACATTAATTAGAAGAGAAAATAATGAAATCAAACGTTATAAACAAAAGTTATCTTTAAATTAATTTAGGTACTTTTTGCTTTTTGATAAGGAATTTTTTTATCTAGCCCATCTTCAGGGATGTTTCCGGTGCGTCCGAATTCACAATTATACCTCCGTTCACACGGCAGCCTCGTGGGCCGGACAAATGGCCGATCATATCAGTTACGTCGCGCTCCGTTCAATTAATGTCGTGTATATGTCCACTGTTAACAACGATTCAAACTTTAAATTAGATATTACGGACGTGTTAATTAATTTTAACTGGTTAGATATTCGACTCATTACATTAAATCAAACCTAATGCTACTATTTATTAATATATATTACACGTTTTGGTTAATCTATATTTGATTTAAAAATATTATTCACTTAGTTAAATTTAACGGTTATGTCGACATAAAACAAAAACCAGTCAGATTTTAGGAGACCGGTTCAAATTAAATAGCGTAGGTTAAAATTGGTTTTTCAAAATAGGTTGTTGAAAAACCTCTGATCATAGAAATTACCTAGAAAATCTCGATAGAACAATTGGTATGCCCATTGTTAATAAGCAGACGACGTTTTACTTATTGGTGACAGGTGACAGTATTTACCAATATTATCAGACATGGTCGATCCTTCCACGACACTGAATTCAGCAAAATAACTTTTTTTTGTCTTCACATTACAAGCAATATACTCGTAGTTATTTATATAGTCTTATTCACATCATCTTTAGTTGCTTGTGCTTATATTATAGTCAAAATTTATTTTAGTTCATCGTAAAGTTTAAGGTTAGTTAAATCAATGACTACACACAGTCAAGTAAATGTCAGCTTAACGCGGTGATTAAATTAGCAAGCAATTAGTAAACTATGCAAACACTGACGCTTGTATTTCAAATTAAAATGGCTGAACTAACATTAAAATAACGATTTACATACTCATTAACAACGCCTTGTTAATTAAATTTTTTAAAAGTGAATAATTGTTTAATAGTTCATAAATTCGTAGAAAAACATGAGCAGTGATCCTTCGATACGCACTCGAGTGAATTCAGTTTAACACCGAGTATAACGAACAGTTTTGAAAGCATTATTTTTTTCAAGATATGTTTAATACATAACCTTTTTTATTTTTATGTTTTATTATGCGCCACATACAAACACAAACAAACACACTCATACACACTCGCACGCACGCACGCACGCACGCGCGCTTGCGTATTAATTTGTACGTCACATTTTGAAAAAAAATTGGTATACTAATAGTTTACACCCAAGAGCAACATATTAAAAAAAATTCTAACAACATCTCATCCCGAATTTCACGCGAGTATAACCGTGGTGCACAGCTAGTATATAATAAAACAATTAAAGCACAACTTATTCAAACCCAAATCTTTCTCTATAGTACGCCTTTAGATGTACTAAAGAGAACGCTTCTTACAAAGGCAATTAAGTACAATTGATTAGCTCCGCACTGTAATTGTATCAATGGCGACGTACATTAGTAACAAGAAGTCTCATTAACGCTATCTGAGCAGGATCATCAATAGAAAGTGAAGCGGCGCCCCATTGCACTTTGATCCGAGCGGCGTATGCAAATAGAGCGCACAATGGCATGCGCGCGTTCGCTGCCACAATATGTCACGTCAATTGCAGACTGAAGTCTCGACACGTCGCTCGGCGCGCCGCACGCCGCAGCCGCAGGGATGTCGGGACACGTCGCTTCGTGCTATTGCCATTAATACATTAAAATTACAACCGTGCTAGACGCGTAAGCAATGACAATATTACTTCGTCTCTTTCCAATTATTTAACACTTTAGAGATCGTAACTATATTTACAAACACGAACCCCTCTTATAAATTTTCTTTTAAGTTAATAATTTCACAATGTAACATTCAAACAATCATGGTAACTGATCCAGTTACTGTACCAACCCAAATACTCACATTTCGTCGCTTTTGTTTGCCCTACACTATATTAATTTTTATACAGGCCTTTTAAAAACGTTTGTCGCTAAGATTGATTTGAACAATACTACATTTACACCGATTCTGAATGCCAACTGAAAATTGGCGTAAAAGCATTGGTCATAGTTGGCAGCTTCAAGTAAAAGAAATCGGATCCAACATTTTATCAGAAAACCTTCTCTATAGGACTTTCATCAATTTATAACAACTAGTACCGCATTCGTTTTGCGTTTGCTTAATTATTGAGATATATGCTGTTAAGCCTAAACAAGCGTCGCTTACCCAATACGAACCTCTTCAGAAACTATGGATTAGTTATATTTTCGGCCATGGGTTATATAACCATGCACTTTGTATTACAAGATACAAGCTAGAGATATATTGTTTTCAGCGCAGTACATATATTGTTTTTTTTTATTTCACTAATGTATTTCAATCTAACGTGTTTCTGTAGCTCGCATTGCCTCAGTTTTAAATTTATAGTATCATGTGCGCATAGACTTAAACTCAACTCACTTCTTGTGAAATTTTCCTATTTTCTCATTCCATAAACGCACCTTTGCTATATACTTCAGGAAACTTTGGAATAAATTAAATTGCGACATCTGAAATTAGAGATGTTGATACATAAAAAAAATGTGACACCTGAAATTGGGAATATTGATATGTAAAAAAACATCGACATACATCGTTTTAGCGACATACAAAAATATCAATATTGGCTTGATATATTAAGCAAAAACATCGATATTTCAATAAGCCGATTTAACAAAAAGAAATTAGGGAGTGGTATCAAAATAAATTGCCAAATATTGTAATCAGATATCGTCCTAAATTTAATGAAAGAAAAAAATGTAACAATAATGTGTAGAAATTTTAGAAAAAAATACAAAGACTATTAGGTACATAGGACGAAATGAACTCATGAAGATTAATGGTTGATGTAACTCGCTCCGATGCAACAAACCGATCTAAAATATTAAAGAATTGGACATCCGATATACATATGTTCGGTTGGTCTAAATATTTCTTTAATTCTGCGGGCATTGTGACAAACATACTGGCAGTTATCATTCACTTAATAATAGTGGAAATACTTCTTGAATAGAAGGAAGTGAAGAGACGACGAATATATTTTGTATCCACTCAGTTACTCGTAGAATAACAAGCAAATATTTAAATATATCGAGGCAGATATTTAAATTGTATTATAGATATATCGCCACACGTTAAAAACTGCCAAGATACAAATATTTCCTTAGAAAAACATAGAATATTCGAAATAACAATATTTTATTTACATTTCCATCCGGACTACGTTATCAATATAAGCACTGAAAAGTCGTGTAATGAAGTTTTTCTTCTTTTATCATTATCATATTTATTATGTTTAATTCTATATCTTTTTAGCAAATTTCCTAAAAGGAAACGATCCTATTGAAGCTGTTCTGGTGGTTATAACTACCGGAACTCGGAAAATTAATTGTTTGAAGTTTGTACATGTATAAATCTTAATAGACTTTCAAATATAATTTCTGTGAGTCCCAGCTTACTAAGACCAACGATTTTCGAAAAATCAGAGGCGCGAAGGTCGCAAAAGGACGCGAAGGTTGCAAAAGGACGCGAAAGTTGCAAAAGGGCGCGAAGGTTGCAAAAGGACGCGAAGATTGCAAAAGGACGCGAAGGTTGCAAAAGGACGCGAAAGTTGCAAAAGGGCGCGAAGGTGGAAAAAGAACGCGAAGATTGCAAAAGGACGCGTAGGTTGCAAAAGGACGCAAAGGTTGCAAAAGGACGCGAAGGTTTGCAAAAGGACGCGCATGAACGTTACGAAAAGAAGCACATATATATACCTATCAATAATCGAGTAAAGGATGTCATATTTACAGGTAAAAATGAAATTAGATCCGCGAGCCGCTTTTTCCATCTTAACGTGTTTTTCATCAAGTTATAAACAACAGTTAATTTGTTAATTAATATTTTTTTATGTGGCTGTTGTATTCATAATTCACAATATATTTTATTACATTGCACTTTGAGTAGAAGAGATTGCTAAAATATATAATTACATATGACTTATTACAATAAATAGTAGTTGTAAAAATAAATCATTCATAATTTTGTGTATCGAATATATTTAGTAAATAAAAAAAATATTTTGAATTAACGAGCATCATTTTTTAGCGGAATCGAAATCAATGGGCAATTTGCTTGAATTGTCGACTCATGTTTATTAACATTTAAAAAAAAACTACTAATTTTAACGTTTCATAAAAACAGTAAAGTACGTGTGACAACCCTAACTTCGTGTAGAATGAAGCGCCCGCGCTGCTTCCGCGTCTACGCGGCTAATTCGTGAAAACAAACGCAAGATAAATATCACTCGCGCTCACTCTACGAACAAGCGCACACCTAAATCGAATAAAGACGCGAGCGAGATAGATATATCCGCCGCGGCTTGCGTCGCGCGAGACGAGCTACCGTTACCGGCAATGCGGTGTGCCAACTCTGCCGATCGGCGCAAGGCGGGCGGGATTAAACTGGAGCCCCATCTTATTGCGACTTACGAATAAATTAATTTGAATTCATCGCATACTTTTGTTTTTTAGCGCGAACTGGAGCTCAGTGTCGTGTTTGCATAAAATACATTTATTTATGACGTACTTCCGGTTTGAGACGCTTCGGGACGGATTGCTATTTGCATAACGAATGCGGCGTTAATATTTCGATTCTCGACGCCTCCTAAAAGAATAACCGTTTTATGGAGAAAAAACACCGTGTGCTGTTATAACGGAGGATTAAGCGAAGGTAATTTGGCGGAGCAAAGGAGAAGGCTTTATATAACTCAAAATTTACTTATGCGTCAATTCAATTCATTTGCGAAAGACCAATCTAAACGAAAAAGAAAGCGCATTAACGCGACATACACGCCCATAACAGATTACGATCGCCAATTTCTATACAACCTAGTCACAAAAAAAAATTAACGATGTTAGAAACGTTTTAAATTACCCACATAAAATACGATAAGATCGCTTTTTCACCTTCTTTTTAGTACGGTTTAAATTTATTTTTATCCTTAAGTTTAATCTACAAAAACGTGCAAATAATATTCAAATCAAATAGGTACAATTGGATCTAAAACGGGCGATTACGATTCAATTTAAAGAATTATTAATAGTATCATTAATTAAATAAATTAGGATAGTGATATTAATAACTCTATCTGATATTGTAACTCGCAGATACGTAGATTCGATGAACAAAGGAAAGTAATGAAAGACGGAATACCTAACCTGACGTCAAAATTGCTTCTTTCACGATCGAACAAAAATAATGGTTACTAAATTCGAAGTCATTATTCAATTAATGACATCATTAATTATCTACTATTTGTATTATTCGAAACTCTATAATAAATAAATCGTTTAAATATACAGATATAACCTAATCGGAATATGATAAGAAATCTACGTGTTAGGTAATTCCAAATGATTTCAATACGATTAAGTTATCGGGATATAGGTAATATATCTTCAGAGATATAGTGGAAAATATGCAAGTTTGGATAATAACGGACGGGGCATATGTTTAAATGCCCCCTCCCTTATTATCGAAACCACACAACCTAAAATTATGAAAAAAAATATTGTATTTAGACACTTAAAAGTGTTTATAAGACCTCAAATTTGTACAGAACTCTCGTAGTACGAGTTTTTCTTGTATTTGATAGGTTCGTATAATATTATATTATACTATTTCTTTTCTGCACTAGTTGAATCTTTTGCAGTGACATTTCACCACATTTTAAATATTCATTTTGTAAAAGTAACGAAAACGTAATGATCCTTGTTTAAATAGCCAAAGAAAATTTCTGTTTAATTTTATTTTCTTTCCCGGGTGTGTTTTACTATAATTATTAAGTTTGGTTCAATGTTAACATCAAGCACAAAATAGGTTTCTTAAAAACAAATTTTATTTTTAGAATTATTTATAAAAATGTGCATTTTTTTATTTTTAAAAAATTCTTAATGAAACTATTTTTATGTTACTATCCATTTTATAATTTCAAAATAATAATAATCTGAAACATTTGTACCTACTGTGGTTAAGTGGGCCTTATTTGCCATGGGTACCTTAAAATGTTTTTATAAGAGGTGATTGTTTGTCTTTTCATCATTATACATTCGTAACAGACGATGCATTGATAAATACACTTAATTATCATTCGATAACACCGGGGATAATAAATACATTTAATTATTATTCGATAACAATGCCCGATAGGTACCGACGAGTACCTAAGCAGGTAAAAGGTAGGAAGCCAAATAGCGCACTCCTGACATACTAGCATACCTTCGAGGTCAACATACATTTCTGTCTATTGTTAATAGTTCATGACGGTGGTTATATTTTAATTTAATTAATCATGCGCTATTAGCCCCAATTTAAATATTAATATAAAACACTGAAGTTAAGACTGATGTGACCACATTAGCTTTGTTATGTAATCAGCATAAACATGAAGCGATCGCATGGAACGAAGACTGATAACATTGTTTGGAATTTTTTGTTTACATTAAATTGTTTCGGTTTATCAAAAGAGTATAAATCATAATAACATTGCTTTTATCGGAGCTACCAGTGCGGTCTCTGTGCTCTTTGGCGATTTGAACTAATCCTTCATTCATTAATTTTTTACCGTTCGAAACCGAAAAAAGGAAGCTTTTTATTAAAAACACTATCTGTGATAATAAGTCTGCACGAATTAAATGAATGTAAACGAAATATCGTAGCAGCATTAGATACGCCGAAAAGCATAGAAATAACGTCCCAAATAGCCTATCGGGCGAACTATGGTGAAAGAGATAAAAGAATGAAAAACGCAGGTATATAAAAAAGATAGACGTATTGAAGTCGAGACAATTACTTCATTTTACATATATATATTAAAGAAATACAAATTAAAGAAATGAGAATGCAGTAGGCACTAGATCAGACTCAGGATACAGAAAGATTGGAAAAATTGTTACGGGGCGAGAATTAAAGTAACAATAAATATTTACTGTTATTTTTAATCCTAACACACAAACATAATTGAAATAAACAGAGTAGCAATACATAGAAACAGATGGCATTGATTTCTAACAAATCTGTTTTAACTTTTGTAATAGAATTAGCGCGAGCAACGTCGGATAGATGGAGTTAGCGCCAGACGTTTCCACGTATTTCTTTGCAGGAGCATACAGAGTTAAGTGTATGTAAATTACCTAAACTTTGTAATGTTACTACCTGCATTCGAGATTTAAAAAGCGAAAAGTTTCTAATTTCCAATTTACTTCATTACAGCTTAATTATAGCATCTACTTAATGGTATATTCTTTACGCTACGATTATTCGTTTCGGATATACCTACACATACATACATATATCGTAAATATATATATATATATATATATATATATATATATATATATATATACATACATATACATATATATATATATATATATATATATATATATATATATATATATATATATATATTTACGTGTGTGCAACTCATTATTCTAAAATTAAAAATGGAATTTATAATTACTTAAATTTATATATCCAGAGCGCTCTAAACATAAAATGACACCTTCTTCACTGACAATGAACAGTCGTAACTTTTAGACTCATTTTATTACGAGATCTATCTCAAAAACTCCATAAGATAGGAAACTATACTCAAGTTATTCGCCTATTTTTGATTTTGATTGATTGCTCCTTGCAATGCCGATCAGCTGTTTCCATTAGTCACGGTCAGTGGTTTGGTGTATTTCCGCACTCACACGGGAATATTTAGCTCTTCTAAAATATTATCAGATCATCGCCTTGGGGTCGGAACTCGTTGGCTTTAGTCCTAGAATTTGCCAGTCAGTATGAATCGCTCCAAATTTCGCGTCAGTGCGGGATATGTGCCCGAAATATTGGAGCATCCATCCGATGTCGCCAAACTGCAGATAATCTGAATTTACGTTCAAAATATACTCGATAAGAAATTTCTAACACTCGGCGCCTGCATCACATCTCAAAAAATCAATTCTATTTCATCTTCAGTTTTAAGGATCCAGAACTCTGAGCAGTAAATAAATATTGGAAAGTCGAGAAATTCGGACAATGTTGACTTATTTATCGGAGATATAAACTAGTTGTAACGTACTCTGAAAGACACTGCCGCCTAATGCTGAGAAAAACATAGTATTACATCAAAAATTTAGGTAATGGTAGTGAATATGGTCTTGTTACCTTGTCCAAGGTGTTCACACAAGTGTTTACAGTCCGTTCGTCACATTAACCGAAACTACCTCTATTGTAACGTAGTATGAAAGGCACCGCCGTCTAATGCTTTTCGCCTCTTTTATACCTGATACATTTTTCCACGATGTGTATTCACTACACGCAATATATTTCGTATATATCGCAATCCGTACTTCTTCGATATTATTTCATTAATTGTGTTCATTTACAATCGTACTTTCTATCTCTACAATCATACGTCCCTTTACTGCACAAACTGTAACAAAAAAAGACACATACGCGAACGTCACAAAAGCCGAGCTCCTTACAAATCGCGAGACGCGGAACAGAACGGGTTATAGATCATGCGATTAATAAGGCGGCACAGAGAGACAATCGGCTTTAAATAATGTCGCCTCGCTGCCGGCAGCTGTCGCGGTGCGCACGCCGCGGGCGGCATTTCGCGAGCGAGGCTACCGCCCGGGTCAAGGACGTCCGATGAGTCCTTGCGGAAGCGAATCCCGCTCGAGTATGCAATTACCTTCACCTCGTCCACTTCTAGGCCGCTAAGTTTGGTGGGGGTAATCATTCCCGGACGCATTCAAATGTCAAGACGACCGAGACAACATTTGTTTCAAAACTTATTCCGAAACATGAAACAAAAATATACGGAGTGTAACAAAGAACACATCTATTATTTATTAAAGTGATTCTTTGCATCAAATTGAGCATATTTGAAGTGGCTTTTTCTAAAAAATGTAAAATTGAAAAAAACACAATTTTGACAATGATTTCATTTTTGAGAATCAGTCGACAATGTTCATATAGTTCTTTAATACTTTCTGCTCGGTTTGACACAAAGAAGCATCTATATGAATAATAAACACGTTCTTTGTTACACTGTGTAGAATCTATAATAGATTATTACACAGTCTCCTAAATAGACGGCTACTTAGAACTTGCGTACAAAGAGAGGCTAAAAAATATATGTATATGTATAAAGAAATAAGTTAAAATAAAAAAAAATTGTACGTGTCAACTCCGACGCGCGAATGGAGTTTACTCCTCAATTATGATCGTCTTGGAATAAAATAGAGAACAATGTATATAAATATAAATATTAATATCATTGAATGTAAATGGAAAATTCTTTAACAAAAAAATGGTGACGATATAATTATTTCCAAGTTAAACACGAATGAGCAAGATCAAATTTATACAACAAAATCAAAAACATTTAGTAACGTCAGACTAAGAAGTACTTTTAGTACTTGTAGAGACTTTTTAATTTTGTAGGACAGAAGGCATCCAAAATACACGCATAACGACATTTAATGATTGCCAATATGTGTGTGTAAACATATTGATGTCTCACTCTAAAGATGCGCAGAAATGTAGCGCGGACAGGCCACCTAACAGTTACACTTATTTAACGCTCTGAACTTCGTACGATCAGAACCTAACAGTTACACTTTTTTAACGCTCTGAACTTCTGATTTTATTCCTCATTAAACTTCATACCGGGCGTTATATATGAAAATCGAATTATATTTACGGGTAATCTTCAGTTTATATATAGTATATATATATATATATATATATATATATATATATATATATATATATATATATATATACATATATATGTGTACATATAAACAGAAGATTGCCCGTAAATATAATTAGGCAATTTTTTTCATTTAGTTATCACTACAGAAGTGCTAAAGAGAGTTATGGATCAAGTTTCATCGACTCTAAGCTATAGTGTGATGCGTGGCAGAATTTCAAAATATATATGATAGATGATAGATGCCGGTTGTTTAGAAAGAATACTAAGAATAGCAGAGCTTTTCCACTTTTCTCTCCACAAAAAGTGAAATTTTAGAAATTAATGTTTGTTTAGTTTTTCCTAGACTCATATAATAATTTTCATTCCATAGTTCTGAGAACTGCGTACAATACTGCAACAGCTAAATCGAGGGAGTTGGACAGAAAAGTTATTATAAATAGGTACTATCTGGTAGAGATTGTCCGTGTAGAAGTTGTTTGTCACATAAAAAATAGAGCGAAAAATCCAAAAAATGTCCCGCACATACACTTTTGTATGTACTTAATCTCTCTAAGTGACAAATGGCATAAAAATATTCGGCGTCCTCTGAGAAGATACTTGGTGCCCCCTATTACATCTTATGTTTTGTTTTATATACATCATCCGTTTAAGTCCTGAAATACCAGAATTGTCGATCAAATACAACGTCTACCAACACACTCTTATCGCTTTTGTATAATCACAAATTGTAAAAAGCAAAACTTTCTTCCATTGAAGAATCTTCCTTTATCTTATTTAATCTTAGATTTTTAGGTAGCTGCAGGAAAAGAGTGCCCTTATTCAAATCTCTTTCAACACAATTGATAGTTGAAGGTAGCATACAACCCATGCGGTCTGAAGGAGTTAAATTAGATGTGCGTTATCAAATGTTAATCTGCTATAAATAATAATTATTATTAAAAAATTAACTTCAGATAACTTTGCTCTTTAACAAAAAAAAAATCGATGTTGTTATTGTCATAAAGAAAAAATTATATTACTTGTGACAATTCAATTATTTTTATGTTGTGAAATATACATACTTTTTCAATTTTCCTTATAACGATACGTGCTATTTTTTGTTTATATTATTCAATATTTTCTTATTAGGCATAGTACATATTCTTGAAATGATTTTGAAAAACCTTTTTATTTGATACTTATCATGATGGGTATTTAGAGAAAAAAAAAATTTATCAATAACGTATAGCATTTCATGGTCGCCGTATTGGATATTATTCAGATTGCGGAGAAAATCAAAAGGCACATATTGTGTAATAGAGCATATTGTCTCCATATATACTTAAACTAAATTTATAAGCGTTCACTATTATCGTGTATAACTTCATGCTGTCGAGATGCTGTCAACAACGCCGATGACAGTCCTATCTCGTATTTATAGTTTCTATTGGTTTACATATCAATGCTAGTTTCTATATTACTTTTTGTACAACATAAAAATAAGATAAGACACAGTAAAAAATATGGCAAAAATAAGACAGCCACATGTGGCTCTTATACAAACGGACTGCAGACTCCTCAAAGAACGGATATTTATAAAAAAAAATGGAACTTTATATTTTGATAGTAATTCCAAATGCTTGAAACAAAATACAATATACACATTTGTTAAATATACAGAAGGAAGGAAATGAGGAAACTAACAAAAATGTGCCAAATCGAATTCCCACAATCAGTGTTTAAATGACGTTAACTAACTACAACTCGATATCGATACAGGATAGCGCCTATAATGCTACACAAAACGTAAAAAGTGCCGTTGAATTAAATTATATAACTAGACATTTTTGCATCAGTAATAAAGTATTCATACTTTTTTATGCGAGTTTTATATTTAATATGAAAAAATTATATAATTTTGAAAGAAGAGAAGACGTGAGTTACGACATACATATTAATTTATTTAATGTTATTTAAAAGCACACGTACAAAAATTAAAAATGATGATTTTAAGAGCATTTATCTCCTTAAATGCTCTTTTTTTATATTTCATAGTTGACCGAGAAAAAGAAAATGGTACAGTAAAGTTTTCTTTAAGCTTCCTATCATTGCAATTGAGAAAAATTCTAAAAAGTGTTGCCGCCTTGAGAAAAAGTATTCATGACTCAAAAAGAGGCGTTTTAAAGATATTACATTTTTCAAGTTTCCAGATTAAGTAGTTCAAATTTAATAAAGTAAAGATTTTCGTATTGACCAGTTAACAATTAAAAAAAAAATAATACAAGACTATAATGCAGTCGAATGCAAATTTATTGTTCCGAGACGTTCGCCAAATTAGACTGCGCTCTGTCTACCGACCTGTGTACAACACAAGCGCAATAGCGTCCTCATATGGACGTGTACACTATTTATGGACGTGTCTCGTTTATTGATATCGCGATTCCGGCGTGGCATTTCGAGACGAAAAAGTCAAGGCGGCTCACGAAAACATGCAAAGGTTACGAGCTCGACCTCCTAACGTTTACGTATTGCAGTAATCGATTTAATTAAATGTTTTCTAGCCGTCGTTGGCAATTAGCGGTCGAGTCCTGTGAGAACGCGCCGCGGCCGTTGCGGAGCGGCGCACAGTTCAACTAATTCTATTTATGAGGTCGCGCATCTGTTCCCGTTGCTCCAAGTATTATTGCAGCGGTCGCTAACTGTCTGTAACTAGGATATTAAGTGTAATGAGGTGCCGGGGTCACTCACTGCCGAGCGACGTGCCTGCCGCTGATGCATTTCAAATATAATGCATATATATGTATAAATTTTATGTAAGTATGTATATTTAGTTGCATATGAATCATTAGAAGGTTTTTAATCTCTATTTTAATTTTGTATTTCTATCTCTTCACTTATAATTTGAGTTTTGATGCGGTTTTCGTCATCGTGCTATAAACAAATCGTTGTTTATTCTTAAGTTTTTTGTGTATAAAACATTAGTATAGATTTTGCGGTTAAGGAGTTGTGTCAATATTTATGAGGCGTAGCCTAGAGTACGTGAAAGCAGGAAGCACTATAAATGGCGGAGACAGCGACGGAAGGGGAAGTCATTTCGCCATCCTTAAAGTTCAATACTACAGTAAATATGCGAGGGAGCTGCGAGAAAAAAGCCAGTATTTGAACATAAGTTACGTAATATATAAGAAACAGAGCAACAGAAAAAAATGTAAAGCACATTTGTTGATGTTGCAAAACGTCGACCAGGTTACAAAAGATGAGTATAGATAAATAGTCAATATGATTTACCATCTTCTACAAATATATCTGCACAAATAATATTTTATTTATAATAAGTATATTTACCTTTCTCATTTCAATACTTTTTCCATTGTAACAATACTATATAATTTCGTCAACAATGTGCGAATAGTTAAATAAAAATATTTCAGCTTAACTAGTCTGAAAAATAAAAAAAATACAGTTTTTTTACAATTACTGTACAATAAAAAGTTGGTTTCTTTCATTTTAAGACTATTAAATACACAAAGAGGATTTTTCTCATTATGGAACTCTATACACACATATCCCTGACATTCAATACACATTCATATTACTATTAATATTTTCTTTATCATTCCGTAGCAGCTTACATATTTAAATATTATTTTCAAATTCTTCTACATTAAATTAATGTTTGCCGCGACTTCGCAAACGTATAAATAAATTCTAAAAGCACATTAGAAACTCTCTACCCCATGCATCTTACCAACGCATCTTATGCCAGAATTCCTCGCGCGGTCGAAATACCTAGGGTACTGCGTAAACATACGCAAGGGTAAAATATTATCTTTATAACCACTAAATTATATCCAGGCTATTTTAATCTAAGATTTATATCATCTACAAGGAAAATTTCAATGAATGTCCTGGTGTTTTTAAGAGTGAACGAAGCCAACATATTACTTTTATCATATAAGTAGAGATTCTGTAATTTCCTTGAAAGAATTTGTTACTTCTTCCCATTGCGTTAACTAGCAGTCTTCTTATGAAGCAATTATTTCCATGAAAAATTTATTAATTTTCATGGAATTTTCATATGTATACGTGTTTACTTATTGTCATATTTTTTTTGCAATGGAGTGGAATAACTAAAATAACATCGTATGTCGACTATTTATTTTATAAACCGTATTTCCGAAAAGGTAAACTCGACGAATGCACGTCGAGAAAGGTACGAGTGACAAAATATGGATTGACAAAACGGACTACGATATTAAAGTCACACGTCTTATTTCCATTTTTTATTATGTGGCAACTACTAGTAAAACCGTTAAATATATACCGAAATTTATCTAGTAGGTAGCGTATGAAAGCGGCGAAATAAAGGTCAGGGGGCGTGTCCGCTAGCTCCGATTGTTACATTACCTCCGCGAAGCACAGTTAGCGGAGAGCGGCGAGCTGGCCAGCGCGTAACGGCACAGTCGCGTGTGTGCGGCGCGCGCGGGCAGCTCTCGCGTGTCGCTCATTTACTCCACTTCAACTTCTAATCGTTAGAATTAACGGCCGATTGTCTATTTCAAAGCATAAATAAACATTCAATCACTGTTACTCAACTTCAGAAGTTTATGTGACCGTAACAAATGTCCAAATGAACTCAGCTACCAACGTAGTGACTAATGTATAATAGGGCATTTGACTGAAGTCAACATTTTTTGTAAAAATGTTTTAAAACTGTGGAGCAGGTTTAAAAAAAAATTCGTGATGAAAAAAGTAATGCATATAACAATTAATCGAAACTTCTAAATAGAAAAAGTGTAAATTTTTTGTTCATTAAATTTAAAAAGTTATTATAAATTTAGTTTCCACACAAAAAAATGAGAAAATTATAACATACAATATATAACTTAAGCGCAATATTTAACGAGATACTAAAGATGTTTAATAAACTCCTTTATAATGAATGCTAAATACAGGTCAGTGACGTCATAAGCCTGTTGTGTTTTGTATGGGGCGTTTTCGCGCGCATCGTAATTCGTTATTATAACTTTGTAATGAAAAGTCCTGGGTACGATACGATTTAACCGTTTTTAATGTTATTACTTATTACATTCTAGTAATAAAAAATATAGTCACATACCCTATTGTAAGATATATAGTTATTTCCCGCAGTTTCACCGTCGTATAATATATTAATTATTCCGCTCATCTGCTCGCGGGTCATTAAACGCCTCCGCTTCGCTCCGAAAACTCGAGATGATCAGTCAATATGTAAGTTGGACTCTCTCTAACTTGCACTTTATAAGCAGCGTTTCCCTACTTCAGTTATATTTTTTATCACTGCTATGTCCTCGTGAATCTTTGCATGATGATAAATAGCATCAAAGTATAGATTTCTATCATAAAAATATATTGTAAAAATAACTTGGCCACATATATTATTCATGTTTTACATAAACACTTTTTTAATAAGGCGTTTTACGAAATCCTCCACGCGTCCTCTCGCCAGTAAATTTATGTTTCTAAATTTATATTTCCTTTCTGCGTTTTTAAAATTAGTGCTATTTTAATATGGGCAGCGTCCATATTAAATTGGCACTAATTTTCCTCGTCAAAAGTGTCTTTATTGTACCACTTTACTCTTATTTTCCGCCTATTTTCTTTTTCGAGTCCTCGTTTCTTCCAAATTTTGAATTTCGACTTATGCATACTATAATATTAAACATACAATGCAAATGCATCATATAGACTTTAGGCACAAGTTAAACGAAAATTTGTCAAAATAATCATAAAGGTATTTAAAAGGTACCTTCTTCATACGTTGTGTACAGATTTAATTTACGTTTAGTTAACCTCTGGTTATTACACCTTAACACATGACTTATATAGAAAAAATAATATCAGTTATTTTTAGGGCGAATTAAAAAGTAATAATAAAAAGTTTTCACATATATTTATCACAGTTGAAAGAAAATAAAAAATTGTTGCATTCTTAAAAAAAAAGTAAAAATGTTCAAGGATTGGAGAGCTGAAAATCCTTAAAAGGACCAACACCATGTAGCAGAACTGGTTTATCATTATTTAAGAGTTAAATAAGGTTGCACTTTACGACGTTCGCTTTATATTCTAATATTTTCTTTCACGACCAGTATATGTACTTTAAACGTTCGTCTCTCTTGATTCATGACAGAGGAGAAAGTTTGATAATAGCCAAAAAAGCTTTACGGGAAACTGCCGGGAAAGTTTACAAATTTCTATACCACAAATATCTGTATACAACGAGCATATGGTCTACATGTACATGTGTACGTTTCGAATAACCTAAAAATATACGAAACCCATTTAAGCCATTTTTGCAATTGCGAATATTTTTGACCCAAACTTTATAGTTTAACGTCCAAAAAAGTATCGACGCATTGTACAAACAGGTGATGCTGTTTAACAGGCAGGTGATGCTGTTTTTGCAGGTGATGTTGTTTCAAATACAAAAAGAACATTTGGAGAATAATTTTATTTCAATCATTCATAGTCTTAAAAATTAATCACATTTTAAGCACAGGTTGTAAGGTCGTTACGACGGAGCTGTACCGAGCACCGCTCGCCCTACAAATTATTATATCTATTTCTGTCGTGCAGAATCAACTCATTACGCCTTACAAACTATTAGATCTATTTCTGTCGTGCAAAATAAACTTATTACAAATGATTAGATCTATTTCTGTCGTGCATAATCAACTCATTAAGCAACGCCGATTCACGTAATAAGTCTTCCAATTAAAAGGAGTATTGCTTTATACAAAAACACAGGGTTAGTTTAACTGTGAATTCCACACTGAGGTTAGTTGTCATGGATAATTTTTCTAAAATAAAAATATATTTTAATTACAAAATAAATAATATCTAATTTGCCTTAAAATAAAATAAAAAATAAAATGCTTTTAATTTAAATAAATGAGTTCATCCAAGTTACAAATTTATTTTCTATCTCCAAGTATTGAACGTCTTCAATGAAGAGTATATGAATATTTAATTTCGTAGCTTCTGAACTTTGATCAGTTAAGCATCACATAATTTACCATACATTTTCTTATGGTATTTTTGTTACCTACTTAGTGCCCTGTTTTATATGCCACTTTTGCATTTATGTAGCAACCTTTATTGCAGTAATATGAATTCAAAGCC
Source organism: Druceiella hillmani (assembly GCA_039881145.1). Lineage (NCBI taxonomy): Eukaryota > Metazoa > Arthropoda > Insecta > Lepidoptera > Hepialidae > Druceiella > Druceiella hillmani. The sequence goes on along the minus strand of JAYKKI010000145.1, from coordinate 49,851 downwards.
TGCGAGTGTAAAAAGTCTTGAAATTATGAATATAACTAGTCGCGTTATCATTTTATAAGCCAATTTCAAAGCAACGCTAATGGAATGGAGGTTGCAAAGAACCCGTTACACTTACAAGAACAAGTATTCCGTGCATAATAATTACGTACGTATGCACTGGAATATATACGCAAAATGATCGTTCGAAATCGAGCGGCAGTGCTAGGTTAGCCCGCTATGCAGATAAATCATGACGGTGCTCGACAGTCGACTAGCGACTCCGCTTCCTCGCCGCAGTGCGACGCACTGTGCGACCGCGAAACCGACAAACGGTTTTAAATCGAAATCTTCATCTTTGGCAGTTTTTTTAAGTAATAAAAAGAAGCTAATAGCAAGTTGGTAAATTGAAGAGGCCAATAATATAGGTTCGTAATGTTAGTTACGTCGATCGTCCTTAAATATCGGGTTCTGGGGGTAATTTGCAAAGTGGTCTCAGAGGTTACGCTAAATCCGCCATTCTTAATAAAGCTAGACATCTCGTCAATACGTGGACGTTACATTAAAAATAGGAAACTCTTTTGTAGACCATTGAATTATTCACAACCTATTAGACAAAAATCATTTAATATTACAAAGGTATATGATCAAGAGTTTTTGCTAAATCTGCCATTTTTAAATAAAATTTAAAGTTATACATCTCGCAAATCTGTGCGAAATAATTCGAAAAACCCATTCTTTGCAAACTTTAACGTGCTATAACTGGTTGTATGAAAATAGTCCCGTAGAGAAATATTAATGCTCGACAAAAAAGGGTTGTACAATTTTTTGCCGTAGGCATGAATGGTTCACGATATATTTAACTTTAAATATTTGCAAAGATGGTGAACTTCGGATAGCATGCTCCTCATTCTTAAAACTGTTCCTCTTTTTATAAATATCCATTCTCCGTTTAATTATTCTCTGTCATATTATGGAATTAATAGAATTGTAGCATTAGAAACTTCCAGTCGATATACGCTTTTAAGAGTCGCCTGAAAAACCTTATCTCTTTTAACGTCACTATTTTCATTCTATTGTCCTTTCGTTCATATCCTGCTTTCCTTCATGCCTCGTCCTTTTACTTTTTCCTCTCGATATATCTAATCTCAGCCATTTTTAGGGTTCCATCCCTCAAAATGAAAAAAATGGAACCATTATAGGATCACTTGGTTGTCCGTTCGTCCATTCGTCTTTCAAAGGCCCTTTTCCCCAGAAACAGCTTGAGATATCAAGTTGAAATTAATATCGTATACTGAGGTACACCCAGTAAAAACATTCTGCCTTTTAGAGCGTATTTGAGCTTAGGTGGAATTACACATTTTCATAGTTAATTTGTTTTTAAGCTTGTGAGTTATTAGTAGGAAACATTTTTACGTTGTAAAAAATTAATATTTGTTAATAATATTATAAATTAAATACTATGTCATACTACTTAAAAATAGAATACTATGAAGCAGTATGTACCCCTAAATGTTTATAAATACCTAAATGTTTACAGAACACCCTTATAGTGAGAGTTCTACACGGGTTTTAGTTCGATCGGTACAGATTTTTATGAATTATTATTATTGTAAATATTATTTCTTTATCAGTTTTATTTAAAACAATTTTTCTTTATATTATAAGTACTATCTTTTGCAGTCCACCTAGAAAATCATTGCTTACTTTCTTTGGCTGTGGTTAAACGGAAATATTTGCTCTTTTAGCAATAAGTGCGCCGTACTTATACTTATGTTACGTTAAAAAAGAAACAAATAAATAATTTCTCAGACTACGCCAATTTGGAAAATTACTGTTTACAGAACACCCTTATAGTGAGAGTTCTACACGGGTTTTAGTTCGCCTCAATACCCTTAAAAATATTGTCAAAAAATTGACTTAACTTAGTCGTAAAAAAATAGTACAATTTTACTCGACTACTTATGCGTTGACCCTATTCGAATGACACGCCTCGCTAGCAATGTCTTTAACCTAAGCCCCAAGCTGCGCCGTTACACGTGACCGAACAGATGTTTGAATATTGTTATAAATATCTGTTAGTGAAATAAGCTGTATATTTTTTTCAAAAACCAGCAAACTCCTGTTAGTATAAGTTACATGTAATTTGTAATATTAATATTTATAACTTGTAATATTGTGATCATTTATTGCGCAAGCTTTTTAACCTTGCGATTAATCCGCAAATCCAACTTATTTAATACTCCAGTTGGTATAAGCTACATGTTATGTGTAATGTTAGTATATGTAACTTGTAATATTGTGACCATTTATCGCTCCAGCTCTTTAACCTTGGTATTAATCAGCAAATCCAACTTATTATAGTCACATTTTGACTTGCAAGTTTTTAAATGCTACCAGTTAATATCCGGAAGGCGATATTTAACATTATATGGGTATAATGTTAATTTATAATTATATTAAGTTAATTTATAGTCATTTTCAGGATTGCGTCCCTCAAAAAAATTAAAGCCTTGTCGGAACACTTGGTTTTCCAGCCGTCCGCCCGCTCGTTTGTCACAGCCGTTTTTCTTAAAAACGGCTTGAGACATCAAGTCATATATACGTAACAAACAAACGCAACAAAGAGATATAGGTCCTTTAAAGTTTATTTTCTTTTTCATACAATAGTCTTATTCACTTTTATCTTAAACTACATAGGGTACTTCCAGACTATCTACAATCTTGAAAGTCGATCATAATATCCATAATGGGTGATCTTGCAGCAAAAGTAATGGGAAAAAATAAATATATATGTACAATATAAGACAAAAATAATCCATAATATTTTTATTATCGGGACCTTTGTTACGAAGAAATTATATGTTTTTCAATAACAAGATTACGTTTAAACGTTTAGTTATTGTAAGCAGAATCTATAATAAATAAAATCTAAGAAAAATACTGAGTCACCAGTATAAACGATTTTCCTTTCAGCCAAGTATTAAGTGTATCGCTCACTATTCAAGGCCGAATAAGGGGTTCGCAGCGTTGCGCTGAATCGCTTTGATTATGCCACGCGGTGGTAATGCAAAGCGTGTCACGGGAGCGAAAACAATTATTGACTATAATTGTCTTGGTTTGATCTCTTCCTGAGAGGTATACGAAGAAGGCATAGCCCTCTGGCTTACCCTCTGGTAAGCATAACCACTCCACTCCCCCATCCCGGTTTGCCATATGAGTTTAACAATATCTGTACATGCACTTAAAAATATTTTACAAATACTGAAGTTACTTTGAATATTGTAATGCAAGTCGAAAACTAAGTAGAAAAGACGGTTTCATTTAATACCTTGTAATCTTTTATTAACGGCATACAACTGAATAGCTGCTATACCAACATAGATTCTGGAGATATACAACTTTATGCCGACAGTGATACAATGCGTATGTCAATACCTGAATATATGTTGGTACTTCAATATCACTGGGTACTGGGGAATACTTAAAGTTTAATTCAATTGGCTATTAGGAGCAGAACGAGAACCAAGTGTACTAGTTTCTTTGGGGGTATCGACCTCAAATGCGGAAAACATATCTCAGATCACGTGAATGACCTGCGGACCAGTGTCCTTTTAACAAGAGTTGGACAGCCACCACTTGTTTATATAGACTAGAATATCGTAAAAATCGCCGGAGACGTTCTCGTTTTATAGTATTTTCCGTATAATACGCTCTTTGATGATAGTTTAATAAAAAAGACTGTCATTAAAAGCGTATTATATGGAAATATTTATATAAACGGAATAAATTACATAAAAATTAACTCTTCGAATTTTTATATACATTATTCATTTAATATGTTTCATGATTTCGTGTGTAACATTATAACGGCACAGTGTAAGAACACATTCAAGATGAAATGTTGTGGCCAGAAGCATTTAATGGGAGAATTGCAACACCTATACTAACGTGATACAAAACGTTAGCAAGTTATCCTCACGACGGCCTCTAATATTTGAATTCAATCCAAAACTTGATTGTATCCCATTTTTTAAAATTTGTGTATCACAAGAAAAAAATATCTTTATTTTAACCACATTTTCTTCCATAACTTTGGTATTCTTACAATACTTTAAAAAATATGTACGCATGTAAGACAAACATATAAGTTTAAAGTAGCAAGCGAAAAGATGTCAAATCTGTAATTTCAGCTTATTTTCAGGATTAAGGGAAAATATTTTTTTTGCGTGTATAAATAAATTAATCGATAGATCTGAGAAATAGATTAGGGTTAAGGGAAAAAATACTGAAAATAAAAAATAGCACCAGGTTTATCTTGACCTTCCTTCCACCCCATTCCGTGCACTTTTTGACCTCTTCTCGTATGTATGTGTAAGTACTTGTGTACTTGCATGTCAAATACATAAGTACTCGTGTACAGTGTTGTAGCGTTGTAGTTTTACAAATATACTCTCACTGCAATGTCGATAAAATCTCTTCATGTATTGATATATTAAATGCAGACCAACATTTGATCAGTCAGTGGGCTGGTGGGCAGGGTCTTTTGATTAACCCAATTAAATCGCAGGTTATTATTATCGGCAGTCAAAAGCTTCCGTCGAAAGTATCTATATCTGGTTTACCACAGCTATTGATTAACGATTATGTTATTCCCTTTACTTCAACTGTAAAAGACCTTGGCCTACTAATTGACCAACATCTCACATGGCATTCTCAAGTAAGTGATGTTAATCGTAAAATTTTCTTCAGATCACAGTCTCTCATGCGGCTTCAAAATCTTTTTCCTCAGCGAACTAAAATACACATCTGTCAAACTTTACTTCTGCCTATTCTTGTTTATGGAGATGTATGTTATTCTAATCGAAATGAACGTTTACTCAATAAATTAGAACGACTTCGAAACCTGTGTAATCGATACATTTTCGGCCTTAATTCGTTTTAGATGGTTAAAGATTCGTGACCGAGGCAACTTCCATCTTCTATCTTTTGTATATAATAGCCTAAAGAATCCCGTTACACCTTCATACCTTAAATCTAGATCTATCACCCCAAGACCTCGGACTACGATCGAAAAACAAATATACCCTCCTAATCCCTCAACATGGAACGGAATTTTATGGAGAATCCTTCACCGTTTATTCTACTCGACTGTGGAATGAACTGACTACAAATATACAAAGTGCGCCATCGTTGTCTGCGTTCAAAAGTCGCCTGAAAATACATTATCTTAATTTGGCAGATCCTATTCCCTTCCATTATAACCCATCCTTGGCCCTCCCTACTCCTAAAGTGTCGTTTCGCTTTGGTTTTTAATTAATCTTATTTTATTTTATTACTACACATTATTATAAAATTTAAGTAGAATTAATTAATGTTTAAACATCACTTACAGTCGTCTGCCATAGCACTTAATGTTTTCACATAATTCATTGTGGTTGGCTGTAAGAGCTTGCTCTAGTAGCAATAAGTCTGCCGCTGTTTACTTGGTTTTCTAAGCTTGCAGAAAAGTAAATAAATAGTCTTCACGTTATCACGCTTAAAAGTTAACTCTGCATGGTCCCTGGAAATTGCATTTAACATTTACCTAGTAAATAGGTATTAGTAACTTACAACTATTAGTTTACCACTGTTACTTTGAGATCAGAATATCAACAGAAACTGTACGTCAATAACGTATAGAAGCAGCAGAGCAGCACTCGTCGACCGGTTGCAGAAAGACGAACCGACATCGACACAAAGCACTTATTAAAAGCTTTTATCAAAATCGCGACGCACGCTTTCCCCCCGGCGCTATAAATAATCCAATTGACCGCATTAGGCGCGATTGGGACGCGAGTAGCTGCGCAAATCTTCAAAGGATATTGAATTACGAGGGGGCGCCGCCGAGTGACGTCACGGCGCTACAGGTAGCCTCGAGGCGGGGGCGGCGGGCGACCGAAGCGGACCCTCAACTGCTTTACAAACCCTCGAAGGTTAAACAAAACAGTTGTTCACGACGTCATTTGCACACAAATGGTCAAAATGTCCCCGCGTTCGGTTTGTTTTTTGTACAGTATTTGTAGACAAATCGAATACGAACATCCGATTTCCTTATTTAATTCACATTGTGTAAGGCTCCGGATTAACATAATACAGTGATTAGTTAGTTTTGCCTTATACTGATATACGGCGGCAAAAAGATGGATGACGATAATTATGTTTATATCATTACATCTTAAAGTGAAAATTAGATCATTCGTTAAATTGTCACGATTTTGAAAAAGACTATATCCGACATCGCGTAAAATATCAATCACGATGTGATGACTTCGTCTGACGATTACCGATTGACCAGATTAAATGTGTACGGCATCCTCTAATAATCTGGCAAATGAGATAGTAAGACCGCGCGTACCACAATCAAATTGTTAGAAACGCTGGAAACTTGCTGAGATCGTATTATGGTGGAAAGCTATTTAGTAACATCGTTAGAGCTATTACGTATATCGCTAAGAAGATTCAAGAAGCGTATGTTTTACAAGGAAAAAGTACATATTGTGAACGCACTTCCGAATCGGGAAGGCCCCACGCGATTACGAATGAACGAGGAACCGCGATGAACTCGCGAGTGTCCTTCGTACGAAGATCGCACTGAGACTAGGTACGTACGCGTCTAGTCGGCCCACCATCGGCGGCGGAGGTGGAGGCGCGCGAGTGGGCGCGCGGTGTCCGCGCGGGCGTCTCGCCGCGGCGCCCGCGTCCAATAAATAATCTATTTCGGTCGAGCGAGGAGCGCCGCGTAATCGATCCGAAATACTTTCGAATCGCGTCGCCGCGTCCCGTCACCCGCAACCCACATACGCGCCGCGCGAGACCCGCCCGACACGCACCGCTAATTGATATCTTCAAATGAACCTCGCGATTGTAACGAGCAACCTACTGTGCTGAACTTGATGATTAGTACATACCGTACAAGACTGCTATGTGCACTTAAGTGCAGTGTTAGTGTCGCTACAAAACCTACCGGACACACTAGCAGAGTAATCATTTTAATAGCATTTAATTATAATAGCTGCCGTTGCAGAATTACAAGAGTCGAAAGAGCCAAACGCTACATGGGTAGATTTACAATTTATCAAAGTCTATTTAATACTATAATACAACGATTAATTTATATTCCGAGTTTAAATATATCAGCTTATGTAAAATAATCGAATATTTAACAAAAATTCTTGAGAAACTGTTTATTTCAGGAAAATACTAATTTATTATTTATGAGTTTAAAACATACAAAATATACATATCATATTCAAAGATTTAACAAATATTCTGAGATCGCTTAGTGCTGGATTTTTTAATTTTGCTTTCTTCAGGAATGATCCAAATCCTAATTAGAAATTACGAAATTGCGGTAAATATGCCGCTTTTTTAGCAAATTTCGAGAATTGTCCGAAAAAGTTGAATCATAAATAAATATATAAAATGTTCAAAATATTTATTCACTTCAATAAAATACGTCTTAAGAAACAGTAATATTCCATTGATTTTTTTAGCTGGAAAGACTTACGACTATTGCAAATTTATGAATTGACTTGATACTTTCACAGTATTAAGTCAATTCATAGATTTGCATTCAATTCATAGATTGCAATTCCTATACAGACACGATGCGAAAATGCAGCATTTCAACAAGCACAAATCGGGTTTGTTCAGTGAAAGTTCCGTATTCACGTTAATTTAAAAATCACATATACCTTGATGCAAACTATTTAAAATTATCTTCTACCAATAGCGTACTCAAAAGTGCACTGTTGGTAATATTTATTTATTTGTGCATAATATATTAAAATGTTATCATAGAGGACCGTTAGAACTAAAGAATTTATTTTCGCAATGTTTTTAACTCGCAAATTATTCATGAAATTTAATACGTTTTAACCTTCTCAGACAGTAAACTATGTGTGTCACGCTCCGTCATTGCGATTACGCCAGAAGAAAATGCCAAATAAACATATAGATATCGATCTAAAGATTCGCAGAAATGTTGCGCGGAGAGCCACCTAACGGTTACACTTTTTTTAACGTTCTGAATTTCTGATTTTACTCATAAAACTTCATATCGGGCGCTATATATGAAAATTGATTCTTAAGGTTTACACCTTAAAAAATGATACATCCAAAAAATGTTGTTTGCGCATAAATCTAAGCTTATATAGTTTTGATCATTTTGAAAACAATTGTCAATACGTGTTGTAAATTTCTACGATACACTCACAAATCGATACAGATAGGTGAACACAGCCTGAACAGATGGAGAATTGCCAATACTTTTACCACCTTTCTACGAAGATGCATGATGAATCTCACTTCGATATTTGTGTTTCCACACATCTTTGGCCTCAGAAAACACGATCTCACTTCTAAGTTTACGTTTCGGCTAAAATACGTGACGATATATACCTAACCAGCATAATTTTCATATTCTCTGCTTCTTCTTCGATTAAATAATTTCAATAGTCTAAATATAACTAAGTCCAGATTTATCAGTTGAATTGTTCATTGTTTTAATTTACGTTCTGAAGTCCCATTCATCCTTTCAGATTCCGAAATTTCCACGAAACATAGTACTAATCTCCAATTTTAATTAACTTACAGTGTACCCTGCCATGAGACGACATAATTTACACCTTGACATACTGACTAGATCTCTCAATATACACTTTCAAGAGTCGTCTAAAAACCTAGATTTTCCGTAAATCCTTTTTACATTTATCCCCATTTTCCTCTTCTATCTTGTTTTCCTCCTCTAGGCATACATATATAAGAACGCGGATGTGTAACTATATATATATATATATATATATATATATATATATATATATGTGTGTAGACATTCCTGTATGTGTACACATATTTATGTGAAACATTTTGAATATACAGGCGTTTCCCCGGCATATTCCAATTTTAAATATACACTCGCGTATTCCCCATTTCTCGCAGAGAAGTTCCTTGCTTTCCTACTATGTGTGACAAAATTACTTATAAAGAAATAAAGGCCTTAAATACAATCTCAAATTTTCAAAATTACTACCATCTGTCGAGGAGTTTCACAGTATATTTCCGAAGTTTATAGTCAATTCCTCCCCATATTTATATGAAACCATCTAGGAAGTATTCCCTACCACTCAAAATAGATGTAAATATTGAAAGTTAGTATAGCTTGTAAAAAGTTTTAAGAGTTATGCACCAGAATTATGAAAAAACGGATCTAATAGAAAACCTCTTCCTTTTATAAAATCACAACATAAATTAAGTAGGCCCTTATTATTCTTATTTTAATAAATAATATTATTGTTCTTATTTTAATGAATAAGCCTGTTTTATAGATATGTACATAAATAGATACACATAAACTTGTAAATAAATATATCATACTACTTGAAATGTTAAATATGACGTTTTGCGACATCATCTTTGTTTTAATGAAAAAAAAAAATTATTGTACCGCACAATCGATTCCAACAAAAAAGCTTATGTGAACAAAATGCGTGTATCTGTTTGTTCTGCGTGTTCTCTTTAGACTATGAAAGTGTGCGTGTTCTCTTCAGACTACTCAGTTAACAACAGAAATATACGAAATCTAAAACTTTACCAAGTTCATTTTCTATATAAAGCCTGCATTTCAAAATTTTATGAGGACAAAGCAAAACATGTTATGTATTTAATACGGTAGTTTGAAGTTGGCAAGTTTCAAGTTGGCACTTTATAGGTTTTCTAATATTTCAGATATTTAAAAATAACTTTGCGTATCAACGAAATAGCTACTAACTACAAAAGAGTTACAACCTCATTATGAAACAGACTTTATAAAACTTTAATAACAATTTTTTTGTAGAAAATGAACTTGGTAAATCTATTTAGTAATCTATTTCCGTCGATCCACAATCTGAAAAGGCGGCATAGTGGGAGGCATTATAGATCAAGAGAAAAATCCAAAAATCAATGATTTTACCATTCATATTTCTTGGTATTTACATATATAACATTAGGTACGTTCCAAATGTCACGGTTCTAAGTATATTGGAAGAGATCAATTTTGATGATCTCACTGGCAGTGAGTCAGCGAGAACGAAAACTAACGATTTTTGGAGATCTAAATCTCGGAACTGAATAAAGCCAGATGCATGAAGTTTGGGATGCTCTGTAATGGGATGTTCTCTACGTCATCACTCCAGAAAAATATTTAATTATGCAGGAAGGTCAATAGGCTTCAAATGTTTCGTATAAACATTCAGTGCACGGCGTGGGATACGGTTGGTTTTGCGAGATATTGGCCTAAGTACAGTCATGCGTTTAGACTACATGCACGCAGCAATTTTCTTGGTCAATGCAAAACGTTGCGATATAGTGATTAAGTTTATACGCTTCTGAATTGCTGTACGAATAGGCTTCCTTTCTAATTACTGTTGAAAAAGGCAAGTATATTTGGAGAACTATCAATAATTTGAAGTTCAATATCAGTATACCAACATGGAAACCACTTACATATAGAAATCAGCAATAAAGTTTCTGCAAATGTTCATTAATTATTATACTTTTCAACACTTCACATGGTCTCCCATACTCCCTCCATAGCTCAAGCGCAAAGTAAAACTGCCAATTAAAAATTATCGTTGCCATATTTTAACTTCTTACGATAATGTGACTGACAATCGAAATCTCGTAATTACTTTATTAGAATAAATGAAATAAACAAAGAACTAAAATGGGTTTGTGTATTGCTCGCTATACATTTCTAGCTTTTATACTGAGATGTTTTATGGTTATTATACACTGTATTCTCAGATAAATACCTATTAAGAATATTATAGACATTTAATTGTTGTTAACATTTCATACATACGCGGAACATATTTTTACATGATGAAAGTTTATGGTAACGAAATAAAAACGAAAGAGTTAATGAAAAAGATTACTCACCTATCTGTTTTAAAGAACACCCGAGCATGTTTAGTATTGACTTGAATAATTGTGTGCAGTATATCAATTTTAATCAACGCTTCTTTCGACGCAAAAGTTAAGTCATCCAAGGCATAACTTATTTTAATTCGAAAAACTAATACGAAAGTTAACTATAAGATAATAATCATTACTTCTAGAAAACTAATACTAATTATGAAAGTAATACCAACTAAATTTTATCGCGTTATTACTTGTACATGATAGGCGGCAAGTCTTACGAAAATAGGCTCATTATGGGAACGAAATTGTAGAGAACTGAATATTTTACAAAAACAGTTTACGATATATTTTTAGCTTTAACATTTTCGTAAAGATGGAAGATTTAGGATATCCTCTTACAACGCGCCAATTCAGTAAATAACCGAAGGCGTAGGCCTTAACGATATGACCTAAATATTTATTTAGCCTAACTACTTAATGGAAAGTACAAATTTACTGGACTAAAGTACGTACCTACGTCAGTTAACACGTTCTCAGGAAGCGAAATCAACAAACAAACGATTAAACGAACGAAGTGCATTCCGAACGACGTGATAACGTCAAAAATATGCCAATTTACAAATGGAATACTCTTGAAACAATGAGTTCATTGGCTTTTGCGCCATTTTTAGCGCATTGAACCATTGTCGAATAATTTAAATATCTGCGATATGGCTAAATAACATGAAGCGCATTTTAATTTCGGATACATTAATTTTGCCACAATGCACTTTAACCTATTGAGGTTAAAAAAGGCGTGGGGTGCTCTCGACTTAGATTTTCATAATGATTAACTCTACCTTTACACATAGCCAACGATAAAACATTTCCAACAACTTATATTAAGTACCACACACCTTTTTCTTTAAATTAACATCATTTTTTTATAATTGAAATACCTGCGATATGGCTAAATAACATGAAGCGAATTTTAATTTCGGATACATTAATTGTGCCAAAATGCACTTTAACCTATTGAGGTTAAATAAGGCGTGGGGTACAGTCGACTTAGATTTTCATAATGAATAACTACTTTTACACAATTAAATGAAACTACGTGATGTAGTATTATTTCTACTTTCTTTAAGTTCTTTACCTCGACCTAGGTTTCGTTGTTTCGTGGTAAAGAACTAGGTCGTGGTAAAGAACTTAAAGAAAGTAGAAATAATACTGCATCACATAGTTTCATTTAATTGTGAATAATGAATTTCTACAAAATTAACGCCAAATATATTCAATATCTACTTTTACACATAGCTAGCGATAAAACATTTACAACAAGTGATATTAAGAACCACTTTTTTAAAATTAAAATAAATTTTTTTACCAATCACTTTATACTTAATTTAAGTTCATTAAGCAAAAAAATAATTAATACCGAGTTGTGAGACATCTTTTCGCTCTTAACCAAAGTCTTTATATTTGAAGATTACTTTTATTTTTTAGTTCATCTGCTACATAAACGTCTTTTTTTTAATTTTTCAAACTATATAATTTTTTTTGGAAACAGTTTAACAGGCTTATGTTGTTATTATTGACTAAATTACTTAAGAAAACTCCTTTACGACGACAAATTGAAAAATATTAACAAAAAGGTAAAATTCTGGTTTCATGTAATCGTTGCTACCGAAATAAAAAATTCTATGTATATTATATAATCTCCTCTTCTCTCTTATAAAGTATATCTCCTCCTTGTAAAGTATTTTAAATGATATATACGTACACAAATAAATTACAAAATATAAACAGAAATGTTAGCTATGCCAAGGCACCTCGGCTACGCTCGGCTGCTACGGAGCGGGCGTGCAACGAAAGGGTAATTTATATTAAGCTGTGAGAAGAAACGTAATCAAACCTACTTCGTTTTGCTGTGTGAAACTGTTTGTTTTATAAGGTTTTACAAATTCGTCTATTTTATACATAAGAATCCAGCATCTATATCTGTGTGTGTGAGAGAGCGTGCGTGCGTGGATTCGTACTTGCGTGCGTGTCTGTGTGTGTATGTATTTCCTATTTCCTCCTCAACAACTAAACGTATTTCTACAAAGTTTTTCAAATAGTTTACCGATAATCCAAGTAATAATACTAATTATAATTTAGCACTACTACACAGGTAATTAAAAGCGATATATTTCCTTATAATACGTCTTCTCTCCAAAAATGTGACAAGTAAGTTACTCGACAGGTATTTATTCTAGTTTTAATAAATTTTTCTAACTTATTAATGTGTTTATATTTACATACACACAAAAAGTATTTCCAGTGGCGCTCAACTGGTCAGAGCTAGAATTAATTGAATATCAAAATTGTCAGTCGTACGTTTCTTTACTAACTAGCAGCAAATACCCGATCCGCTGGTTTTTTTTGTTAAAAACCTGTGTTCAAAAACTTCTTTTTTTAAATTTTGTATATAAATATCTTAGAAACTAAGTATACATAAAAAAAAAAGAAAAAAAATGATATATATATAAAATAATTTAATTCAAATACATTCTTAAAATTGTCAAGTATTATTAATGTTAAAAGAAATGAGGAGTGGTTAGCGGGAGTAAAGAAAAAACCTGAGGACAATGAATATGTGTGAGAATTCGACAATGTTCCAGAACACTAGGAATTTCTTCAAATTTCTAGAATTTTCTAGAAAAAAATGGAACTTTCATATTGGAAGTCACACATTTTCGAGGTCGACTACTTTCAACCCCCTGTCTTTCAAACCCTTATAATTATCGATACGCAGCCACCATAGAGCACGATAAGAGGGTTGAAGCTACTATCACGCACAAATGCCATTTGTCTGCGATATGTAGGTTCGGCTGCAGAGTGAAATATAGGCATATACACGACCAATATTATATATAATATGTACAGATTATATTGTGAAAGAAATTTCTAAAAAATTGAATCGTTGGCAAAGTTGTTGCGTTGTCGGATGTATCTCCCGTGGCTACAAAATTCTAGGAATAACCAGATTATAATTTTTCTAATCGAGCTCGCGAAATATAATTTTTCTAATGGGTTGCAGCATCGTTGTCGATATCGATAAAAGAAGTCCTTTTTGCACCAGATTTTCTCTCAGAACAGTCCGTCTTATGCCAACTTTTCCATTTTGCCTCTCTTCAACTATTTGATTTACGTTACAGCTTTGCAAAAGTCGCAACGCCTTTTGACAGATTTTTTGCGAAAGCATTTCATGCTCACCGCTTGGAAGTGGTTTTTTGTTATGATTTCCATTATATTCTTTATAACAATTGGAACAAATTTTGAACGACAATAATTTCAATAATAATACCAATTGTAATAATTAAACTGCACGGGCGTGTTTCCAAATTTATCCGCCAGGGTTACATCCAACGACACAAGTTGGTCCACCTCTCTCTCAGTTATTAGATATTTCTTTCGCTGAATAATTTTATTTGAACTAAAATTTAACTATATTAAGAAAACAAACGAATAAGCGATAGTTTTTATACTCAATTGTCATTTAGACGGTTTGTTGCGCCACTGGAGATACTTTTTTTTAGCCTGTTAATAACGTCAGTATAATCGTTATTGAGCGAGACATTAAACATTATAAATACGTTATGAACTTAGCAAAACTCATTCGCTGTTTTTTTAATATTAGTCATATTGTCGGAACATGTTCTCGAGTCAAGCTCTGCTTATATACTATTGTAATATATTTAATTTTATGCAAGCATGCACCTACATATAAACTCGTAAACCTAATCGCGTGCAAACTTGCCCGACGACTATCTAAACGTCTCTCTCTCTACATGCACGCGGTACCAAAGGCGGGATTAAACTGGAGTATACAGACGATCGGATGACTATACGTATAGTTAGTTACAAGTCATAACAGGGTTATCGAAAATTTTATATCAAGTTTTACAACCTGATTCTTCTATTAAGATTCATTGGCCAATAGACTTTACAATCCTATTCAAAGGTTCGTTCGTTTTCCGGCCAGATGACTTGTTGCGTACCATCTCTTTGAATCCAAAATATTATTTATCCACGGTTAACTATTGAAATAGTTAAACTTATTGATCCCGAGCAATAACAGTTTAAGAAAATTGGCTTATCTCTTAAAACTTCCCTATTAACGAATCTTATAGCACCGCTTCCATTTTACCGTTTTTCTACACTCAATTGCAACGTGAAGACCGTTAATTCTGTGGAAACAGCAGCGACAGAAGAACACTGCTGCTTTTGGACTTGGTGCCGATGATAGGAATATTCGTATGTTAAATTATCGGTCAAATCATAAATTTAATGATCTTATCTCTATCTTCCGGCATTAATAGGGCATCGCTTCCGGAGTCTCAATTAATAATAAAATAAGCTCAGACACTTCACTTTTGAAATACAGTGGCTTCATTAAGTTTAGATAATCTCACACGATTTTATACGCTATGTTCTGTTATAGAAGATATAAAACTGAGTGGCAAGAAACTAACGTTATCTATGTGAGATTATTCGTCTTTTGAAAAAATAAATGGATGTAGTAGCAACGTAGTTCTACGTTGATCGTTGCGGCACTATTGCTACTGTGCACTCATTTGCATGGCCGCGCACAACAGGCGCCACAGATCGAGCTATTATACCTAAGTCCATACAGAGTCATTGAAACTGTCATACGTTGATATCTGCGTTATCGAAATACATACTTGAAAGTTACATAAAACAAGAGATTCGTTTAGCTCAGTTACTCTGCAAAAGACGTTCAGTTTTATTTACATAAATCGTTTTTGATAAAATCATATATGAATAAAACCTGTATATGAATAAAAACTTGTTACAGGGATGTGGCAAACAACGTATTATGCGTGATATGAAGTTTTTCATATTTCGTTTAGAAGTTGTCACATTAATTGTTACAGGGATGTGGCAAAGAACGTATTATGCGTGATATGAAGTTTTTCATATTTCGTTTAGAAGTTGTCACATTAATTGTTACAGGGATGTGGCAAAGAACGTATTATGCGTGATATGAAGTTTTTCATATTTCGTTTAGAAGTTGTCACATTAATTGTTACAGGGATGTGGCAAAGAACGTATTATGCGTGATATGAAGTTTTTCATATTTCGTTTAGAAGTTGTCACATTAATTGTTACAGGGATGTGGCAAAGAACGTATTATGCGTGATATGAAGTTTTTCATATTTCGTTTAGAAGTTGTCACATTAATTGTTACAGGGATGTGGCAAAGAACGTATTATGCGTGATATGAAGTTTTTCATATTTCGTTTAGAAGTTGTCACATTAATTGTTACAGGGATGTGGCAAACAACGTATTATGCGTGATATGAAGTTTTTCATATTTCGTTTAGAAGTGTCACATTAATTGTTACAGGGATGTGGCAAACAACGTATTATGCGTGATATGAAGTTTTTCATATTTCGTTTAGAAGTTGTCACATTAATTGTTACAGGGATGTGGCAAAGAACGTATTACGCATGATATGAAGTTTTACATATTTCGTTTAGAAGTTGCCACATTAATTGTTATAGGGATGTGGCAAAGAACGTATTATGTGTGATATGAAGTTTTTCATATTTCGCTTAGAAGTTGCCACATCAATCGTTACAGGATGTGGCAAGAAAAGTAACATGCGTCGCGCCACTTTTAAAATTTAAACCCCATTTCGAATAAAAAGAAATATATTTTCGTAATTATTCCATTTGAAATAGATCGTCCAGACGATCAAATTTTACAACTACGCCAGACTTTAAGCTGATAGCAATAGTAGTTGCTGAGAAAAAAAAATTTGATATATGAACAGAATCCGTAGTCTCACAACAAGGGTTCCGTTTTTATATTTTTTTAGATATAGAGCTTAATAAATGATTTTACTGAATTTACCCTACGTATCTCACAATCGCAAACATTACGCGAAGCGCAAAGAACTGGTCCACCCGACGCGGGAAGCCAGAGCTGCTCCGACTGCAGCATCGTGTTGACACAACATTCTTTCAACGCTTGAATGATATCTAAAAATAAGCGTGCGCGTCTCGCGATAAGCGAATTCGCCCGCTCGTATGAGGACTTGTTTTTTTGCCTATTCTCGTCTAATTAATCACGATACGCTATCAGCTATTGGCGCGCGAGCCTGCGGCCGTATAAAAAACACTTGAAAACGTTCAAATTATCGACACTTCTATAAGTAATGACCGTTTTATGTTCCATATGAGCGCAAGAAAGATTTCGAGTTTTCGTCATTTATGTATCTTTATATCAATGTAAATCTGTTTCCGTTTCACAAAGACGTCATAGCAAATGACGTCAGCTTTGAGATAGAAGATCGTCTAAACTGAGTTTTGGTAAAATTCATGTGTAATGGGAAATTCTATGTTTGTATAACATAGTCGCCTTTTCGACTTACTGCCGGACCCTATAATATATTTACGCATCCTTTTGCTTACTAGAGAAAAGAATTTGATTATTAATAAAGCTTTTGCGTCCCAAGAAACTATTGAATAGTGGATACTTTTTTGTCTATTATCTATGGACATGGCTGTTACCATCACCCGCTGATAGGGATTGCCCCTATATTTTGGCCTGCCCATAAAATTTAGTCATCTGTCAACGGTAACTTTGATTAGGAAATAGGTTATCCTAGATTTTGTCAGACTGATATTTACCTAAGGTAATAAATTCACATTATTTTGGAGCAAATGACTGATAACGTCCAGTTCCAATGAAATTGATAGGAAAATCTTATTTTATTAAAAATATGTAGACATTTAAATTAAAAAAAAAACAACTGAAAACCACCAATGGCATTATCCCTTTCTATACGGTTTCTATTTCATCTTTTATTTAATGGCGTTCGTTCTCTCTTCTATTGAAAATATATTTGCCAACAACAAAAAATTCAAAGATTAAAATTGAAATACTGTCTTGTCTTTTTTAGGGATTCGTCTTTCAAAATGGAAAAATACGGTACCCTTATAGGATCACTTGGTTGTCCGTCGGCATAATGGGAGGTCTTGTTGCCCAAATAAGGGGAAAAATCCAAAAATCAATGATTTCTGATTTAGTGTGGAGTAATACACTTTACTTAAATATGTGCTTTTGACAGATATAGTAGGCTATATATTTACATTCTGAAATACTAAAACATTGTAAACAGTTTAATATATAACATTAAATGTTTATAAATGTCTAAACGTATAAAAAACCTTCGAAGTGCGAATTATCGACAAGTTTGTTAAGCAATTTTATTAAATTATACGATATTTTAATTTTCTATGCATATTTCCTTTCAATTTTTGTAATCGAATAGAATAAAATTATGATGATCTAAACAAAATTTATTATGTAATTAAACACATAAAATAATGCAAAAATATAAAATAACTAAACATAACATGTATTCCCTACAAGAATCTAAGTGATAATTAACCAGACATTACAGAAAGCAGCAAACACTTGTGGGACGCGTACAAATCGAATATAACTGATACCGGCTTATAATTCGGTAACGGTCAGTACTGACTTAACATAGTTTAGAGGGACAGGAAAATAGAGAAACATTATAGTAACTGCACAATGCCCATGCCTCACTTCCAAACATAACTATAGCTATTACGTGACTGTACTATTATATTTAGTAATAACATACGTATGCCTCATCAATCACTTCCTTACATTAACCGCATTTTTCAACTATTTATTCGTAATTTTATTCATGCCAGTGTAAAAAAACTATTTCAGTAGCCAAAAAATGAACCGTTCCGAAGAAAAATAAACGTAATTCGAATATACACACGGGTAATTCCAAAAAGAAATCGTAAAAGGTCGATAGTAATAAAAATGCAATTGAAATTAGATAGGCGAGCCACGTACCTATCGGGGTGGAATGAAAAACGTATTTTTCGATATCGCGATGGAATACTTACAAAAGTATTCCATTAATAATTATTACCATAACTGATAATCAGGAAAGAGCAAAAAAATTGCTATCATATATAGAAACAAAAACAACTATCTTCATTAATGCGCATATGTTATATTTTTAAAATATCAAGAATTATTAATCAGAAATAAAAATAACAAAAAAATATGTAACAGTTTTTAGAAACAATTAAAAAATTGTCAATAACCAATGCTTGCTCTTGCGTAAATGAATTAAACATAAACTATTAACTGACATTGTCAATGTCAGTTAATAGTAACACGATCCTGTTGTTGAAATCGTACTTTACGTGACTATTTTCAACGAACCGAACCTATCGAGCCTGTAACTTTCATGGATTAATACATCTGTAGATGTACTTATTGATATCTCACTATAAAGATGCGCTGAGAGGCCACCTAACGTTTGCACTTTTTTTAACGCTCTGAACTTCGTACGCTCTGCAATTTTACTACTCATAAAACGTCATACCGGGCGCTATATTGAAAATCGATTCTTAAGTAGCAAACTCCTATAATCTGACTTCACATGAGAAAGTACAATATTTCTCATTTGTCTGATTAACGATTTAGAAAACAAATTTATTTAGCTTATTTTTTCATTTTCTCTATAACCGTATCATGTCTATGCTTCTGACATCTGGGCCAATACTATATAGACTTTTGTCAGTCTTCTTTGGCATGCTTATATTTCGGATAGCGGAGTAATGTACAGGCTATGTATATGGCTTCACATACGAGGGATGTTAATATTATGAGAAATATTTTTAGACTTTCGTTAGTTCATCACGCCTAAACAACACGATAGATTTTCATAAAACTTGACATGGAGTTAATGATTCAAACTACTATATTGATATTAGTTATATAACGTGAAAAATGACATGATAAAACTCGATACTTTTGTTCAATAAAACAATTTCAGCAGTGCAACATATCATTAGATGGCTGTGTATTGCAATGATTTCATCGTGTTAGAGACAAATCCAGGCGTTTTAACGATCGATGCGAACGACGCCGCAAACAAAAAGCTGTTAATACATAATAAAACGGCAGACGCACACGGGCTATGCTAAATAGTGTGTTTAGTATCTCCGGTGAATGTCGATTTAATGACTGTATTTACATTTTTTCAACATCTTGTTTTATGCAATTATCATCAACAAGTGACCATTACGGCCTTTCAATAGACTTATCTTGCTTATAGATTACCACATTCATACCAATTTCCATTATTATTATCGCCGTCAGTCGTTTATTATATTTCTTTACGTTAATGCTTGTGCTTGAATGGTTATGTTTAAATAGTAAATTTGAAAATAACTGTGCGAATGCAACCTGTGGATGTTTAATATTTACCGTAGGTACTACTTTCTAATTTTGCTTTTACGACATCCAGAAAAGTTGATGAGTATATTTTCACGCATTTACTCTCTACAGTTATATTTATCCTCCATAGACTATTCACTATATCACTAACAAGTTTTCATTTAATACCCTTTCCTTATTCACTGATATAACCGCCTTTACACGTATCAATCTGTTACGGTTTCAAATATATCATTCGATTGGTAATAAACTACGGATATACCATCCAACGTTTTACGGATTCTTCCTCGCATCATATTATCGGCCAAACATATTTGTTGTATCTTCTGTACGTGTCAATCGCTCGTTGTTCGTGATATCGATACAAATAAAATGCACCAATATATTTCTTAAAGATTCAATCTCGCTTTTCCCATAATCTTTTCTTATACATTCTCACGCTATCTTTTAAAGTTTTTTTTTTCAAATGTATTTCTCAGTAATATCTACCATCTCTAAGGTGTTTATTCTACTATCATACTATTACTTTACTGAAGTTATGTATTTATATAATATGTGTTATGTACTGATTTATATAATGTGTATTATGTATTGATTTCATTTATTTATATAATATAACATATAAGAAAGTATTAAAGTGTCATTAAAAATAAACCTTTTACAAAAAAAACAGTTGAAATTTACTTTTTATTACAAATAGATTTGAATTTATACAACTGATACATGGAACGGACTTATTGACAGAGATCTGTTTGGCCATAAGAGCAATAGTTTACAGCCAACCAAAAGATTAGTACAACCCTGCTCGATAAGTGGCAGGGAATCAACCCACGGTGTGCCGCACCCTCAAAGACGGTAGGGCTGTGATCAACCCAACACACCGCGGTGACGACAAATTTCCTCAACGTCTTAAAATAAATTTTCCTAAGCTTGCTAGTTCATCACTTATTATTTACTTGTTATGTTTAAATAGTTTTTCGAGACGTAATAAAACGTGATAACTATTTCATACAGATCAAGGACTGAAAATGTGGTATCCTCTGGAATAAAAAAAATGTAAAATAATCTCTTCAAAAAAATATCCAATTTTAATAATTTTTTCGGTGTTTTCTTAATAAAAACTTGTGCAAGGATAATCAAATACAAAGAAAATTATGGAAATATATATTGTGAACAAAAATTATAACAAAAACTGAAATCAAGGTCACATCGTCATTTTCGCAGTCCGGTGCATCCTCCGTGTCAGTGAAATAATTGTTATCGTCACCATTATCACTATCACTCAAAATTTGCATTACGCCAAACTGCGCACCACAATGTCACTCCCACTATCACTTTCTTCACAACTTGAAAAACGATCATTTTCACTCGAATTATTTTCGTATTCCGACATTATGGGTTAAAAATTTTCTTTTACTGAATCCTTTTTATATTGTAAATACTAATAATATTATAATTTGAAATTTATGTAACACGTAGAAAGATAAAAAGTTGCTGTTTACCGCGCGAGCGACCTCCCCTATCGCGCGCTAAACAGCAACTGATTTCGCGGGCGCCATCGCGCTTATGGCAAATTTAGTTAGTACGCGCACGAGCGCGAAAGCGCTCGTCGGCACTCAAAAGGTTAATTCAGACAATTAAGGCAAGTCAACCAACACATCAGCTACATATGTCAAGTTTATATTCAATCCGTTATTATATTACACTGGCTTGATTTACAATAACATAGAACCTTTTAATTATACGAAACAAATTCCGTAATATTTTTATTTCGCTGAAAACAGTTCAATAAGTCATACATCGCCCCTATGCTGTTTCTTTTGTGCTTTGTTCTTTACGTATATTTTATATGTGCGAAAGAGACGACACAATGGAAACGATGAATCGGCCGATTTCTTCCAAATTTGCTTCCAGATGAATTTATCACATTTTATAGAATCGCTACGAATATTAAATTACACAATCACGATACGCCCGAACTATTTGAGCGGATCGCTTCAGTAATTTGAAAAAAAAACTATATTGACCACATTTTTCTAACTAGGTAAATAACTTACAATTCTGATAAAACAAACATTTTATTTATGTAAATGTTGCCAGTGGATACGGAGTTTGTAAAATAGCAAAAATAACAAAATAATCACACTTAAAACATTATGTAATGCGATTCCTGAATAATACAAAAGATAATATTCGAAATTATGCGACGAGATATGTCAAGTTGCATATTGTAGATACGTACACTTTTTCTTGAAAGAAAATAAGCTTCGTCAAAAATGTTGGTTACGCATTACGTGAACTATACGGAAGAAAGTCAACTCGGGCCTGTTACATTTTTATCAGTAATTGGCAATTCTCTCTTATACTGATGAGATGTAAAAAAATCCTCTAATGTGTTACTTTTATAGTACAATAAAATGAATAGTGAGAAAGAAAGTATCATACCCTTGCACTGGCTCTTAAACATTTTGAATGCATTCCGGAACTCACCTGAAATAAAAAGAAAAAAACACCGTTATTATCAAGTCGTCTTTATAAAAAATAAAGTGCACCCTTAATATACACAGAGCATTTCAATATAATTAAGTTCTGTGTACAATACGATTACGTTTCGTGCATAATACAATTACGTTCCGTGTACAATACAATTACATTCCATGCAGAATACAATTACGTTTCATGTAGAATACAATTACATTCCATGCAGAATACAATTACGTTCCATGTAGAATACAATTACATTCCATGCAGAATACAATTACGTTCCATGTAGAATACAATTATATTCCATGCAGAATACAATTACGACGTAGAATACAATTACGTTCTGAGCGTGTCAGCTAAAGCAAAGGACAGTGGGGGATGCGTTTCAAGTACGATTAAGCCATACGTAAAATGAAGGAGCATGATGTAGTTTTTAATCACAAAAAGCATATCAGAAGCAGCTAGACAATATGAGATTAGAGGAAGAGCATTAGTATCAAAGCAATTCCCATATAAGTAATAGGCAATAACTTGTGCTATGAAGTAAAAAAATAAAAACGTTGAAGCTAAAAAAGTAAGCTGCTGTTACTCGTAAAACTCGAATATACTTTGATGCGCTTCTGCATGATCAAAAACTAATTTACATCTTTTCATTTTACGTACATCTTAATTTTGGCGACGCTTATTTTATATTTCTATTCAAATTTGCCTATTGGCCTTTTTAAAAAATAAGCTGCTGTCACACGTAAAACTCGTGTATATTTTAATGAGCTTCTGCATGATCAAAAACTAATTTATATCTTTTCATTTTACGTATATCTTAATTTTGGCGACGTTTATTTTATATTTCTATTCAAATTTGCCCATTGGCCTTTTTAAAAAGTAAGCTGCTGTTACACGAAAAAACTCGTATATATTTTAATGCGCTTCTGCATGATCGAAAACTAATTTATATCTTTTCATTTTACGTACATCTTAATTTTGGCGACGTTTATTTTATATTTCTATTCAAATTTGCCCATTGGCCTTTTTAAAAAGTAAGCTGCTGTTACACGAAAAAACTCGTATATATTTTAATGCGCTTCTGCATGATCGAAAACTAATTTATATCTTTTCATTTTACGTACATCTTAATTTTGGCGACGTTTATTTTATATTTCTATTCAAATTTGCCCATTGGCCTTTTTAAAAAGTAAGCTGCTGTTACACGAAAAAACTCGTATATATTTTAATGCGCTTCTGCATGATCGAAAACTAATTTATATCTTTTCATTTTACGTACATCTTAATTTTGGCGACGTTTATTTTATATTTCTATTCAAATTTGCCCATTGGCCTTTTTAAAAAGTAAGCTGCTGTTACACGTAAAACTCGTATATATTTTAATGCGCTTCTGCATGATCGAAAACTAATTTATATCTTTTCATTTTACGTACATCTTAATTTTGGCGACGTTTATTTTATATTTCTATTCAAATTTGCCCATTGGCCTTTTTAAAAAGTAAGCTGCTGTTACACGAAAAAACTCGTATATATTTTAATGCGCTTCTGCATGATCGAAAACTAATTTATATCTTTTCATTTTACGTACATCTTAATTTTGGCGACGTTTATTTTATATTTCTATTCAAATTTGCCCATTGGCCTTTTTAAAAAGTAAGCTGCTGTTACACGAAAAAACTCGTATATATTTTAATGCGCTTCTGCATGATCGAAAACTAATTTATATCTTTTCATTTTACGTACATCTTAATTTTGGCGACGTTTATTTTATATTTCTATTCAAATTTGCCCATTGGCCTTTTTAAAAAGTAAGCTGCTGTTACACGTAAAACTCGTATATATTTTAATGCGCTTCTGCATGATCGAAAACTAATTTATATCTTTTATTTTACGTACATCTTAATTTTGGCGACGCTTATTCTATACTATTCAAATTTTCCCACTGGCCTTTCTTGACGAATTTGCTCATTGTCGTTTCTTTCTGATACTCAATTTCCGTATCAGTGAAAGTGTAGACTTAAGATACGGTGACATTCGTTAATATACAACTTTGAATCTGAGCCTAAAAATGTTCATATTTATGGCAACACTTCAAAAAGTTATGCAATATGCAGTAAATTTAAATAATAAAACAGTTTGGGAGACAAGATTTTAAACGACCTATAAACTAAACAAATTGACTAAAAATAAAAGCAAGTATCAAAGTAAATCTACTAAGTTTCTCCATATAAACATTAGAATGTATATACACCTATTATTTAGAAGCTGCGAGAGAACAGAAATGCACAATTGCTCCAACAAAACGAGAATATTATTCATGGCAGGATCAAATGGCGTAGTAATACATTCTATTTCAGTTGAAAAAAGCAGACATCACCATTTCCGTCATACAACCTCCGCTCTCGACGCCCCTCACAATCGGAAGGCGGTACGTGTCTCGGCTGGGGCGCAGAGGGCGTTCGCGTACGTGCCGATATCGCCCGAGCCCGCTGATTCAGTTTAAAAAAGGGGGAAACGAGAGACACCGGCAGGAGAGTGGCGGTCAATAAGACCGCCCTTGACCTTGGAAGCGAGCTTCAGTCACTCGCAGACGAAGGGTGAACTTACCCTCTTCGCAGAACGATTGAACGAGCTTTGTACCAACTTATAATACTTCTTACATCACGGTGGACAGTAGACATAAGAAGGGATTAATTTAAATATTTAAAGGAGGCTGCGTATGAAATACTTAAATATATAATATAATTTATGTTGTAGGATATTAATTGCAAAAGAAACCAACATTCGTGTTGTCTTGTCGCGACGAAATCCTTTGATGGAGGTAAAAAACCTACAGTTTAATAATTAAAGTTACTCATTGCCGCACGAACCCAATGAATATTCGTGACATGAGACGAATCTTTTACCCATACTTATCGCGATAACGCGAAACTTCGGCGAAGTCCGATACTGTGGTACTAGGTAACGATTCTCACCATCTCGGAAACGGTTAATGTCAAAATTATGAAAAGAACAGTGTTACTAATTTAAACAGAGTTTATCGGAAAACTATAGCTATGATTATAAGTGGCATTATGTTTGAGATACTTACGATATTTTTACATCGGTCAAAATACTTTATAGATTTTTTATATTGCCAGTTGCACTATTTATATACATTCTCTACAGCCTACGTCACCTAGCTATGGCATAAAATTTGTCTCGTTTATGGTTCTAATGAGCATATATGTAGAAGTTTATTATTATTTGTTATAAATACTTACCGTTTTACTTATTATTTTATATTATATTATTTCCTTTATATAAAAGATTAATGATTAATTTGTGTAATATATACTGTCAATATTTGAATTATTTACTTAGAAATGAGGATTAGGTATAGGAATATTGAGATAAGCATGATCTTTAAATGACTGAGAAAGAGAGGGCGATGAATAAAGATATAAATAAATGGTGCCCAAAAACGAGTTCTCATTTTTCACAGACAGTTATGACAAATATACCCTGGTATCCTTTAAACCAGCATAACTATACAGGGTCGTAATCATGATAAGACTAAGTGAATATTTTTAAAAATATTGTTAAGGGTCTGATTCTGAGTAATATGACAAATTAAAACGATCCAAGGGACGTTATCACAATCCTTGCGAAAAGCTCAAAGTTCAAAGCTAAATATCTTATAAATCGTTGACACTGTGGTAAAATATTATAAAAATCTCTAGAAAAATGTTTTTCCTTCACAGGACCAGTATTTCGAGTGACAACTTCGTACAACCTACAATTTATGAGTTGGAACCAGTTAGAGTTACAAAAATCGGTTAATATTTAACGTGTGATCAGTAAGCTGGAGAAATATACATGTTAATACGAGAAGAGAAAACTTTGTACTCCTTTTTAAGCATATTGCGCGCAGGAGGGCCTGTGAGATTTGGCATAGTTAAAGTTTATATAGAGAAGTAGCGAACAAAGTTAAATTTTATATATAATATGTGTTACAAATACATTAAATTATATATTACAAGTACATTAAAAGATTCATTGTTTACGTTCATACTGTCAACGTCAAACACTTAATTGTCTGTGGTCAAACAGTCGCACAGAGTAAAATTATCGCCAAAGAATTTTAAAATGTCAGATTGATTGAATGAGTTTCGAGCTGTGAATTTTGTGTGATTACAAATGTTCTTTTTTAAAAAGCGTTTATTTAATATTTTGTGTTATCGATATCTGTTTTTTTATATATTAGTGAAATATATCTTGGTTAATGTAAGAGGAAAATTGTGTAGCAGCAATCTGAATTGACTTAGTCTCGCCTACCTATTAGTGTTTTCAACAAAGTGAGTATGTATTTCGACCACTAATAATGACAAAAGTAAAATAATTTTTCCAGACTTTAACAGGTTACATCTTGTAAACTGTAGGTTGTATAAAAATGATACCGCGAAGAACGAACTGCTGTGAAGTTCTTCACGGTATCCTTTTATAGAATAGATAGATATTTTTGTAGAATATACAGAATACTCTGCAAAAAATTTGCAGAGAATTTCTTATTCTACAAAAAAATATTCAAATCGTGGATTTAGCCAAAACCTATTAGAGAAAGTTAATTTAACAATTTACTCAGAGCGTTACCCTTAACGATACCTTGCAAAATATTATATGATCAACGGAAGCAAAATATTATAATATTACGGGACTATTAGTAACTTGCGTTTAAGAACATCTTTCTAACAAGAGGGGAATCAATTGCTTCCTGTTTCGTTGTACACTAAACCAATAGGTTTATGAACATTTAATGCCAATGTATATGAACATTAAGTGCACGTAAACTTTATTAATCATTACATCATATCGTATTGTTAAATATTTGGGAATATATACAAGAGTGGAACCTACTGCTTCCTGTTTTGTTGTACACTAAACCAATAGGTTTATGAACATTTAATGCAACTGTTTATGAACATTAAGTGCACGTAAACTTTATTAATCATTACATCATATTGTATTGTTAAATATTTGAGAATATATACAAGAGTGGAACCTACTGCTTCCTGTTTCGTTGTACACTAAACCAACAGGTTTATGAACATTTAATGCAAATGTTTATGAACATTAAGTGCATATAAACTCGATTAATCATTACTTTGTATTCTATTGTTAAATATTTGGGAATATATGCTGCAATTTAATCAGCCATTCACGAAATTGTTTACATAACCAAATGCTAATGCAAATCTGTAGCAACGAGCCGCTCGCTAAACCTCTTACCATGTGAGAATATAGTCGTGTTAAGTTCATTTGGAGTGATTGCACAACGCGTTATGTACAACGATCACGGAACGCATCCAAACCCCGTGGGTACGCTATGTGCTATTACGTAACTACATAATGGCTAGAAATCAGCGTGGATTATATTTTAGCATCTGCGACACGCAATCCTCTACATGTCTGTGACCATTTTATTTTGTGTTAGACATTTAGAAGTTAATTGTTTTACTGTATAGTTCTGATATTACGTAGCATAGAGAGAAAGAGAAAAAAATTCACATTCGGGTTCTGTAATTTATATACATAATCCCTTAACAATTTCAATTAGATCAGAGTTATAGATAATTTTAAACCTGCTTAATAATAATAATAATATTAACATAACATGTGTCACTATCTTACTTTATTGCAAAGTAGTTGTCCCATGACTGGTTCATGTGGAATTTTGGAAAATATTATTAAGTTAACTGTACGATTGAAAGTTAAAATGAACGTAACGCCATAATAACCTTTTTTTACATAAGTGCTCTTTATTAAATATGCTTGCTTTATTATATGTAAGATAATACACTTATTTGCACTCCATTACATAAAAGGTATCACGAATTAATATGGCAAAAGTTAATAATGCATTATAGACTTATATACTATACTTATATATATAGAATACTTTTTTATGAAACTTTTGCTTAGTTCATATAACATTATACAATGTAACAGAACAAGTGTCACGCTCTAATAGCTGAGTATATAGACAATATAATTCGAAACGTTGGATAGCTAAGTATTAAAATTACATCGATTTTCGTTTATTTCATTTCAATATAATACAAAGATATGAGCCACCCTCTCATACACTGAACGAGCGCGGTGGGCGTCAACGTGTTATTCATATCGTTACGCT
Source organism: Druceiella hillmani (assembly GCA_039881145.1). Classification (NCBI taxonomy): domain Eukaryota; kingdom Metazoa; phylum Arthropoda; class Insecta; order Lepidoptera; family Hepialidae; genus Druceiella; species Druceiella hillmani. Next base: position 20,986 of record JAYKKI010000145.1, on the reverse strand, counting down.
ACCGGCAAATCCGTCAAAACTCACTCGCTTTAGCGCGCGAAATTACACTCACTGCAGTTCGATATTCAAATGACAATTCAATTCGACTTTATCGCGCGCGGCCGACGACGGGTAGATCGCGCCGCGCGCAGATACTCGCCGACTAGATTCGGTACCACAAAAAGCACATCTCGTGGAGCGGGCGTGTCAATGATCTCGGAAGAGTTGAACTGTCGAATCGGAACACAATGGGCTCGCTCCGTGCTAACGGCCGGTCGCGGTGCCGCTTTATATTCACGATTGTGGCGTCACGCGCGCGCCGCCCGCTCGCGTTAACCGCCCGTATTAGTAAACAAGCCCCGGCCCGGCTCGGCCGTGGGAATTACGCCGGTACTCTTGAATGAGACGATATCGGACGGAAGTCGATTGTACGACGAGCGTCGTTCGAGTTCAGCGGCTACTTGTATAAGAATCTTAAGATTTAACCACTAACGCCTTTCTCGTGCTATGTACGTTAGAATGAGAGTTAGCAGCCTAATCGTCTGATTAAAACTGTGTGAATAACAGTTGCTACTATATTCTAAAGGTCTTTAGATAAGGCCAAGTTTTAGCATTAGCATTTATATGTATTGTGGTGTCAATTAATCATCTATATTTACACTACTGATATTTCTATATTAAAAGAAATGGTACTAGACACATTTACTGACGACACGGTTATTATGGCAAAAGATACGTTCCAATTGAAGACAGTTGAAAAACTTATCGTAAACAAGATTCAGAAATGGATCAGGAACTGGAAAATAGACTGTAATTCGTTTGAAATTAGTTCGTGTCTAGTTTGCGTTGGGAATAAATAACAGCAACCTAAAAATAGCTCCTGGAAGATGTCAGATTCCTCAAGCAGAGTCAACCAAATATCCCGGTCTCCATCTTGATGGAAGGTGAAACTGGAAATATCACGTCAGACAAAAGGCTGAACTAATCAAGCTTAAAGTCAATCAATGTACTAATTAAACCAATCTGGACTTACGGTGTGCAACTGTGGGACTGCAATAAGCTATCAAACCGAGAAACAATACAGCGCGTAGTCAAAACAAAATTCTCCGTCTGTTAATAAATGCATGACCTTACTTAACCGATGAAGAATTCCACAACGACTTGGAAGTGGGTTAGTGAGGTGGTCCAAGAATTCGTCATACTATAAAAAAAGAGACTATTAAACAATACCAACGTGGAAACCGTCCAGCCCTTGACACCAAAGAGTTAGCAAGACTTAAGCGTAATAAACCACATAAGTTGTGAACGTTAAAATATGTTTAGTTGTAATTTTACGTTAGATTAGATTAATCTTAGGAAAGATGACATTCATATTCTAACCTGCACATGTCCTCCTTGCAGTAGAATACGTAAATAATTTTCAAAGTAATAAACAATTAATTTTGTTAAGATTCTACTAACCATATCCATTAAACATTTTTAAGAAAAAAACTATAGCGGTTAATGATTTTTATCAAACAACACCAGTGTTGGAAACCCGAAAGTTCACCAATTCCAATGATGTGAATTCCAAAGTCGTGAAAGAATTGTATGTATTTCCTTCTCATTTATGGCAATCGAGGTAAAGCTTAACCGAGACTTAGATTGCAGCTGTATAGGGACGGAAGTTCTACAAATTATTTAATATTGTTTCATGAGCAACGAAAGTAATTAACGCGAATATAACACTATGTTGGAAAAATGCTTTATAAAACATGGATAATAACTCGAGATAAGAGCATTATCGCTATTAAGTTATTAACAAAGGGAAACCTGGAAAAACTCTTAAGTTCACGTGTCGCAGGCGCGCACCGACAATAAAGTGTCAAGAATGGGATGTGCCACGTAACGTTAATAGACGTCCAAAGCTTATTTCGACTCGATATAAATAGACGACGGACAGAGGAGATACCGCACCGCCGCAAGGTCATAGACTTCGCCGAGACACACTCTAATGTGCTCGCTCGTACCACATGGATGATCCGTCGCGCTGATGATGGGTCAAAAAACCAATTTATTGTAGTTTATCATAAAAAAATTACTTTACAATTTTTTTATAAACCGTATTTCGTAATATTAATGGTCGCGGGTGAGAAGGCGGGGGTGGTTACACGAGCATCGCGTTTGGGCAATCTCGCCGCGTCATAATCGAGGTTGAGCACCCGGACTTTCCGAAGGGTCAAAACAATTTATTTAACATAAATATGTCCTCCGATATAAAAAAAAGAACAACTTCTACCATCGCAGCAATCACTGTTTTCCACAAGACGCAGAAAGTTAAGGAGATGATTAAGAAAATTACGACAGGCAAAATCGACAATAAAGAGTTATGAAAACGTTTAATGGTGCGTTTATTGCTTAGCCTAGCCGCGGATTCCACTCTATTGAATGCTGTGTTGTAATAAGCGACCGTTAAGAGGTGTTACCTTCTTCATAATGCCTTTCCTTTGCCTTTCTCCAACAAGTTGATAGGCAATTCTTGAAGACTATTCTAAATTTCGGTCCAATGTTATACGACGAAGAACTCACGCCTCAATAAGCGATAATTCGCCATACAACGGAACTATTTAAGACATGTAACTCTTTATCTGACATTGTGTGTAGAACAAACGTAATTAACAACGCAGCATTATGAGTCAGCAGTGCTGACGGTGCATGAATCGATACGGATGCTCGAAATACGTTTAAATGAATATTATTTAATCTCCTTTACCCAATTTTATTTATATTTTATGTGTCTTATTCTTCCATTAACATTACACTAGAGAGCGCACGAAGCTTCACTGATTATTAATACATTCAATGAATTAGTAATTCTAATTCACCATAATTGCTAAAACTGTAGAAGAGGTGCAGTACACAATCAATTCAGCACACTCCGCAATGCCTTGAACATATATATTTCCTGAATAAGTTGGGAAACGAAAGAACCAGTTCCAATAATTTTCACTCGGGAACAACAATATCAATTGACGCCACCCGTTGCTACTTTGTACACTTATAAATTATAATAAAAACCATTAAATTAAAATAAAACATAAAATATAGAAAATATTTTTCATTTTAATTTTTTATTAATGCCAGCAATAAAGTTCGCATCTCAAAAGTATCTTTGGTCAGGATAACAGTAACTTATACTTTTAGCTCGACCTGTCAGCTGATTAGCTATAAGAGTCCTTTTAGGACTACAAGCGTAATTCCAGCGAAAGTTCCATTCAAATCGGTCGAGTAGTGTTGGCATGATGCTCTAATTAATAGACAGACAGGCAGAAAAAGACAATAGTTTTAAAAAAGCTGTTTTGGTTTCTGCTCAAACGTTCAAATATATTCAGCATACTCGTACAAGCTTATCCAGTGAACGATTTTATATAACGGTCTGATTACATCGTTCAAAAACTCCTATTATTCGCTTAAAAATAGACACTTTCTTCTAAATCGTTTCAAATAGAGAAACATTCACTTCACGCGAAACTAGACTACGCGATCAAACTACATTAGTGACCGCTGATATACTTATACAGCGTATAAATATTCATGTGTTCGTCATCGCATGAAGTTGCTATCTGTGTCATCTTAGACGCGTGTCGCGTCTCGTAAATAAATAAACATCTTACTACGCGAACACCCATTATCCCCGCCTCCCCCCACTATCTCCCGCGCCGCCGGCAGAACGCAAAACAATACCGCATTGGCCAACTCGCGATGAGCCCAAGTACAAATAGATCAATTATCCCGTCGTCGGACCGTGCCACGCGCTCTCCGAAGACGGTGACTGTCCAGCGCCGAGACCGAGTACCGTGCCGTAATACCATAAAGTAAAACTACCTAAATGTACACGAACCGACATTGCACCAGATCAGACCGAAATCAGTTTTATCATAAGGTCATTTAAATAATTGTATATATTTACTGTAGACTTCAACTTATGTAAACAAACACTGAACTTATTGTAATAATCGCTAGATATAGAGAAATTAGTTTTTTCTGCAACAAATTGCCAATGGAAATGACAAAGTATCAAATCCTTACAAAATTAAGTATCGAAATCAGTTTCATCATAAGGTCATTTAAATAATTTTATATATTTACTGTAGACTTCAACTTATGTAAACAAACACTGAACTTATTGTAATAATCGCTAGATATAGAGAACTTAGTTTTCTTCTGCAGCAAATTGCCAATATAAATAATTTAAATATCAACATAGGAAGAGATATAACATATGACAGAAAAAGAGACGAAAGGATAAAGTAGAGATGGGGAATCAGAGTAGAAATAATTTTTCAGATGATTTTTGAAAAAATAAATCCACGATACATTTTGAACTTTAACATCAAGTTTGTTCCAGAGTTAGGTGCCAAGTACACTGTAATATTACTCACAGCAAGTGAAGACTCCGAACGTATTTCAACGATATTAGTATTGAAAGATTTATAATTACGATAAAATGAGCTGCAAGGATCTTTTAAATTATTTTAAAAAATTCGTGGAGCACGTAAGTTGTACCTTTATTATTCATTTACTAGAAATGTAGTCATGCTTTCTGATGCTAAATATACAGAATTATACATAAATTTTGAAGGTATACTAATTTATTTAATCGACCTTCTGTGAGGTTAAGATAGTATTACATATTCATAATCAAGGAACAATAGTATGGATGTTAATTTCATTACAGACACTTTAGAAAGCAATTTGTTGAAAATTCGCTTACTAACATTATTTCCTTGAAAATGCTTTTTTGATTCAATACTATCTGATATGGTTAAACACCTCATTCTTATATTATCTACTATATCCTTCACAGGCATAAAGACAAACTAATTATAAAATTGTATACTTCCACATAGAATTACAAATCATTGATTTTTTTGGTTTTTTCCTTTATTTGTATTATAAAATCTCTAATTGTGCCGATTTTCAAGATTGTAGGTCGACCTCTATAGGTTTTGACGATTGTACTCTATAGGTTTTGACGATCTGCGAGTAAGACTACTTTATGAATAAAAAAATACTTCCAAGGCCAAATTTTTTTATTACGTGAACAAAAGACTTGAAATTTTGACAGAAATTCAACAGTATTAATCAAAATTCAAATTGATTTCTCAAGCCGTTTCTGAGTCGCTTTGACTTTGACAGACTGAGGGGTGGACAACCAAGTGATCCTATAAGGGTTCTTTTTTTTAATTTTAAGGGGCGGAACACCAAAAATAAGCATAGGTCGATGATGAAAACATTGTGACTGTAAAGAAAAAATTATAGTCATTAATTTGGAAAAGGCCCTTTGTACTGATACAATACTCAAACGTATCGGTACAAATGTATATATTTTACGCAAGAAATATATTTTTATACTGGAAGACTCGTATTAAAAAAATTATATGCTATTTTAATAGAACGTTCTTGCGATATGTCAATATCGCAAATCGATATGTACTAGAATTTTATGATCAGTCCGTTCCAAGTATCAGACACATTATTGTCTATTTAAATTTTTCGAATATTGGAGTTCTGTTCTGTATTTTTAGATTGAGAAGTGGATTAAGCTCAGGAATGTTAGTCAATTTACTTTAGTAAAATTTGAGGGAATTCCTTGAATCACAAGAAATAAATAATTTTTCCCAGAACGTATAATTCTTGCTTCAAAAGGTTAAATATCGCGCAGTCTTATAGTTAGTCGCTTAGTCTATGGCCTTAGTTTACGTAACTAATACATCACGTTAGGATGAATGAAGTGAGCGACTTACAGTTCAATGAAATATTCACGGCCGGCCATTTCGACACACAGTTTGCTATGCGATATAGAACAATTTTATGAATCGCCAGAAATAAATAATTTTCTACAGAACGTAAAACTTTTATCTCAAAAGATTAAATATCGCACAGTGGCGATATGACTCCAGTTCGCGTAACTAACACATTACGATGGGATGTATGAAGTGTGCGACTTACAGTTTAATAAAGTATTCATGGCCGTCCATCCCGTCCACTCCGATGCAAAGTTTACGATGTGATGTAGAAAAATTTCTTCTATCGCAAAAAATAAATAATTTTCTCCAGAACGTAGAGTTATTGCTTCAAAGGTTAAATATTGCGCAACGGCGAATGAAGTGAGCGACTTACAATTGAATGAAATATTCACGGCCGGCCATTTCAACGCAAAGTTTGCGAAATAAATAAAAACAATTCTTGAATCGCCAGAAATAAATAATTTTCTCCAGAACATAGAGTTATCGCTTCAAAAGATTTAATATTGCGCAATAACGATACGGCTCTAGTTTGCGTAACTAATACATCACGCTGGGATGTATGAAGCGAGCGACTCAAGTTAAACTAATTATTCTTGACCGTAGAAACATTTCTTGATAAAACTTATTTATTTCAACCAAAACTTCCTCGGGATTGGGGATAGATCTAATTTTTTAGTTCCTTAAACATAACATACACGCCAGCTTAATACATAGCTTCTGTAAGTATAAACATGACCTATAATTGTATAAAACCGATGTCAAGTTTATAAAATATAAAAGTTTAATTCATGTTTAATTCTTATTTGAAAAAATTAAACCCGATACGTGAAAAATACTAGGACGGTATGATACTGGACTGGAAAAATACTAGGACGGTATTATACTGTACTGGAAAAATACTAGGACGGTATTATACTGGATACGGACTTGTATATAAATAAACTGGAGTTAGCAGCGGAGCAGCGCTCCTCGTGTTGTGTCTTCGCTTATAATTAATTTCAAATTAAGTTATTAACGTTCTAGAATATTTTAATAAAATATATAATAATATCTTTATTATATTCTTATATAATACAGATATTATAATGATATCTTTACTATATAATAATATCTTATTTATAATTATATTCTTATATTCGTCAATATCGTTTTCGCATATCAGCCATTACCTATTCGGTCTGTTGCGGCTAACACACGTATTTCACTACACCCACTTGGCCTCTGTTATTCTTACAATAGAGCACATGCCAACCATTTTTAATTATTGAATGTCCTGAAGTTTAAAATAAAAAGTTAAAAAAAAAGTTTGAAAATTTTGTTTCGTTAATTAAGTTCGGCTTTTTAAATTGTATTTTATATCGGTATCGCACTAAAAGTATAAAGTGTATTTTTCGAACACTACACACATCAGTTGTCCCAGTCATTTTGGTAGTCGTCAAATCACAATGATACCAAATCAAGACGCGCGACAGGTATCGAGCCGCCGCATTACAAGTCACTATAAACTAGCCTAAGTACTAACGAGCGTATTATTGTACTCGTTCCAAACATAGGTACGACCATTTATTACTTCCTGCACGATTGGGTCATCGACCAATAGCCGCTCGCACGCATCGCACGAAGACAGGTAGCGCTTCAACAGCGGGCGCGCACGGCGACGCCGCTTCGCGCCCGCTGCGCCGTCCGTACCGACACCTATTACAGTAGGTGTTGTCCGTACCCAGAATCTCCAGCAACTTATTGGTTTTGACGTTATACAGGAGACTGGCAAGTTCATATAGTTTGGGACAGAGTGTTACAAGAACAAAAATAATACTGTTGAATAGAAAAAATTAAAAGAATTTGTGAGTGTGACACGCGACTGGAGTTTACCCCTTAAGTACGAATGTCTTGGAATGTATAAAACAGGCAAAACTGTATATAAATATAAAAATTATCAAATGTAGATGGAAAATTCTTTAATAAAAAATGCTGACAATATAATTATTTTCAAGTAAAACACAAATGAACAAGATCAATTTTATTCATCAAAATTAAAAACATTAAGTAACGTCAGACTAAGAAGTTAAAATTAAAAGAGACTTTTTAATTTTGTGGGATAGAGACACCAAATATTAACACATAATGACATTTAATACAAGCGTCTTGATATAAGCGAACAATAGTAAACTACGTGTGTCACACTCCGTCATTGCGATTACGCCATAAGAAAATGCCAAATAAACTTGTTATGTCACTCTAAATATGCGCCGAAATATTGCGTGGAGAAACCACCTAATGGTTACACCTTTTTTCAACGCTCTGAACTTCTGATTTTACTCCTCATAAAACTTCATACCGGGCGCTATATATGAAAATAGATTAGTAAATGTTATTTCTACGGAAGTCTTCGACCTAGCGAGATGAAACGAAGTACGAATTATGTCTTGTTGTATTCTTCATCCATAGATGTACCATGTTAATGCATGAAATTCGCAGGTCCGACAGGATCGTCGAAAAAATTAACGTAAAAACCGGTGTGAAAAAGGCATTAATTTTGATAACATCACAACCGTTGTTAACGTCAGTTAAGAGTTTTTATTAATAAATTTAAGCAATAGTTACACATTAAAAGGAGCAAGTGGAATTGATTATTTTTGTAATCGTTTCTAAAATGTTTTCGTTTAGATTTTCGTTTTTATTTCTATTTTTTATTACAAATTCTTGATATTTTAAAAATATAACACTTGTGAAGATAGCTTTTTTCTTCTCTATTATTATCACCAAAACGTTATTTTATTTCTTCCCCTTCCTGATTGACAATAGCTAAATTGTTATATTCTAAAAAATACCAGGTTTTTTAAAAATTATATTCTATTTTTGTAATATCAGGCCCATTTTCACCGGTATCCTATGTGTGTAGAAGGCGTGCGTATGGCGGATATGGCATGAACTAAGTTTGAAATGAAGATCCGAAGGGTCGCTTGCTGCAAAGGAAGCTGCCTATACTTATTCCCAGCGCACGAAGACGAAATTCCTGACTAAAGCTGTTATAATGGAAACTCTGATCGTATGCCTAGTGTAAATATTCCTTTATTACCCAATTAGAATAAACCGAACGCCAATACCAAATTACATGTACATATGCTTGTTAAATGTGTTTAAATATGTAGCCTACATTTGTAATGCATATATCCATATTTGGTTATTAACGCAAGGAAAGCTTTAAGTAATGTATTTTAGAATTTTAATATTGCGTTTTCAAGTTTGTAAACTAGTTTACAGAGCAGGTAGCCACAATTACAAACGCTTTGTAAAATTTATTTAACGCTTGCCAGTTACGTATAACATTTAATTTTCATACATTTGGAGAAGACTATTACGGTAGAGTATAATCTATATGTATAGACAATGTGGTTAATGATATCGTTGTGTACAAAAATATGACGCTTTTGACCCTAAGTTAACATATATAGGTTTAAATCTGAATACAATAAAGTGGAAGAGAGGTAATTATTAATTATTATATAAATTCTGTGCAATTAAAAAAATTAGAAAAAAAATAGTTGTCCGCTTGAGGGTTAATAATGTATTCGTCAGCTGATTTATATACACGTATCTTATATCCGTCCTTATTTCCATCAATCCATAAATAAACAGTTTTACACGTCTGATAATCATCTCGCGAGTTTCATACAAATATTACATACCTACTTAGTTTAAGAGAGATCGTAAGAAAGCAACCGATCATATCTCGATCTCATAATAATAATTCAAACATCAAAACCAATCAATACGAATTCTAAATCCCACTTTCTAAACACGACCGCCAGTTTCTACACATATCGTTAAACGTGAGGCCCCGATAAAGGTTATCACCGTGAACAACACGTGTTAATTACGTGTTTTAAAATTGCGATTTTGGCCCCTCCGATAATCAATGTTTCTTTTATCAGTTTATAGATTATTAAATGTAATGGTAATAGTTTATTTTATGTTTAATAGCAGAAATAACGTTATTGTTTAATGTTCGTTCACATTGATTAGTCGCTGTTAACATAATGGATAAATAGTTTGTTATGGGATAACAGTGATGTCAATAATGGAATATGGTTATATTTGACCCCACCACGGACAAGAATAAGTATGATGTCAAAAACATTATACTAATTTATTTAAACGTTATTTACACCGTCCATTTTCGTTTGGAACTTCCACGAAATTGAAAATAAAAATTTTTAATCGACTTCTCACTTCACGTACATATCTTCTTTTAAGTGTTGCTATACGCTTGTGTGAAAAAATATCGAGAGCTAAAAATTTAATAATTCATCAATCGGCAAACAAGTAATTTATGAAAAAAGTCATTTTCAAATAATTGTTTATAACCGTTGTTACGTGAAAATACGATTTTTAAAAATATCATTTGTTAAACACAGTTGTTTAATTAATAATATCACACTAGATATAGTTAGGGTAACACTACTGTAATCATACTAATAATATTTGTTTAGGGTAACACTGAAATGACATATTATGTCAAAACGTCAACATGAAATGACTGCTTATTCGCTTCGCTATTGCTTCTGTGTTTTGTTTTTAAAAGGTAAACAACATTCTAGAGCACACGTTTCCAACAGACTATAATTACACTTTAATTATTTGTCTTTAACGTTAATTAAACATAATATAACAACTTTACACTCGTGTCGAAGTTCTCGCTGGTTAGGTTAGTGTGGAATGGTCCATATCGTGTCAGAATGGGAGCCGATATTATTGACATTGTGCAGTCATCGTGTCGAATACTGTGAAAACGCCCTATTTAGGATCTATTCTCGAATCGGTCTGATATTCCTGTTAATCAATTTCAATATTTATTACAAGTTACTATGATTGTGTCAAACTTATTTATTTGGGTTATACCTACATGACTTTGAATATTGGCGACAGTTAAATTTGAAGGTTAATTATGTCAATAATTAACCTTCAAACTTAATTGTTTAAATATAATTCCGGTGAAGTTATAGATGAAAAATAATGCTAAATTCTGAGTTTAGCACATCATCTTTAATAATTATATACCATTTTATTTGTGTTCGCTTTGGGGCCAAAACTTCTATATACAGTAGTCAATCCCGAGTAAACTATAATTCAACACAAATTTTGATTCTTCGAATCGCAAATATGGTTCTAGCTCGAGGTACACTTGGCAACTACAACCGTGTTTACTACAACCGTGTTACTACAACCGTGTTTGGTACTACAACCGTGTTTCGTCTACCGGACCCGTCCCAGACACCATCGAGCCGCACTGCTTGGCGGACAGCACCGCGGACCCGCTTTTTGGGAGCGCGCATCAATCACGAAGGTGAAAGCGGAGCGCCTATCCCGTGCCTCACGCGTCTAGCCGGCGCCTGGCCGCTTGCGCCCGCCTAGCTCGCCCGCGCCCGCAAGTTCATCGATCTTCGCCAATTCGACCGTTGGTTTAATAAAGCGTTTTAGAACATTATTTTCATTACTACATATAAATAATTCAGCGGTTTTACGGTTACCTGCAACTTTTTTGATTACAGTCTGTAATCAAAAAAGTTGTAGGGTGAACACAAGGGGGTGAGCATAAGGGTAGAAACGTAGAGTAGGGTTAAATAAGGACAAAGATATACTCGTATTTGGTTACTTCAAGGAGGAGGCTCCTTTCCTCTTACGATTCCTTTAGGCTATTGTTCTTGGCGTGTTCATTATAAAATTAACAATCAAAACAAGAGACGCACACAGCTGCAAATGTATACTCCTTATTGTTTATGCTTATAATAATAATTTTTTATTTTTATAAACTTGTAAGTAAAATCTGAAATTAACCAAGGCTTAATAATATTAATTCTGCAAATAATAACGGAATTACTTATAATCAGTGAACGTCCGAGTGTAAAGTTGTTATATTATGTTTAATTAACGTTAAAGACAAATAATTAAAGTGCAATTTGTTTATTTCTTATTAAAGACAAGTTAATGTAAATAATACTCGTTTCATTTGGTTACTTCCCGTAGCATTCGTACTCCACAATGTCAGAAAAAATGTTAAGAATATAAGATATATTTTATAACGATAACAAAAGAAAAGAAATATTAAAGTCTGAGCGGCAAACATAGAAACTCTAAGAGTTATCGAATAATTAATTGCATCTGAATGCATATAGCGCATATTCTGTGAAAATTTCAACATTTCATCTTTAACCGTTCAAAAGAAAAAGTCTTGTCACGGGTAAGTTCTGGAGACTAAATCCAATATATAAATATTACAAACCAAAACCTTAGGAGTGCACGTGGGAAAACTTAAGTGGATATTCAAAAAAGATTCGAAGTAAAATCGAAAGAAATTTAAATACGTCAGGACGAACGACCCTAAGTATATTCACCATTCCACTTTAAAAAATGAAAGAACAAACAGATTTGAAACATATGAGCGCTTTTCAATTGCCAACCATCAACATAACGGAACAACGTACACTTGATATATAGCTTGGTTCTTCATGCTAGTTCTAACTTATGTATCATCGTGCTATATGTAACACTAACTATTGCCCGCGGTTACACTCACAAGGTATTAAGCAAATCTTCTCCCCCTCACTTCAATGCATGCACTGTGTGCACAAACTGAGAGAGAACACAGAATTCCCCGCATTTTCAAAATACGTAAGCACTGCCATGCATACACAAGGATAAATGATTACCTTTATAACTACTAAAACCATAAATTATTATTATACAGTATAAATGATTATTATATAGTAACTAAATAAGTTTACTTGTCTGTTTGTGAAATTTATTTAAATATTGAATATATTTGGCGTTAGTTTTGTAGAAATTCATTGTTCACAATTAAATGAAACTACGTGATGTAGTATTATTTCTACTTTCTTTAAGTTCTTTACCACGACCTAGGTTTCGTTCTATTACAACATCTTCAGGTGGGCTGGTAGCAAAGATTATCTTTGAGAGAGATTAGACTATCTTCACTAATAGCCCTCAGAACTTAAAGAAAGTAGAAATAATACTACATCACGTAGTTTCATTTAATTGTGAAATTTATTTATATAAAAATTCACAAGTTTTCACATAAAAAAATCCATAAATATGGTGTTCTGAAATATTACTTATATGTCGTCACGAACTTTTCCCCTATAAAAACAGGTTCGATCCATAGTACTGGATCTAATAAACCAATTGATGAGGCTTGATGGTGTTTATAGGTGTGTAGGCTTTACTAGGATAGATAGGTAAGGCTTTCCCGGTTTACCCGGCGTTTTCGGTCTTTTCTTATCGGAAGCTTGCGGAAGAGGTAAAGAATATCATTGTAGATGACATAACATTTTTCCTATAAGAATTTCCATCCCTATACGGTAAAAAGGGCGGAGTGAGAACCGGGAAAATTATGACTAGGTGAACATGATCTATTACGTATACAGGCTGATGTATCAACGAACGCATGTATTATTCACACACCCGACTCTGTGCATTGAACTGAGTATATTTAAAATGTTATTGTCAAAAAACTTTAACAGGAATTTTTTTCAAAAACGTTTGAAAATTGTCATATAGTTCCTAAACATTTTTTATTCACTTAGATGACAAACAGAATTACCCGTTTTTGTTATATATGTATATAGATAGCATTGAACTGAGTATATTTGAAGCGCGTTTCTGTAAAACAAGAACCTAGATGGCTAAGAACACCGAGTTTTTTGTCAAAAATAGAAAATTCGTTTTATACAATAACGGTCTGAAATGGACCCGGGCGTCACCGGATGCCAGCCGATAAAGTATTATATTGGATTATTATAAATCCCATCCATTTATCCTATAATATTAATGTTTTTTCTTCGGATCGAGCGGCAGGAGAAAACTGTGGTGATGCTAGCATACTCTCTCTCATACCGTCACACTCGGGCATTACCCTGTGTCAATGAACTATTTAATTTTTCTCTCATCCCGTTCATTCACCTATTGTGTAATACATTATTTCTATTAAATAAACCTTTCTATTCTATCTCAATTTTTTGTGGACTGCTAAATTGGCCAAATCATTGTTACTTAAAACGGAATAGAAAACTCGTTAATTTAAAGAAATACGTTATAAAAAACTTCCAAAGGGCTTTGAGTTTAACAACGTCCACTTTTTATATTACTGCGACCGCAATAGAAGTGTTGGGATATAATATTAGAGAATAATAAAATTTATCGTTAAATTTTTTTTCCGATTACGCCTTGTGCGCTTACATTTTATATTGTATCTTGCTAAACATTTTAATTATGCCTTGTAGGCTAACATTTTATATTGCCTCTTGCTATACATTTTCAGTTATGTTTTGTGGGCTAACATTTTATATTCTATCTTACTATACATTTTCATTTATACTTTATGGGCTAACATCTTATATTGTATCGTGCTATATATTTTCAGTTATGCTTTCTGGGCTAAAATTTTATATCGTATTTTGCTATACATTTTCAATTGTGCTTCGAGGGCTAACATTTTATATTGTATCTTACTTTGTATTTTAAATGATGCTTTAGGGGTTAAGATTTTATATTATATCTCGCTACGCATTTTCAATTACGTTATGTAGACTAATATTTTATATTGTATCTTGTTATACATTTTATTAATTATCACATTTATTTATTTAGCATATTTCGTATACACAAATCTTTTGTACATACATCGAAAATACTTTTATCCCAATTGAGTCAATCAGTTGTGTGCCCTCAAACTTTCAATATTCAGGTTCAAAGTTCCCATTTCGCAATAATAATCACAAACAATTCATTTTGACTGTAGCAATCTCGATTTCTCGTTTTGCTTTCAGAAATCACAAACACTTCCCTTATTTCATTTATTAAATTGTTATACAAAAATCCCTCGTAAGAACGTATATCAGCTAAATATTATACTTGTTTTTTTCTGGGAAACTAGAATTGCAAAAAAAATAACCTAAAATTTATTGAATAATGAAGAAAATGTATTGAAGTATCTACCAGCCAATAACAAGGTAAGTGTACTGTTCAAACTATCTGCAGACAATATGCTGAACAAATGGATTGGACTCGTTAACATATGCGTTGACTCCGCCAGGTAATTTATTTATTTAAAGAACCTTAAAACGCACACATACAAAAAACAAAAGCAAAAGGAAAGTCATATTGAAAAATTAGAAAAAAAAAAATTAGGCGTATAAACTCCGACGCGCGAGTGGAGTTTACTCCTTTATTTTTATATTTATTTTCAATTACATCTTTGTAAGGGACCGATATCTGCTTTCTCTGTTTCCGTGCAGTTTCATTTTCTTGTATTCATTTTACTACCTTGTTAAACGCAATACTTTCAGCCAAAAAGAAATGACGCTTACAACTTTAGTATATGATTCGTGTTTACAACTGTCAAAGGATAATTCGATGTCAAGATGTGGCTGAAATTAGCTAACCATTGATGCGCAGTACGTACTGCGCAGGCGAACGTGTTGAATAAAAACATAAATCTCCCATCGGCTAATCTCTGATATTCCTAACTCGATTAGTTTATACTAGTTTAATATGCGTCTACTGAACCATCAGAAATATAATACGACAATTCATATTAATCTAGACTTACGTGATCGCGATTTAATCTGGTTTTACGTTTTGACTATTAATACGAGCCTATGTGTGTCGAATTCCATCGCGCCGTAAAAATATGCCAAAAAACATATTGATATCTCACTCTAAAGATGCGCAGAAATGTTGTGCGGAGAGGCCACCTAACGTTTACACTTTGTTTAATGCTCTGAACTTCGTACGCCCTGAACTTCTGATTTTACTCCTCATAAAACTTCACACCGGGCGCTATATATGAAAATCGATTCTCAAGGAGTAAACTCCAAAAATGTAAACAAAAGTAGCAGAGAATTAATCTAGACTTACGAAGAATATATGAAGCACGGAACTGGATATTAACACGAATGAGAAAAAAATATATATAAGCGAACTTTCAATATAACGCTGAGATTCTTTAAAAATATTGAAGGGATTGTTGCAGGGTACGGGATGATCACAATATATTTCCTGTAAGACGAGTATTATTCTGTCACAGAAAATGATCGCCAAAAGTAGAGGATAGCCGTGTGATCTAATAATAAAAAGTAAACGTCACGCCATCGTCGTTTTAAAAACAACAAATGTTTGCTGCCACATTACATACTACAATCGACCCACATAACTGTATCAGGGCAGTAACTGTTTAATTGTGTCATATCAAAATTTAATTGTATCATTGGCAAATTAACATTTTAATTTTAAACACCATTTCAAAATTATAACAAATATAATTAACGATCACACTGCGAGTCATACCTTAACCGCGTCGTATTGATTCGCCGCGCGCTATTACGATGCACGGCCGCGTCTTGAATAAATAAATATTAGCCGAGGAGGCGTCACTGCATCGCGGCGAGCCGATGCCGTGTCAAATATTGAACGCGGACCCGCGGAGAGCGCAAATATGCGCCTCATAAAAATCTATTCATTTCGAGCGCCATAAACATTAGGAGGCCAGTTAAATTCTGAATTCCGGGCTCTTTATGTCCCGTGATAGTAAATACTAGACTTAAAATAATATATGAGACGCCGAATGGACACGGAAATTGCCGAGGACAGGCGGGGACGCGTGGGCGGCGCGTTAACAACGGTGCGGTCGGCGGCGCTGTCGGACCTATAAACACTCGCATCTTCTCACGAGTTGACATTATCGTCGTTATTAGTGTACGCCTCTCACCGAGTAAGATCGGCGTTAACTCTAGTTATGCGTCTCAAACGAGTGTTGAGAATGTTGTCATACAATCCGAGAGGTTCACTTAACCTTGAATTAGCGATACCTAAAAATTCACTACGAACAGTAGTGGTAAGATTTATTTGATGCTGTAATGGAAGTTGAAGGGAAAAAGAAATCAGTGTCTTTTATCCTAAGCTTATTTTTTACTACTTTACGTTCCTGTCGTAAGGTATGTGTTCCTTTGTGAAGGCTGCAACTCAATTTTCCAGACGTACAAATTCTTCGCAAAGTAACATTATTAGACCACGGCGTGGGGCTTTAATTATGTTTTCCTCTTAGAACGGTGGAACGTATATACGTGAACGTATAACGTATATATGTGAGTTACTCGTGCGGCCGATACGCAGATATTTAAACAAAATTCTTTATTAAAGCAGTTGTTCAATAAAGTGGCGCAAACGTCGACAGTAAATACGGTTCTGTTCTTGACCACATCGACTATTTTCCACACATAAAAAAAATGATAAATTTCTATTTCGCGAGTTGGCTAACTAGTACATATATTTATCTCGCAATATAAAAAAAATGTGAAACTCCTTCGAATTGAGATGGTAAACTATTTCTAACATGGGATATGTTAAATAAGAAAACGAGCCAAGTGCGAATCCGACTCGCGCAAGAAAGGTTCCGTAGCACCAAAAACACCAACAAGTTTGTATTTCTCAGACATTGTGAAAAACAAAGTTATTGATGTGGTCGGCACCGAAAATATTCCATATCTTAAAAGCTATATAACATATCTTATTCAAATAATTTTCTTTTAAAGTTTTTTTAAGATTTACCACCGTAACTTTTTTCAGAATTTTACACATATCAGTTGAAAGATAGAGGGGCGTGGGGGTTGCACACTTTTTAAGACTTTTAAAGCGCACATCTCGCCAAATACTGGTTAAATAAAGTTACTTTGGAACCTCTACATTATTTTTTAAGATCTATCTAAAGATACTCCATACACCTATGTTAAGTTTTTTTTCATTTCTTTGTTACATGTATGTGGTGCCACCTCTATTATTATTTTTTCATAATTCCACTATTTCATTGTATAGCGGTTCAAAGAAACACCTACCATATAAATTTCATCTATGTATCATACGGACAGGATGAAATATAAATGTTCCGTTTTTTTTCCATTTGGCTACGGAACCCTAAAAAGAGAAACAAACTCACACACATACACATTTAGAGAAAGCAGTCATTTCAAAGGCTAATTCCGAGCAAAAGAGGTATTATGCTCTTCTGAAGGTCTTGGAACATTATACGTAATTAGCCATTAGTTTTCTTGGTTTTTACCTTTTTTTTTACATAGTTGTAACATTTAGAAATTGAAGGCGATTTTTCTGACAAAATAATCAAAAATTAATCCAATTATATAATATTTTTTTAGTCCTATATCTCTTTTAAATCGATTAACTTTTAAAGTTGCGATGTGCAACGTCGTGACACAAATACCGATCGTGGCTAATGCCGACGAGCAAATATTCAGCAGGATGCTGGACTGCCCATTTTGCAAAATAATGCTGCCACTTAGTTAAAACTATTATCCACGTAGGTCTCTTACACTATCCACGTGTATAGGGGTTAGGAGTGCTTTCGTGCGAAAAATACGGGAAACAAACAGCAGTTTATAATATTATCATCTGTCGTAATAAACGTGCTGAACTAAAACAATGTAGGTTATTAGAAAATAGATATACGAACAAACTAAACGTGAAACAGCCGTGAAAGTCTTCAATTTGACATTCATTTTATTTAGATTAATTAAGAATATTTACTACATATTTTTTTATTATTTTCTCTTAAGCGGCTTTAGATTTCGAGATGTGATAAAAAATTACCTCAATATAAGTTTAACACGATTTTATGAACTCGTGTAACTACAAAACTCGCTCGTTGATTGAGAATCAGGCCGAGCCAACCCTAAAACTTTTATAAAAACAATAATATATAATGTATTAGTGAATTTGACGTGAATATGAATAAAATTTTCAACCTCCGTATTAATTTTCATAAACATTCATTTCATATTGAACGTTATCATATCGATCGATCTTAGATGAACGTCATACGTCAAAAATAAAATAAACACTTCATCTTTATCCTTAGATCTTTACTATTTTTGTTATAGAATACGACTTATGGTTACACCTTCTTTATAGGCATAAAATACCTTTCCGATGAATTTCGTTCTCAACATGTATGTACCTTACGATATTTAGCAGATACGTTAATACCAAAATGTTCTATGAATTAACATAAATTAATTATTTCCCGCAACACAATATAATTAATTTTCACGCAAAAAAATAATTGTATAATAACCTTTTATTTGCTTAGTATTCTCCTTAACAAATAAACTAAACAACAAATAACTCACGAGTACATTTCTAAACAAAGCGATATAAATAGGAGTTACGCGGAACGCAGACGATCCACAATAATCAGTCCGACGATAATCGGAGAAAATAGAACATACGATATTTAATACTTTAACGCACAAGTCCTACAAAAGTTGGTCCAACAAAAAAAATTGGAACTACTGGTTAGATATGTGTGATATTAGTATTTTTTCGTACTAGGTAATCCTGCCATGATTATATAAAAATAATAGGTTATGTTATAAAATACTAGGTTATACGCGGCATGCATAATTGCTTGTCGGGTGTTTTGTCGAGAGCACGCAGCATAACCTTCGTCATAAATTATTCAAAATATATTTGCCCGTTATGTACAGGATTTCTCATATTCTGGTCCTTCACACATTTGAGTGAAACTAAATCAAAGTTATAAAAAGAAAATGTGATGGTTATCGTTCTATTGTTATAAAATCTTTTGTCACAGGTCTTCAGAGGCTATGAATGAACACGTGCGCGCCAAAAGTACGCACCGCGCAATGGAGTTTAAATAGACTAGAAAATACCTAGTACGAAGCAAGCGCAAATTACGAGTATATGAGATACTAGCTTACCCAAGAGGATGTTACGAATATGAGTATTTGCACATGGAATGTATTTTTATTTCATTCTTTCCTATGAAGGGATTTGTACTAAAATTTCGAAAACCATTTTGAAATCTATCATTCCTATGGCATTCGGGAATATTAAAAAAACGAGTGTGCTTTAGACCACACGACTGAAGTAAAACTTCAAATTCACAAAATTTGAACTTTAAAATGGATTTACAATTTTATTCACTTTAAACGTAGAATATTTAATGTATTAAACAAAATAATAATTTATAAATTGTTCAAGAACGAAATGAAATTACAAAATAATCAAAAAATCACCGTTCGCGTAACGCTAGCAAACTCGTATATATATATATATATATATATATATATATACACACACACACATATATATATATATATATATATATATATATATATATTTCATGCACTGGCTGTGAGAGGAAGAGAGAAAGAAAATATGTGCTCGCACCGAGAGGTGTCCTTGACCCTACAGTAATATACGAAACGTCAACTCTCTCTCTTTCTGTCTTCACTAACTTACATCTCCCTCCCATCTTCCGTTCGCCTCGCCCGATCACAATTTTCGTAACGCTCTCGTCACGCATTCACCAGCTTACTCACCAAGTCAAGCGTGCGTAAAGAAGTTTTACTTCAAAAAAACTATAAAATGAATCGGAGGAATGTCGGCCACCTTGTAAGATAAAAGTCGGTTTTTGTCGGCCGTCGGCTCACCCTACAATATTGGTCATCGGCATTGCGTATTATGCTAAGTAACGTTAACTTAGAAACGTCTCATAAGATTTTCTACGAATATTTACCGAAACTAAGCGCTCTTATATGAAATAAAAGTAAGCGCACGTAACCAATATAATCGGCATACCAAATAATTGCGAGTCAGAAGTCGATACAACGTTAATAAAACTGTAAGATTTACGCGAAGCGCGCCATTACGCCCGGCAGTGGGGTCTATTCGGTAGATGGCGGTAGCGAGAAAGCGCACGCGGGTCACAGCGCTCTTGACATTTTCGCGTCTTTCGCAGAGAAGTGCAGATTTCGTTCGTGATACCTGTTAACATAAAGGAATCGGTCAGAAGTGAGGCGAGCTCGTGCGGCGACGGATACGCATCTGACTCCACTTTATAATCCCACTTCAGATAAGTACCACCTCTTTATGAAATTTTTGCACCTCTGTTTTAGCTTCTTTACGCCTAACTTTCCAAAGGAATACATCGATTTAAAAAGTACTTCTATGTTCTGGAGAAAACATTTCTGTCAATAATAGTTATGTCGGTAGTAATAATAGTTATGTAGTATAAAACAGAAAGCAGAAATGAAATACAAAAATACGTCATTTAGGATTAAATAAACGAATATAACGGAATATGTAATGGATTCACACGTTAAAAT